>CAMZMU010000097.1:33429213-34083647 GCA_947311845.1 Poa pratensis | reverse complement strand
AATCACGGCGAACGTTGCGATTCATACGGACCCCTTGCTTATCCTGGAATCCAACGGGCGAAACGCGCAGAAATCGGCACGCCCCCTCGATCCCCACGTCCGTCGGAGTAATGGGGCCGCGACGTGACGTGTGGGATGCCTTATAAGCCACGACTGGCTTCCACTGTAGCCGTTACCTCTCCAGATTCGCCGAAATCCCCAAATCGCCGCCTCCACCTTCGTCTTCCAGACTCTGCTCCGCCGCCTCCCCTTGTCGCCATTGCACCAATTTCCCTTCTGCTCCAATGGCCCGAGTGAAAGTTCTCGGCCGGAGGAAGAGAGCGCGGAGGCCTCGCCCACCGAGAAGCCGCTGTCCCCAAAAACCAAGAGATCGCGGCGGAGATCGCGCGCAACGCCGAGCGGGCCGAGATCAAGAAACAGAAGGCCTTGTTTCCCAGCTGCTTCGCCGGTGACGCGGAGATGATGCGGAAAGCGGGGCACTTCGGGGTGATGGAGTCCGCTGGCGCCGATGGTGTCCCAGCAGGAAAGCGTCGGAGGTCTTTCCGCCGTCGGCGACCAGGACACCCAAGCAGATCCCCATCTTCGACAGCTTCATGTGATGGGGCTCGTCCCCCTTTCTCGGATTTCTTCATGGAGATCTTGCGCGCGTATCAGCTGAAGCTCTTGCATCTGACGCCCGGCGCCATCCTCGACTTGGCGGTCTTTGCCTACACCTGCGAGGCGTTCGTCGGGGTGATGCCATCCGTGGCGCTGTTCCGCCACTTCTTCTACCCTCGCATTGGGGGCCAAGGCTGGATGGGAGGCAGCGTCACGTTCTGCTTCCGTCCGAACATCAAGTGGGCCTTCCCCCTCATGGAAACCAAATCCAGATGGGAAGAGTGGAGGGATCACTGGTTCTTGGTCGGGGTGCCAGAAGCTGATGCTCAGCTGGAGGAGCCGACGGAGCGTCCAGTGGATCTGGACACTTGGAGAAGTGTCAGCTTGCAGGATGAACAGTTCTCGGCGGTCGTGGCGCGCTTCAAACTTCTTCGCGAGAAAGAAGTTTCCGGAGCCGCCATCGTCGCTCATTTCCTCCGCAATCGCCTCGCGCCGCTGCAGAAACGCCCGCACCCGGCCTGGAACTTCCAGGGCCCCGGGGATCCTTCTCGCCTGAGGTGTCCCGACATGGAGGAAAACCTTGTCCGGGATAATGAGAGGGACCTTCACTCCAGGGGTCAAGTACCAGCTGCCCAAGGGGTTTCTGCCCCTGTGCGACGACCCGGAGAAGGACAAGATCCTGGCGCAGATGCCGGTCTGCAACGCCTTTGGTATCGTAGGCCGGGCTGATCACGGGCCCAGACCTCCTGTGGTGAAGACCCGCAAGGTCAGGGCACCTTCCAGCCCTGAAGAAGGAGAATGCTGGGAGTCCAACGAGGAGAGCGAGGAGGAATCCGAAGAGGAATTCTCCGGCTCTGATGATGACGATGACGACGGAGGCGACGGGCGCGAGACCGACGCCTCCGACAGAGACGAGGAAGCTGGCGACGACCCTGTTGGCAGCGATGACGATGATGAAGATGACGAGGAGGGGGCTGCTCCGCCCCCGCAGTCTGCCCTCGGGGTCGATGCTGCCCCAGACCCGAGTGCCCGTAGCCGTTCCCCGCCAGTCGTGGTGATGGGGAACGATGAAGACCATGTGGACGAAGAAGCGAACGCCGCTGGCTTCGTCCGAGCCCCCCGCCGGAGAGCTTCTGCCGGCCGCCTGTCACCCGTGGTGGAGCCACCTGCTGCCTTGGGAGAGACGCCAGCGAGCCCCCAGGCATCTTCTGCTGCGTCGGCAGATGTTCCCCCGTCAATGGGTACCAAGCGCACCCAAGAGTAAGCCTCTTCTTCACTCTTTCTTGCACTTTGCACTCCTTGCCTTCCCCAAGGAAAATGACCGAGTGTTGGTGCAGGGGTTCTCCTTCCTTGGGTACTGGCAAGAGACGGCGTGATACGGCGGAGGACGACACCGCCACTAGCCTTGGAGCCGGTGGAGGAGGGATGCTTCCCCCTCCCATAGCAGAACTTGAAGGCCGTCGAGGGAGCGGAGTGGGGAGCGTGACGGCGACCTCCCTGCTCACCCGGGGAAAGCGCTCGACGCCCTGACGCCCGAGCAAGCAGGTAACCCAGAGCTCGCGGGTAACTTCGTTTTCTTGACGCACCAATGCTTTTCCTGACATCCTTTTGTTCCCAGATGCCTCAGTGGCCAACGTCTTTTCTCCCGGGGCCTTCATGGGGGACCAGCCAGGAGAAACCACCTTCCCTCTCGCCTTCAGAGGGTCAAGAGGTGTCCAAGGGCGCCCCGAGTTCGCGGGCAATGGGAACGCAGACCGCGAACCCTGCTCCGGGTCCAGGCCTCGACTTGATAGAGAGCTCCTTGATGACTGGGACGGTGTTAACGACTTTCGCCTCTTTTTCCACTGATTCTGGCGCCAGCAAGGAGATGGCGGCGCTGATGAAGATCAAGGAGAGCCTGGCCGCCAACCGCAAGAAAAGTGTGCCTGCCCCGGGAGGTCCCCCGGCAGCTACTCCAGGGTTCACCATCAGTGGTGACGACGCGATGGATGCCATCATCCGCGGGATAGCTCAGCTGGGCAAAGACTTGTGCGACCGTGAGGCCGCCGTTGTGGGGACCATCGAGAGTGTCGAGGAACTGATCCAGACGGGGATGGACAAGCTGAACCGCTTGGCAACCCAGATCACCACCTTGCTCCCGGCTCTTGAGAAGAAAGACGCAGACCGGAAGGCCGAAAGTGAGCGCCAAGGCAAAGTCCTCTTGGCGAAAGAGCGACAGCTAGCCTCCCGGGAGGCAGAACTGGCTGAGAAGGAGAAAGCCTTGGAGCTCCAGAAACTCCAGCAGGAGCAGCAGACTGAGAAACGCCTAAGGGAGGCAGAGGACCGCCACCGTGAAGAGCTCGAGGCCAAGGACAAGGACATCCAACTCTGGAAGTCCAAAGAGCAGGAGGCCGCCCAGACCATTGAAGATGTCAAGAATGCACTCCATCAGGAGCAGGAGTCCGTCCGAGCTTTGCAGCAGCAGGCCAAGAATGACGGCCAGAAGATGTCCGAGCTGAAAGAATCCTTGGAGGCGCAAGGTAATGAGCTTGCAGCACTGAAGGAAGGCCATCAGAAGCTGATCCAGGCCAACTCCCAGGCATCTTCTGAGCTGTCCGAGCTTCGCCGCCTTAACCAGGAAGGTTTCGCCGAGGTTGAAGCCGCCTGCGACTTGGCGACGACGCGAGTGAAGCGGCTGAGTCTGCCCACTGCAGCCCCGGTGTTGGAGCCAAAGCGCCAGAGTCTGCCCCTCGTCGCGAGATTCATCAGAGAAGTAGTCGCTGATCTCCGGTCTTTCAAGAACAAGATGGTCACCCGGCTTGTGAGACAAGCATGAGACGAGCAAGGCGACGGCGGCCTTGGTGATGGCGTCCTTCAGAGAGGCCAATCCGGGCGTGGCCTTGCCGGACTTCTTGGCCTCGTCTCCTTCTGAGGCATCTCTCCAGGCGGTGTCAGCTCCCGCGACCGCACTCGCCATGAGAAGTTCCCGCCACTTTAGTTGTCCTGCACCATGTTTGGGCATTTCGTGCCCCCGAATAAACTTTGCGTCAGATCTCATGTACCAGCATATTAAAACTTGCTTGTAATAGGCTAGAACTTGCTATGCTACTCTAGTTCTCGGGTTGCTTTTATTTGTCTTTAGCATGTTTTTACTTTTCTCCACGTCCTTGAGGAACTTCCTGGGATGTAAGCTTACCCGCGAGGCCCTGACAGGTCAGGCATGCGCTCGCGAGCCCTACCGATACCCAAAAAGCCGCTCACTCTGTTGGCACGCACGTCCCCGGGGTGTATCAGGTCTGCGCACCGCTTTTTACCCCCGGGAGAGTCGATACCCCATGAGTGCTCGCACGACGGTCGAGCCTTGCCTTTCTAGTTCCGCACATGTTCTGTTACCCGAGAAGTAGATAGCACGGACTGCAGAAACAGGTTTGAGGGTAACTTATCTTTTATTCATCATGGACGTCTCTGAACGACAACTGGACACTTCAGGGTACATCTTGTGGCAACATGGCTCTTCCGGGTACACAACACGGATTGCTTCAACGATTCTTGCACGGAGGAAGGTTAGCAGCTTCTTCCATCCTGGCGCATCGGTTGGCCATGTCCCACAAGCTCTCCAGGGTATCCACAACATGGATACTCATCTTTTCACGCATCTTGAGGTTGCGGACGTTGACGTGGAACGCGGCGATGACGGAAGCCTCACAGAGGTACTTCGGGATAATGCGGTCGACGACGCCCCGGAACCTCCAGATGTAGTGTCGCAAGTTTCCTCAGCTTCTTGCTCCAGGTGATAGAGGTCGGAGACGGTTGCAGGGTACGGCGTGCAGCAGGTCTTGAGGTGCTGGCTGGCCTGGCCTTCCATGTCCTCCCGCGAACGACGCCTGGGGTTGGAGCTCTGACCAGCACCTTCTTCAGGAAGTTCCATGGGCCGCTTGCCATGGGGGTCCTCAGGCTGTTCCTCCGCCGGAGGTAGTGGCTCGGGGACGGCAGCGCCGTGGTCGATGGTCGGGGCAGGACTCGTGGAGCGTGGCATTGGAGAGCGTAGTCCAGCAGGTTTTCCAAGCTGTTGATCCATGCCTTCGCACGGGGATCACTCTTGCACTGATCTGGGGGAAAGGAGAGAAGCGCCCGGGCCACGCCCAGAGCTTCCTCTAGCCCCCAGCCTTTCCGCGATGCCTGGCACGCTTGCTCTCCAAAGACCTCCCGAGCCCCGACATGACTTTTGCTTGTGACTGAGGCAGCTGCTTGCCTTGTCCCGAGGAGACGGCTGTTCCTGGAGCGGATCCGACCGCGGACGAGGTGCTCGAGGCAGATCTTGGCGATCTTGCCGTAGACCGCGAACCAGAAGAAGAACTTGACGACGAGCTTGTTTCCGAAGAAGAGGAGCCTGATGTAGACTCCGACGTTGTCGACGAAGAGCTTGCCGTCGCGGCTGATGTAGGCGAATCCAGCGCTTGCGCCCCCTACCTGGCGCGCCAGATGTCGTGTCTCGTTGCACGGACACCGGGAGTATAGGATACCCCCTTTTAGGTTCGGCACGGGGCGCGAAGGAGGCTGAGAATCGTCTTCTTGGGCGGAGTCTAGATCAAGCTCTCCTCTCCACGATCAAAGCATGCAACCAAAGGGACACAAGGAGCTACCCAGGTTCAGGCCGCCCGGAGGCTAAAAGCCCTACTCCTGCATGTCTGGATTGATGAGTTCTTCATAGTGTGGCTTACAATGGAACCTCCCGGGCAGGGTACCCGGAAGGGTTTTGGCCCGAGGTAGAAGAAGGACAGATCCTGACCCGGAGGAGATCACCTTCCTCTCTACCTCCGCAGCCCTAGTCTAGTCTTGCTCTGGTTCTAGCTTGTCTTCGTCCTTGGTCGACCTCTCCCTCCTCCGTGCCTTGGTCCTCCTTTTATAGGCTAAGGGGTTGCCACAGGGTCACGTGAGGGGCGTGAGGGTCCTTCGGGGTGAAGGACCCTCCTCATCTAGTTTAGGGGGAGACGTGGCCTCTCCTCAGCCTAGCGTCTCCCTTGGGTTAGGTGGGAGCGTCCGCCTTGGGGTGGACAGGAGCTGACACCACCACGGGCGTGCTTCCCCCCGCGCTGCCTTCGCCTTGCTTCCCAAGTCTTCCGTGGTGAGGTGGAGTGCTTATCCACAGGACGTAGGAAGTACCCGGAGGGAGCCTGGCCTCCTGCCGGGAACTCGGGCTCTCGGGTCCTTCCTGGCCTTCTTGCTTGATTCGGGGACCCGGAAGGTCCCCAGGACCGGAGCCCTTAGTCGATGCAGGCCTTGCGTGTCTTGACGGTGAACCCGCCAGCTTGACTTGAGTCTTGGTCTTGTCCATCTTCAACTTGGGCCCACATGGGGTGGACCCACTTTGGTAGTACTAGGGGAACCCCATGTTCCACTGTTGCGACAATCATCTATTATGAAAAAGGTAGTGTCTACCACCTCACTTGCTATGTAGACGACCATATGCTCAGCAGCGATGCCACTAGTAACCTATCATGGTAGAGTATTCGGCTACCCGTCATCATGACTAGCCATGACGTCTTGCGCAAGACGAGGTGACCCGCTTCGTTTTTAGAGGAGGTGGATCGAGCAACAACAACATAGGAGACTCACAAAAAAAACTATAGATCTATTGGCCAGATGATGCGCTGACCATAGTTTGAATCCTTGTTATGAGACATTCCGTTTTAACCAGGCACCGCCCCGGAATACAACATAATATATGTTTCCACGCGATCCAAGAACCTATTTTGTTTCAGGTTACCAGTACCAGATATGAGGATGTGAGCTGCATCATTAGTTTGTCAGGAAACGGTGGTCGTCACGTGTAACGGAAAATGAAATATTTCTTCTGAGATATTATCCATGGCGCCAACCATGCTGAGATGTTGTGACCTACTTGGGTCCCTACTTGGTGTTTGTCGTGAGGAATAATGCATTGTCGATGTATGCCTAAGGTGTAAAGGAACTCATGAGTAACTGCGTGTACTAGATCGGCTGGAGGGATAGCGATCAAGACATGGTTTTTGACATGTAAATTGGGATGTCTACACATTGCCTTCTTGTAGCTCTGCAAATTGTGCTTTATGGAGCGGTAAGAAAAGCAATGTGTAGACATGCTCAGTTGTCATGTCAAAGATCATGCCTTGATCCCTATCTCTTCTGTTGATCTTGTAGACACAGTTAACCTTGAGTTCTAGAACACTTTTGGCAGACATCAACACCCCATTATTCCTCTCCACAAACACCGAGTAGTCACCCAAGTTGGTCACAACATCCCAGCATGGTTGGCACCGTGTATAATATCGTAGAAATAATATTTCATTGTCGCTAGATGGCGACGACCGCCGCCTTCAGGCAGCTGCAAAAGTAATGGCACGGCTTGCATTTTTCCAGATCAGGTATAGGGTTACCCTGACAGAACACAAGCTTCTTGCGACTAGCGAAAGCATACACTGTGTTGTAAAGCGGATGGCAGGCTAAAACGGAAAGTCCGACAAGAAAAGGCTCGACTATGATTGGCACATTCTAGTCTCACCCAATAGATCTCTTAAAAACCATATGATGTTATTGTTGGATCCACCTCCTCTGAAAACAAAGTGTAAAACCTGGTCCCACGCGAAAGCTGAATCCTCGACCTTAATAGGTTCCGATGGTGTCGCTCCGGTAGACAGAGCACATGGACGTCTCCATATCGAGTGAGGCAGTAGACCCTACCCTTTTCATGGTAGACGATGTCAACGAGCTGATCCCCACCGTAGAGACGGACAAGATCGAGGACAAACCACCTCTTAGCCTAGGCCGTGAGGCAGGCGAGTATGTCTATGTTGCACATGGCGGTCGCCCCGACTAAGACCACCCGCCGCTTCCCCGATCCAATGCCACTGCGCCGAAGGACAGCCCCGCCGCCGCCAGCGCTGCAACGCCCTCCGGCACAAGACATCCAAGGGATGTCCCTGTAATTCATTTATTTCTATTGTCTTTTTGCTGCTGTGTTTTTTTGTAACGCGTGGGTTCTTGTAACTTGTACAGAGAAATGAACGCGGTTACCTTTCAAATAGTCCACGCAAGCACCGTTGAGTGAGCCCACTATGTCAGGTTTGTTGTCAAATGCAATATTTCGGTGTTTTATAAACAATTAACGCAATAGTTGGGTTATGGCAAAGAAAACTAGGAAAATGTGGTCAGTAGTTAAAAGTCTTTTTAAAATGCAGTTCAGCGTAATTCAGAATACTTGTATAACATGGGTTTCTCTGTACTTAGTGTCAGGCCGCCAGCCTCTGCGGAACCCGAGCCGCACATCCGGGTGCCATTCACCACGAATGCTGTGTCAATCATCGCATACGATCGAGCAGCACCACAGCCGCCGTCACTGAGTGTGTCATCGACCATTCGACCGACAGGTGCTAGTACAAAGTTGGTCAGTCAATTCGTCACTCACTACGCCATCGATCGTGTTGCTGCTACTTTTCTATTGCCAAACAGCAGACGAACTACGATACGTCTGATCACTACTTTCCCATGCCTATATATTTATATCGCCATTTTTGCAGCAAGATAAACTCGTGCAGAAGCAAGAACGGCAGAGGCACGAGACCCTGAGCAAGTAGACGCAATAGAAGAGCCTGACGCCATGGCGGCAAACGCGGGGAACAGCAAGCCAGCAGCGCCGCTCCCACTCTCCGGCCGCGTCGCGCTCGTCACTGGCGGCTCGCGCGGCATCGGCCGGGAGGTCTCCTCCCAGCTCGCCGCCCTCGGCGCGCGCGTCGTGATCAACTACGCCTCCGACTCCGCCAAGGCATCCGCGCTCGCGGCGGAGCTCAACAACTCGCGCGAAAACGGCCTCGACGGCGGCGGCGTCCGGGCCGTGGCGTTCCAGGCCGACGTGTCCGACCCGGCGTCCGTGCGCGCCCTCTTCGACCGTGCGGAGGAGGCGTTCGGCTCCGCGCCGCACATCGTGGTCGCCTGCGCCGGGCTCCTCAACCCCAAGTACCCGGCCCTCGCCGACACCACCGTCGAGGACTTCGACGCCATGTTCGCGGTGAACGTGCGCGGGACCTTCCTCGTGTGCCGCGAGGCCGCCAACCGGATTCCACCCAGCAGCGGAGGCCGCATCGTGACGTTCTCGTCGTCCATCATGGGCACGCTGCTGCCGGGGTACGCGGCGTACACGGCGACCAACGGCGCGGTGGAGGCCATGACGAAGATCCTGGCAAAGGAGGTGGCGGCAAAGGGCGTCACGGCGAATGTGGTGGCACCCGGGCCCGTGCGCACGGAGCTGTTCATGGCCGGCAAGGACGAGGCGTTCGTGCGCAACGTTGAGGCCAGGTCGATGGGGCGCCTCGCCGAGACGACGGATGTGGCGCCGTGGTGGCGTTCTTGGTGAGCGACGCGGCAGGGTGGGTCAACGGCCAGGTCATCAGGGTCAATGGCGGTTTCGCGTGAGCCAGTATTTTTGGGGCTGGGAGGGCCGACATGCGTGTAGAAAGTAGATACAAAGTCTTATTTTTTGGAAGTAGATACGGAGTGAGTATTTAGTAGTGTATGACAAAAAAGTTACACACAGTGTGCCTCCAAAATAAATATTCATAACAAATAATGTACTCACTCCGTCCAAAAATAAGTGTCTCAAATTTGTCCAAAAATTGAGTATATATTTAAGCTACAAATCTTCGAGAACTTATCGGGTTTCCTCCGTAAGATTCTATCAAGCGTCTCATTTGCTCCTTTTCCTTTGCTTCATATGTATACTGACATGACGGCACTAAAATTTGAAAAAAGAAAGAAACTAGCGCAAATACTACTAGGTAAACTCAGTGAAAGCTTCCCCGCAAAAAAAAAACAAATTTGCGGGGAAAGATCAAGTGATATTACACCAGGGTCCTTACAGAACAGTGCATAAGAAAAAAGAAATTACAATCCAGTCCTGCAGGACAACGAAGACGCCGCCGTCGAAGAAGACGTGCCGCTGGCGCGCCGCCGCCGCTCCTCCACTGCAACCTTGGATCGGAAGGAGTCCCATGGCGGACGGGAAGTCGACGGACCTCAGCTCCGAAGAGCCTCCACCCTGCATCGCCGTCGATCTGGTTCACATCACCGTCACCTTCAGAAGCTTCAACAACCGGAGCCGCCGCACCACGGCCTCCGGCACGGGAAACAGGCGCACCACAACTCCACCGAGTTGCGAGCGCGGGGAAGGAGGCAGATCCATGGCCGCGCTCCGTAGAGCACCACCACCGGAGAGGATCTCCGCCTCCACCAAAACGCCGGACCAGCCGCGCCAACCTCTCCACGACGCCGCCAGCAGGCCACCCCCTCGAACCTAGACTATGTACAGACGAGATCCGGGGTTTCCCCACCCTCCCGCCGCCGAGGCGGCCGGCGGAGGGAGGGGAAACCAGCGAATCAACGCCGGCGAGCTGGATCGAACGGGAAACTCAGTGAAAGCTAACTGATTATTACGCAGAGCTGACAAATCACAATCTCAATAATCTATCCAGATACGCCTAAACAATATATGTCCCATCTGCTAATTATCACGGGCTTGTTTCAATAAGGAATAGACAATATAAACAATTCATCTTCAACACCAGTTATGAAAAGCAATCAATCATCAATTTATCGTGACAAAATTAGGGCATAGCCGCATAGACTAATTAGTATGGATAATGGAATAGTAGACAGAGCCAGAGAGCGGAGACATTTACGTTATGTCGATCCTCTCGCTATGGTCGGTGGGGATTTAGGCGGTCGTCGTTTGGGCGAAGAATCAGAGCGATAGGCGACGAGCCCGTACGCAAGTGATTCTAATCTAGACGAACAACTGAACACCAAATTCCACCCTCTCCCACCAAATTAAGCTTGATCTTGCATGTTTCATTCTTTTCAACTATATCTTTTTTCTTGTTGATGGGTTTATCCCAAAAAAAAGAATGATGTCATAATTGATTACAATAACAACTAGCCGTCAACCCGTGCATCTGCACGGGCTAGCTATTTGGGTTTTGCAACCTGCATAAAATTGCAAATGTATTACACAATAGTGTTTATATTATGTTCAAATTTGTAACAAATATTACACGGACACTGGAGCATTTACTTCAGAGATGTCAAAACTAAAAAGAATTGAAAAGTCTTTCGTATATTTATCTTTCTTTAAATATAAGTCTGCCTGAGATATCAATGACAATGACATCCATGATGTGCGAAAAAAATGTCTGTACTCAGTTGGTAGTTTCATCACCCTACCAAACATTAAACATCGGAAAAACAAAATAATTTGAAGAGGCAAAACGAAGCCATTATACAAACAAAGTCACATTTTTCTTGCATATGTGGTTTCGCCTACAAAGTCTTATATAATGTGTAGCACGGCACACAAAATTACCAAGAAGGTCACATAGAGATAGCACAGATGCTCCTTTTCTACAGCTAACAGCCAGCGAACAAAATGTCCCGCCCATTTTCAATTATTGTGTTCTTGTTATTCTCAAAAGAAAAAATGAGCTAAAAATGTACTTCGACGAAGTCCTGGCATTTTCAAAAGTTTTGGGGCTTTCACTTTTAAGGAGTCGTACATATAGAGAAGGAAATACCCTTTGGCTTTTAATACAACAAACACCAGAAAAAAAACTTATGTTACAAACGAATAGAAAATGCTCAGCTTGGCACAACATGGTGTCTATGGTCAGTCCGTGACCCCTGGATGCTGTTCGGTTCAAGACACATTCAGAATCAGACTGTGAATATATCATGAATACATAATTAGACTATTCGACCCAAGTAATTTCAAACTTCTGGTAATTTGGCAGATATGAAAAGAGGAACTTTCCTTATAGGTCGAAGTAAGGCACCATCAATTTTTTCCTTTTATTATACCAACCGTCTGAAAATGGCTGACGTGAAGGTGCAATCCAAAGTGGCATAAATATTCAAGGACACATTACGTTTAGGTTGCAGCAAAGTTCATCTTCTAACATCATGATAGCCATGGGACCTAAAACAGTTCAGATGTTCTGAGTTACGATAAAAAAATAATATCCCATTTGTTTAAAAAAATGATAATATGATGCTAATAAACTGTTTTGATATTGAGAATGAGCTGCATACGTTACTGCCGGTAGTGTCATGGAGTTTTTCTTTCTATCTAGCATCTATGTGCCTTCCTTGCATTTGTCCCCTGAAAATTTGGAACTTCTTCCTTTAGGTAGCATAACACGGTTCCAAAGAAACTACTAATCCAAGAGCACATCATCAACCATGGAGTTTTTCTGTTTGAAGTTGGGTGTCATGTTAAAATTCAGAGCAGCATTATTGTAGCTCGCTATTATGTAGTGAATTCACAGCCTTCAGTTTATATATGAGCTCACATGTTCCGTACAGGAAAAGGCTAACCTTATATATTTGACTCAAATTAATAAATTGGAGATAATTACTTTTATTTATAAGCATCGCTTGCAGCCAGAACTGTGACCACGAACCAACTACATTGCTGTCCCAGCACAGCACTTCTTACCCAAGTGTCATGGAAACCTTTGGGCCTTCAGAACCTGCAAATTTGTCAAGCTATACAACATGGTTTTGTTAGAATTTAATCCCATCAGATTCAATCCTATATACTGGAGTTGCGACTGAAAATCATATATACTATTACAGAAATACTACAGAATGAACATGGATTTCTTAGTTAGAATTGCAAGGAAATCTTATATGAATGTGCTATATTGAAAAATATTCTGGCTTTCAGCCTTTTGCCACAGTACAAAGCAACCACATACATAGAATCCTTATAATATTCATACTACAGGAAGCTAGTTTAATTATATATATATATAACAGTTTCGAACTCTGGCTAGGGATTTTCAAAGAAAATATTATAAAATCTATTAGACATGATATTGAGAAGTCTGGAAGGTTGTATAACTTAATGTAAAAAGTATAGGATAAATAGTTGAAATCTAGGCACTATACCTCTGTTTTACGCTGGAAGACTCAAAGATTAGAAACACCTTGCAGATAATAAGAGATCTAGTTTATATTCGCTAGAAGCAGTAGAAAACATCTAACTTCATATATCCATACAAAATATCAGATAACTCTGTTGGCTAACATGGGGTACGTAACATAGAAAAACATCTGAAAGCCTCCTGTAAACCACAAACCAAATTGTCCAGGTCTTTTGTTTTCTTTGAAGGTCCGGTGCTTCATTGTCTTCATGTCGCTGTCGCTCTAGGATGCATAGTTAACCTTCTTGCCGTCTTCCGTCACTTTAGTGCATAGACAGATAGGCATCAATGAATACCAACTTCAATTTTTCTTTTCATAACTCGGTGAGCAGTCTAATACATTGAGGATTATGTGATTAATTCAAGGAACTGTAGAATAGAGCATGGATGCAATCTGATCATGGGTTACTTGCCTGTGTCATGAGGTACTATAAGAATGATGAGCGACGATTCCAACGATGTTGGGGGGGGGGGGGGGGGGGGGGGGGAACGGCATCCCCATCGTAATTTGCAGCCTCAGCAGTCACCCCAATGTCAGACGCCCGATCTGATTCGAGTTGCTGTCGATGTGCCTCATTCTCTGCTCCAAATAGCTGATGCAATCGAATATAGATATGTGTTTGCAGTATCGGCGTATAGATTGATCACCTCGACCGTGTCTACACTGCAGTACGTTGAGGACAGTGGGCATATGGGTATGCATATTTATCTGACGTTGCCGCGGTGTAGATCGAACCGAGGTTTGTAGCCATTAACATACGTAATCTGCTGACCTGCTAGGGGTGATTGACGTGCATGGTGCAGATACGTGATTTCATAGACATGCTAATTGAAGGGAGATCCAGCTAGGTGTCCAGGGGACTTACGTTGCAAAGGATTGATGAATCCGACCGGGAACCTTGCTCTCCTGCGGCCGGCCAACCATAGGAATTAGGGAACGCTGCTCTGCTACCGCCGGCAACCGTAAATCTTGCAGTCTCCGGTCATGTGCTGATCATAGTTCTTGATGGCCACAGGATTGATTCACGTAGAGGCACATCACGCCGGCCGGACGCCAACTGGGTACATGTACCGGTGCGTGAGAAGATCGTCGGCCGTGGAGCGTGGATTACATCAGCCTTCATGGGCAGGAGAGGAATAGGGCTGGGAGAGGTTGCCAGGTTCGTTTGGATTGATGCCCTAGAATATCACGACGTCGCGATCGGCGATGGAAGGGATATTTCTTTCGGCAATCTCGCGTAATGGTTCGTTGAAGAGATATGGTGCGTGCGCGTGGGACAATGGGCTTGGACTCTGTGAGAGACACTTGATCCGACGGTTGATAATAATTAATTAGATGATCGGATGGATAATTTTGCTTAGTTTTCTAGGATTAACGTGGTGGCTCCATTAGTGCCTCCAATTAGTAAATATAAGATGTCCATCATGTCGAAACACATCATGATGAATATTCGAAGTGCAAGAAACTCGAGTGGGCTCAGCCAACATGGGAAGCCAAAGATAACACCTGATGTAGCCCATCCCAAGAAGACCATCACGCAAGATACAACCGGTCCAATTACAAGAGTCCGAGCCATGGAAATACATGATAAGGTGAATTTGCTCCCTTTCTCCTATCATTTTGATGATTCGATGAATGGCGCGTTACCTCAAGCGGATGTGCTATGTGTACTCAGGTACGAGCCTTACATCGACGGTCAAGAGGACACCGAACATGGACAATAAGATGGACGAGTAAGGGAGAAAGTAGGCAAAGAAGAAGCAACTCTCAAGTAAGCGGTACTACCACGCCATAACCCTGGTACTACCGCCCCAGTCCCGGGTCCAACATTACCACGCCAAGCAGGGACGGAGCCGGAAAATGAATACAGGGGGGATGCTAGACTAATCAGTGTGTGCCATCTCATGGATGGGTAACCAGCTAAATTATCTTAAATAAAGAGCCATCGGGCTTAATATTACTACGAAAATCATGATCATAGGGGGTGGCGTAACCCCTACTCGTCCCCGTCCCTGACGCCAAGTACCGAACTAAGTACCGCAACCCCGTCAAATGCTTTCGTACTTGGTCTGACATCTGACCGTACCCCTATAGTATTACTACAACATCGCGAATTAAATATATTCGTCCATCGCAACCCAGTACTACCACTGGCTGCGTGCAGAATGCGGATGCCCATGTATCATCTCCTCACTAACCGCTTCGTAGTTAAAACTATAAATAAGTTTCCCTAGGGTCAGGTCTAGGGTCAGAGATGAATTAGAACTTGAATTGAGCTTTGCTCCTTTCCCCCATGTGAGGATTACTCCCAAGAACTACTTTGGATATGTTGTATCTCTTCAAGTAGCCAGTATTTCACCTTGTGATTGTAGTGGACCTTGCCAATCTTCCTTTCGAGGTCCTATTGGATCGGTGAAAACTGGCCGATAAGAGGAATCAGTTCCAACAAGGGTACGATTGGTTTGATCCGTGAGATCTGGACACTTACTCATTAGGGTTTGTTGTCGGGGGAATGAGTTGAGCAGGTCTTATTGTTTAACTCCACGATTATTTGTGTTTCCCCGCGTTTATTCCACAATTTCCACGCTTTTCCCTTCGTGTTCATCGTGTTCATCCCCGTCAATCCATTAAGGTCGGGCCAAACCCGCATCAACACCAAAATCTCAATAAGAAGAAAAGAAGATGAACTTCCCCTTTATCTTGAGTAGTGAACTCCCCCCTTGATCCATATAACCGGGTCATTTGTCATTAGTTAGACCTATCATGCTGAACTAACATTTGTTTAATAGGTAGGGCTGAAACAACATTAATTTGAAACTACAATTACAATGATGTGTAGTATAATTTGAGGTAAGATCAACACTAGTGAGAAAAGGTGACCATAACAATAATCGTTTATGATAACAATAAGCGGCGATCAACCAAAAGGGAGATATCTGCATCCTCACAATGTTTATCCTCACATGCTACCAATAAGATGCCAGCTATGAAACCACCTCCCGATGCAATGTGGGCAATTGTGATGGTAGAGATACAAATACTGCTGCTCATGAAATAACTAGGAAATGTTTTATTTCGAAATTATCCTGTAATTGGGTCGATGAACCCCTTAGTTTTTTTTATTACAAACCCTCCTAAACGATATAACTATGGTTGTTTGAGGCAGCAAGTTTCAGACGCACTCTTTTCCTTACCAGGGTACCTAAAGAGACTGGAAGGTTTTTAATGAGGCGCCTTGTGTCACATCCCAAATTTTGGAACCAAGAAAAACTTAGTTTTACAAGACCCAAAATTCAGAACCAACAAAAACTTTTTGAAATGTTTCACTGATGATTGTGTTTTCCTTCCCATTGCTATGTTTGACTTGATGTGACTTGATGTTTAAGTTGTTTGGCCAATAAATATTAACCTAAAGACCCCACCAAGATAAAAATATATTAAACTTTGGTGATCATGTTATCACAAGAAAATATTCCATATATCTTTTCCATTCTTATTTCTGACTGAAGTCCATTTCAATGATACTTGGTTTAGCAACAACCAAAACTAATACCCATTATGTGGGAAAGTAAAAGTATTTCCAAAATTATGGAGATCTATATGCTATCTCCTACCTATTTTTCAACCTTGATATTCTGCAGGTGTATACAACTCCCATTTGATAAGCTCCTATTTTCACTCCATTTGAAACTAACACTAGTGGGAAATATATTACCCCACATATTTCCTTTCTCAAGTCTTTTTGAAAACTATTAAGTTATGAGTGGAGATATTTCCTAAACATCATCTTGTCATAATTAGGAGTGGTCACTTTTCCCCAAGATAGCATTTGTGGAAATGGAGGTGTGATTAATTCTTGTGGTTTGAATTGTGTGGTCTTGGTTGTGTGGTTGATCTTGTTGTGTTTGTTTGCTTGTGTGTATAATTAATCAAATGTGCTAGAGCAATAAATTAAAACACACTTGACCACCAATTTGGAATGTGACTTAAATTTAAAACAAACTCCTCAAAATATTCAACAAATGGAAATTAAGATCATGAGTTAAAGAAATGATCTTAATAAATTATTTTCCCTACTTAACTATCTATTTCCTTCAAACAAATATTTTCTCTATGAAAATAAAAATTATTTGAAGTTAATATATTTGTCAAGGAAGTTCCAAGAGTTCAAAAATAATATTTTGAACTTACTTTAAAATTTCTAAAAGATTATAAATTTGTATTTAAGAAAAATGCCATATTTAAACCCTATGAACAAAAGTTGTTCAAAACATTTTATTTTGACACCCCAATTTTTGTGGAGCTTCTACATGTTGTGGGGAGGCTACCTGATTTTTCCCATAATTTTCTAAAATGTTTTAGTCCTCAATAAAATCACTAAAGTGCTACTGGAAATAAAAGAAACAGGAAATAAAGAAAAGGCAGGGGTTTTCTGTAAAATCGCCATCCTCTTCCTCTGTTCATCGCCGAAGCAGGCGCTGCTTAGCGCCAGTGGCAAGCTCGCCACTGTGCCGCGCCCCACCTCGCCGCTGGGAGGGGATAAGATCACCACGAGGTCGCTCTGATCCTCTCACTCCTCACTTATCCCCAGCTACTTTCGCTCTCTCTCTCTCTCTCTCTCTCTCTCTTTTCTTCATGAGCTGGAAACCTAGCCGGAGCTCCGCCGCCACATCGCCGCCGTTCTAGGACACTCAGAGCAGATCGGACCGGGCCATCGTCTCTGCCTCGTCCTCCTCTTCTTCTCCGTGCAAGGAATCGACACGGGGAGGGAGCTGTGAATCGGCGGCAACAAATCGTCTTCTCCAACTCCGGCCGCCGCGCTTCGAGCAAGCTCGCCACCGTCTCCGACCTCCTTCGTCACCGCCGCGAGCACGTATGCGACGAGGGTGAGCACGCCGACCTGGGAGACACCTTTTTCCTCTTCCTCTCCCTCTATTTCGCTGAGTAACCGTAGCTTCGCCGTAGGCCGTGGCCACCCGCCGCCGTAGCACGTCTTCGACGCCGTCTCCGGTGACCAAATGGTCCGTGACTCCGCCAGTAGATGGTCCGTACACGTGCGCGTCGAATGCCCCCAGTAGTTCATCCCGGCGAGTGCTCCTCCGCCGGAGCCGTGGACGTCGCCGACGGTGATCACCGCGTCCAGCGCGCGTAGGTCGTGGCTCGGCGCAGTCAACGTGGCCGTGGGCCTTCGCGCTGACGTGGAAGCCAGCGTGGCCGTGGGCCCCACTCGTCAGCGGCTGTGGGTAGCCCAGCCCCGGTGAGAAATGGTTCGGTAGTTATTCTGGAAAATAAAAGAAAAGGCAGAAAATTGGTTAAACTTGTAAAATTCATAACTAATTAAATGCTTGTCCAAAAATTACAAACAAGATATCAAAATGTTCAGAAAAATAAAGCCTGTCTCTTGGTGTAATTCACCTATACAAATAAATTAGTTTATTTGATGTTTTATTGAAATAAAGAAAATGGCAGAAAAGAAAATGCTTTTGGAAAATCCATATCTTTAAAAATAATGATCCAAAAATTAAGTTTGACCTATCAAAATGTTTAGCAAGTGATATACTTCATGTTCCACCTTGTTTCCAAACATGGATAGTTATTTTGTAATGTTGTTTAAAAGAATTGAACAAAAGGGCAGATGTAAAAGGGATTTTATAAATTCAATAACTTTTTATTGGTATATCAGAAAAATGTGGTTGATATATCAAAATGCTCAGAAAAATGTGAACTATCCAGTAGCATCACCATCGTGCATATTTGATCACAATCACAGTACTGCACTTTTCAAAAGCTAAGGAAACCATTAAGTTAAAGATGGGATTATAATTTTCTCATGTAGAAATAATTAATTCTGCACCCCATTTAAAATTGCTGGATAGTTTTACAAGTAAATTCAGTGCACTAAAATGTCATTGCCATCATGGGTATCTTGTTAATGTCTTTACATTAGCTTGGTAAAATATTTTGAATTACAGAGACTAGTTGGTGGCCTAACTTTTGTCTGAAGTATTTCGTGTTTAAGGGAAGGTGCTTATTGTTAATCTTTGCCTAAGATAGTTTTGTGATCGATGATCCTAGTTTGTTGTTTGAATGATTAGTTTGATGCTTGTGGTTTGTTACTTGTGTGTATACCACTTGTGGTTTGGTTTGCTTATTGAGTGTTGTTTTATTTTCATGTTTGCGACGCTAGAGATAAACGCTACCGGAGTGGTCTCTGGAAAGGATTTATTGAAGAAGAATCAAAGTTTATTTCTTTGATCAGTGAGGTAAAGTCCAGGGACATTATGCTGGAATCAGGCAAGCTACTTCTCTGAGCTTGCATCTATATACATCTATTTTGGTTCACATGTTTTACTTATAAAGAGCATAAGTGATTTATATGTTGGTTGCCACTAAAGCTATGATTTTGAAAACCCTTTGTTTTCGAAATACAAGTATATTATTTTGACACCCTATATGGAGCTGTTAGATGGAAATTCTTTTTTTTCAAACTATAGAATGGGAAAAATATTGTTTACTCAAAACTCTTTTGAAAATACTTGTGTGGATATGGAATGCCGAGATGTCGGTGTTGAAGTGGAGAAATGGAGAAAGATGGGTTTGGATGAAAAATGCGCATTGTGTCCTAGTACTATGACGACCAGCCGATACCCTGTGCCACCACATTTACCCACCTATGGAAAGGGTGTAGTCATATAGTTTGCTCATATTAGTACGGGATGCCTCATCGACGGAGATGACTCCGTTATGCATGGGGGGATGGTTTGGTGACCTACCCCTGACCTGGGTCCTCAAAAAGGAGAATACCGACGGGCTGGTATGAGTGAAGGGAGAAAGAGGATTGAAGACTTCACCATGGGGTCGCCGGGCAAAACTATGAGTCCTCACACTTAGATTCCGACGGGCTGGGTTAAGTGTTGATGGAAAGTGTCATATGGGCAGGGTCCTATACTAGCATGAGCAAAGGACAGGCTACGATTGGTGACTCACTTCGCATACACCTTGTATGGCGGGACGTGGCTGACACGATGAGTTACCAGATGGATGTGGGAAAAGCGTGCTACCTCTGCAGAGTGTAAAAACTATTCGAATAGCCGAGTCCTCGGATATGGACAGTTGGGAGGCTGTCCTAAGACCATGTGCAAGTTTTACAAAGTTTTAAGATTTGAAAAGAAAATGGAGATGTTTTATATAGGCAACTATACCGAAGGGCTGGTATGAGGTTGCTGGAAAAGAGGAAGACCATGAAGGGCTATGGTCGAGAAGTGCAGAGTTTTGTGTTTTGAAAGTGAAAAATGTTTTATGCAACTATACCGAAGGGCTGGTATAAGGTTGTTGGAAAATGATTTGACCATGAAGGGCTATGGTCGAAAAAGGAGGAGTTTGGAGAAATAAACCAATGGTGATTTTCCGGGAAAAATGTTTATAAAAGGGACTTCTTACATTTTTCAACAAAGATGTATTTTCCGGGAAAAATGTTATAAAAGAGACTTCTTGCCTTTTTCAACAAAGAAGTATTTTTGGGAAAAAGTTTTAAAAGAGACTTCTTACAAAGACAGATTTATGGGAAAAAGTTCTAAAAGCCTTCTTTCCTTTTTCAAATAAAGTTATATGAATTTCAAACAAAGATTTATTAAACAAAAGTCTATCCTTCTCTTTTTCGATAAGGATGTAGAGTGTTCAAAGCAAAGAAAGTTTTATTTAAACAATAAAAAGAGTAGTGCATGCTCATTTCGGGGTAGTTTGCGAGTACAATCAAATGTACTCATAATGGTTTCGTCCCTGGCTATTGTCTTAGCCAGATTTTGAAGAGAAGCAGATCGGAGGAGAAGTTTTCAAGGACGTCAATGCGAACTAGGGCGCTTCCCAGTCAGCTGCCTGTAGGGTTATGGCAAATGACTTGGGCTCCACGTTGTTTGGTGATTTCCGCTGCAAGTACCTGTTGAAGTTTACGGCTTCAATCAAGTAAGTAAATTCATTCGGTATTTATGGATGTTCTTTTGATACCAGTTCGATTGTGCTCAGCGACACACTGATCATGGGATCGCTGATGTTGTAGGCACAAGGGTAGTTCGGACAGCTAGTCCGGGGTCCCCACAGACTTGGTATCAGAGCCAAGTTGACTATAGGAGACCTTAGTTAGCATGGACGTCAGTTAGGAGAAAGCTATTTTTGGAAAAAAATATATTACTAGTTAAATTATTTTTATCTAAGGAAGCCTAAGTATAGCTTCCACAACCTTCTAGAATTATTCTAAACCTTACCTCTTGTCTAAAGGTTTATCAAAAGTTTTCTTCTGTTATCTTGTCTCCATTCAACTTTATATATATTTGACGATGAACCCAGTGAGACCTAATTGGCTAGTACCGAGAAGAAGAAGAAGTTTCCGTCTCAAATATTCAACGTTTAACATCAAGGTGATTGACCTGCAAATACCAAGATCGTCAATATCAACAAAGCAAGAGACCTCCGAAGACGTCAGCTCAACGTCAACAATTCTACTCGAGTTGCAACTTCGACAATCTCAATTTTTCCCGCTGAAGCCTAAGGCGACAAAGTGAAGACTTCACCAACCAGATTTAACCGAGACCCTAGGATAAACCTGATAGGAACCTTGGTTGTACTACCCGATTACCACGAGTAGTAGGCGTCCATTGGTACTAAATGTACCTTGTGTGTTGTTTGTATGTGAGTTCTCCGTTTGTGTGTTGCTTGTCCTGTGTGTTTCGCAAATCGGACCCTGTCAACAAACCCTTAGTACTTACCTAGTAAAGTAATCAGGTATCTAGACCGCATCAGTCTTGTTGCGCTTTTAAATTTTGTTTTAACTACCTCTACAAGATTTGTTTAACTCGATTCCGGCAACCATAGTTCCTCAGACGGAAATGTCACGGGAGCACACCTACAACGGTCCCAGTTTTGAAGCAATACAAAGTCCTCCGCCTCGACACCCTCTGAAAGGGAGGAGTCCCATATGTCTAAAGGTTTGCCCAAGAAAATTAGTGAAGACCTCGTCGAAGCCAGAGGACCAGACGTCAAGGCCATATAAAAACACCGGTGTCACATTTGTAGGGAACGCGGACATCAAAGCTGGAAGTGCCCCCTTAGGTACACCATAAAGAGAAGACCACCCCAAGGAAAGGCTTGTAGTCAGTGCGGAAGGGGTGGACATCAGGCGAGTCAATGCCCCGGCAGCTGCCCACACTGTTTCAATGCGCATCCACTTGGCAAGTGCCCAACCGCTAGCGTCACTTGCTACCTATGTGAAGGAAATAATCATGTTCCGGCTAAGTGTCCTATGGAGTTCATAGTAGACGCAGTAAATGATGCCCATGAGAAGATTGCTCAAGACGCCATCCACGCCCCGAGAAAGACGTCCACCAGAGTATCTCGCCCATGTCAGTATTTGAAGCGCCGGAAGGGTAGAAACCACAAGGAGCCAACACCACCCTTAGAAACAATTCACAAGTTGTGCCTACGATCTAGAAGAACCCTTCTCAGGAAGAAGACTCTTAGAGGTGCTCCCCACCCAACAGAGTTTCAATCCGGCACCTCGAGCCATGGTGACTTCTAGGCAGACTCCTAGAAGAAGTATGGGTCCTACTTATTGAGCAGTAGTTGGGTTCAATGTAAGATCCTTCACTTTTAATAAAATCCTTTTTAGACTCTTAAAGAAGAGAGATGCTAACAGGTTTAACACGAGCCTTACCCCGTATAATTAATATGTGAAATTGCAAGGATATCTCACTAACTTATCGTATCTAAGTTAACATTTGACCCAAGTCCACGATAGTACCGACTAACCTTTCGGGTCTGAAAACCTTGACAAGGAAGAATGCAGCATGGGAGAACCCACTTCCTGTTAATAGTGAGGAGATCTACACCATCAAGGCCAAAGTTGACCCACATCGAAGATCATCTGCGCGGAATTGACCCAGGAAGCAAGCACCATCAAACGTTATCTGTCGAGCGATCATCCTTTTTCAACTTGCCTCGACCAATCGCACCGAAGGAGGATTCAAGAAAGCACGAACAGCGATTGCCGACATGAAGCTCTTTCTCTAACTTTTTAGGGCTAACTGAGAACCCTAGCCTGCCGCTGGTTATCTGAAGATTATATGAAGCCTCAAGCACAAGACTCATCCAAGGAGATCGCCACCAACAAACCTGAAGGAAACCAACTTTAAAGATCGTCAACATGGGGTTACCTCGGGAAATGGACACCATCGACGTCATCTGCCAAACGATAATCTTAGCTCAAACCGGCTCAACTAATCGAAACCAGAAAAGACAAATGCACCCGTTTGGAAAACAACTGGTGCGAAGGTTCTTCACTAACTTTTTCTAAGGTCCATTAACCCGTGACTTTTGAACAATCATCGATCCACACCCCAAACCACCTACCTCAGGACACTCGAACTGACTTTTAGACTCCTCTGGAAGCTCGAGACCCTATACTCTACCTCCTAAGATCCTTACCAAAGCTTCGTGAAGCTCAAGAACCAAGGAAGTCAACAATGAAGTTCCTCCTTTACTCAGCTGAAGACGGAAGCACCTGCTGTTGACAACATCAACCACCAAGCTAGTCTAGAGGCACTCAGAAGTTTATAACATTCCTCTACTAACTAGAACCCAAAGATAATCAAGTACGCAGACTTGACGCATCCTGAAAACAACGCATCCCTATCTGCGACCCTGATGCATGTAAAATGCATACATGAACTTTGCATTATTTTACTTATATTCTAGTCATATTTGCATCATATAAGGGTTATATCACTGTTTTATAATGATTTTGGGAATATTTGATATGTTTCCTATTTTTTATGGAATTAACCCTGCGCAGGCAGAAAACCCTATTTCTATATTTTAATGTTTCAGGGACCCAAACGACGTCCAAATGACCTGGAAATTTACGAGCATCAGTTTTTAGAAGGAACAAAGCGTGGGAGCGAAGGAAGCAAACAAGCGGAGGCCCGAGGGCCCAGATGAGTGGGCCCACGCGGCCCATGTACCTGGCCACGTGGGACCCCCCCTTTTGGTCCTCGGAGCTCCGTTGCCGTCGATCTTTCCTCCACCGACTCGGTTTTGACCTAAAACCGCCTATAAAAATAGTCCCCCGACGTTCTCTGGAAGGAGCGCCGCAGAAACATAGAAACACCGAAACAGAGACCTGGAGCTGCAGATTGGAGGGGGAAAACTCCGGCGGGGCGCTGCCGGCGTTGTCTCCATCTTCTCCAACGACTTCTCCACCGTCTCCATGATGACGAGGGAGTAGTCCACCCCTGTACTATGGGTTTGTGGAAGTAACTTATGTATCTCTCTCTCTTGAGCTTCACTAATTAGTACCGTATGAGCTGCTGAACATGATTACGGTCATCTATGTGATACCTTTGTGGTGGATCTTTTTATGAGTTAATATATGTTTGAGATTGCAATGGTTTTGTTTCAGTTATGAAAGTAGATGCATATTATGTACCCCGTTCTTATTTACTTGTGATGATCAAGCATGTTTATGAGAGCGTATGAGGGGGAACGTGTGCATTAGTTGGAGTAAGGGGGGGTGGCTAGTGCAGTGAACGTGAGAGAAAGTTCTGCGATCCACTTGGGTATCTCTACCTTACTTTGTTGCCTCACTAGGGATAAAAAGAAATACCATGCTACCGGAGGTGTGGGTGTGACCATTGCCACTACTCCATGACTAGATCTAGCATGTTCTTATTTTAACTTCATGTCATGATACTTATTGCTATACTCTGAGTTATCTTAATTACTGAGGTGTTATGATTTAGTTCGCATCTTGGTGGAGTATAAGAGAGACTAATAACCAAAAGGTCTCTATGTTAGGACGTGATGCCCATATAATTATAACTTGTCATTAAACTGTTGTGTTGCAATCTCATATGTCAACTCTAGTGTTCCATTGTCTACCACTTTATTAAAGAGAGAGTGCATTTATGAAACCATGAACCCCGGTCCATTTTTAATCATAAGAAACACCTTTCCAACAACTATTACCCATTTTCCATTTTCTGCCATTTAAAAATCCGAAAATACAAAAACACTTTTACATCTTGCATTCGTCATATAAAACCCAAAAATATCATTTATCATTTCTACCACCATCCTTGCATATTTATTTACCACCATTGCATATTTATTTCTTGTTTGCATTGCATATTATCTTGATATCATTCTCACACCTTCTGCTTGACAACCACTAGGTGAGGTTGAGGACCAAAACATTTACTTTGTTTTGTAGGTAACCAAAAGAAGGATAGGAAAGATACATCTTCACTACTGATTCCCCGAGAGTTCGATATTAAACCCTCGAGTCACCCCTCGTGGGGAAAACACGTCTTCCACTTACTACACACTCTGCACTTGGAGTCTCAACCTAACCCATTTACTTTTCACGCAGGTAACTACGTGAAAGGCCATCAAGACATGTTTTCTGGCGCCGTTGCCGGGGAATCATTGCTGAAAGGTTTATCCAAGGGTCCCCTGCACTAGCTCTGTTTTCTGGCGCCGGGTTTATCCAAGGATATCTCACCAAGTTAACTTCAGCACCAACTTGTGCTAACACCTAAGCTTGGGGAGGTTGCACCTACGTGAGCATCATCTTATCCATCTTTACCTTCAAAGCAATTTATCTTGTTTTGTCATTGTCTTGCATATTTATTTTCAGTTTTGCATAAAAAATTAAAAAACACATAAAAACTTGCTAAAATGGGAGAAAGAACTAAGTTGTGTGATTACACAAACACTCCAAATGATCAATTTATTGCTAGGCCCATTGCCACACCTAAGATAAATGCTGAGAGTTATGAAGTAAGTCCTAGTTTGTTAAACTTGATAACTAGGGAACAATTTGGCGGTAGTGCTATGGAGGATGCCTCTATGCATCTTCATGATTTTGTTGAAATATGTGACATGCAGAAATTTAAAAATGTGGAAAGTGATATTCTAAAACTGAAGTTATTTCCTTTCTCACTTAGAGGAAAAGCTAAAGAGTGGCTGCATTCATTACCTATTGATAGCATTAAAACTTGGGATGATTTAAAAGAAGCTTTCATTAAGAAATACTATCCTCCTGTTAAAATTTTGCAAAATAGAAACAACATTCTTTCTTTTAGGCAAAATGAAAATGAACATGTTGCTATGGCCTGGGATAGGATTAAACTTATGCTTAGAACTTGTCCATCACATGGGGTTAACGAATGGACCATACTACACTCTTTTTACAATGGTCTAAATTACATGTCTAGAAATATTCTTGATTCTGCTGCTGGAGGTGCTTTTATGGGAAAAACTATAGTAGAAGCTAAGGATATATTGGAAAGTATTTTGCAAAACTATAGTCAATGGCATACTGATAGAGCACCTAATCCATCTAAGAAAGTAAACTCCATAGAAGAAACAAATGATTTGTCATCTAAAATGGACACTAATCTTGCTTTCATTGATAAACAAAATATTGAAAATGTGCCTTTGCAAGAACTAGTTGGTAATAATCCTGAAAATATTGATGTCAACTTCATTAGGAACTATGGTAACAATGGGTATGGTAACAACAATTATAACTCTTATAATAAACCCCCATATGTGCCAAACAAATATACTACTAGTGGTAATGTTTCTAGTGATTTGGAAAACACCATTAGATCATTTATATCTACTCAAAGGAGCTTAATAAGGAATTTATATCTAAGTTTGAAAAACAAGACTCTTTGTTTGAAAGGGTAGATCAGCTCAATAAGGAAGTTTCTCATTAAATAACACCATTATAGCTCAAAAACATGAGGAAACAATTAAATATTTGTCGTGGTGGTATCACGGCAGATGCCATAGGATGGCTTAAGTTGGGGCCGATGGACGCTGGTGGAACCGGGGAGGGCTAGCGCGCTAAGGAGCGCACACGGAAAAACAAGCACACACACAATATACCCAGGTTCGGGGCCCTCATGAGGAGGTAACACCCCTACTCCTGCCTGCCTCTCTCTATATGTCGGTATCTCACAAGTACAATGGTGCTCCTTGAGCTGTATCTTTGCAGCTATGGCAATGAGCTCTAAGGAAGAAGATGAAGCTAAGGGGGGAAATGTCTCTCTCTGGGCGTCGTCTCTGGCCGTCCCTCACGCAGGAGGGGGTGAGGGTCTATTTATACCCCAGCACTAGCAACGGTCACCTCGCCGTACCGGCACTGCAGACGCGCATACCTGCACGTCATGATTGTACCCTGCACAGTGGACAGGACGTGGCTTGCCCATGCCCTGTCCCATGTCTCTGCTCCCACGTACAGCGGAGGTCATCGGCGTCCTTCTCCTGCTCCCACGCCCGTCCTTGGTCAGCAGAGGTGAGCCCGGTCACTTCAGACATGCGCCATACCGCACGCCACGCTCCCGTGTCAGACGGGATGTGACAGCAGCGCTGACCTCCGTCCGACATAAGGTGCCTCCTCTCTATAACCCGGCATGGATATGCCGGATTCCCTTTCCTGAATAGCCTCCCCTGCATATAAGAAAACACACAGGATACCGACATACACATGTCGGTCATTATACCTCGGTCAGAATATGTCGGCTAGGTATGTCGACCACCGTCTCTCGACCACCGTATCTCGGTAACCACACGTCGGTTTTTACCAACACCATAACCCGGCCCCTCCTGGGCCCTCGTATGTCGGTTTTTTGTACCTCGGTCCAGTATTGGACACAGCTTATACCATATCATGACCCTACCCGGGGTAGCGCCCCGACATTAGTCCCCGAAGCTGGTGCGGTCCTGCAGCCTCGGATGAAGGGCCATACCAGGTTTACAGCCAAACCAACTTGACTAAAATATCCGACATAAATATGTCGGTCCAACTCCGACACCAAGAAACACACCTGCAACTGCTTTTGAGATCGTCCCTTGTGCCGGTTTTTTCCGACATAAGACAACTGCTTTAAACTGATCAAATACCTGACATTCTTATGTCGGTTCAACTCAAGCTTCAAGGACCAAACTTCCCACAACTTTCGAGATCTGCTCTTGTGCCGGTCTTTCCGACACAAGAAGATTCCCACGATCTCCTCAAAGATCTCTCCATGGCACGTGGCAGCGAAACGCTGCGCGTTGCCTCGGTTCTGGTGCACGGAGAAACATGCCTCTGCGCGCACGCCGCCCACGTCACGCGCTGTCACATCCCCTGCGCACTTGAGTACTTTGACAGCAGCGCGGCTCCTCGATTTTCGCGCCATTAACTGCGCCACTAACCGCGCCACGGGCGGTTGCCATTTTGTGGCCCACGATGTGGCCGATCGTGCGGCCGTTATTACCGCAAACCGCGCGATCGTGCGCGGTTAATCCTCACGCCCGTTACGGGGAGCGTGCGCGATTTAATCGCTAACCGCACGCGCATCCGCGCCTATAAATAGGGGAGCGGAGGCAACCCCCTCTTCTTCTTCTTCCCCGCTCTCCTTCCTTTTCTTCTTCTCCATCCCTCTGCGCAGTGCGCTCCGCCACCGCACGACGCCGGACCTCGCGAGCCACCGCCCACCGGAGTTCTTCACGCCTCCGCCGAGCCAAGCTCATCGCCAGCACGCCCTGCGTTCTTCGCCTTGCATCGCCGCCACAACTCCGGTGAGTTCTTCACCGCAGCATTTCCCGCGGCTAGCGCCTAGCTCTTTATTAGTTCTTCCTCAGATCTTCTTTAGATCTTTTCCGTATATTTTAGATCTTCTCCGTAGATCTTCTTGTTAGCTTCTTGTTTATAGATTCTTGTTTCTCTCCGTAGATTTTTGTTTCTCTGTTTGCTTCTCTTCCTCCACCGCGCAAACATCGAGAGATGCTCACCGCCGGCGAACCTTTGCCTCTTTGCAGATTCCGCCGCCGGCACGGGCACCAGAGTCTCACTTCCTCGCCGCACCGCCGAGATGTCGGCTAGCAATACTCCGGAGCCTGCCGACATTCCCGTCGAGGAAAGCGAGCGCGCCGGATGGGAAGGCTCGGATGTCTCCCAAGCCGAGATAGATTGGCTGATCCGGACCAAGCGAATCCCGGCACAAGTGATATGCCGGATTCCCGGCACAGAGGCCGAGCCGGATCTGCAAGCCAATGAACGCGTGGTCTTCGTCGCGCACTTCGAGCGCGGCTTCGGACTCCCGGCTAGCCCATTCTTCCGGGCTTTCCTCAACAAATTTCATCTTCAACCCCACCATCTCCCAGCGAACGCCATCACCACCCTCTCGGCGTGCGTTTCTTTCTCCGAGGGATACCTCGGACTCTGGCCCACCGTTGAGCTTTGGGCCAAGTACTTCCAACTCCGGAAGCAGAGTGTCCCGAATCCGGATAAGACCCTCCCCAAAGAAATGACTCCTTGCGGCGCCGCCACAATTATACCTCGGAAAGCCTCCATCTTTCCTCGGGTTCAAGGCCTGGAGTCATGCCGGAAGTGGCAGCGCACGTTCTTCTACGTGAAGAGCCCGGACAATGTTGATCTTCTGAACCTGCCGACATTCAGTCTCGGTGCCCCCACGGAGCAGTACCAATGGAACTTTAACCCGAAAGATACGAACCTCGAGATCAATCAAATTCACCAGATCGTCAACCAGCTTGTGGAGGGAGGTATAACGGGCGATGATCTCTTGAGGACCTTTATCAGCCGCCGAGTCTCCCCCTCCAAGCCCGGGTTCACAAGATTTGCCACATGAGTGGCCAGTACGATCCAACCGGACCAGCACCCACGAGCTGACCAAACCCGAGGTCAGAAGACGCGTCAAGGCAATTGCCCGAACGACGATGACCGAGGAATGGGAATGGGGTCTAAACCTCATGATAGAACTCGGCTTCCGGAGCAAGTAAGTAACTTGCAATTTATACCGACATACTTTTTCCTGCCGAGATAACTCTTATGTCGGCTCCATACTTGGCTCCTAAAATAACCCGGCTCTACTGCTTCTGACTTGCAGAGGTTCACTCGGCAAAGGACTGAAGATGGAGCGGATCCCTCCGCCAAATGGGGCAAAGATCTGCCTGCCCCGGCCGTCACCGAGGTGATGACCCGGACGATGAGGATCACATGCCGATTCCGGCTGCTGGCGCCCCTACCTCGGGTAAGCCTCGAGCCCGAGCCTCAATCCGAGATTGGTCAGACGACGATGATTGCGAAATGTTAGAGGTACTTGATGTTCGTCCTATCGCCTTTGCTCACCCACTGTCCTCGGCATCAGCTAACCCGGGCGGCCCTGTTCCGAGTACACGCCCTGCTACTACGGGCAAACAAGGCGGATCTCGCAAGCGTGCAGAGACCGGTACCTCGAATACCGGGACCTCCACATCCTCAGATCCAGCAGCGCCGAAAGCGAAGCGGCAGAAAAAAGCAGCGGTTAAGCCGTCACGGGCCAAGAGGACACCGCCAGTTACTCAAGGGTAAGATACTCTTTGCCGACATACGCTCGTTTCCCTTTCTTCCTTTTCCCGGGATAATCTTTCCCCGAGATAACATTTTTTCTTGTTTCAATGCAGTGATGCCCTTGAGGTTAACCAAAGCGCATCCTCCATGCGCTCACCCCTTCCGACTGCAGCGGAACCTCGGTCAACTGACTCCGGGGTACACACCACCCCATCCGTCATACTGCTGCCGGCTTCTGATGCCGCACTTGGAGGAGGCCAAGACGCCCGAAACCGAGGTCATGGACTCGGTTAACACCGATATCTCGGCCCCTGACCGAGATGTTGACCTCGGCTCCGGCCACAAGGACTCCACGCCGGAGCGAACCGACACTCCGAATGTGCCGGATCAGCAACAACAGCAACAACCACAGCAGCAAGATCAGCAGCAACAGCAACAGCAACAGCAGCAACAACAACAACAACAACCACAGCAGCAGCAGCCATCGCCACCACCGACATCTCCCACACCGGCATCCCAGAAGCCAGCCTCAGTGCCAAATCTGGTGCCGAGCCAATTGGCCACTAGAAAATTGCCGCTTATTCCGGATAAGCAACTGGTGGTGACTCCAACCCACTCCTCGAGCTACCAGCAATAGTTGCCAGAGTCTCCAAAGCCGGCACAGCTATCTCGGAGATTCCTCAGCTGCGAACCCAAAGCGGCAACAGCCTGGGTTCGGTGGGGCACTATAGCATGGATTGGAATGCCGCTGATACCAGCGAGGTTTCCTCCCCTAACCCGGTTGGCCCAAGCCACGTCGCACAGTCCATTCATGCGCTGCAGGTTGCCGTTCTCAATGCCAGCAAGATCACCGAGGTAAACCTTCCTCAACTCAGTCCTTTTCTCTTTCTCAATAGAACATAGATATATTATCCCCAGTCCCCGAGATTCGGGTCGAGTGATTGAAGCTCGACCGAGTAAAGATCACTTGGCGCGAATCTTCCCAAAAAATTCAACATCCAGTCCACCTCGAAAAACTTCGATATCCAGTCCCCGAGATTTATGTCGAGTTTACTCGGCATGAATCTTCACAAATTTCCGACATGCAGTCCCCGAGACTCATGTCAAGCTTACTCGGCGTGAAATCTCACAATTTTCCGACATATTTTCTTTTTTCAGGATTGCACCAACACCCGGACTGAGGTGTTCAAGAAGCTGCTCTTGGAGCACAGGAAACTCCGGAATTCCCACAAGCAGCTGCAGGAGGTGATGAAGAAACGCGACGACGCGCACAACGCTGCGCTTAAAAAGGAGAAAGATGAAGTGTCTCGGCTCCAGAAGGAGCTTGAAGAGGCCCAGAAACAGAAAGCCGAGACAGAGAAAGCTGTTGCTGCTGAGAAGAAACAGCGGGAAGAGGATGCTGTGAAGCAGAAGGAGCTCCTCACCCAGACCGAGGGTCGCGTTACCTCGGCTCAAGAAGAACTGGATGCCCTCAAGGCAAAATGCGACATCTGGCTGCGCGAGCTCACCCGGCTTAACAACGAGATGGACAGTAAGTTTCCTTTATCTTCTCTTCATTTCTTTGCTTCCACCGACATTAGATTTATGCCGGTATAACTGAACTTGGTGGTAGCTTTTCTTTCTTCTTCAGAGCACTTTGCCCATTCCAAGGCCGCTGCTATCAACACTACCAACAAGGCACGGGAACAGAGGGCAAGAACTGGCCCGATCCCGGAGGAATGGGACATTGAAGACCATCTGACTGCTCTTAACGCTCGAATCTCTCCTCTGAAGCTCATTGGCACCGATCTCCTCGAAGCTGGGATCCGGGTTTACCGGGTTCTATGGCCGGGGTGCACGCCTCCAGTCACCGTTGCCGAGTTATCCCAGTGCCTGCTGGGCGCGGAGGCAAGACTCCGAGAGTGGAGATCTTCCTCAGCACGTGCCGGCGCAGACCAAGCTTTGACTTTCGTGCTCTCTTGGTACGAGTCAATCAAGCTTGATGCAGTGCGGTCCCTGCGCCAAGGCTCAAAATGGACTTCAGATCCGACACTGATCGAGAGCCGCAAGGAGGCAGCCTCCTTCATGGCCAGCTATGCTCCCACTCGAAATTTCCTTCCTGGTCCAGCCTACTCGGAGGATGAAGAAGATGACGAGGATGATGAAGAGGGTGATGACGAGGAAGATGACGTTGATGAGGAGATCGAGGTCGAAGCTCCCGACACTGCCACTGCCGAGCAGCCGACACTGCTACTGCCGGAGCAGCCGACACTGCTGAGCCGACCGCGACCGACACCTCTGAGAAGCCGGCAACCAACACCTCGGTCGAGCCTACGACCGAGATATCTCCTGAAACTCGCACTGCTCCTACTGCTCCGAGCTCCTCCGAGGCAGCTGCCTGAACTTATCATAAGCTGAACCATTAAATCCCCGGAATGCCGGGTGCAGATGTATATATACTCTTAAGTTTTTATCAGTACTACTCTTATCATGCTAGTTTCAACAGACAGGCTTGATGCCGGATCACCTTTCACCGAGTCCCCGAGTTTACTTTCTTGTTCTACTATACTTAGTAATCTTTGCTCTTGTCTACCATTCAGGCGTTCGACAGTCGAGTCACAAGATCAAAATTATAGCATACAATACTTGTAAATTTTGAGGTAAGGTTTAGAGTCATCCGACACAAAGATAAGGAATGAAAAAACCGGGTTAGTAAACAACATATACCGAATCATTTTTGGACCGAGTCCCCGAGTTGTTTTCATGTTTACTATATTCCATAACCTCTGCTCTTGACTGCCATTTTGGCGTTCGTCAGTCGAGTCACAAGATCACAACAAGATAGCATACATTACTTGAACTTTGAGACAAGGTTTAAAACCATTCGGCATAGGGACAACACAGATAAAACATAGATAAAACACATGCATATAGACAAAGGCAGTCCCCGAGTTTCTTTTCGGAGTGCCAACATTTCATTCAAAGGAAACCGAGATACATACATTGCGCCCTTAAGAGTAGAAGGGACGGAGTAGAGCTACATTCCAGGGTCGTTTGGTTTCCTCTCCGGATTTGTCCATCTTGTTCTTCATTGCTACCTGTGCATCTATAAGATAATATGCATCATTGTGCAGAGCCTTGCTCACAATGAACGGTCCCTCCCATGGAGGTGATAGCTTGTGCATGCCGGCTTTGCGCTGCACCAGCCTAAGCACCAAATCTCCTTCTCGAAAAACCCGAGGTTTTATCTTCCGGCTATGATAGCGGCGGAGATCTTGCTGATATATCGCTGACCGAGATAAGGCCAGCTCTCGTGCTTCTTCGAGCAAATCGACATCATCCTCTCGGGCTTCTTTTGCCTCGGTTTCTGTGTACAGAGTAACTCTTGGCGAGTCATACTGTATGTCGGTCGGCAGGACCGCTTCTGCTCCATAGACCAGAAAAAATGGCGTATAGCCGGTTGATCGATTCGGTGTGGTCCTAAGACCCCACAGTACTGCTGGTATCTCATCTATCCAACAACCCGGAGTTCGCATCAGTGGTTCCATCAACCGAGCTTTGATGCCGGATAGCACCAATGCATTTGCTCTTTCCACCTGCCCATTGGACTCCGGATGCGCCACCGATGCAATGTCAAGTCGGATTCTGCTTTCAGCACAGAACCGAGCAAAGGCTCCCACAGCAAAGTTTGTGCCATTATCCGAGATAATGCTGTGTGGGTAACCATATCTCAAAATGATGTCTTTCAAGAAAGACACAGCTGTGTGACCGTCACATTTGCGGATTGGCTTCACCTCGATCCACTTGGTAAACTTGTCCACCATTACCAGCATATGAGTCATGTTACCTCGGGCTGGTCTGAATTCTCCCACCATATCCAGACACCAGACAGCAAAAGGCCAAGTGATGGGAATAGTTTGAGTGCCGAGGCTGGCATGTGGATCTTGTGAGCAAATCTCTGACATCCTTGACACTTCCTCACGATATCTTCTGCCTGTTGCAAAGCTGTGGGCCAGTAGAACCCATGCCGGAATGCCTTAGCAACCAATGCTCTTGAGCAAGCATGATGACCACATTCTCCTTGATGAATTTCCAAGAGCATCTCTTGCCCTTCCTCCGGTTCAATGCAACGCTGCAGCACTGTGGTTGCACTTCTCTTGTACAACTCCATGTTGATGATGGTATATGCTTTGGATCTTCTTTGCACTCGCCTGGCCTCGGCTTCATCACTTGGCAAACTCCCATCCATCATATAGGACATTATAGGCTGTGCCCATCCTGGTACAGGACGCACAGGAAATATCGGTTCATCCACCTCCATTGCCTCAACCGACATTGCATCCTCCGACATATACTGGTCAGTCCCCGAGTTCTGCCAAGCAGTCCCCGGGTTCTCCCAAATGCATCCGACATCGACGTCCATGGGAACAGCATCAGACTCCGGTTTCTTCGGGATAAAGATTGACTCGGACTCGGGCGATGGTTTGATTGATGGCTTCCTCAAATGCTCCAAGGATATGCCGGGTGGGATTGGATCCCGAGATGAACCTAGCTTGGACAGTACATCGGCGGCTTCGTTTTCTGCCCGAGGTATATGCTTGTACTCGCAACCTTCAAAGAACCCCGAGATCTTCTGGACATGAAACCGATATAACGCCATGTTGGCGTCTAAAGCATCCCAATTTCCCGAGACTTGCTGCACCACCAGATCCGAGTCTCCGAAGCATTCTATCCGGCGAATACCAATTTCCTTGGCCACATTGAGCCCATGAACAAGTGCCTCATACTCGGCCACATTGTTAGATGCCGCAAAATGAATCTGCAACACATATCTCAGTTGATCCTGCTTAGGCGAGGTAAGGACTACCCCGGCACCTAAACCAATTTTCGTCCTGGAACCATCAAAGTGCATTCTCCAGTAATTGGAGTCAGGCAATGGTGGCTCATATTGCATCTCGGCCCAATCCACAAAGAAATCAGGCAGTGCCTGAGATTTGATGGCATCTCTTCTTTCATAATGTGGCGTATAAGGAGCCAGCTCAATGGCCCATTTGGCTACTCGGCCACTTGCATCTTTGTTACCAATGATTTCCGAGATAGGAGCTTCACACACCACTGTGATTGGATGCTCTTGAAAGTAATGCTTTAATTTCTTGACCGCCATATAGACGCCATATGTCATTTTCTGGTAGTGAGGATAATTTTGTTTGGATAACGAGATCACCTCGCTCAGGTAATATACCGGCCTTTGCACGGTTTTGCCATCTTCTTCTCGCTCCACTACTAATACGACACTCACAACCCGGTTTGTGGCTGCAATGTAGAGCAACATCGGCTCTTTGGGTAATGGTGAGGCCAATATCGGCGCAGTTGCCAACATCTTTTTTAGCTCAGTGAACGCCGCATCCGCTTGCGGGGTCCACACAAATGTGTTACTTTTCTTCATTAGTTGGTATAAAGGCAATGCCTTTTCTCCCAACCTACTAACAAACCGACTTAACGATGCCAAGCAACCAGTGAACTTTTGCACATCCTTGAGTTATTCGGCAACCTCATGCTCTCAATAGCACGGATTTTTGTCGGATTTACCTCGATACCTCGGCTCGACACGAGGAAACCGAGTAACTTGCCTGCCGGCACACCAAAGGTACATTTGTCCGGGTTAAGTTTTATCCGGAATCTCCTTAGATTCGCGAATGTTTCTCTGAGATCATCAATCAGAGTGGATTTCTCCTTAGTTTTGATGACAATGTCATCGACATACACCTGCACATTTTTGCCTATTTGATCATGCAAGCATTTTTGCATACATCTTTGGTAAGTAGCACCAGCATTTCTCAAACCAAATGTCATGACACGATAGCAATAAGCCCCGTACGGGGTAATAAAAGCAGTTTTCATTTGATCAGCAGGGTTCAGCGGTATCTGGTGAAAACCAGAATATGCATCCACAAAGGATAACAGCTCACACCCGGCTGTGGAATCGATCACTTGATCAATCCGAGGCAGCGGGAATGGATCCTTAGGACATGCCTTGTTCAAGTTCGTGAAATCAATACACATGCGCCACACAATGGCCACATTCGGGTCATCCTTTTTCTTTTCTACCAGGACCGGGTTAGACAACCAGTCCGGGTGCAGCACTTCCATGATGAAACCAGATGCAAGTAACTGGCCAGTTCATCGCCTATCACCTTTCTCCTCTCATCCGAGAGACGTCGCATAGGTTGCTTCACGGTTTCATATCTGGCCTGACAAAAATGAGTGCTCAGCCAACTCCCTCGGAACACCTGGCAGGTCCTGATTTGACCATGCAAAGATATCCCGATTCTCACGGAGGAAGTGACTGAGCTCGCCTTCCTATTTCTCCGTTAACCCGGTACCAATGATGACGTTGTGGTCCGGGAACGCCGGGTCAACGTTGATCTTCTTCGTCTCCTTCGGCACCTGGAATGCCGCATTCTGCTCCGGGTTACTCATACCCGGCATACCGAGTTGCGCGGACTGCGCCAACGCCACCACTTCATGGATCTTCTTCTTCTCTGCAGCAATGATTAATGACTCGGCCAGACACGAGCCAGCCGAGGCACACTGCAAGGAACGCTTGTAATCACCCGAGATGGTGATGATGCCATTAGGACCCGGCAGCTTCATCTTGAGGTAAGCCACATGGGTAGAAATCATGAACTTGGCCAGTGCCGGTCTGCCAAGCAAAGCATGATATGGACTCTCGAGGTCCACCACCTCAAACTGGATGCTCTCAGTTCGGCAGTTGTCCTTGGTGCCAAACAACACATCGACCCAAATCTTGCCCATAGGTGCACACGAGACACCCGGCACTATACCATGAAAGGTCGTAGAACTCGGCTGCAGCATGTTTGCCGAGATACCCATCTTCACCATGGTGTCTCGGTACATGATGTTGATGGCACTCCCATTGTCAATGAGAACTCGGGTGAACCTGACATTAATGGTGGGCCCAATGAATGTCGGATCCACCACCAGAGCATAACCTCCCGGGCTTGGCATGATCCGGGGATGGTCCTTCATACTCCAGCTGATCTCCTGATCAGACCAGTGCATATACTTCGGCACAGCCGGCATAACTGCGTTTACCTCGAGTGCACGCCGGTTCAAGCTCTGCTTGTCAGTTGGCTCGGTCACAAACACCACATAGCTCTGGTGAGCCTCTCTATAATCACCCTGACGATACTCACCCTGGCCACCGGGACCAGCATTGCCACTGTTGCCTCCGACATTTACTTGGTTGACAGGTCTCGGAGCTGGAGGCCTCTGTGCCGGTGCATTCACGGGAATTGCGTTTGCTCCGGTGAGCGGTAGTGCTTGCCTCTGTTGAGGATATGCCGCTGGAGGCCTCTGAGGTGCCCCATCTGATTTCCTCCGGAGCCTCCCCCTTCCTTCAATGTGCGCTGATACCAGCTGCACTGCCGGGTTGAATGATTGGCCGGCCTGCGAGGATCATGCGTGTGATAGCTGCATGGCCCATCCAGCATTGCCTCATAGGTCAATGGCTTCTTCTGGTCACTCCACGGTCTCTTCCCTTCTTGATTTTGGCCCCAAGCAGGACCACTGGTCCTCTGACGCTGGCTAGCGCCGGCATCTGGCTGGTTTTGCTCCGCTGTCGCAACTTGATTCGAACCGTACCGGTAATCCGGACGGTCATCTCTCCTTTTGTTTCCGAAATCCCCGCGGCCACCTCGGTTGGCTGGTCCGGGTCCATTGTTACCCTGATATTTTCCACTTGGCTCTACCGAGTTCAGCTGAGGCTGCATCGGATCGCCCAATGCATAGCTATCCGCAATCCGGATTGTCTCGGCCAAGGTGGCCGGCATTTCCCTCTGCAACTTCTGCCAGAGCATGGAGCCGTGTCGGCACCCCTGGGCAAACCAAGAAATGGCCTGCGCCTCCACAACTCCTTCACAGGAATTGCGAATAGTACTCCACCGGGTCAAGTAATCCCGGTCAGTTTCATTATCCCTCTGCTTGCACATCGCAAGCTGCTGAGGACGATTCGGTCTCTTGTATGTGCTGGAGAAGTTGCTAACAAATGCTTCTTCAAAGTCCAGCCAGCAGTCAACGCTGCCCTCTCGCAGGTTGTTCAGCCAGATCCGGGCTGGCCCTTCCAACATTTGCGGGATATACCTTACCGCCCATCGGCGGTTTCCTCCCGCGATATGCACTGCCGACACATAATCTGTCAGCCAGTCATCCGGCTTGGTGCTGCCGTCATACGTCTTCGCGCCTCGGTTCAACTGAAAGTGTGGCACCGGTGGCTCCCTCATGATCCGAGGTCCAAAGCATGCAGGGCCAGGTGGGCCTTGCTCTTCCAGCATCTCGGACATAAAGATCCTGTCCAACTTGTAGCGTGCATCATTTGGTGACAACTGGCGAGGTCCCAGCCGGGATCCCAGTGCACCTTCATATCTTTGATACCCGGCTTTCTCCATAGCCGAGTAACCATCATCGTAACGGTTGGCCACCTGGTCAACACCTTGTGGCTGCTGAACATGCTCGATATTCTGCTGCTGCCGGGCGGGATTTCGTGTCGGATACCGAGGTGGATAGCCTCGGCCAGCCGAGTTAACTACTCCGGCATCTGGACCGCCCGGACCGGGATTGCTTTTACCCCGGCCGGCACTGCCTCGCCCGACTAACTGTTTTCCGGCATATGCCGGATCATATGCCTGTATCTGCTTGTTTTACCGGAGTTTACACTCCGGTCCCGATCTCCACCGACATGCGGTGATGAAGCTTGCCCCTTAGATCCTCCACTGGCTGCCTTAGCCGAGTGAACAATCTGGGACCCACCTGCAACTGTGTTAGCCTTAAGATAGGCCTCATTCTGCCGGGTAGCCACAGCTATCAACTCATTAACTCGGTCTTGCTGCCTACGGAGAGCTTCTCCGGATAAGCCGGACAACTTGGCTCTTGCTGCCTCGGCAGCTCTAAGAGTCTTAGCAGGGGAACTATACTTCGGCTTTTCGACCGACAAGTGACTAGGAGTCTTACTGGAACTAGATCTACCATCTCTAGCAATCTCGGCATTGAGGCCTTTACCCCTCTTACGCACATCCTCTATGCGACTAGGGCGAGCAGCTACCGGGGTAAAACCATGTGCTTGGTTATACTCACGGAGAGTTATCCCGAACTCTCTCTCACCTCGGCCATCGCGAGAGCCTCCTGATGTAGGCTCTGACGACGCGACTCCAACTCTGCCTCCATTTGGGCAGCATCTGTACCGGCAGCTACCGGCACAGCCAGCTTCTCGATTATCTCCTCGAGAGGAGCCGGCCTGACCGGTACCTCGGATGTACCGGCCTGGTCGCGGAGGTTCTCCCTCCTCTCCAGCGGCACTTTCGCCGATCTGGTGGTCTGGGGGCAGGTTGCCGGCATCTCCTTTGCCGGTCTCTCCTTTGCCGGTTTCTCCTTTACCGGCACCACCCGCAGAGCCGGTCATCATGACCTCTGCGCAGCTCCCGGGGCGAGCGCTACGCCGGCCGCGAGCCGCACAGACAGCAGGAGGATCCTCGGCTACAAGCACCTGCTCCGGGTACTTGCAGACGAACTCAGTGGCGACGTAGATCTCGAACGTCCCGAAGAGGACGAGGCAGCCGTTCCTCGGCATCGGCCTGCTACCGAAGCAGCCCGCGTTGTCGCTGATGAAGTTCAGCGTGCCGAGTCTGTGGACAAGGCCACTGACCACGCGCTCGCCGGAGGCGATGATGGAACCCGTCCGGATGAACACACCAGCCAGCGCCGCTGGCCCCACGGTGGGCGCCAACTGTCGTGGTGGTATCACGGCAGATGCCATAGGATGGCTTAAGTTGGGGCCGATGGACGCTGGTGGAACCGGGGAGGGCTAGCGCGCTAAGGAGCGCACACGGAAAAACAAGCACACACACAATATACCCAGGTTCGGGGCCCTCGTGAGGAGGTAACACCCCTACTCCTGCCTGCCTCTCTCTATATGTCGGTATCTCACAAGTACAATGGTGCTCCTTGAGCTGTATCTTTGCAGCTATGACAATGAGCTCTAAGGAAGAAGATGAAGCTAAAGGGGGAATGTCTCTCTCTGGGCATCGTCTCTGGCCGTCCCTCACGCAGGAGGGGGTGAGGGTCTATTTATACCCCAGCACTAGCAACGGTCACCTCGCCGTACCGGCACTGCAGACGCGCATACCTGCACGTCATGATTGTACCCTGCACAGTGGACAGGACGTGGCTTGCCCATGCCCTGTCCCATGTCTCTGCTCCCACGTACAGCGGAGGTCAGCGGCGTCCTTCTCCTGCTCCCATGCCAGTCCTTGGTCAGCAGAGGTGAGCCCGGTCACTTCAGACATGCGCCATACCGCACGCCATGCTCCCGTGTCAGACGGGATGTGACATCAGCGCTGACCTCCGTCCGACATAAGGTGCCTCCTCTCTATAACCCGGCATGGATATGCCGGATTCCCTTTCCTGAATAGCCTCCCCTGCATATAAGAAAACACACAGGATACCGACATACACATGTCGGTCATTATACCTCGGTCAGAATATGTCGGCTAGGTATGTCGACCACCGTCTCTCGACCACCGTATCTCGGTAACCACACGTCGGTTTTTACCAACACCATAACCAGGCCCCTCCTGGGCCCTCGTATGTCGGTTTTTTGTACCTCGGTCCAGTATTGGACACAGCTTATACCATATCATGACCCTACCGGGGGTAGCCCCCCGACAATATTGCCAAGAGGTTATAAATAAATCTTGGGAACATATTCATGAGCAAGAGAGAATTGCTAAGGAAACTATTATGGTAATGAAAGAGAAAAAGTTGAGGAAGTTAAAATGCTTAGTGAAGTCAAGGATCCATTGCTTGACTTAGAGAATTGTAGCTTGCATGAATTAATATCTATCTTACAAAAATTTGCAAGTGATCCTTCCATCAACTCTAACCAAGCTGGTTTTGGTTCTTATATTGCTAATCATGTCTTGAAAGAAAAGATTGCTAGGTACAACCAAGAGGCTATGATACCACCTAAGCTTGGGGATATGGATTCCCAAAGTCCTAGTAACCATTGGAAAAGAGACACACCATGCTATACTTGATCTAGGATCTAGTGTCTCTGTTTTATCTAAAGAACTATATGAAGTACTTGAATTGAAAAATCTTGAAAAATGCTCTATTGAACTTGCACTTGCTGATGATTCCATTAAACATGCTTTAGGAAAAGTAAGTGATGTTATGGTAGAGTTACATATGACATTTGTGCCTGTTGATTTTCTAATCATGGATATGGGGAATAAAACCTCTAGTCCAATTATTCTTGGAAGACCTTTTCTTCGTACTACAGGTGCTATCATTGATTCAAAAGAAGGGAATGTGAAGTTTCAGTTTCCACACAAGAAGTGCATGGAACACTTCCCAAGGAAGAGGGACACCAAAGTTCAAGCTCCCTCATGAGCTTCGTCCACATAAACATCAAGTAAGAAGCCTAGCTATATGGCTATAAAGAAAGCGCTTTACGGGAGGCAACCCGGTTGTTTTTATTTGTGATTTTCTTTGTGTCCTCTTGCTGTAACAAGAGACTTAGTGTTTAGTTTAGTTTCTGGAATTTTTAATAAAGTGCCAAGTTTTACTCATTTTGGTTGAAAAGTTGCTTATAGCGTTCGGAGATTTTATTCCTGCACGAATCTGTGCACGGTATGATTTTTAATTCTTATTCTGTAACTCCGAATGAGCTCATATTTAAACTGTAGTTGCAACTTTCATCCTCTGTATGCATGAATTTTTCGGAATTTTTCGACAAAGTTAAGTAGGGTAGAAAAATACGTTTAGCTGCTGCTGTTTTTCTGGACAGATTCTGTCCCATTTTGTTTGATGCATGCTTAGAACTTTTAACTTGAATCTTTTTGATCCAATTGAGTTTATGAGTAGGCATACAACATTATACACTTTCTGGACATTCATATGAATTTTTGTCTAAGGATTATATGCAGCAAGAAATCTATTTGTTTATCACTACTAATGCACCCCACAGAAAAAGAAATGGGAGAAACGGTGTTTTGAAGTTTTTTCACAGGGATTAGAGGAGATGCACCAAGAGCTATCCAAGGATGGTGAAGACCATAAGCTTGGGGATGTGAAGACAACCCCACTGGACCTACACACTCTCGGTTTGCACACGTCTAACTTCTGTTTTTCGATCGAAACACTTTATCGCATAAACTTGGAGCGTCTTTTTGTTTGTTTTGGTTTGATTTTTATTTTGTGAGACCACCACACTATCATTTATATATGAGAGAGCTACTGGAAATTTGGGTTGAATTATGTTGGATGCTATTATAGATTGGGAAAAGGGATGTTGAGTTGATTTTAAAAGATACATATAGTTGCATGATTCATGAGCTTGTTAATGAGTAATAATTTGCAAGTATTTTATCAAGAGCTATCTTTTATTCATGTTTTGATGCTGAATGTTATTTACTTGTTTAACATGGATTAGTTAGTTCTATGGACACTCATGCATGCATTTAGATGGTCAACTTTCTCCCTCTTGCTAGCCCAAAAATTCCAACAAGCAAAAACTTGTTTCCAACACCTTCAACCAAAGTTTTTCCAGTGAGTCCACCATATCTACCTATTAGCTTTATGCTATTCCGAGTATGTTTATCATGATATTTGTGTTATCTATACCTCTGAATGAAAATGCTTATGTTGTTGATTGTTATGGGAAAAGTTGGTTATAGAGCTCTCTCGAACTTGATGCACACTTTACTTTCATTGCATAAATAATGACCCATTGTGATTAAAATTATGATGTTGTGGGCTTGACAAATGTCTTTGGTTGAGAGTTAGCTCATATGTGCTGTCACATGGCAAGCTTTCAACATGCACTTCATTCATTTAGTTGATATCATGTACTTTTGTTTATGGATGCTTACCATGGGTGAAATAAATGTGGAAATGAAGTGAGTTTAAATGAGTTTGTATAAATGGTTAGAGAGACGCCTGGGCCGCTAATCTAAGCCATGCATCATTCATGGTGGAAATTTACTTACATGCTATGGTGAACCTTCTGTGATACACCTTACAATAAAAAGCTATCTAATGGTAAATAAAAAGGGTGTTGAGATTGTTCATTTGTTTGTTTGTCTTGTCATTTTGATATGGGCTTGTTCCATATCCTGGGACAAGAGGTACCCCAGTTGACGCTCTTAATGATACTATTATTACTTACAATGATATTTAACTTGAACTTGCTTTGTTTCCAAGTTGAGTAACACATGGAGTAGGTACTTGTATTCAAGGGGCATGAGACTTTCAACCTGTACTTTGTCAAGCACACTACTCATATTTGCTTTCACTTTAAACTTAATCATTCAAGATGCTATGATAGGGGAATGAGAGCTTGACACCAAGGATTACCACATTACAATCATTAACTTAAGTAGAGAAGTTCAGAAGTTAGATGAAATTTATTCATGCTTTACCTCTACTCATATATATCTTTCCAAAGTGTCCACCTTTTATATTCAGATTTTCATCAATACTCTATGACCATTGTAGGATGTTCTTACTTATCATTATGCATACATGTGGTCCATAGTACTTTTCTTTATGTTACACTTTGTGAATTATCATTGAACATCCTTGCATTGAATACTTGATATCACTTCATAAACTATCTTGCATATTGCTACTCCTTTTAAGAATGAATCATTTGACTCTATGTAGCAATAGTAATCATCTTTGATATCCATTGATAGTATTAAATTGCAAAGTCCATGTTAGTTTTATCACCTTCATACTCGAGGACGAGTATAGGTTAAGCTTGGGGATGTTGATGCATGTAAAATGCATACATGAACTTTGCATTATTTTACTTATATTCCAGTCATATTTGCATCATATAAGGGTTATATCACTGTTTTATAATGATTTTGGGAATATTTGATATGTTTCCTATTTTTTATGGAATTAACCCTGCGCAGGCAGAAAACCCTATTTCTATATTTTAATGTTTCAGGGACCCAAACGACGTCCAAATGACCTGGAAATTTACGAGCATCAGTTTTTGGAAGGAACAAAGCGTGGGAGCGAAGGAAGCAAACAAGCGGAGGCCCGAGGGCCAGATGAGTGGGCCCACGCGGCCCAGTACCTGGCCGCGTGGGACCCCCCTTTTGGCCTCGAGCTCCGTTGCCGTCGATCTTTCCTCCACCGACTCCGTTTTGACCTAAAACCGCCTATAAAAATAGTCCCCCGACGTTCTCTGGAAGGAGCGCCGCAGAAACACAGAAACACCGAAACAGAGACCTGGAGTGCAGATTGGAGGGGGAAAACTCCGGCGGGGCGCTGCCGGCGTGGTCTCCATCTTCTCCAACGACTTCTCCACCGTCTCCATGATGAAGAGGGAGTAGTCCACCTCTGGACTATGGGTTTGTGGAAGTAACTTATGTATCTCTCTCTCTTGAGCTTCACTAATTAGTACCGTATGAGCTGCTGAACATGATTACGGTCATCTATGTAATACCTTTGTGGTGGATCTTTTTATGAGTTAATATATGTTTGAGATTGCAATGGTTTTGTTTCAGTTATGAAAGTAGATGCATATTATGTACCCCGTTCTTATTTACTTGTCATGATCAAGCATGTTTATGAGAGCGTGTGAGGGGGAACGTGTGCATTAGTTGGAGTAACGGGGGGTGGCTAGTGCAGTGAACGTGAGAGAAAGTTCTGCGATCCACTTGGGTATTTACCTTACTTTGTTGCCTCACTAGGGATAAAAAGAAATACCATGCTACCGGAGATGTGGGTGTGACCATTGCCACTACTCCATGACTAGATCTAGCATGTTCTTATTTTAACTTCATGTCATGATACTTATTGCTATACTCTGAGTTATCTTAATTACTGAGGTGTTATGATTTAGTTCGCATCTTGGTGGAGTATAAGAGAGACTAATAACCAAAAGGTCTCTATGTTAGGACGTGATGCCCATATAATTATAACTTGTCATTAAACTGTTGTGTTGCAATCTCATATGTCAACTCTAGTGTTCCATTGTCTACCACTTTATTAAAGAGAGTGCATTTGTGAAACCATGAACCCCGGTCCATTTTTAATCATAAGAAACACCTTTCCAACACTTTTACCACTTTTCCATTTTCTGCCATTTAAAAATCCGAAAATACAAAAACACTTTTACATCTTGCATTCATCATATAAAACCCAAAAATATCATTTATCATTGCTACCACCATCCTTGCATATTTATTTACCACCATTGCATATTTATTTCTTGTTTGCATTGCATATTATCTTGATATCATTCTCACACCTTGTGCTTGACAACCACTAGGTGAGGTTGAGGACCAAAACATTTACTTTGTTTTGTAGGTAACCAAAAGAAGGATAGGAAAGATAAATCTTCACTACTGATTCCCCGAGAGTTCGATATTAAACCCTCGAGTCACCCCTCGTGGGGAAAACACGTCTTCCACTTACTACACACTCTGCACTTGGAGTCTCAACCTAACCCATTTACTTTTCACGCAGGTAACTACGTGAAGGGCCATCAGACCCTCGTAAGGAGACAATATCAGGAAGTGATATCTGCACCGACCCCAAGCACCGAGGAATGACACCCAAGACGAAGATCGTCAAGCTACCTCGGAAGAACAATGCCTCCAAGTAAACTCCAGCTGCAACCTTCAGGATGAATCTTCAAAACCCTTTTTAAGGGGGGAAGACCTGCAATAGGTATACAAGAAAGTGCTAATAATTAGTTCCCTGCGCCTTAGCCTTGGAGTATCTGGAAGCAACCAACCAAGACTATCCATCCGAGTCAATCGTCAAGTCAACCCCATCATCAAGGATCTGAACTCAGCACAGAAGTTTATCAACAAAGAAAGCCTCGCATCATCAAGTTGTCAAGATCTCACATGACCACCTCACTGAAGAAGCATCGACCTCGGAAGTGTAGCCAGCCCAAAACCCGTGCCCCTGTACTTCCCGGTTACCCCACCGCGCAAATCTCGAGGACGAGATTTATTCTTAAGGGGGGAAGGTCTGTCACATCCCAAATTTTGGAACCAAAAAAACTTAGTTTTACAAGACCCAAAATTCAGAACCAGCAAAAACTTTTCGAAATGTTTCACTGATGATTGTGTTTTCCTTCCCATTGCTATGTTTGACTTGATGTGACTTGATGTTTAAGTTTTGGCCAATAAATATTAACCTAAAGACCCCACCAAGATAAAAATATATTAAACTTTGGTGATCATGTTATGACAAGAAAATATTCCATATATCTTTTCCATTCTTATTTCTGACTGAAGTCCATTTCAATGATACTTGGTTTAGCAACAACCAAAACTAATACCCATTATGTGGGAAAGTAAAAGTATTACCAAAATTATGGAGATCTATATGCTATCTCCTACCTATTTTTCAACCTTGATATTCTGCAGGTGTATACAACTCCCATTTGATAAGCTCCTATTTTCACTCCATTCGAAACTAACACTAGTGGGAAATATATTACCCCACATATTTCCTTTCTCAAGTCTTTTTGAAAACTATTAAGTTATGAGTGGAGATATTTCCTAAACATCATCTTGTCATAATTAGGAGTGGTCACTTTTCCCCAAGATAGCATTTGTGGAAATGGAGGTGTGATTAATTCTCGTGGTTTGAATTGTGTGGTCTTGGTTGTGTGGTTGATCTTGTTGTGTTTGTTTGCTTGTGTGTATAATTAATCAAATGTGCTAGAGCAATAAATTAAAACACACTTGACCACCGATTTGGAATGTGACTTAAATTTAAAGCAAACTCCTCAAAATATTCAACAAATGGAAATTAAGATCATGAGTTAAAGAAATGATCTTAATAAATTATTTCCCTACTTAACTATCTATTTCCTTCAAACAAATATTTTCTCTATGAAAATAAAAATTATTTGAAGTTAATATATTTGTCAAGGAAGTTCCAAGAGTTCAAAAATAATATTTTGAACTTACTTTCAAATTTCTAAAAGATTATAAATTTGTATTTAAGAAAAATGCCATATTTAAACCCTATGAACAAAAGTTGTTCAAAACATTTTATTTTGACACCCCAATTTATGTGGAGCTTCTACATGTTATGGGGAGGCTACCTGATTTTTCTCATAATTTTCTAAAATGTTTTAGTGCCTCAATAAAATCCCTAAAGTACTACTGGAAATAAAAGAAACAGGAAATAAAGAAAAGGCAGGGGGTTTTCTGTAAAATCGCCGTCCTCTTCCTCTGTTCATCGCCGAAGCAGGCGCTGCTTAGCGCCAGTGGCAAGCTCGCCACTGTGCCACGCCCCACCTCGCCGCTGGGAGGGGATAAGATCACCACGAGGTCGCTCTGATCCTCTCACTCCTCACTTATCCCCAGCTACTTTCGCTCTCTCTCTCTTTTCTTCACGAGCTGGAAACCTAGCCGGAGCTCCGCCGCCACATCGCCGCCGTTCTAGGCCACCCAGAGCAGATCGGACCGGGCCATCGTCTCCGCCTCGTCCTCCTCTTCTTCTCCGTGCAAGGAATCGACACGGGAGCTGTGAATCGGCGGCAACAAATCGTCTTCTCCAACTCCGGCCGCCGCGCTTCGAGCAAGCTCGCCACCGTCTCTGACCTCCTTCGTCACCGCCGCGAGCACGTACGCGACGAGGTGAGCACGCCGACCTCGGAGACACCTTTTTCCTCTTCCTCTCCCTCTATTTCGCCGAGTAACCGTAGCTTCGCCGTAGGCCGTGGCCACCCGCCGCCATAGCACGTCTTCGACGCCGTCTCCGGTGACCAAATGGTCCGTGACTCCGCCAGTAGATGGTCCGTACACGTGCGCGTCGAATGCCCCCAGTAGTTCATCCCCGCGAGTGCTCCTCCGCCGGAGCCGTGGACGTCGCCGACGGTGATCACCGCGTCCAGCGCGCGTAGGTCGTGGCTCGGCGCAGTCAACGTGGTCGTGGGCCTCCGCGCTGACGTGGAAGCCAGCGTGGCCGCGGGCTCCACTCGTCAGCGGCTGTGGGTAGCCCAGCCCCGGTGACAAACGGTTCGGTAGTTATTCTGGAAAATAAAAGAAAAGGCAGAAAATTGGTTAAACTTGTAAAATTCATAACTAATTAAATACTTGTCCAAAAATTACAAACAAGATATCAAAATGTTCAGAAAAATAAAGCCTGTCTCTTGGTGTAATTCACCTATCCAAATAAATTAGTTTATTTGATGTTTTATTAAATAAAGAAAATGGCAGAAAAGAAAATGCTTCTGGAAAATCCATATCTTTAAAAATAATGATGCAAAAATTAAGTTTGACCTATCAAAATGTTTTAGCAAGTGATATACTTCATGTTCCACCTTGTTTCCAAACATGGATAGTTATTTTGTAATGTTGTTTAAAAGAATTGAACAAAAGGGCAGATGTAAAAGGGATTTTATAAATTCAATAACTTTTTATTGGTATATCAGAAAAATGTGGTTGATATATCAAAATGCTCAGAAAAATGTGAACTATCCAGTAGCATCACCATCGTGCATATTTGATCACAATCACAGTACTGCACTTTTCAAAGCTAAGGAAACCATTAAGTTAAAGATGGGATTATAATTTTCTCATGTAGAAATAATTAATTCTGCACCCCATTTAAAATTGCTGGATAGTTTTACAAGTAAATTCAGTGTACTAAAATGTCATTGCCATCATGGGTATCTTGTTAATGTCTTTACATTAGCTTGGTAAAATATTTTGAATTACAAAGACTAGTTGGTGGCCTAACTTTTGTCTGAAGTATTTCGTGTTTAAGGGAAGGTGCTTATTGTTAATCTTTGCCTAAGATAGTTTTGTGATCGATGATCCTAGTTTGTTGTTTGAATGATTAGTTTGATGCTTGTGGTTTGTTACTTGTGTGTATACCACTTGTGGTTTGGTTTGCTTATTGAGTGTTGTTTTATTTTCATGTTTGCGACCCTAGAGATAAACGCTACCGGAGTGGTCTCTGGAAAGGATTTATTGAAGAAGAATCGAAGTTTATTTCTTTGATCAGTGAGGAAAAGTCCAGGGACATTATGCTGGAATCAGAATAGCTACTTCTCTGAGCTTGCATCTATATACATCTTTTTTGGTTCACATGTTTTACTTATAAAGAGCATAAGTGATTTATATGTTGGTTGCCACTAAAGCTATGATTTTGAAAACCCTTTGTTTTCGAAATACAAGTATATTATTTTGACACCCTATATGGAGGTGTTAGATGGAAATTCTTTTTTTTCAAACTATAGAATGGGAAAAATATTGTTTACTCAAAACTCCTTGAAAATACTTGTGTGGATATGGAATGCCGAGATGTCGGTGTTGAAGTGGAGAAATGGAGAAAGATGGGTTTGGATGAAAAATGCGCATTGTGTCCTAGTTCTATGATGACTAGCCGATACCCTGTGCGACCACATTTACACACCTATGGAAAGGGCGTAGTCATATAATTTGCTCATATTAGTACGGGATGCCTCATCGACGAAGATGGCTCCGTTATGCATGGGGGGATGGTTTGGTGACCTACCCCTGACCTGGGTCCTCAAAAAGGAGAATACCGATGGGCTGGTATGAGTGAAGGGAGAAAGAGGATTGAAGACTTCACCATGGGGTCGCCGGGCAAAACTATGAGTCCTCACACTTAGATTCCGACGGGCTGGGTTAAGTGTTGATGGAAAGTGTCATATGGGCAGGGTCCTATACTAGCATGAGCAAAGGACAGGCTACGATCGGTGACTCACTTCGCATACACCTTGTATGGCGGGACGTGGCTGACACGATGAGTTACCGGATGGATGTGGGAAAAGCGTGCTACCTCTGCAGAGTGTAAAAACTATTCGAATAGCCGAGTCCTCAGATATGGACAGTTGGGAGGCTGTCCTAAGACCATGTGTAAGTTTTACAAAGTTTTAAGATTTGAAAAGAAAATGGAGATGTTTTATATAGGCAACTATACCGAAGGGCCGGTATGAGGTTGCTGGAAAAGAGGAAGACCATGAAGGGTTATGGTCGAGAAGTGCAGAGTTTTGTGTTTTGAAAGTGGAAAATGTTTTATGCAACTATACCGAAGGGCTGGTATAAGGTTGTTGGAAAATGATTTGACCATGAAGGGCTATGGTCGAAAAAGGAGGAGTTTGGAGAAATAAACCAATGGTGATTTTCCGGGAAAAATGTTTATAAAAGGGACTTCTTACATTTTTCAACAAAGATGTATTTTCCAGGAAAAATGTTATAAAAGAGACTTCTTACCTTTTTCAACAAAGATGTATTTTTGGGAAATAGTTTTAAAAGAGACTTCTTACGAAGACAGATTTATGGGAAAAGTTCTAAAAGCCGTCTTTCCTTTTTCAAATAAAGTTTTATGAATTTCAAACAAAGGTTTATTAAACAAAAGTCTATCCTTCTCTTTTTCGATAAGGATGTAGAGTGTTCAAAGCAAAGAAAGTTTTATTTAAACAATAAAAAGAGTAGTGCATGCTCATTTCGGGGGTAGTTTGCGAGTACAATCAAATGTACTCATATTGGTTTCGTCCCTGGCTATTGTCTTAGCCAGATTTTGAAGAGAAACAGATCGGAGGAGAAGTTTTCAAGGACGTCAATGCGAACTAGGACGCTTCCCAGTCAGCTGCCTGTAGGGTTATGACAAATGACTTAGGCTCCACGTTGTTTGGTGATTTCCGCTGCAAGTACCTGTTGAAGTTTACGGCTTCAATCAAGTAAGTAAATTCATTCGATATTTATGGATGTTCTTTTGATACCAGTTCGATTGTGCTCAGCGACACACTGATCATGGGATCGCTGATGTTGTAGGCACAAGGGTATTTCGGACAGCTAGTCCGGGGTCCCCACACCTTGCTCGCTTAATATAAAGTGGTTTAAATTTAAAAAAAACTTAATTCCCGGTCAACCAATTACATATGCAACTGCAAAAAAGATAACACGCTATGGCACACAATAACAACTCATGCACAATTGCAATCGATGTGTAACTTTCTGTAATTATGAAGTATTACACGGTCGAAAAACTCGATCCAACTCTAACTTAAATTTCTGTTAACCTATTAGCCAAGGTTTTCTTAATATGACACATGCTACATTGATCATGACGGTTGAAATCTATACTACTATTAAAAGAACAAACATGACCGGATACATTAAATTTTATGCGTTCAATATGGCATCAACGGATCAGATTGTTCGTTCCGTGTTGAGCAACTCAACACATCCTGCCACGAAACGTTATTTTTGTTTTTTCGTGAGTCTCGCCCCGCGACCGAATAAATTCTGCCCACGAGCTCCTTGCCGTCCTCTCCCCGACGCCGGATCCAGCCACCGAGCTCGCAGTCCGCGACCACGCCTGCTGCCGGGAAAGGCTCCTCTACTCGCTTCCCCCAGCCCTGCCCCGGTTCCGAGCTACCGCCGGAATCCGTTAGTTCGAGCTACTGCCTCTGCTCCCGCTGGACGCACGCCGAGGCAAACCGCTCCTAGGTATCTGGAGCTGCGTACCAGTTCGTCTCTTCACAGATCCTCCCCATCCTGCTCGACAGGGTTCGCCAGCACGCGACCTAACCAGCGGCGGCGGCTGCACAGATACGAGCTCCGCACCAGCTGTCCCCCCTTATATCTCTCTTCTCTCTGCAGGTACGGAGGCTGACTCGACCGAGTTCCGGCGCCCGGCCACCTGCGACCCCCAACCTCCGGCGTCCGGCCACCAGATACATCTCCCTCCCCCGTCCTCTCTCTCCCTCCCCCTTCCTATCTCTCAATCTCAACCTCTCTCTTGGACAGGCAGCACACTGGAGACACTGAGCCTGAACTCGACGAGGGTCTGCGGCGCCGCCAGCAGCTCGGTAGCCCAGGAGCGGTGGCAGCTTGGTTGCCCAGGCTAAAGACTCGCTTATGATGTTGCTGCTACCGCTGTGTAATGTAACTGAAACAATTGAGTTCAGTTCAGTCTAGCCTGCTGTTTAATGTGTCTCACCCAATATAGTTCAGTTCAACAGATCAAGGAAAAGCTCGGCTATGCTGTTCTATTTGCAGTGACCACCACATTTTGTTAATCAGTGTGCTGAGGGCCGCGCGCTTGCTCGAGTTGCGGTTCACTGCCAGCTCCAACCATCCAATGTTGCCGGACGCCTCCCCAAGAGAGAACCAGAGATCAGCAGCGCCGTATTGGCCGGCCGGCCGTCGCAAAGCAGAAGAAATTAAAGGTCGAATGTGTGGAGTACTCTTGCCTTGAATCACTTGTCATTTGATATGTTGCTGTGCTTTGATATGGCACTTTGCAGCTTAAGATTTTTTCTATTTTACAAAGTTATTCAGTACGGAGCTTATTAGGCATGGTGCCAGGTTCGGTAAATGATGTTTGCTCCCTTTTATACTTCTGATTATCATGGTAAAACTGGCCAGTATTGCACGGCTCGAGCATCTACTAATAAACCAATTTAATAATGGTAATCTGAACTTCTAAACTAAAATTTAGACATACTACTTTGGATAGTTACATCTGTGTTATTGGTTAACCACTACTCCTGATTCTTTTTCCATATGCAGAATTTTAAAAGTTTGTCTTGAATATACCATATTTTTACATTGAGAATTCTGGTACACAATTGCCAATCATACCGAGCATACATTTATCCATATTTGTTTTGCTAGAAGCTTCTGCAAAATGTGCAGTTCAATATGTAAATTCTGGAACAGAGTCAACAATCTCTGATGCAAGCGTGTGTGTGAACTAAATCCTAACTCTTCTTATCTGATGCAAGTGATATTAACACGATCTGTCTATGTACAGTATTATATTTTTGCTCAGTTGCTCCCATAGCTATGTTGCAAGCAACAACATTGTCACCTATTCCACCACCATTTCGGCAGCAGGATTAAAATCTCTTGATGGCTTGAAATATGTACCGAATCTAGAAAATGCAGCTGGTTTTAGTAACAGGTTCATGCTATAACTTAGAAGGACATGTTGTCTTTATTTTGGTGTTCATGCAGGTGGAAGATACATTTTCTGTAAATGGTCAGCATCAAACTCCATGTTATCCATCAATGTGTCATTGCTATGCAGAAAGGTGTGCATACTAATATATAGGTTCGGTTTCGATTGCATTTACCTCTCTGTAGACATCGTTGTTGGGCTATTTATCATGTTTTAAAGATAGCACTAATTTGTGTCATGAACGCTTATAATAATGGAACAGATGCATGCCAAGGGAAGATATAAAATTTAAGCTGATTACAACCAGAGATTAAATGGAGGCCATATCCGTAGTTGTATATAAATTACTATACACACGGTTTGTTATCGATTATAAAAGTTTGATGAATTCCACTATATAGTATATGATTTGGTTTCAGTAAGACGTGCGTTGCACGTACACGTTAACTAGTCGTGAAAAGGGAAGAAAATCTTATGCGACCGGGTCGTATAGCCCAGGTCGCTGGACCCCTTCACGCACGACACGTGGCAAACTAATCTTAAAGCAGCTGCGCCTAATTAATCTCCTTGTTTCCTTTCTCTTTACCAAACCCGACCGATTCCATCACAAAAATTGGAGGCCGCCGCCGGCCGCAACCATCAACTCCCTGCCCCTGCCGTTCTTCCCCATCGCCAGTGAATCGCCTCGGCGGCGGCTGCAAGGCGGTCACCCTCCGCCTGGCCCGGCTCACGGCACCGGCGGCCGCAGCACTGTGTGCTTGCCCTCTTTGGCCACTGCTCTTGCTGAGTGTCGGCATATAGGAACTGAATTGCAGAGTGGTTCGTTGGAGGACAGTCCTCAACACTGTACTGAATCAGGAACTCGGTTCAGTAGTTGAGGATAGTTGAAGCTAGGTTGATTTTATTTTCTGAATTTTGCTCTCCAACAGAATGTTGCACTTGCTCTTGTATGAATGAATTTGGTGTATTGTGAGTGAAAAAAAGCTTGTGTTATTTGCATTATCTCCATCTTGTAGATCAAGCCTTTGACAATCTGTATTTCCTGACTTTCGCTGGCTCCTAGTTTCCTCCAAGAGAAGGTTGATGTAATCAGCTATCACATGTTGTAGATGTATCATACTGCATTTACCACGGATAGGGATGTAAATGGTCACGTATATGGCGCCACATAGTCCCATTTATTTCGGTCAACAGTTCAAAAAAAATGTTTCTTGGAAAAATGAACTACTACCTCCATATCAAAATATAAGACTTTGTATCTACTTTTCACACACATTTATCTAGACATGTTTTAGTACAAGATTCACGCAGCCAAAGGGATTACATGGCGCCATATACGTGACCATTTACATCCCTAACCACGGATGTATGAGATGTGGGCAGGGAGGGTTCTGGCGGAGAGGCGCCTGTTCTTTGGTCCTGCGCCGTGGGATCTTCCGCAGTCGTCGTCTTCCCGGCCGGAAGATGAACAACAGGAAAAAGAAGCGTCAGGAATCGGATTTTGGTACTATAGATCGGAGGGAGTACAAGGAATTACAGGTTGAGTTAGCCCAGCTGCTTTGAGATTAGGTTTGCCAGGTGTCGCTCGCGGGAGAGGGTCCAGCGATCTGGGCAGAACGACCCGGTCGTATAGGATTTTCTTCCCGTGAAAAGACCATGCGCAAGCAAACACGTCGCTTGGAGCCACATGTCAGCGTACATGTGGCCTCACCTTGCAGGCCTTTCCAGAGACGACAGCCACGTGTTCCTCTCTCTCGTTTCCCGCCAGCAAGAAACGCACACGCGCTTTCCCTTCTCACCGACACGCGGGCCCCATTCGTCAGCACCCATAAACAAAGCCGCCTCACCTCGCCTCGTCCGGTCCATCCCAACTCGCAACAACCGCCGAGACTTTGCAATCTGGTCCTCCAGTTCGTCAGAACCCTAGACCATCCCGCCTGCTCTCGCCTTCTTCCCCCACGCGACAAGCGAATCCAAGGTGAGTCCCGCCGAATCCGCCCTTCCGCGCCCGCCTCCTCGCGCTCCCCGCCTCACGACGCGCTTGCCGGTGCAGGTTTAGCCCCTACCACGCGCTGGATCTGACGCGGCAGCTCCCGGAGGCCGCGTACTACCTCCTGCTCCTCGCGGCGTCGGCGGCCGTCCTCGGGCTCCTCGGCGGTGCTGCGCGCTATATGCTGACCGGAAGCGGGAGATCGGCGCCGGCGAGGTTGAGGACTTGCAGAAGAAGACCCGCGCCGCGGAGAGGGGGAGGCGGTCGGTAAGGAGGAAAGGGAGGACGCGGCCATGGCGGCGGGGAAGTTGACGGAGATCGACGAGGACCTGCACAGTCGCCAGCTCGCCGTCTATGGGCGCGAGACCATGAAGCGCCTCTTCGGCTCCAACGTCCTCGTCTCCGGACTCCAGGGTCTCGGAGCTGAGATCGGTACGTGCTCCTCTGATAGAGATGGTTTTACTTTGCTTAATTTTTTTCCGTATTATTATGCGACCTTGTCTACTGGTAAGTGGTTAGCTATTAAAATGAAAACTGGCAATTTCTTTGCTAACTACGTTGTTGTTTTCATTCCTTGCTCGATCAGATGTAGCTTATCGACCTAGGAATCCCTATTATGTTTCTCTTACCCAAATTTATCCTCTGCTCGTTATTGGCACATGAGCTCTTGGCTCAGCTGGTGTTGTTGCTAGTTTGATCCAACACAGCGATAGGGATTGCCCTCGTAGCTAGATGTGCTGGTAGTATTGCGTCTTACAACTTCAAACCATCAAGCCGAAACTTCTTTTTTCTTTAACTAGTGCTTTTCATCAGAAGCTAGAGGCTGGCAAGTGCTGTGTAAACCATAAAATTAAAACTTATGTTTGCCTATTGAAAGGAAAGTTTTTTGTGTTACCCTATCAGTGACTCTTTGCTTACAAACTGTTAGTCTACGCATAATGCCAGGCAAACTGCACTGTATATAGGTAGTACTGACATTTTTGCCATAATCCCACCAGTACTTTTGGTTTGGATATCAAGTTGACACCTTAAAGGCTAAGGCTTTACTTCTTGTGCTGCTCATCAATTTGGTTACTTATCCTGACACTCCAAGAGTATCTGTGTACAAAATCAATTTATAAGCTTGTTTAGGTACTTATCATTCTACGTATTATTGTACTTCTAAAACTTGAAGAGGTTTTGGCGCTTTTCGGTTAAGGGATTGTAAAAGCTGTTGGCTTTCAATTGATTTAGTACCCATATATTTCTGCAGCAAAGAACCTTGCCCTAGCGGGTGTCAAGTCCGTAACCTTGCATGATGATGGTAATGTGGAGCTGTGGGACTTATCAAGCAACTTCTTTCTCTCGGAAAATGATGTCGGGCAAAACCGGGCTCAAGCTTGTGTACAGAAGCTACAAGAGCTAAACAATGCTGTTCTTATCTCTGCTTTGACTGGTGATTTGACCAAGGAGCACCTTTCTAATTTTCAGGTGCGTCAGTATGAAATTGATCTGTGGTCTCCTACCTTATATTCTGTTTTTTCTACTTCTACGTGCCTTCCATTCAAGGTTTTATATTATGCGTGCACTTTCGGTGTATGTTAGTTGTAATCCATCTTTCTATTTGGTTTTGGTACTGAAATTATTCACCAGTTTTTGTGAATGACTAGCACTTCAAAAGAAGCAATGCACTGTGACATTAGCATTTACCGAACATCACCTTTAAGAAATAATGAAGTAATACAACTAAGTAGTATAAATCTTTGGTCATGACCTCATCATCATCAAGATATGTTGAAATGTGCATACTGTAAAATTGTATAAAGTACAATGGGAATCTTGCATATCCTAAAGGGATTTCATGAGACTCTAAAAAGTCTCCCATCTGCCTGACTATTTAGAACAGTGTAGGTTTCCATAACTATATATTTCCATGCACCATTAACTACATGATTTTACTTTTTACTTTCAATTTCTTGCGTGATTTTGGTTCTGAAATAGACTTGTATTTTAACTGCTAAATTTATATTTGGTAATTTGCAGTCTGTTAACTGAGCTACTATTGACCTTGCAATATCATTACCAATGTGTATTCTGCTAACTGTGCAAACTGGCGACAAGATAAACTGAGTACAAAGCGGCAAAGATATTTGCAGCATCTTTATAGTACACTTCGTTTGTTTGCTATTGTTCACATATGCTTATCATGCCTGCATATCCCACAAAGAGATACATTGTTTGTCCAATGCAACTGAAATTTCAAAACCATGCTCTTGTTTTGAGCAATCACAAGTTTTTTTTGGCATTGCACTTAAGTTTGCAGCATATGATTTTTTGGGGATAATTAGCTGGCTCTTATGGCATTTGTTATGAATTTTTTTATATGCCTCTTGATCTACACTGGTAAAATTAGTCATTTCTCTCAGAATAATCACTCCCGTATGTACTTACAGGCCGTGGTCTTCACTGATATCAGCTTAGAAAAAGCAGTTGAGTTTGATGATTACTGCCACAGCCACCAGCCACCCATTGCTTTCATTAAGTCTGAAGTTCGTGGTCTTTTTGGTAGTGTGTTCTGTGACTTTGGTCCTGAGTTCACTTGTTTAGATGTGGATGGAGAAGAACCACACACAGGAATCGTTGCATCGATCAGTAATGACAATCCAGCACTTGTGTCCTGTGTGGATGATGAGCGTTTGGAGTTCCAGGATGGTGATCTAGTTGTTTTCTCTGAAGTCCATGGAATGACTGAGCTGAATGATGGAAAACCAAGAACTGTTAAGAATGCAAGGCCTTACTCCTTTTTCTTAGAAGAAGACACTTCCTCATTTGGTGCATACGTTAGAGGTGGTATTGTCACACAGGTCAAGCCACCGAAAGTTATTAAATTCAAACCCTTGAAAGAGGCCATGTTACAGCCAGGAGAATTTCTCATGAGTGATTTCTCCAAATTCGAGCGCCCACCTCTTCTGCATTTGGCATTCCAAGCATTGGATAAGTTTAGGGGTGAGTTGAAGAGATTCCCTGTTGCTGGGTCTGCTGATGATGTGCAAAGGGTGATAGAGTATGCTAGTAGCATTAATGAAACTCTGGGTGATAGGAAACTTGAAGGAATTGACAAAAAGCTCCTGCACCATTTTGCCAGTGGTTCCAGGGCTGTTCTGAACCCCATGGCTGCAATGTTTGGTGGTATTGTCGGTCAGGAGGTCATGAAAGCATGCTCAGGAAAATTCCATCCACTTTATCAGGTTAGAATCTCCTGTCTTGTCTCTCAAGTATATAATTACATTTATATATGCAGTTTTCTGTAACATTTTCTGTTTTGATTTTGTAGTTCTTCTATTTTGATTCTGTGAGTCTCTCCCTGTTGACCCCTTGGAACCTGGTGATTTGAAGCCGCTTAACACCAGATATGATGCTCAAATCAGTGTATTTGGATCTAAGCTTCAAAACAAACTGGAGGAAGCAAAAATCTTTATGGTTGGTTCTGGGGCGCTTGGATGTGAGTTCTTCAAGAACCTGGCGCTAATGGGTATTTCTTGCAGTCAGAATGGAAAGCTGATTGTGACAGATGATGATGTTATTGAGAAGAGCAATCTGAGTCGCCAATTTCTTTTCCGTGACTGGAACATTGGACAGCCGAAGTCCACGGTTGCTGCTACTGCCGCTATGGGAATTAATTCTAAGCTTCATGTTGAGGCCCTTCAAAACAGAGCAAGTCCTGAGACTGAAAATGTGTTTAATGATGCCTTCTGGGAGAACCTTGATACTGTTCTCAATGCCCTTGACAACGTAACTGCAAGAATGTACATAGACTCCAGATGTGTATATTTCCAGAAGCCACTTCTGGAATCTGGGACTCTTGGTGCTAAATGCAATACACAGATGGTCATCCCTCACCTAACTGAGAACTATGGGGCGTCAAGGGATCCACCTGAAAAGCAAGCACCTATGTGTACTGTACATTCATTTCCTCACAATATTGATCATTGCCTGACCTGGGCTAGGTCTGAGTTTGAGGGTTTACTTGAGAAGACTCCCACTGAAGTAAATGCTTTCCTGTCAAATCCTGCTACTTATATAAGTGCAGCAAGAACTGCTGGTGATGCACAGGCTAGAGATCAGCTTGAACGTGTTATTGAGTGCCTTGACAGAGACAAGTGCGAGACGTTCCAAGATTCTATTACCTGGGCCCGGCTTAAGTAAGTTTACCTCCTCCTGTTAACAATTGTATGAATTATACTTGCTTCACTTATGCAAGCAGGTTATGATTTGAAATATTGCAGCTAGAGCTTTTGCATTGTGAGTCATGACCATGCTGTCTACTTCAGGGCCCTGTTAATCATACTTCTAATGTTACTCAACCTTACTGGTTTTCCTGCTTAGGTTTGAGGATTACTTCTCCAATCGTGTGAAGCAGCTGGCATTCACTTTCCCAGAAGACTCGATGACCAGCTCTGGTGCTCCTTTCTGGTCTGCTCCAAAGCGGTTCCCACGGCCTGTGGAGTTCTCGTCCAGTGATTCAAGTCAGCTTAGCTTTATTTTGGCTGCTTCAATATTAAGGGCAGAGACTTTTGGAATACCCATACCTGAGTGGGCCAAAACCCCAAACAAGCTTGCTGCTGAAGCTGTCGACAAGGTGATCGTTCCTGATTTCCAACCAAAACAGGGGGTTAAGATAGTTACAGATGAGAAGGCCACTAGTCTGTCCTCTGCATCTGTTGATGATGCTGCTGTCATTGAAGAGCTTATTGCTAAGTTAGAAGACGTTTCCAAAACACTGCCACCAGGGTTCCACATGAACCCAATACAATTTGAAAAGGTCAGCATATCATATTAATCTTGTAAAATTCAGTAAGTTATTCTGAATTATTTTCCAGCAACTTATATATTGTCACTTGCATGCTTAACGCCAAATTTCATTTCGAACTGTGATGCCTAATTTCCATTTTTTTGCTTTTTCGTTGGGCATGTGGCAATGCATCTCTAGAAACAACACTATTCATCCTGGAGTTTCATGTATGAAGAATTGATGAGCTGCTTTCTGTATTTGCAGGATGACGACACCAATTTCCATATGGATGTGATAGCTGGTTTTGCCAACATGCGTGCAAGGAACTACAGCATTCCTGAAGTGGACAAGCTGAAAGCCAAGTTTATCGCTGGCAGGATCATCCCAGCTATCGCCACCTCGACCGCAATGGCCACTGGTTTCGTCTGCCTAGAGCTTTACAAAGTCCTTGCTGGTGGACACAAGGTCGAAGACTACCGCAATACATTTGCAAACCTCGCGATCCCCCTCTTCTCCATTGCAGAGCCAGTCCCACCCAAGACCATCAAGCACCAGGAGCTGTCGTGGACAGTCTGGGACCGGTGGACTGTGACCGGCAACATAACACTGAGGGAGCTCCTGGGGTGGCTCAAGGAGAAGGGCTTGAACGCTTACAGCATATCCTGTGGCACCTCGCTGCTGTACAACTCCATGTTTCCCAGGCACAAGGAACGGCTGGACAGAAAGGTGGTCGATGTTGCCAGGGAGGTGGCGAAGATGGAGGTACCCTCTTACAGGCGCCATCTCGACGTGGTGGTGGCCTGTGAGGATGACGATGACAACGACGTCGACATCCCGCTTGTATCGGTCTACTTCCGCTGAAGGCCTTCCCTGCATTTACACCATCTTGTTGTTGGTCTTGTCAAAACGACAGACAGGGTATCACTTGCATGGCTTACTGTAAGCAGAGTGGGGCTTAAGCCACGTCACTGACTTATCTATCATCTCGATATTGCTTGTTCGGATCATTGGGGGCACATCTGGTGTTGTTACTGGACATCATGAGACTAGGTTACTGGCCTACGGCATCGTCTTCATAATTGTTGCTTGATACACTACAACTAGAAATGAGGTCTTTTGTTTTGTTGGCAAATGTTCGCTGGTTGAATTGTGTGTCTGACGGTCTGTTGCGGTTTTCCTGTGACGAGTCGTTTGTGTGTTGTCAAGTGGGAGCACGTCCTCTTTTGCGACTCGTATGTCTTGGTGAAATGCTTCTCGTATGTCTTCGTGAATCGTATCTGGAGAGTTGCGGCTTTCTAGTTATCAATTCAATGTGAGATCAAGTAACATGCATGGTTGGCATATGCGTTGCCAACCATTCCAACCGACGTGATCTTGGCCGCACTGGCATACGCGAGACAGCAAAATGGAATGGAAGAATCGAGGACCTGAACGTATGGGGAAACTTTCGTATGAGGATGTGGTTGCAAAAATGAAAAATAGAGGGGTGTTGCGAGAATCGAACTCGCGACCTCTCGCACCCGAAGCGAGAATCATACCACTAGACCAAACACCCGCTTGTTGAAATACATTCAGGAGCTCAACAATTAATTCCATCAGTAGAGCAACTATATGCACTGCAACCGACATTGCCCAAGGTTGGCCGTAGACATTTAACAAACCAGCAAAAGGAACAGTTTCTAAAAAATCTTATGCCAAACATAATTTAGACACACGAGTCTTGTACTTGAAAATGTCGTTACTTTGCTTTGTGCTCCTTGTCTCTCCTTCATTTGTAGGTGTAGACTGGTCCATGACATAGGTGATAGGTGAAAGGTTCGGGGAGGATGGCGTAGCGAGTATAGCGAAAAGGATGCGTCTAGAGACGTCATTTTTTCCCCCGAGAAACAACAAGCCTTATCATTGAGTGTATTTATAAATTTGAGGTTATACCCGCATACGTATAGGCAACAAAGTAAAACTAAAATAAAAGACGACTCAAATAAACCCATGCTTGAAAATCGGAGTATTGTTTGCTCTTTGTTTTGTGGATAACGACGGCAGGCTCTTTCCTGAACATTTCCCCGCAACTGTAGAAATTAGGCTGAATTTCTTGATTTAAAGACGTGGATGTTCCCGACTCCCTAGGTAGCACAAAGCTTCCCATGAAGAATGACCAGTTCGCCTAGGCTCTTCTTTAACTGAAGAAGTAGGTGATCAGTCATGGTCATCTAGTGGTCCTTCTATGAGGGCGTTCAAATATGTCTCCACCACGACGCAGCGAAAGTTTTTCTTTTCGGAAAGAAGAGACAATCTCTTCTGGAGACGCCCGTATGCAGGCCGAGTGTTAAACTGCCTTTTGAATATGAAACTACGTAATAAAATGGCTGTGTGCATCGATTTGATGCAGAGGCTGGGCTGAGCTCCCCGTTTCGAAAAAAAGAAGTAGGCGGAGTAGAAGAAGATCGACGACAAGAAGTTCAGATCAGAGGACTGAAAGGCTGGTGGCAGAGTGATAAAACCGGTGAAGTATAATCCTGGTTTTGGATCAAACGTCCAACGGGGTAGGACTACCAACCATCCATAAATTTTTTTTAGCCGCATGAACTTGGTCTTGGTGACTGACTCATGATTACAACGGCCTACTGCACACAATACATCACGATAGCTACACTAAATATTCCTGGTACGTATAGGCGGGACTGGAGGCTCATTTTCGTACAAGTGGGAGAAGCGATGAGCCGGAAGAGTTCAAATTAAGGGATGGATGGTGTATATGATCCCCGAATTGATTTGTGAGGAGGAATGTAGGGACAAGTTCACGTGTGCACGCATGCATGCGTGATCCATCGATGGAGTAGGAGTATGAAGCGACCGATTCCGAACTTGCCCACCCACATGTGCGAGCCATGCCCGTACGTTATGAACCTCACGTGCTCTGTCTGCGTTACTTGTGTCACTGGGATATGCGCGAGCACGTTCTAAATTAAACACACGTCTAGAGTTTATGATCTTTTTTTTTTAATTCTCAAGAGTATCTCTACCAGCATTCACCCTCAAAATGTGTCCGATTTGGTAGATGCTGGACCACATGTCCGATACAATGGAGGTGCTACCCTAGCACCTCCAGTTCAAATCAAACTATTTGAATACTCGCAGTTTTTTAATATTTTCAACGAAATTTAAATTTAAACTTAAACTGCTATTGAAATTTAAACTAACCCTAATCTAATCTAGACACCGGGAGGAGGTGACTTGCTAGGGCCAGTCTCGTCATTGTTCGCCGCCGGGCCGACGAGGGGAGACATGTCCATTGCCGTCCGCCGGCCACTGCGCGAGCCAACGCCTGTCTGCCCTAGCTTGGAGCGCCATCTGGTGAACCTCGGCCATTGCTGTGCGCGCACGAGCACACACGTGCCTCGCGTGGCGTTCCCGAACGAGCGTCACGCCGCGCTGCCTGACCTCCTCTGCCCATCAGCCTGGGAATGGGGAGAAAACTGCCCCGAATCCGCACCGCGCCGATTGATTCAGACGTCAATGCCCACCCCACCCCAATCCATTAAATTAATATATTGACCCGCACCAGACCGCACCATCAAGTTTTGCACCCGCACCCGCACCAGACCACATTGGTCCATGCGGGTTGAACCCGCGGGTTCAGACCATGGGGTCGGCGGGACTCTGACGCCTGCGCTGAACGTGGAAAAATCAAGAGGCTGGGCCTGCACTGGTCGCTCTGGACGTGCATCTCGGCGACGGCGAGTACGAGCCTGCACTCCGGCGCGCCGCCTGAACATCCAAACAGCACCACCGTACCGGGGACCCTAGTGGCGGCGTCGAGAGACAGCGCGCCGCCCTGGACGTCCTCGGCCAGCTGCCTCGCGTCCCCGGCGGCGAGGAACAGGTTCGCCTGCAGCTCGGGACGGCGGGCGTCGGCGTCGCCGCGGCTCGGGACGGCGCCCGGGCCGATCTGGGCGTCCCCGACGTGGGCGCCGCGGTAGGACACGGCGGCAGTCTGCACGGCGGGGATGACGCGGGCGAAGGTAGTGGGCGCAGAGCGCCGGGAAGGCGGCGCCGTTAATGGCCTCCGAAACGTAGTTCCAGGTGCCCATGAGGGAGCCAGAGAAGGGGCCGAAGGCGCGGTCGGCACAGACGACGAAACCGTCGTTGCCGGGCATGGCGGTGGAGAGCTCGGCGTCATCCCCGAAGGCGTGGATGGCCCAGATGAAGGGGAAGATCAAGAAGCCGAGCTCGGATCCCCTGAAGGCGAAGAGGGGCCCCGCGGGCCGTGGACTGGACCGCCGGCTCAGCGCCGTAGGGGACGACGGCGACCTCGAAGATTATAATGACGATGAGCGGGACCAGGGACAGCTTGTTCCTCGAGGTGACTTTTCCATGGCCATGGCCGCCGGCATGAGCAGCAGGCGCCGGGAGGACGACTGCCATCGCATCCCACATGAGGCGCAAAGAAGGGAGAGAGGAGCGCCGGAGAGACTAAGATCCAGAGGACGAGAGCGCAGCTGAGCAGCAGCAACGCCGCCGGGGACGCAGTTGTCCGTTGGGCGTTGGGCTAGTAGCGACCGGACGCGCCGCCGCCGGCGAGGAGGTAGGAGTCGCGCGTCGTCGCCACGAGCGGCGCGACGGGCTCGGAGACGGGCAGCAAGCTCGCGGGGCCGGGGAACACCACTGGAGCAGGCGGATCGAGCCGGCGCCTGTGTTTCAACCGGGGCGGACGGCGAACATGAGGCGAAGACGGATTCAACCGGAACGGCCGGCGGGCCGGCGACCAAGAAGACACCGCGGGTCGTCTTATACGGTCCTCGTCACCGGCGACGGCGTGAAGGGCGGTGGCGGCGACGGCGGTGGCCGCGGCCGGCGCGGCGTTGAAGCTATCATCGGCGGCGGTCATGAGCAGAACAAAGGTTACAGGAGGGGATTTCTTCGGGCGTTCGGAGCGTCTCACATGACTTGTGCGGGTTGAACCCGCGGTTTCAGCCCGTTCCCTGAACTTTTTCTTTCACACCAAACCGCACCGCCCCACCCCACTATTCTGGTCAACCCGCACCGCTCCGCTCCAATTATTGTTTGCAACCAATTAAGCCCAAACCAATTGATCCCAAAGCGTAACCCGCACCAAAAAGTCCATTCTCACCCGCACCATTCTCAGCCTGATCTGCCCACACCTCCGCCTCCCGACGTCCGCTCTCTAGCTTCATTGCTTTGTGGGCCTAACGAAACGCCTCTTCCACCCGTCAGCAGTGAGCCGCCGCCATGTCGAACCGTGCGCCTCGTGAGCGGCGGCAGAGGCCACCCTCTAGGTGCGCAGCTCCACGTGGGCTTGCCGCTCACCGGCCATAAATTTGAAGGCAGCCTCATCCCTCGCCGCACTCTCGCGCGACATTTCCATGACGCACAACTCGAGGGTGGTGTTCGTTTGCTCAGCACCGTCCTCAGCTGGCGGTGCTCCCCCTCCTGGCGAAGTGAGAAAGGAGTGTATGTTGCGACCTGCTCCAGCAAGAACGGCTGCGGCTGCAGCGGAAGCTCCGCCTGCTCATCCGGCTGCTCACTCTCCTCACCCTCCTTGCATTTTTCGTTGTTAGATGGTGGAAGAGTGTGATCAGGCGGCAGGAAACGGGACGCAAGGTCTAGGTTGATGGTGGCCCACGAGGTGGCTAGGCGGCATGGCATGTTGTTGTCGACGGCGAGGTGTGAGAGCACGGGTTGAAACTGGGGCATGGCATGTTGTTGTCAAAATGGAGTAAACTAAGGTCAGTGTGCGCGGGGTAGTTGATTAAACAAGGAGAGACCAACACGCAGGCGACTGGGTGGCGATGGCACATTGGCACGCAGATTGAACTAATCGACACGAGACCTCTGTCCTCCCGTGACGGGACGGCCGTTGATGGTGATACTTAATAAATTCTTTCCACTACCGGATCAAATCAAACAATTGCTAATCCACACACACACACGACCAAGCACAAATACGTTTAGCTACCAAGTTTCTCTGGCGTGTCTTGGTCCGGAGTGTAGACCTCAGTACCTCACATGCTATACAAAAATGCATCCATAACCATCAATCACTTTATATTATAGTAGCTCTCAAGAAAAATACCTCAATTTGAAAATTGAAAAAAAAAAGTAATGTACTTTTGACAAGTAAACACCCAAAGCCCGAAACAACCCCACACACGATTTTAATATGAACATTACCACGCAAAGTAAACTGCGTTAGCGGAACACGGTACAAAGTATACTCTTCTCCCATCCGTTGCGTACACACCCAAAGCCCGAAACAACCCCACACACGCACGTTTCAAAACCAATTTTTAACACATAATTTTCTACCGGCCCACTTATTTATATATATCGAAAAACAGATGTCTAAATCACTGCGAAACCGGGAGGAAGTAAATACGACATTCATGTCTCCCTGGAAATGATTAGATTCCAGTGAAACTCCCACCCAAAATTACTGCGAAATTTCTGGCGAAACAAGAGTCCCGCAAAAGGAAAAAGAGCCGAGAAAGGAAAGTATACAAGTGAGGGGAAATGCCACCTGCCATTGCTCGTGCATGATACCTGGCTGGCAGACAGACATCCGGCTCCAATCCGATCCTCCACCCCAAAAGTTCACTCCAATTTCAATATTCCGCGTGCTGGAGGACTGACTGACTTGTGCGCCTCCCTTCGTGAAATCGTGATCCTCCTAGCTCATATTGCTCTTCCTCGTCTTCTCCCCAGCTCATTCCGTTCCCATCACACTGCTTCCCTCCCATCTTCTTCTACTGCCGATCCTCCCCTTTTGTCTTTGCAGGTACAATCATCCCAGCCTTTTCTTGCTACGGCTTTCGTTTTATTCCTTCTGTGAGTACATTTACGTTCTTGAATTCCTGATTCGCGAGATACAGATCTGAGAGGGCGGATTCTTTACTTCCAGACGGCGGCTCTTTCCAGAAATCTCACTTTGCTCTTCTGTTCCACTTACGCTTGCAGCGGAAACACTACTTTACTCGATTCCTTTCTTCAGGCGGCATGGAGCGGCGCGTGCTTCTTCCACGGTGTCGCCAAAGGTTTCAGCTTTAGGTTAGTAAAAGCGCTGAAATCTTCGCCTTCCTTTATCGTGTTTGTGCAGCTGTGCTGTTCTGCTCTTACTGTCTTTTACTACCATTCTGCAGAATTACTCTAACGCTGGGGGGCAGAATGGAGGTCTGGAGCAGCAGAGTGGCGCAGTTCTTGCTGTTCTCCTTCGTTGTGTTTCAGAGGCCTGGGTCTTGTGCCTCCCTACATGAAGAAGGTGAGATGGATTTCCCATGGGTTCTGATTATTATGGTTGTGTTGGTTCAGTTTAGACTAGCGGTTAACCATCTGTATCTACCTTGGTGCTTCAGGTCGAGCTACGAGATTCAGAGAAGGAATACAAGAGGACCCAAGTGGATCCTTATCGAATTTGGGAGACGAGAATCACTGTTCTTGGTTTGAACTGGGGTGTTCGGATCATGGCAGAGTGGTGGCCTCGTAAGTCAACCTTATCTGTTCTTGTGCTTTTAGATATCCGATTCATGGTGAACACATATCATCGATTTTTTTTAGAGATGTCAATCATTTGTAAGGAGCTATAATGTGTGTTGTTAGTCATGATTTAGTTTACTTCTGGAACAAGTCCTATTTTGATTTCAGGGGATACATGCTATTGCCCGCCGTTGTCTTTTTGATTTGTAGCATCAGAGATTTATAGGTCAAAGGTGTCTAGAAGAAGCCATGACTATCAGCTGCGTGGCATTCTAGAGGAAGCTATGATTTAGTCTGTGGAATATTTAGGTTATGTGTGTGAAAGAAGGCCTTAACTTTTAAGCATTTGTTGATGCCTTTTTTTGACAATGTCAACAAATATTACATTAATGGTTATTGATCTGGAGCATTAGAGAACTGTTTCGGTTTAGGGAAAATAGTACTTCTGTCACTAAATTTCATACAGAGTCTTAGATGATTAAATTTTTGCAGTGCCTGATAAATTATCTAAAGCCATGTGACTGTGTTTGCAGCTTTGCCAAGGGAAACAAGCTGTCAACTGAAGTTCCTACAGAGTTGCAAGAGCGGACCATGATTTCAGAGGTTCTAGCTGATAGAGGGCAACGGTCATGCAGAAAATGCTTAACAAAGTGAGTCATTCTTTTAAATAATACGTAGTTTTTCGGTAAGAATGTTTAAATAAGATGTGCGTAAATTCTGAAGTAGATCTGACATGACACAAGCAGTTGAATGACCAAAATGCTCGCTCTGTTTTGGTTTTAATTGCCAGTTCTTGACTTCGAGTAGTAATTAAACCTCTCAATCTTAGAACAGCAAGTTCTTCTCTAAATATGTAATTAAGTTATAGGGAAATAATTTCAGTGGAGCGCCAGTATGTTACTCTTTAGATTTCTCACAACATAATTTGTTTTTTCTTCGAGAAAACGCAAAAAGCCTTTGCGTTTCATTTCATTGAATAGAAAGGAGAGTTTTACAAGCAAAACATAATGTTTTCTTCACATTACACTTCCATAACTTTTAGAAATGTATTAGTACAAAACCAAAATGAAGGTTTAACTTTCGTGATCGTGTGTGCAGTAAACAAAAGCAGTGTTAGTGCCTTCTTGTCATAGCCCTATAAAATAGGTTAAAGGCAAACACTCAAAATAATAACTATTCTAGTACTAGGGATATGTAACCTCCTGTCTGCTACATCTCTACTATATAATACGAGTAGTGTTTCTCTCTTCGTCCGTTCGGTGGTACGTCGTACGTCGCTAGCGTTTTCTTCATTTGGTTTCGTACGTCACAAATCGCTAACCGAACGTATTTGTTCCGTACGTGTCAACGTACGCAGGCCTGCAGACAGTCCGTACCAAAGAGGGCCAGCCTGCAACCCAAACCAAACGGCCATCGATCGAACACACCAAATCTGTCTCAAAATTTAGCAAGACGTATAGGAGTAGGAATACATCTAGGGGGTGAATTCTCGATACAAATGATTTCCTTTATAATCCAATCAACAGAAACAGATCAAGATCAAACCTCATTGCCGGAGAAATTTGTGACGGACCGCAACAAGACGAACTGCGGTGCACCATCTTCTTCTTCGGGCGTGGCCGGCCTCTGCGGCGGCGCCGGCGAGAGCACTCCTTGCTTGCTCCCAACAGCCCCGTGTCCACGCCGTAGAGAGTGCTCCCGGGGCGAGCCTCGGCTCTGCCCGCTAGCCACATCTCCACTTGCGACGAGCCTCCACGCTGGCGGCGACGATAGCCTGCGGATGGCGCTGCGTCCCGACATTATGACGGCGCGACCTCCTCTCCGGTCGCCGGCGGCATCTCCCGACAGAACTCCAAGCGACGACCGGTTTCTTGCATTAGCGGCGGCCCTCGTCCATGTTGCCGCTTCTCCCGGCGGAGGCCGTTCCCAGTGCGCATGGCAGCAATGTTTCGTCTGTTTCCTTTGGTACGTCGCACGCTAGGTCCATCCGGGAAGCTCGACGACGCCATGGGCCTGCTCAGCCGGAGCACGACGAGGCTCCACGCTACGGTGTGGAAGGGGCTGCTCGGCGCGTGCCGAACGCGTGCACCGGAACACTGAAAACGAGAGATGGCGTGAAGGGCTGGAGGCTGAAGTACCCGACGAACGCCGTGCCGTACGACAGGCTGTCAAACATGTATTCACGTGTGAGGAGATGCGGCGACTTCCATGTCGTGAACTCGTGATCAAGATGATTGCCAAGTTGTACATCTGGGCATGGGGTCGGGGATGCCAATTACCACTGCTTCCATCACAGTAGGGAACTGGGGATGGTGTCTGTTCCTGCAAGGTCTATTGGTAGATTTGAGTGCATTTGCAGTTATTTCTGCTCAGTAGGATATTATTTCAAAGAAGGATACTGCCTTTTGATAGGTTCAACAGAACACACATACAGTCTCCGTTTTCAGAGAAACTTCACTAAGACCATTATTGCCCCTTCCGGAGATTTTTTTTCCGCCCTATTTGGTATGGCAGAACTACTAGCTGATGAAAGTTGACCAAATATTTCCTTTGGAGATAAATTGCCCCATCTTATCTTACATTGCAATCGATCCAACAATATGTACCTGTCATAATGCACTTTCTCATCATATTTTGTCTTTCCCAATGCAACCCACGGTCTGTTTGCTATATGTATATATGCACAAATTCTTTGGTTAACAACTTTACTCTACAAATAATGATCACTGAATATGAGAATTTTGCTTTAGGTTGGAAAGATGGGAAAATAACACTTGGCCGTGATGGTACCTTTCATTTCTACACGTATTTATATGGCTTCATGCATTGAAATTTATGTTGTTTGTGTTTTGTTTGTGAATCTTTCTCTCCCGTTGCAACGCACGGGCATGTTTCCTAGTAAAATTTAAGCGAGAATATCATGATATGCTAAATGTGGACTACCAATAATACTCTTCAATTTATGTTGATTTGTTATGCAGAACCATACAGAGTAGCACCCTGAGGAAACTCCTACAGGCAAGGTGGCAGCAAGACAGCCACATCCATCATCCCATGTCTCCTTCGCCGTCGCAGTCGCAGTCGCAACATGAAACTAAGACTTCTTCTCCTTGGGTTATCTACACGTTGTGCACCGGTGGAGCGCTTGGCCTGGTGGTTATAGCCTCTACCGTGTATCTACTCTCCCGTCGAAAGAAGGATAACACTGTCATTCCATGGGCTACCGGGCTGAGTGGACAGCTGAGCAAAGCCTTCGTGACAGGTTAGTCTCCTATTACCTGATGCATACGGCTAAAAGGCCACACTACATCATCTGAAACGTGTACCACAGATTGAACTTGGAGATGTTGAGTGTGTTTTATCTCGTGGGCAGGTGTTCCTTCTTTAGGAAGGACCGAACTTGAGGCAGCGTGTGAGAATTTCAGCAATGTGATTGGTACTGAATCTGACTGTGCATTGTATAAGGGAACTCTGTCAAGTGGAGTTGAAATAGCTGTTGCCTCAAGTCCAGTTAAGTCTGCCGAAGAATGGTCGGCGCGGTCCGAGGAGCAATTTAGAAACAAGGTAACAACTCATTGGCAAAACTCAAAAGATGCTCAATTTTTTCAACTAGCATAGTAGTGTTCTGTTCTGTATGACTTGACTCTTCTTCTTTCAGATCTCCGTGCTGTCCAAAGTGAACCATAAGAACTTCATGAACCTGCTAGGTTACTGCGCATGTGACAACGCGCCATTCACCAGGATGATGGTGTTTGAGTATGCTCCATGTGGTTCCCTCTTTGAGCATTTGCACAGTGAGTGTCCTAGCTGTAGATCAGTATCTGACTATCTCCGTGATGCTGTTCTTACTTCTGTCAATTCTCCCTTAAGAACAATAACGCTCATACGATTCTTGTCTTATTGCTTGACTTAGAAGAGCAAGCTGACAAGACTGATTGCTAATCAATTTTATTACGCAGTTAGAGAAGCAGAACACTTGGACTGGCGTACCCGGCTCCGCATCATCATGGGAGTAACATACTGTTTAGAGCACATGAACCAACTAGACCCTCCTTTTACCCCAAGAACACTGAACTCTTCATCCATCTACCTGACGGAGGACTACGCAGCCAAGATCTCCGACACCGAATTCTGGAAGAACGACAAAGATGCAGCATCGATGCAAACCACAGACCAAGACAGCATTGTCTACAAGTTTGGGATACTGCTGCTTGAGGTAATCTCCGGTCGGTTGCCATTCTCTGAAGACCATGGCCTTCTTGTCCTCTGGGCTTCGAGCTATCTGGACGGCAAGAGACCACTCAGTGCAATGCCTGATCCGATGCTCAGGGCGTCGTCCTCTGTGCCTGATGAAGACTTGGCAGCACTCTGTGATGTTGTGAGGCTGTGCATAAACAGGGAGAAGGAGAAGAGGCCATCCATGAACGAGGTTGCAAATCTGATGAAAGGTGTCATCAGATTGTCGTCTGAGCAGACGACCCCAAGGGATAACCCGCTGTGGTGGGCTGAGCTTGAGATTATCTCCACGGAATCCACTTGAAATGTGGATCCACATCAAAAGGGTAGGATAAGTAGACTAGATTTTATCTTTTAGTTTCTTCTTCATCACTTATTTTGTATGATATAAGACACTCTCTTTGTCCACCTCTTTTCTTTTTGCCCGTGGATTACTCTGAGTCTGCAAATTTGTAAGAGTTGAGAGAAAGAAAAATAGTAATTTGGATGTATTTACTTTAATCTTCCCTTGGAAACTTCCTGATTAACACATTTGGTACATAGACTGCACTCCATATTTCGTCGTGTTAAAACTTAAAAGTAGCTCATCTTTGTATGTTGATATGAACTACTTCCTCTCTCCCAAATTAGGTACCGAGATAGTATATATATAATAATTCGTAAATAGGCCATAAAAACTCATAATTGATAAGTAGACAAAAAACTAAAACTCAAAATAAAAATGGAGTGCTCTGTCTTTGTTCTTCTTTTTGTTATATCCAGTAGGATCACTAGTCTAGATCAAACCGGTAGAAAAGATCGATGAGGAGGAGAACCAGTACCTTCTCCTTTTGCGGAGGCGCTCGAGGCTCCAGCCATGGTGGACGGAGGCGGTGATGCCAGTGGGTAGCAGTGGCGGCGGTGGTGGTACTTCCCGTCAGCTCAGCGCTAACCCTAGATCGGTAGGGATGTCGGTGGGGTGTGGCGGCGCACGTCGAACCTCGTAATCGGTGCCGCCGACCCCCACCTCTCTTTATAGCAGCTGGTGACAGGGGCCCACCAACCAGTGTACGGTTGGACGCCCCCAATCAGGGCGTGGTCAAGGGTCCGGTGTGACCGTTGGGTCACACGGGAGGAGATCAACCTAACATTCTCCCCCTTGATCTCAACTTTTACTTTTACCTTTTACTTTACTCGTTTCATCACAGATCGATACATAGAGCATGTTTCATCGTCTCAGCTCATTGCCGATAGAATCAGACAGCTACAATGTACGCCTCCATTCAGAAATAGTTTCTTTAATCTTTTGGGCCTCTTTATTGTCCGGAAATCATATAGACTATACCATAAACCCATGTCGACTATGTGTTCTCCAAACACACTGGGTGGTAAGCCTTTAATTAGCAGATCTGCAAACACTTGTGTGTTTTTTTATCTGTTCCTTTTATGCTCCAAGCATTTCAACATAATTCCGGACTTTCTCCTTTACAACGTATAACTCTGTGTCAATGTGTTTGGCACCACACTTGACTCGTTGTCTTAGGAGTGAATTACTTAATGGTTATTGCTGTTGTCAACCATTATCAATTCCGGGTACAGGTTTCCTTAACCATTTTGCCTGTCCCTCGGCCTTATATCATGCTATAACATGTCTTTACATCACACTGATGTCAATCTTTTCATTCTCTGGAGCTTTTCCACACAAAAACTCCAAATGTGAAATTTAGCGACAATTGTGGATTTCGCTATACATTTCACAAATTCTTTCTTTGTACTCACAACCTTTTGAGAGCACATTTATAGATCTATCTTTGTACTCACAACCTTTTGAGAGCACTCTGTTTCTTTTAGCATGAGGCCGATATCTTTGATTCCATTCCAGTGATCTATATCTGGATTGGACATTGCCAAAACAACCCGGATATGTGAATTGTCAGGGTAATATTGAGTTTCCAACAGCTGAAGCATATGGTACTATATTCATTTGATATGTTCTAGTTATCTCTTGGAACACTAAAGTTCTCAATTCCATTACCCTTGACAATAAGAACAGGCGTAGATTTTCTCGACATGCATGCTTTAGAGACTTCTTCTCAGCATGTCCATGCGATATTTCTAATACCCCTTTTCTTCTTTTCTTAGTAAATCTCGATACTTTTAACGACAGACACTCTACCGAGAATACTCTTTTGAGGACAAGAACTTCTTTTCTCTGCCGGTAGTAGATTGACATCACCACTAGCAAGTAGGATATCATCCACATACACAGGATTAGGGAATGAATTTCCCATTCTATAAGTTTGTAGAAAAACGATTGTCCTCTCATTCTCTTTAACCCAAAATAACTTTGATTCTAGAGACTTGCTCTAGTCCGTAAGATCCCTTGTGTTCTTTACTTTCATCTGATGTAACTCAGATCATTATGTGCCATTATCACTCATTATAATCTGTTTATTCTCTTAGCGCAAATCTTTCGATTTAAAATCGCTTTTTACATATTTCCTTTGGAGTCACATTGGCGTTGTAGACCCTTTATAGCCTACTGTTTTGGCTCCATTGGAAATTACTTATGAGTCCCAAACATCGTCGGGATTCACATAGTCTCTAATCATTAAGACAAGTAGACACTTGTCAAAATCGATTGAGCGCTGCTTATAATTTCTGTAAATGAGGTGGGATCAACCTTCATTTAAATTTCTCTGATATAGACTTTATAGTCATCTGTTTTTCTCATATGGGGATGTTGTTGCTCTGTCATTGCCTAGAGGCAATTAATTCTGTAGTCTTCTATCGCCAAAAGGCAATAGCTCTTACAAGGACCTAAATCACAAGATCCATGTTTACTTGTTCATCTCTATTATAAAGCAACAAGCTCCCCCAGATAAAATCTATTCGAGCCTTAGGTATGTTCATACCATGCTCCCCCAGATTACTCCATTTTCTCCAAAATGGTGTATCCTTAATCCTTTTTATTTGGGTTTATTCTGTTAACCTGTCAATCTGTCTTCTTTATGGCACTTTGAGTACCGTCCTTAGTCTCCTTTCGGAGCTGTAAAATATCCAAGAATACATCTATTTCTTTACTTTAGGGGTATCATTATTATGACCGTCGTACACCCCAGACGATCACAATTCATCATAGATCACTTAGATGCATATATGCATCACATTATCTGAAGTATAGGGGAGTTTATTCTGTAACATTCTCTATCTCCCCCTCGAAATGTGGCAAGAACCTTTTTGCCACAATTTCGAAACTTTGATTATCTGCTTTATTCAATATGAAGTTATCTTTTAACGTATGGGAGTACTTTTTCCTCATTCCCTTTTCAAAACTCACAAGAGTTCTTTCTCAATGGTACTGCAAGTCACACTTGCATAACATTCTTATCTTTAGGTTCATTTGTAACTTTATTCTCTTTTGACTCATTAAGTGCTTTATAACTATGATACACAAGGTGTGCGGTCGATATAAAAACACATGAGTCATCACATCTTTCTCCTGTCATACAGAATAAGTCCTTTGTCAAAATTTTCTCCCGCCATGCGGGTATTTTCCCAGACTTTTCCCCACGTGGGTATTATTATCGTCTTTTCCCGTCATGCGGGTAATTAAGAGACATAGATGCCACAATTGGCTCTTTAGACTGCATATTCAATCATCAAATTCAGAAATAAATCTGAATACTCTTTTATACACATGCTTAATCCAACGTTAGTCAAATTAAGCATTCATGTTGCTCGTTTAAAAATTTTCTTCATATAGAGTACATGAAAGAAATTCGTTAAACAAAACTCTGAATGATTTATTTGTTTTCTGCATGGAGAGTACATGAAAGACATTTGTCAAACAAGACTCTCGATGATCTATTTGTATTCTTGGATTAACATCCAAGAATTCTTTTTCTTTTGCAGTCATTCTTTAGAGAGAACATACTCTCTCACTTTATGACCTTTCTTGGTCATCTTTCGGGTCACAAGTACCCATCCTTTTGCTTTCACGAATGAAAACATGAGAATCTTTGTCTGAGAAAATATTCAATAATAATAAACAATAATGAGCATAAAAATAACCCTACGTTGGTCTGGTTAAAGATATGCACATTAAATCTTTAAAACTTTCTTCTATATTCTAAATCACCGTTGGGCAGAATTAGAATAAAACATCATCTTTCTACACTAATTCTACATCACCGTTGGGCAGAAATAGAATCAATGCATAAAACTCATAAACAATATGATGATAATATTTCTATTGCAATAAAGAACTCTGTTTGGAAAATGACATTATCATCAACTCTATTTCAGCGGAAACATGAAATATACATATTTCTATAGTTCAAGAGCATTTCTTGATCTTTTATCTTTTCTCTGAAAATTGATCACTTTCATGCAAAATTATCAGAGATCTAGCCCTTTGACTATAGAACTCATATAATTATAGTACTGCTATCATCAACGTTGGTCAGAAAATAACAATACCATAATTAATCTGTTAAACAAGTATTTCTCTTTTTCCTCCTCTCTAATTAAATTTTCCCGTTGGTTCCAATTTAATTAGAGGAGAGTCCTTTTACTTTACAGCAGAAACTATTTTCTGTATTTCACAAACATTGCACTGTTCAACGATTAACAAATCATGATTATGTTATTAACAACGTTGGTCATAAAATAACAGAATCATAATCACCTTTAATATTCACTTTATCGTATCTTTAAAAAAATTAATTATCACTTTATTGCTTTTAAGCAATTACTTTTAACTATTTGCAGCGAAAAATGAATAAAATTCATAAACTTTGTACTTTTCAGAAGCATTTCTGTCACTTTTCAATTCTCTAAACAAAATTTTCGTTGGGCAATTTTGAATTAGAAAAAACTGTATGAAAATTTGCCCAAAAATTGGACAAAACAGTTAAAACATGCTCTGGAAAAAAAATTTAACAGAAAACTGTTCTGTGCGGCCTTCTGTTAACTGCCGCTCGGTGCGACGGAACGCTATGGCCCATGGCCTGTCGCGCGTCCGTACTATCTGCCGCCCGCGCGTTGCGGAAAACGGCCCACGGCCCGCGGCCTGTGGCATCTTTCAGCCCAAAAGCCCACTGGCGAGTTAGGGTTTGGATCGGACCGCATCCTGGCCGTCCGTCGAATCCGACGGCTGTCCGCTGAGATCGCTGGATCAAAAACGTCCATCGCCTGCCCGACGAAAAACGACCATCTCCTCTGCTCTCTTCTCGCCTCTGTCCCGCTCGTCCGGCGGCGGAAAAAGCGCGCCGGCCGCCGGCCGTCCGGCCGCCGGAGACGGCGACAAACGCCGCTGCTCCGCGCCAGCCTTCTTCTCCTTTCTTGCTTTCTATCTCATCCACCTCCACCCGCACGAAGGAGAGAGAGGCGCGACGGCGCACCCTATCGCGTCCGTTGATGCGGTGGTCGGCGATGGTTGCTGTGGCGGCGCCCTGCTGGCCCCCTTGCCGGCGTGCGCGAGCTTCCGAAGGAGAGCGCGCCGCCGTCAAGTGGCACAGCGGCGGTGCCCTTTTGGCGGTGCCCTTTGCCCCGTGCGGGAGTTGTTTCTTCTTCCCGATGCCCCAGTTGGTGCGCATCGGGATCGAGAGGAAAAACGCGGCCGGAACGGCGGCGCTCTTTGCCGGTGAGCCCGAAGGCCTTCCCAGTGTTTTTCTTTGCCTTTTGCTTTTGTTTTTCGATTTTCTTTTCGATTCAATCTACACGGGTAAGATCCAGATACTAGATGCTCTTATACCAATGTTATATCCAGTAGGATCACTAGTCTAGATCAAACCGGTAGAAAAGATCGATGAGGAGGAGAACCAGTACCTTCTCCTTTTGCGGAGGCGCTCGAGGCTCCAGCCATGGTGGACGGAGGCGGTGATGCCAGTGGGTAGCAGTGGCGGCGGTGGTGGTACTTCCCGTCAGCTCAGCGCTAACCCTAGATCGGTAGGGATGTCGGTGGGGTGTGGCGGCGCACGTCGAACCTCGTAATCGGTGCCGCCGACCCCACCTCTCTTTATAGCAGCTGGTGACAGGGGCCCACCAACCAGTGTACGGTTGGACGCCCCCGATCAGGGCGTGGTCAAGGGTCCGGTGTGACCGTTGGGTCACACGGGAGGAGATCAACCTAACACTTTTTAGTCTCTGATCCTGCTTCTGAAACCAGAAACTGTACCTATATAAGAAGAAATCTTTAGATTATAATGTTAACACACGTACAGAGGAAATAATATGCAATATTTTGTGCAAAACCACATGAAATGGTGCTTCATCGCTCCCTTGTTGAGAAGCAACCACTGGATCTTGCTGCAGCCCCAAGTGATGGGTGGTAACGGCCAGGACAATGTTGTTTAGCAGTTCATCTGACGGAGGATGCAAATGGAATGTTCAAGATTGTTCTGAAGAAATATCCAACCAGCTAGGAATAGTAAATAATATTAGTACATGACATGAAGGTAACACAGAAAACAAACTACCATACAGATGATGTATTACAAACAGTCTGTAATCAAAAGGAAATGCTCATTAATGTTCTGAAGAAATAGCCAACCAGCTGTGAATGGTACACAGTATTAGTACATGACATGAGGGTAATGCAGAAAACAAACTACCATAAAGATATGTATTACAAACAGTCCCTAATCAAAAGGAAGAAACACCAATATATGTGCAGAAATGAGCATTCACGACCAGCAGGCAGGGATAGCAATATTGGTGTGCAGATAATCAAGATGATCATCAGGTCCTTCCGTTGCAGTGAACACATTGATTACTTGCTGCATCGTTGGACGATGCGATGGATCAGGTTCTATGCACCGAAGAGCGACCGCTATGACTTTAAATATTTCACTTGCAATATCAGCTTCAGGAGTGGGAGCCGGATGTCCAAGAGATTCTCCAGTAATGTACTTTTCCTGACCATGGAGGAAAGAGCATCACCTGGATGACCCATAAACAACTCCAGAGCCAGTATTCCAAGGCTATAAACATCACACTTGTCTGTCACCCTTGTTGTGTATGCAAGCTCTGAAACACAAAACTTTGGAGAGTTAGTTTTGCTTGCTCTCTGTATTTGTTTATTGATTTAGAAAATGAATGCTAATGTACATTGCATAAACTAGTGGGAAAACACCATGGTCTTTAAAAATACGATATGATTACTGATGCAACCAACATAGAGCTATAATATTACCTGGGGCAAGATATCCTTTTGTTCCGGCAAGGAGGATGGTCAGGTCGGAGGTCTTGTACCACACCTCGTTGAGGGAGGGGTGTCGATTTTGCAATATGCAGATGACACAATTTTATACTTGGAGCACGATTTAGAAAAGGCGGTAAATATGAAGTTGATTCTGTGTTTGTTTGAACAACTTTCTGGACTAAAAATAAATTTTCATAAAAGTGAAATATTTTGTTTTGGACAAGCTAAAGAGGCTGAGGTTCAATACAGGAATATTTTCGGGTGTGAAGTTGGGTCTCTACCGTTCAGATACCTAGGGATCCCAATACATTATCGAAAGCTTCTTAATAAGGAATGGAATTTGGTTGAAAAACGTTTTGAGAAGAAGTTAGGCTGCTGGCAAGGAAAACTGCTCTCATACGGAGACAGGCTAGTGTTAATTAACTCGGTGTTAACGAGTTTACCTATGTTTATGTTATCCTTTTTAGAGATACCTAAAGGGGTACTGAAAAGGCTAGATTTTTATAGGTCTCGCTTCTTCTGGCAAAGTGATCAAAACAAGCAGAAGTATAGACTCACAAAGTGGAATATTGTGTGTAGACCAAAGGACCAAGGAGGTTTAGGAATCGAGGTCCTAGACATAAAAAATAAATGTTTACTAAGCAAATGGCTTTATAAACTGATGAATGAGGAAGGAGTATGGCAAGAATTATTAAGGAACAAATATTTACAAACTAAGACTTTGTCACAAGTGACAGCTAAACCTACTGATTCTCAATTCTGGAAGGGTCTTATGGAGGTTAAAGACGATTTTTTTAGCAAAGGGAGATTCGATATTGGTAATGGTCAAGCCGTACGTTTTTGGGAGGATGCCTGGTTGGGAGAAGTTCCTCTGGCTGTTCAATACCCAACGTTGTATAGTGTGGTGCGCCATAAAAACGTTGTTGTGGCTCATGTGCTAGCAAATTCCACGGTACACATTGAGTTTAGACGAAACTTGACGGGCAACAAATGGGATGCTTGGCTACACATGTTACAAAGGCTTATTACCATTAACCTCTCTGATGTCGCAGATAAGTTTGTTTGGAAGCTCACTTCCACGGGTTCCTTTTCGGTAAAATCTATGTATGAAGAATATTTAAATGGTCACACAGTAAATTTACGCAAGCAGATATGGAAACTCAAGATACCATTAAAGATTAAGATTTTTATGTGGTTCTTATTTAACAAAGTAATTTTAACGAAAGATAATCTTGCTAAGCGTAATTGGAATGGATGTAAGAAATGTGTGTTTTGTGATTCAGAGGAATCTATAGACCATTTATTTTTTACATGCCCATTTGCACATTTTTTATGGACAATAATTCATTATGCCTTCAACATTAGTCCACCGGCCGATAGTACGAATATGTTCGGGAATTGGCTAAATGAGGTGGAAAAGAGTTATAAAGCACAGATTTGTGTGGGAACTTGTGCTTTACTATGGTCTTTATGGAAATGCAGGAATGATATTATTTTTAACAATGCTCGCCATGCTACTTTTCTATAGGTTATACGCATGGCTACCCACTGGATTCACGAGTGGGCTTTCCTGGTCCCAGAGGCGCAACGTGCGCGTATAAACTCTGGATGCACCCAGCTGGAGGCGGTCGCTTTAGATATTTATTCCCGGGGTACCTGGCGACTGTCTAGAAGAATTCAAGACGCTTAAGAGGATAGGCGTTTGAGAGACCTTTCTAGTTTTGGTTCTTTCAGTTCTTTGTGTTTCGTTGTACTTTGCTTCTGAGATGTAAACTCTGAATTAAACTTGACGATGCAATAAAATCCGTGTGCATCAATCGATGCAGAGGCTGGGGCTTCTCCCCTTTTCTAAAAAAAAAAAAAACAAAATCAGAGATGCAAGTTCTGAACTTAACATCAGGCAAAATGTTGCTGCTTTTTATATCTCTATGCACTATGGGCGCAAAGCAATCGTGATGCATGTAAGACAAAGGCACAAAGCATGAGCAACGTCCCTAACAATATTTAACCTCCTCGCCCAATCCATTCAGCTGCAGTTTCCTTACTTTTCAATGCCTGTAAGCTTCCTCTATCCATGTATATATACACAAGAAATCTTCCCTGAGTAGCAGATCAGTAGCCAAATAACTTTGCAATGTTGCCTTGTCGAATATGCATCAACGCATATATTTCACGATTAAATTTCTCATCATCTCCCGTCATGTTGATCTTCTTCACTGCAAATATCTCACCTGTTGGTAACCGAGCTCTACAGACAGAACCATTCCCTCCGGTTCTAATGCAGTGAGTGTTGCTGAAATTCTGTGTGGCATCAATGATTTTATTGTACAAATCTTCTCCATTGATGTTCCACAAGACAAACATTTTTGTTTCTTGCATATTATTTACACTTTCTGCCTTGGATTTCTTCAATTTACGTTGCAACGTTATTAGTGTCGTGATAAGTACAAGACATACAACTGTAAGAACTACTGCTAGTAAAATAGCTGCAGTCATTTTTCCCCGCTGAGCACGTTGTAAGGTCACAAGGAGGCAAGCCTCTCATCTCACCACACCACATAATTTCTTATTATGCATGAACCATGCAGTTGGAGCTTCTTCAAAGAGCTTACTCTCTGGCACCGGCCCTTTTAGTTCATTGTATGAAATATTCATGGATAAGAGGCTGACCATGCTCTAAAATGATGGCGGAATACTTCCATTCGATGTATTGTCTGAAACATGCAAGGCTTCGATTGTTCCGAGATCACTCAGTTGACTAGGAACAGAACCAGAAAACAATTGTCACTTAGATACAACAAAACTTGTAGGTATACCAGAATCCCTAGTTCTGTAGAAATATTGCCATTCATGTTATTGTGGATCGGCTTCAGAAAGCGAAGCTTGAAACAATGCTCGATTGACCCTGGTACGGCCATACGGGTCCACTAAGGTTGTTTGATGATAAATCCAAATAATTCAAATTCTTTAGGAAGACAATTTTTGCGGAATACTTCCTTGCAGGAAGTTATTGCCAAGGCTCAGATTGAACACCATTGTTATATTACCAACTCCCCGTGGAATTTGTCTTTCAAGTTTATTTGATGAAAGATCAAGTCTCTCAAGTTGCCACAATTGCCCTAGGCCTGTTGGTATGACGGAAATCGGTACAAAAAGGCCAACCTTTGTGAAGGTTCGACTCGTACACTTTGTGCCGACTCCTCCTTTCGCGCGGTTCCTGTAAGTGTCTGCATTCTCGTCAGGTGTCGCGATCAGAGAGAAGTGGACACGTGAGGGTGGAAGGTACAGTTTTCATTTTATTTTTCAAACTGAATTTTTTACAAAAAAATATTGTGAACCGTCTGTCTAAAGTACGAACCGTTTTCAGGTGTGTCTAGATCTTTAAAACTAAATCTCATGTTCATAGGTTGCGGAAAATTCTTTTATACTTTCTAAACCAATATATCACGGTTGTACTTTGGTTTTCAATATAATTATATACTTCAGGATTTCAATTTACTTTTGTATTCCCCGTTGAAAATTTGATGCTTTTGATCGGTTAGGTACTTTTGTACTTCCGGGGTTCTGGTAGGTGCACTTTCAGGTGAGTGTGGACGTACTTCTGGCCGCAATGTGAGTGTAGTTCTTGATAGATCTCTGATGCTCCACGGGCGTACGCGGATAGTGTTAGTGTATTTCCAAATGTAACACGATGTACTTCGATCTAGGTGTAGTACGGTCATACTTTCATGTGCATCACAGGTGTACTGTGCTTATACTCCGTATTTCTACGTACTTGCACTCAGTCATTCGCGATTTTTATACTTTGTGTTTATACTTGGAGAATTTTGTACAAAGTATTTTGAAAGTGTTATATTTCGATGTACTTTCGAATTTTGTATTATGTATTTGGGAATTTTTACTTAGAAATGTTCTCGTACAACGTTGCCTACTTTTTTTTTAGCATACAACGTTGCCTACCTAGTCGTCCACGCGTGTATCCTGCATCGCGAGGAAAGCAAGCGCGAGTCGTACGCAGTACATCCTCCGTGTCACTCTGCCGCGAGTCTGCGTCCGCGTATCGTATGTGGCGAGCTCTGATGAACCGGAACCGCGCGGTGCCTGCTTCTCCTTGCCTAGTCTATCTTCTCTCCTCGAGCTGCAGCGAGAGCAATGGAATGCGGTGGGGACGGGGTCGCAGCGCTGTTCTTCACCATCCCCGTTCATCCAGGCCCCTTCCTCTTTTGCACGCAAACTCCTCCCCCCGCCGGCCTCTTTCTTCGATCGCCGGACGCGAAGCTGGTCACCGGTTCAAGCAAGGCAGGTCGGACCTAGAGGAGGTGAATCCCTTGTGGGTGCAGCTATTGCGACCAGCAGGAGCGCGGAAGCCCGAGCCAGCGGGCCTGGAGGAGGCGGTTCCACCGCGGCGTAGCTTCTTCGACTAGCTCGAGCACAGCAGCCCATAGCTGGAGCCTGGAGGCGGCAGATCTAGGGTGGCGCCACCACTCCCACGGGCTCGATGTCGGCAGCCCGTAGCTGGAGGTTGTAATGCATATGGATATATGTCGTCAACAAGTTGTCAGGACCCAAAGCTCTGAAGCCGCTCTATTCTCTGAACATGCGTCAACAAGTTCAGTTATCCCGAGTGATAGGTCTGAGCCTATCACAAGTGAGCTGCTCGGTGACGCCTGCAGTTCGTTGACTCGGCTCCACCTCCACTGCATGACATAGTGACATACACAGGTTAATTTGTGTTCTTGCTTTGTTCCTCAAGTGAGTTTCAGTTTCTTGGTTGTTAAATAGGAGCACGAAGTATGTTTTGTGGACATCGACATAATTTTATTGAAATGTCCAGGCCGATTCAGTACCTACAACTTCTTACTATTGAAGTGATGGACGTATTAATCTTCGGAGCATTGATCACTTATTTTTTACAGCCAGATCTAGTTGCATTGCAAGTAGACAAATGGCTCAAAAAAAAGGAATTGAAACGGTGGGAGGACATCGTTGAGACCAATCCGTGGAGAAGCCATAATGAGATCCTTCTTTATATCTCCAGGTCGCTTCTACCTCAAGGATTTGCGTATGCTTCTGGCCGCTTATTGTCGTAATCGAGCCTCCAGCCAATGGATTAACAGAAAGTTCACTTTCTAGAGATTAGCGAGCAATCTTGTACTATTTCCTGCTTCAACTCAGTGCACATATTACAGCCAGGATTCGGATCAGTACCTTCCATTTATTTTTTGGCGAGAATCCCTCCAGCCTGGGCGCTTGCCCGGGATTGTTTGTCGAGTGTTGCCTAACATCCAGGCCACTGGTAACATCAGTTTATCTTCGTGGCAATTCAAACAAAAATTAGCATCTTAAGACTTTAACTTTGTAATTTGCCCAAGCTTTCAAAAGTTTCTAGGTCCGCCACCAAGAAAAGCAACCACGTGGGGGAGTCGTCTGATGGTCGATACGTACCCCACGGCGCACCGATGGGAGCACAACCATGGCGTAGCCGAGTCAGGGATACCCGAAAAAGCAAATTAGTCTTACATTTTATGAATCTTCAAAATAGGCCTGTCAGGGATACCGGACAAACGGAAGTGTTTTCCAGGCAAGACACGCAATAGATAGTTTCAACAGAAGCCAGGAAACATTCTGCCATAAGAGAAAAAAAACTCAAAACCAAAGACTACCGACCATCAATACAACCACCAGCTTGCGTATAGTTAGAACATGAGCTCACTGCTGCAGCCTATACTCCAATCGCCACATCCTTTGGAGTGATATCAGGACAGGCATTAATAATTGGGATCGGAGAACTTTTCAAAAAAAATGGGATCAGAGAAGTTGTAGATTGACTCAGCTTTTCCTCATCCACATTGCAAGAGCATAATCTTTTTTCCTGCTGCCACCTTAGGAATAACGGGCACCACTATCTTCAGATTATTCCGGGAAGTGTGTTATATTCCAGCGAAGTGTGATAACCTATAACCAAAAGGACATGTTTTAGTACCTCTGGGTTTGATGTACTAGGAGTTTTAGGACCTATCAGAAGCTGTGGACTTTCGGCTGCATCTTCAAAAGCTTCGTCTAAATAAGAGGTCAGCCGATGTACATAAGAAGTTGCCTTTGTTAAAGAAGAAGCTCTAGGAGGCAGGTAAGCGACAAGGGAAGCAAGATGTCTGTCATCTACAAAATTAAGCAGTGTTGATTCTGGCGAGATTTCTTTCATCGACAAGTTTGTGTATTATATAGTTTATAGACAAATAGTGATATGGTTGACAGTTCAACATAGCTTAAAGATATATATTTCTCCTAATCCACCGACTCCCTCAGTCCCTAAACAAGTTTACTACTAGTTTTGTCCTAAGTGGAACTTTTTCAACTATAGAAAAATATAGCAGTGTTACAACATCAAATCAATATCACTAGATGCATCTTGGAACGTAATTTCATAATATGTACTCCCTCCGTTCGGATTTAATTGACACACATTTTGTTACACATGGATGTATCTAGACAACAAATAAGTATAGATACATCCATATTTAGACAAAACCAAGTCAATTAATTTGGAACAGAGGGAGTATTAGTTTAATGTCATAAATATTGCTACATTTTAAAAAAAATGTTCAAATTTTAAAAAGTTTGACTAGAAATAACACTTATTTGGGGACCGAGGGAGTAGTAACTATAGTGCTAATCTGATAAGAAATCTTCATAACAACTAGTGGAGCGAAAAGTGTTTTTTCCTCCCGAGCTCCAGTGCTCCCTCCATTTAAAAGATTTAGAAAATTATATTTTTGAGTTTCAAAAAATTCTGAAAAAAATCACGGGTGTAACCAATGGTGTATCCCATAAACATGCAAAATTTCAGTTTGAAATACTTTATATTATGGGATATACAAAAATAACAAAATCTTGTAAAACTTAGAGATTTGAAAATAGGCATATTTAGATCCATAATTTGTCATTTATGTATAGGTCAAAATACAAAGTACTTAGAGTTGAAATTTTGCACATTCGTGGAATATACTATTGGCTACCCCGGGGATTTTTTTCAGAATTTTTTGTATCTCATAAATATTATTTTCGAATTTTTTTAATTGGAGAGATCATTGGTGCCCGGGAGCAAAAAGTCTGTACTAACATAAGTTGAGCCCGCTATAAGCATATACAGCAAGCCTGACATACTAGCACCTCAGCTACTTTATGCCTAGTAGCTTTGAATAGGGCATGGGCATCTGCCAAAGCTGCATTCTATCCAGTAATTTCCCTGGAGTAATCATATTTTCCATATACTAAGGTTACTTCATCACACAAATATTACACCACTAATTTTCATGTCCGGGAAGATGCATAATGTTCAACCCCAAAAATTCTGGGTGATAACAAGTCCATTGGTTTAGATGCTTTATTTACAGAAACCCATATTGTTATAGCTAAAAAATAAACTATAACCGTGGTAATTACTGTATTTTTTTTTTGATTTTCAATTTTCCATTCAATTACTCAACAAGAACAGCGGACGGTAATTACTGTATTACCAAAGGAATGAGGTCATTATCACTGACTCGGAGCTGTGCAAGGGAGGAGCTACTTGTGGCGTTTGACCTGACGTGCACCGCCATCGATGGTGGGGACCCTGTTCCAACAACAAAAAAATGTATTTTGTCATTTCACTATTTCTGCTACTTGCGGCGTTTGAAATTTGAACTGACGTGCACTGATACCATTTAATTAATAACATATCATTCCTAAACAGATTTGTAAAACTAGAGAATATCCAAGTTGACACTAAATAAAAAGCCTAAGATGCTGTCGGTATATTTTAGAGAAAATAACTAACTTTCTTTTCGCAAGAGTGCTTCGCGCTGGTAATCTGGTATCCGATATTGCCTGGCTGAATATTTCTATAAGTTCTGCCATTCCAGTCTCAACCTGCCAATAAAAAAAATAAGCATATGGACAAGTAAATGCATTCACAATTAAATTTATCTAGAAAAGAGGTAAGTATAGATTGTTACATGTAATTCTACACCAACCATCCCTGCCAGCATCTTTCTCACTTCTGTATTCTTCAATGCATAATTAATTTTTGCTGTCTTGCTGGTACGAGCAACGTTAATTCCAATAATTTCACCCGCTTGATTAAGAACCGGTGCCCCAAGTAATCCATCTCCAATTGGGGATGTGTGAACAAAAGTAAATACATCAACTTTTCTCACCACATCATTAAACTCTTCAACACTGAAGAAAAAAAGTGTTACATAAAATTCCTACCAAGAAAACAGCAAGTGAATGTGCATTAAATCTTCTGGTGGGATTTTTTTGTTAGCTTTTATATTTGATTCCTTTTGATTTTCTCCTAACCAATACGAGTTCCAAAGAAAGTCTGATCAAGAAAAAACGCAGATCGAGCATATACCTAATCATTCCAGAAACAATAATCTGGTGCTTGGTGGTACCCTGACATCCAACGACAAAAGTTGGCCCGGAAGGCAAGAGCTCCCCCCAATAGAATTTTGCAGGGGTACAAGGTACCGCATCAAGATCCTTACCCCGTATTACCAAACCACTGAGCAAACCACTTTTCCAACGAAGTTCTGCTTCCAGATACATTTGGTCACCAAATCGTGCAACAATTTTGCACTGCGGATCATCACAGTCAATAGTGGTAATTATTCCAATACGATCACGTGTGCGACTCAAGATTATACCAGTACCAAGCTGTGATGGTTTAACCTCATCTTCGTAGGTAGCAAACCAATGGTCAGTATCAAGAGCTACTAATAACTGAACGACTGAGGGCGCTATAGCATCATGTAGGTCCCTTAAAAACCCAGCAGAGAAACTCCTAAGCTGCAAATTTAAATTAGATCAAACTTTTAACTTACTAATTTAACAAGACAAACAATATAATACAAGATATTAAGAACAATAGAACTAGTCGCATTATCAACAACACTATTCCCTTCACATGAAAAGAGATGAACCTTATTAAAACATCAAACAACTGGTCAACATGGAAAACAGTACACAATTATACAATGTGAATGAAAAAAAATAGCCAACATTAACATTAGTCTGATACTGATTCATTAAGTACTACTAACTTCAGAGGAAACACAAAAGATCGATGCAATACAATTCAAATTACCATATATTATTTACTCAAATAGTTGAAATTTTTGGTAAGATCTACATAAAAGGGTAACTTACCGCGGGCATGTTTAAGACTGCAGAATAGAAGTACAAATAATAGTCTCCAATAACAGTACTCAAAAGCTTGGTGCAATGAATTGAGCTGCCCTATAAACAAAATTAAGTAAATATCAGCTATATAGTCCCAAATACTTAGAAAAATAGGCTTTGTTTGAATGCAGGAAATGGAATGTAGAGAAAAGTGGTACATTTTGAAGGGGTAAAATCATTAGATATTTAGATGGTACAAAGGAGGAAATCAGATTAGTGTTAGCTTTGGTAACTTGGCATGGTCTACTAAAGGAAACATTGTTGTGTTGTGCCTGTGCGTGCTCTATAAGAAAAATAGGGCTTTGTTTGAATGCAGGAAATGGAATGTAGAGAAAATTGAAATTCGTACTGAAGTGGAAAATGAGCAAATTCCAATTCTACTAAAATTGCAAGTGCACATCAAACAAGCTGCAAGCAACACCTCATACCCAAATTGCACATCACATCTGAACCTTTAATATAGCCTAATTTGCATGCAGCCATCATTTCATCTTGTGCAAGAGTATAATTGGCAAAATACACAACAGTAGAAATAGGCAGACTTACAAAATACCCACTAAACAAGAGTAGTAACATACCACTAACTAGAAAGGAAAAAAAGGGATTCACTACGAAAGAAGGTACACCCAAAGGCTTAAGAAGCAGTACGGGGATATATGAGTGTCACAAATAAGTAAATCTTACAGGAAAAAACTCATCTTTGGATGCACATTACCTCAGCCTCGATCTGATCTGCTACCAAAATTTTGTCTTGAGCTACAAAATGACCTGAAATAGGAAGACAAGATCAGATTGTGTGGAGCCAATAAGAGGAACAGGGCTTGAGAAAATGCTCGATATCTAGTTATGGAGCAAAGGCTTAAGAAGCAATACGGGGATATGAGTGTCACAAATAAGTAAATCTTACAGGAAAAAAACTCATCTTTGGATGCACATTACCTCAGCCTCGATCTGATCTGCTACCAAAATTTTGTCTTGAGCTACAAAATGACCTGAAATAGGAAGACAAGATCAGATTGTGTGGAGCCAATAAGAGGAACGGGCTTGAGAGAATGCTCGATATCTAGTTATGGAGCAAAGGCTTAAGAAGCAATACGGGGATATGAGTGTCACAAATAAGTAAATCTTACAGGAAAAAAACTCATCTTTGGATGCACATTACCTCAGCCTCGATCTGATCTGCTACCAAAATTTTGTCTTGAGCTACAAAATGACCTGAAAGAGGAAGACAAGATCAGATTGTGTGGAGCCAATAAGAGGAACGGGGCTTGAGAGAATGCTCGATATCTAGCTATGGAGAAAGAGGCGCCGCGAGAGAAGGGAGGGGATGCGCCACGGGAGGGTGTAAGAGAGATGATGGTGATGTGCCATGGGAGGGGGAGGGGCGAGGGGAGCAGCCATGGTAGGGGCAGTGAGGTGCTATGGGAGGTGGAGAAGATGAGCCATGGGAGTGGGGGAGGGCGCCGCGGGAGGGAGAGGGAGCAGCCATTTCCCGGCGGGAGGGGGAGGGGGCTTGGGAACTCACCTGCGTCGCCGCCAGCGCCGTCGCCTCTGTTTCTCCACGGCTGGTTCTGCCCAAGATAGATCGGGACGAGAGTCAGCCCTATTGGGGAGGGGTGGAGGCGGGAGGGGGAGAGGAGGGGAGCGGGAGCAGCCAATTTCAGCCAAAACCAAGCGCGGAACACTTGGGTATCGGGCGGCATCTCCGGCAGGTCCTCGATCAGCCCGGAAAATTCCGGTCAATATGTCATTTTTACGGCATGAACAAACACCGCGTGTCGACCCGACCTGGATAATTTATCGGGACACCGGAAATGCCCCCTCTCTGGCATATATGAATGGTGTCGCAGGGATTCTACGTGATTCAGTTTGCTCCGCCGCTAGGATTAGATAGCTCTGGCGAGCAATTTATCGTGGCGGTCGCCAAATGGAGCACGGTTCGGCGATGTTGGCCTCGGTGCGCCTCCTTTAGACGGTGTCAGTCTCGACGATGCGGCGGGGTCATTGCTGCCGTCATTGGAGGACTCCGTCTTCGAAGAGGACGACTCTGGCGGCTCGATCTACTCCCTCACCGAGCCCACCACCGACAACGACTCGAACGAGCTCGCCACAATCACGAACAATGTCAAGATGTTGCAGCGCATCAAGGAGAAGTCGATGTGCTCCGGCTATCGCACGGAGAAGCTGGCGTTGTTCAGCCGCCCAATGGCCAAAGTGACGAACGAAGCATAGCTCGTGCGCGTCCTCTAATTGAGCATCGAGCACACATCACAACAAGAGAGGTTGGGGAGGGAGGAGTACCGCCAACGCATCTTCCTCCATCAACAAGTAGTGCGGGAGGAGAAGGCCTTTCCAATTAGTTTTTTCCTAAAAAAATCTAGTTCTATGTTAGTGTGAACTATGTTCGGTTGGTGTATGAACTATGTTTGATAAATGAAATACAGCGCCAAGTTCATTATAAATTTTTAAGTGCCAATGTTTGTATCTAATACGTGTGATTGATTATTGGTGTGGATCACACGTCGTTTGGAGAACTCAAGAGTAAGGTATGATGTAGTGTTTATCGAACCATTAGTACTTGGAGAAGGCTTCGGCTTGGTGTCAATCTACTCTGGCGCTTGTGATCAACGCGGACCTGCACAGAACACAATCAAAATACTTTGCCCCGACGACACAGGATGGTTGTCAATCTCCCTGGCTTGCTGAAAACAAATGATTAAACGTATGATGTGAAAAATAATGTGAGAGCAAAAATGGAGCAGCGAGCAAATAAAAGAAAATTATGAAAACGGTTGTAAGCAATATGAGGAAATTGGACCGGGTCCACAGTTCACTAGTGTTGTCTCTCCATAAGATAAATAGTCTGTTGGATAAACGAATTACAGCTAGGCAATTAACAAATTGTGGGGTCATGGTAATGCTATCATGACAAAATATAGTTCATTGTAATATTTAATTGGGCATTACGTCAACATACATATACCGCTTGCTAGTTGCATATATGATAAGTCACCCAAAAGTATTATGTTTCAAGTAACAGATTATTACAATAAGTAAAGTGCGTAAAGTAAGCAATGAATACAACCATAGTAATAAACACGTTGTTTTATCCTTAATAGCAACAACACAACATGGTCTTAGTCATTTCTGTGAACTCGAGCCCAGACACATGAAGGCATGAACTTACTATGGAAAGGATCGTATGGCACCTAGAGGGGTGAATAGTGCTATTCCAAATTTTAGTACTTTTTTAATTTAGTCTTGACATAAAAGGTAAATTATCTAGATATGCAACTAAGGTGAATTTACCTATATGACAAGCTAGCAGCTAAGCAAGATACACAAAGTAAAGGCGATAAATAAGGATAGAGGTAACCGAGGTGAAAGCACGCGGAGATAAGGATGTATTCTCGAGTTCCTCCTTTTTAGGGAGTACGTCTCGCTAGAGGGGTGTGAGCTCGCCGCCACAGGCTTGCTCAACGCCACAACAGGCTCACCCTATTTCTCCGATAAACCGCACCACAAAGGATTGGTTCACCTTTCACTATATGTTCTCTTCAAGGCAGATACCGGAGCCTTTACAACAACGATCAAGGGCACACACCCACAACTGAAATTGGGGCTCCTGAACAGCGACAATCTGTCACAAGAACAACAAATGAGTACAGCAAGGGGCTAGGTTTTCCCAAAGGAAATCATAGCAAATGGTCCCTCAAGGGAATGAGGAGGAAATGTAAATCGGCTTGGTGAAGATGTAGATCCGGGCCTTCTACTTCAATACTCCAAAAATCAATGAGTTTGGGTGGAGGGATTGGGAGATCTATGAGTTTTGAGGTGGTCACAAATGGTGGAGAGATAAAGCTTCAAGTGACCCTTCTAAAGGTAGAAGATAACCCTTTTTATATGGTGGGGAGAAATGTGGCCGTTGAAGGGGTATCCTGTCTGCTGCGCGAGCCCGCCTTGGAGACCGGCCAGGCCGGCCAAAAAAAGCTGGAGGTCGGCTGACCACCAGAGATGACAGGTCTTGGTCTTTGAGGGGGCCGGCCTGGGCCGGCCAGGTGTGATCAAGGCCGGCCAAGCACCAGAGGCACCCGGCCTGTGGTCCTGCCTAGGCCGGCTAGGAGATGGAGGCCGGCATGGGACCTGAAGCCCCCGGCCTTGAGAGGGAACCAGCCTGGCCAGGCCGGCATCCGAGGCCGGCCAAGCACACCAGAGGCACCCGGCCTGTGGCCCGGCTTGGAGATGGAGGCCGGCAGGATACCCGAAGCCCCCGGCCTTGAGAGTGAACCAACCCGGTCAGGCCGCCATCCGAGGTCGGTCAACCATAAACTTCAGGATTCATCTTTTAGCAAGCTTCTCTTTCTCCTTTTTGCACGTTGAGAGATCTTCTTTAACCTTTAACCTTTTATCTTAAGTTTTCATGTAAGCACTTAGGCAGACGGTTAAACACTCCAAGTGTTGTAATCAAACACCAAAACAAGATTAGGGGAGACATGACCTTTCAATCTCCCCATTTTTGATGTTTGATGGCAACACATAGATTTGCAATAAAGATATCTAATTTCAGCTTTGGCAAAGATTTTAATTGAAGCTTCCCCTAGATTTCATAAGCCAACAAAAACTCTAGTGCTAGAATGCCAAAAGGATAAGTAGAGACTACACTACAAGGAAACAGCTAATAGCCGGCTTGTAATCACCGGCGGGCCACCTAAAACCCACGCCGGTGATCTGCTGGGACCAAATTCCGCAGGTAATCACCGGCGTGGGCATTTTTCCTCGCCGGTGATTCAGGCCAATCACCGGCGTGGACAACTCAGATCCACGCCGGTGATTTGTGGGCCCAAAACTCGACCCATGGGGAAAAATATTACCGGCGTGGACGGTAAGATGCACGCCGGTAATGAATTTTACAGTTACCGGCGTGTGGCACTAGTTATGGCGTGGCAGATATCCACACGCCGGTACTGTGATACAATAACCGGCGTGTCCTATAGTCACACGCCGGTAATATAGACGTTGCTGCTCCATTCCCACCTACCCACTTCCCCCCTTTTCTATATATATAGTACCCTTACCCCTGTTGGATATATTGCATCTGAGTTGGTTTGGATATATAGGCGTTGTTTGTGTACGTAGTACCTTTAGTAGCTAGCTAGTATATATTAATTAGGAACCATGTCGGTTCCTCCTTGTGATCGTGGTTTTACCGCTATGATGTCTCATTTGGTTGTGTATGGTGCTGAGAATGATGAAGGGTGATAAGTGGAAAGGGACTCCATCTGTGCCATTCGATGAATTAATTAGTAGCAATAGCCACCTCACGGAGTTAAATAAATTCTTTTGGGAGATGGGCTACCAGAGAGAAACCCAGAGGAATACGCCAAGAGCTTTTGAAGTTGCGTAGAAGGTGGAATAGAGTGACTGAACTCAAAATCATCGAGGCGGGCCTTTGCAACTTGCCTATCAACCCTGAGTCAAAAAGCATATATTTTTTGCCTCAGGAATATGCATTGCACATAAAAGGTAACTTTAAATTCCGTTACATTAATATATAATTAAGGTGTAGCGTCTTATTTAAATATAGTTCTATGAGTTGTGTTTAATTATCTTTTTTTACTGTGCAGCATTACCCTGAAGACGCAGAGTTAATCAACAGAGAGATCCCTGACTTCTTATGGAAGTTGATACTATGGGGTAAAGCACCCAAGGGGCGTCCGGTGACAACATGCTACGCTGATGAAATGAAGAGGGCTCTTGGAGTAAAGATCGACCCAAAACCTGGAGTGTTGGATCATCGAAGGCAGGAAGATCATCGAAGAAGGCGGTCATGGCTGATGACAGCAGTGACGATGACTTCATGCCTCTGATGGCGTGAATCACACGCTCGTTGGGAGACCCCAAGAGGAAGGTATGATGCAGTTCAGCAGCAAGTTTTCCCTCAGAAAGAAACCAAGGTTATCGAACCAGTAGGAGCAGCAACTCTTCAGAAGGTTGTTGGCTCGCACGGCGCAATACGATCACCAACGTGGAATCTGCACACAACACAATCAAACTACTTTGCCCCAACGAAACAGTGAGGTTGTCAATCTCACTGGCTTGCTGAAAACAAAGGATTAAACGTATGGTGTGGAAAATGAGTATTAAATTGCAGAGAATGAAAAAGGAACAGTTTGCAGTTTGTGGTTGTTTAATCAGTGTAAAAGAATGGACCGGGGTCCACAGTTCACTAGTGGTGTCTCTCCATAAAAGATAACTAACATGTTGGGTGAACAAATTACAGCTGGGCAATTGACAATAGTGAGCGCATGACAATGCATATACATGACATGTGACTACTATGATATTTAATTGGGCATTACGACATAATACATAGACCGTTATCCAACAGCATCTATGACTAATAATCCACCGCCGGGTTGTCATCCGAGTCCCCCGTTGGTATTAAGTTGCAAGCAACGGATAATTGCATTAAGTAAAGTGCGTAATGTAAACAAACACATATGCCGTGGACATAGCATCGTTAGGTTATCCCTAGTGGCAACAGCACATCCACAACCTTAGAACTTTCTGTCACTGTCCCAGGTTAAACGGAGGCATGAACCCACTATCTAGCATAAATACTCTCTCTTGGAGTTACAAGCATCTACTTGGCCAAAGCATCTACGAGTAACGGAAAGCATGCAAGATCTTAAATAACATATAGATAGATTGATAATCAACTTGACATAATATTCAATATTCATCGGATCCCAGCAAACACAACATGTAGCATTACAATAATATGATCTTGATCATGTAGGGCAGCTCACAAGATCTAAACATGATGGCACAAAGTGGAGAGACAACCATCTAGCTACTGCTATGGACCCGTAGTCCAAGGATGAACTACTCACGCATCACTCCGGAGGCAGGCATGGCGATGTAGAAGCCTCCGGTGACGATTCCCCTCTCCGGCAGGGTGCCGGGAAGAGGTTCTGAACCCTCCCGAGCTAGGGTTGACGGCGGCGGCGTCTCTGGAACTTTTCGTGGATATTTGCTCAGGTACTTAGGGTTTTCGCGTCGGGGGGAATAAGTAGGCGAAAGGGCGGCGGCTGCGACCCCCGAGGGGCCCACACCACCCTAGGGCGCGGCAGGGGGGCCCGCGCCCTAGTGCGTGTGGGCCCCTGGTGGCTCCTCTCTGCTCCTTTGCTCCGTCAGGTGTTCTGGAAAATAGGGACCCCGTGTAGTTTCGTCCAATTCCGAGAATATTTCCAGACTAGCTTTTCTGGAATACAAAAACAGCAGAAAACAGGAACTGGCACTTCGGCATCTTGTTAATAGGTTAGTCCCAAAAAATGTATAAAAGTGATATAAAGTAGATGCAAAACATGTAGCAATTGGTATAAAACAAGCATGGAACATCAAAAATTATAGATACGTTTGAGACGTATCAGCATCCCCAAGCTTAGTTCCTACTCGTCCTCGAGTAGGTAAACGATAAAAACAAAATAATTTTTGAGGTGACATGCTACCATCATAATCTTGATCATATAATATTGCAAGGCACATGTAAATGAATGAAGTGATCCAAGTCAATGGTCTATAATTTGCTACCAAATAGATAATGAGTAAACAATGAATCACACAAGCTAAACGTTTTCATGAATAGTACTTTCGAGACAAGCATCAAACAGTTTTGCATAAGTGTTAACTCATAAAGCAATAGTTTCTAATAAAAGGTATTTAATCAACACAAAGGAAGAATTTAGTTTCAGCATTTGCTTCAACTTTCAACATATTTATCTCATGGATATTGTCAACACAAAGTAGTATAACAAGTCCAATACATTGCATATAACGCATGTTGTAACAAAGTTGACACTAGTGTTTGCTTGTGGAAGACAGAAAGAATAGGAAAACTGACTCAACATAAAAGTAAAAGAAAGGCCCTTCGCAGAGGGAAGCAGGGATTAAATCATGTGCTAGAGCTTTTAGGTTTTTGAAAGCATATAGAGATTGCATAAAATATTTGATACTCCTCCCAACCTTGCTAACACAAGCCATGGCTAACCGAATCCTCGGGTGCCTTCCATCAATCACATACCATGGAGGAGTATCTATTTTTGAGAGGTGTTTGTTAATTGTCAACGAATGGTAGCGGGTGAGAACAGTATTCTACCTGTCAACGGACTTTTAAGAGCGGCTCCCATGAAGGACGTTATTTCTACCAGCAAGGCAGATCATCCCTCTTTCTCTTTGGTTTACACACATTCAGGTATTTCACTGTTTGTCATTGCTTACTGATGAATCAGGGCAAAAGTGTGAAGAGAATTAATTGGTTAAAGTTGTAATTAATTGGGACTGGGCACCCCGTTGCCAGCTCTTTTTGCAAGTTATTGGATAAGCGGATGTATATGCCACTAGTCCAGGTGTAAAAGTCCATCACAAATAGAATAAAGAATAACCACACTAATTCCTCATGAGCTAGTAAACATTGACACAAAAAGGGAATAATAACATTTTGAATAATTTAAAGGTAGCACATGAAAAATTTACTTGGAGTGGCAAGGAAATACCACATATAGGTAGTTATGGTGGACACAAATGGCATGGATTTTGGCTCAAGGATTTGGATGCACGAGAAGCATTCCCTCTCAGTACAGAGTTTAGGCTAGCAAGGTTATGTAAGCAAACAAGAATATCAACCCGTACACCAAGTTTTATATGACAAACATATTGCAAACGTTATAAGACTTCATACCGTCTTCCTTGTTAACCAAACCCTGTTATTAGAAAATATCTAGACCTTAGAGATACCACCGATGCAAACCAAATTTTCAACAAGCTTTACGGTAGTTCTTCACTAATAGGCTTAACTCATGTGATGCACAATTTAATCATGATCTACTTGTTAACTCAAAACAATTGACAAGCATCAAGTTATCCATTAGTGATCTACAAGATTAAGCAAGTTTTTCCTTATACCAATTACCACATGCAACATTTTCTGAACCAACCAAACACCAATCAATTTATTTATCAACTCTCCAAACAAATATAAGTGAAGCAAGAGAGTACTTTCTACAAAAGAAAGCTAATAGCTCTGACAAGAGATACATGAAAACAAGAGCTAAAAGCTGAACAGCGCTAGATATGAATACTCAACAAATATAAGTGAAGAATAGGAGTATTCTCATGAAAAAGCGGAGCGTGTCTCTCTCCCAATCAAGAATGCTAGGGTCCAGTCAAGCTTTATTGAAAATAAAAGTGCAATACTGAAAATAAAAGCACACAGACGCTCCAAGAAAAGCACATATGATGTGAAAGAATTAAAATATAGTTTCACTAGAGATGACCTGATAATTTTGACGATGAAGAAGGGGATGCCTTGGGCATCCCCAAGCTTAGACGCTTGAGTCTTCTTGAAATATGCTGGGGAGATCCATGGGAGCCTCCCCAAGCTTAAGCTCTTCACTCTTCTTGATCCTATTATATCATCCTTCTCTCTTGACCCTTGAAAACTTCCGTCACACCAAACTCAAAGTAGATCTCATTAGAGGGTTAGTGCATAATCAAAAATTCACATGTTCTATAAAGACGCAATATGATTTGTTACTTTAAACATTAGCTACAGCCACTGATGTTATGTGAAGCTCTTCCACCCAAAAAAGAATTTCACTCAACACTAGTAAAAGAGAGAATGCAAAATAAAAAGGCATAATCTGTCTAAAACAGAACAGTCCGCAAAGACGAATTTTTTCGAGGCACTTACGACGCTCAGATCGAAAACTCTGAACTAATGAAAGTTCAGACATTCATAAAGATTACGCACAAAAATTTCAGATTTAATTAACAATCTGGTGATTTTAGGAATTTCGTACAGTGAACAGCAAAAATCTGTTTCTGCGCAGCAATCAAAATTAAGCATCATCTTAACATTAGAGGCTACTCTTGGCACAACAATGCGAGAAAATAAAGATACAAAGGAGTTGCTACAGAAGTAAACACTCCTTGACTCAATAAAAGAAAAATTGCAGAAAAAAATAATGGGTTGCCTCCCATAAGCGCTTTTCTTTAACGCCTTTTAGCTAGGCACAAAGCATGCATCAAGTATTACCAAGTGAAGAAGCATCAACATTGTAATTTGTTCGAACAATAGAATCATAAGGTGGCTTAATCTTCTTCCTAGGAAAGTGTTCCATACCTTTCTTGAGAGGAAATTGATATTTTATATTCCCTTCTTTCATATCAATAATAGCACCTACAGTCTAAGAAAAGGTCTTCCCAGCACAATAGGGCATGATGGATTGCATCAATATCCAAGACAATAAAATCAACGGGGACATAATTGTTGTTAACCATGATAAGAACATCATCAATTCTTCCCAAAGGTTTTTTAATAGTAGAATCAACAAGGTGAACATCCAAGTAACAATTTTCCAAAGGTGCTAAATCAAGCATATCATATAATCTTTTAGGCATAACAGAAATACTAGCACCAAGGTCACACAAAGCATTGCAATCAAAGTCATTCAATTTCATTTAATGATGGGCTCCCAACCATCTTCTAACTTCCTAGGGATAGAAGCTTCATGTTTTAATTTCTCTTCCCTAACTTGCATGAGAGCATTAGTAATATGTTTAGTAAAAGCCATGTTTATAGCACTAGCATTAGGACTTCTAGCTAGCTTTTGCAAGAACTTAATTACTTCAGAAATATTGCAACCATCAAAATCAAAGTCATTATCATCAAAAGTAATGGAATTATTATCTTCCTTATTGCTAGAAATTTCAGCATCTTTATCAAGGACAGTTTCAGAGTTATCAGGCAATTTAGGACATTTTGCAATAGAAGTGGAAACATTACCAACACCAATATCTTGCCATTAATGGTAGGAGGTTTGTTAACACTTGAGTTTGAAGCATTTTCAGAAGTAGTAATAGTATAAACTCTAGCAATATTATTCTTTCTAGCAATTTCATCCTCTCTTTCCCATCTAGCATGCAATTCAGCTAACATCCTCACATTGTTATCAATTTTAACTTGTATAGCATTGAGAGTTTTGCTCTCTTTAACATCATGAGGCATGTTCTTTAGTTTCAACAAGTCAACATCAAGAGCAAGACTATCAACTTTAGAGGAAGCACATCAATTTTCCCAAATTTCTCCTCAACAGTTTTATTGAAAGCAGTTTGTGTACTAATAAAATCCTTAAGCATAACTTCAAGATCGAGGGTACACTCTTATTATTGTTGTAGGAGTTACTATAGGAATTTCCATAACCATTGCCACTATTAGAAGGATAGGGCCTATAATTGCTATTACCAAAATTATTCCTATAAGCATTGTTGTTGAAATTATTATTTTTAATGAAGTTCACATCAACATGCTCTTCTTGAGCAACCAAAGAAGCTAAAGGAACATTATTTGGATCAACATGTGTTTGACCATTTGCAAGCATAGACATAATAGTATCAATTTTGGCACTCAAGGAGAGGTTTCCTCAACAGAATTTACCTTCTTACCTGTTGGAGCTCTCTCGGTGTGCCACTCAGAATAATTAATCATCATATCATCAAGAAGCTTTGTTGCAGCACCCAAAGTGATGGACATAAAGGTACCTCCAGCGGCCGAATCCAATAAATTCCTTGAAGAAAAATTTAATCCTGCATAGAAGGTTTGGATGATCATCCAAGTAGTCAGTCCATGAGTGGGACAATTTTTAACCAATGATTTCATTCTCTCCCATGCTTGAGCAACATGTTCATTATCAAATTGCTTAAAATTCATTATGCTACTTCTCAAAGAAATAATCTTAGCAGGAGGATAATATTTTCCAATAAAAGCATCTTTGCATTTAGTCCATGAATCAATACTATTTCTAGGCAAAGATAGCAACCATTCTTTAGCACGTCCTCTCAAGGAGAAAGGAAAAAGTTTCAGTTTAATAATATCACCATCTACTTCCTTGAGCTTTTGCATTTCACAAAGTTCAACAAAGTTATTAAGGTGAACAGCAGCATCATCAGTACTAACACCAGAAAATTGCTCTTTCATAACAAGATTTAAAAGTGCAGGTTTAATTTCATAAAATTCTGCTGAAGCAGCAGGTGGAGCAATAGGTGTGCATATGAAATCATTGTTGTTCGTGCTAGTGAAATCACACAACTTAGTGTTCTCAGGAGTACTCATTTTAGCAGAATAAAAACAGTACAGAAAATAACTTGAAAGTAAACTAGATGCAAGTAACTAATTTTTTTGTGTTTTTGATAATTGAAAGCAAACAAGATAAAATAAAATAAACTAAGCAAGACAAAAACAAAGTAAAGAGATTGGAAGCGTGAAACTCCCCTTGCAGAAGACTGCTGTCTCCCCGGCAACGGCGCCAGAAAAATAGCTTGATGACGTGAAACACACGTCGTTGGGAGACCCCAAGAGGAAGGTATGATGTAGTCAGCAGCAAGTTTTCCCTCAGAAAGAAACCAAGGTTATCGAACCAGTAGGAGCAGCAACTCTTCAGAAGGTTGTGGCCGCACGGGCAATATGATCACGTGGAATCTGCACACAACACAATCAAACTACTTTGCCCCAACGAAACAGTGAGGTTGTCAATCTCACTGGCTTGCTGAAAACAAAGGATTAAACGTATGGTGTGGAAAATGAGTATTAAATTGCAGAGAATGAAAAAGGAACAGTTTGCAGTTTGTGGTTGTTTAATCAGTGTAAAAGAATGGACCGGGGTCCACAGTTCACTAGTGGTGTCTCTCCATAAAAGATAACTAACATGTTGGGTGAACAAATTACAGCTGGGCAATTGACAATAGTGAGCGCATGACAATGCATATACATGACATGTGACTACTATGATATTTAATTGGGCATTACGACATAATACATAGACCGTTATCCAACAGCATCTATGACTAATAATCCACCGCCGGGTTGTCATCCGAGTCCCCGTTGGTATTAAGTTGCAAGCAACGGATAATTGCATTAAGTAAAGTGCGTAATGTAAACAAACACATATGCCGTGGACATAGCATCGTTAGGTTATCCCTAGTGGCAACAGCACATCCACAACCTTAGAACTTTCTGTCACTGTCCCAGTTAAACGGAGGCATGAACCCACTATCTAGCATAAATACTCTCTCTTGGAGTTACAAGCATCTACTTGGCCAAAGCATCTACGAGTAACGGAAAGCATGCAAGATCTTAAATAACATATAGATAGATTGATAATCAACTTGACATAATATTCAATATTCATCGGATCCCAGCAAACACAACATGTAGCATTACAATAATATGATCTTGATCATGTAGGGCAGCTCACAAGATCTAAACATGATGGCACAAAGTGGAGAGACAACCATCTAGCTACTGCTATGGACCCGTAGTCCAAGGATGAACTACTCACGCATCACTCCGGAGGCAGGCATGGCGATGTAGAAGCCTCCGGTGACGATTCCCCTCTCCGGCAGGGTGCCGGGAAGAGGTTCTGAACCCTCCCGAGCTAGGGTTGACGGCGGCGTCTCTGGAACTTTTCGTGGATATTTGCTCAGGCACTTAGGGTTTTCGCGTCGGGGGGAATAAGTAGGCGAAAGGGCGGCGGCTGACGACCCCCGAGGGGCCCACACCACCCTAGGGCGCGCAGGGGGGGCCCGCGCCCTAGGGCGTGTGGGGCCCTGTGGCTCCTCTCCGTTGCTCCTTTGGTCCGTCAGGTGTGTTCTGGTAAAATAGGACCCCGTGAAGTTTCGTCCAATTCCGAGAATATTTCCAGACTAGCTTTTCTGGAATACAAAAACAGCAGAAAACAGGAACTGGCACTTCGGCATCTTGTTAATAGGTTAGTCCCAAAAAATGTATAAAAGTGATATAAAGTAGATGCAAAACATGTAGCAATTGGTATAAAACAAGCATGGAACATCAAAAATTATAGATACGTTTGAGACGTATCAGCCTCCTAAACGTGCAGAGATCAGACCCAAGCCTAAGGGAGTCGTTGGAGGATTGAAGAAGGCAAAGGCAATTGTCGCTGATGACAACAGTGACGATGACTTCATGCCTCCTAAACGTGCAGAGATCAGCCAAAGCCTAAGAGTGTCGTCGTTGAAGGATCGAAGAAGTCAAAGGCAATCGTCGCTGTTGATGACAACAGTGACGATGACTTCATGCCTCCTAAACAAGTACATATTAGGCTAAGTAAGAGCAACCGGTGAAATGTAATTTAGATATCAATGTAATATTGTTATTTTCAAAAAAAATAAAAAAATATTAGATCTAGATCTTGCAACAACAACACCACCAACCCCACTCACCAACCACACACACTCGCATCTAGATCCCGTCGCCATCCCACCCCGCCGTCGCCACCGCCACCCGCCGCCGCCACCCACCCGCGACGTCTCCCTGCCCGTCCTCGCCGCGCCCCTCGCTGTCCCGTCCTGTCCTCGCGTCCCCGTCCTCGCGTCCCCGTTCGCCGTCCCGTCTCGCCGTCCCGTCCTCGCGCGCATCGTCTCGTCCTCACCACCGCCCTCGCCGTCCCGTCCCGCCGTGTAGGGCCCCTCGGCGTCCTGTCCTCGCCGCGCATCGCCCCGCCCTCGCCGTCCCGCCCCCGTGAGCCTCTATTCTTAACTATTTTTTCTATGTTCTTGCTTGTATGATTTAGATACTTAGTTGTATAAATTTCTTAATTGTGTGATTGTTTGTTATATATAGTGCCATGGTTTTCACATCTGCCCACACCGGCCCTAGGGAACTCTATTATTCGGATGTGGTATGACAATTAGTTATAATTATTTGTTTCATTTCATGTTTATGACATATGAGGACCAACTTGACATAGATATTTTATCTAGGAGGTAGTTGAACCGGAAAATGCCTATCGACCCTTTTGTCGAGAGGATAAATGAACTTGAAAAAGAAACGATGAGTTGAAAGAAAAATTTAAAAGATCCGAAGAAAAGAAGATGCGATTGGAGTTAGATGTTGCGGATCTCGTTGATAAACACAAGATCAAGATGGATGCAATGCGCTTGAAGATGAAAAGGATTAGAAACTATGCCATTGATAAAGAGGCTTGGTATCATTATGCTGTTGGATCATTTGTAACCTTAGTTGCGATTTTGATCGCATTTGTTATTGCATTTAAATGCTTTAGATAGTTGTATGTTAGTTTCAATGTATGTTTTAGATGCTCTAGGTTTTTTATGAGAACAATATATGTTTGAACTTTAGAAGGTTGAATGTCAGTTCAAATATGTGTTGGCATTGCTCCAAGCTAGTGCATTATATAAGTGTGTACATATGAAATTTATAATGTTAATAGGAATGGCGTGTCAAGTATGCTACTCTGCTTGTCGAGAGGGATTACACGGGATCCAGGTTCATGATTCAGCTGCAGGGCGGTCAGTCCAAGATGGTTATGCTGGTATGAAAATCTTTTGTTTTCTATATATTTCTGACTCATGTTTTCTTGTAACCATCTATCTAACATCATTTCCTTTTTGTTTTGTTTCGTAGGTTGTACCGTGCAATATACGGCACCAGTTTAACCAGCTAGTGGGCAACACCGTCAACTTTGATGTTCACGGAACTCTCTATAAGAATACTTGTCAAGAAAGAGAAGAAGAAGACTTTCTTTTGGGGGCACCGTTTGGATGAGCTCCATTGCCACGAACAAGCTGAGCCGAGGTGATTTCCTCCATTTCAGTATGGAGGGACCACAACCTCGGATCAAGATTGTTTACTTTGGCAATGCTGGCGAGGAGACTGAGGAGTGGAGCGTTTGGAGGATACTGACTAGGAGATGACGAGGATACTGAGGAGACTGCTACTAAGGATACTGAGGAGGAGAGTGAGGAGGACAAGAACAGTTTGGAGGAGAGTGACGACGAGGACGACCCATTGAAGGATGTCGTCATCGCCTAAAGAGTCACTCCTGACTGACCGTGAGCAGCAGCGTCTTCTTCAAAGACTGCCTACCCGAGATAGCTACGATGGAGTCCCTTTTGTGCAGCGTCTCACGACCACTAATCTCAAGGGAAATAGCATGGTACGTATGTTTCTAAATTCTCACATCTTAGTTGTTTTCTTGTTTCATGTGATCCATGCTATGTTCAAAGACTTAGTTGTTTTCCTTGTTTCATGTGATCCATGCTATGTTCAAAGACTTAGTTGTTTTCTTGTTTCATGTGATCCATTATATGTTCAAAGACTTAGTTGTTTTCTTGTTTCATGTGATCCATGCATGCTATGTTCTTGCAGAAACTACCTAAGGTGATAGCGGAAGCCGCTGCCATTCACTACCGGTACTTTTCATGTACGCGTTGGAGAGGGAGGAAGGGTCACCCACATTCCGTACACCACGGGAGGAGAGGGACGTCGCATTATCTTCAACTCTCAAGCGTGGAGGGACTGGCATTCCATACGTTGTGTGGAGGTTGGACAAGCTATCGTCATCATTCTAAGCAAGTGCCACTCCAACATCGCGCATGTGACATTGGTGATCAACTATTTGTAGCTTTGAGATCGTCATCAATAAGCAAGTTTATTTGCACTACTATGGAGTCTAGTTAAACTACTATGGAGTCTAGTTAAACTACTAATTTCACCATCTGTAGCGTTGAGATCAACTATATGTATTTTTGTTATTTTCTGTGAATTGTGCTCAATATTGTGGATCAGTATGCAATAATCGCTTTTATTTTTTTCATTCTGACAAAAAACACTACCCGGCGTGTCCCGCCTCGCCGGTAACACAAAGCGTCACTGGCGTGGGCACACACACGCCGGTGATTCCAAACAGATCACCGGCGTGGCCTCGCACTCGCCGGTGATCTCAAATAGCACTGGCGTGTTATTACCGGCGTGGGCATGTCTCGCCGGTGATGCCAAAAACGGCACGCCGGTGATAGCTGTTTCCTTGTAGTGCTAGAAAGCAAGCATTTTAGCATTAGGTACTAGTCAACTAGCATATAACTCTATATACTAAGAGTCGTAGCTTTTGATTTTTGTCCGATTTTTTAGCCTCCGCGCAATTTTTTTTGCGCGCGACACCTGTCCTATAGAGACCGCGCGTGGACTTTTTCGTAGTTCTCCACTTGTTAGTTCTTAAGTAATGATCCACAAGCTTAAGCATTACTCTAGTTGATATCTCAAAACTATTAATTGATAAGTATCAATTATTCAAGACAATGATCTACAAGACTATGTAAGATTTCTCTTTATACCACTACCACATGAAATTTTTGTGTTCCAACCAAATAACTTTTTACACAACTCTCTAAACAAATATAAGTGAAACAAAATAGTTCTTTTTGTAAAAGAGCTAATAGATCTAAACAAGAGATACATGAAAACAAGAGCTAGAAGCAGACATAATGGAAAATGAATGCTTAACAAGTATAATGAGCATTCTATGAAAAAGCGGACTGTGCATTTCTCCCAAACAAGAATGTTAGGATCCAACATTGCAATGACAGTAAACAAAACAAAACAAAAAACTGAAAGCAGAATAAAATGACGCTAATAAAACAACACACATATTATGTGAAAAAATAAAAATATAGTTTCACGGTGACGGGGATGTACCCTCGGGCACCCACCATTGGCGTACACATGCGGCCCAGCCGAAGACATACCTGAAGGCCCAAGCGAAGCCCAAGAAGATTTTCAATAATTTCTTGAAGCACAAGACGTATCCTACTAGGACTCATGTAAACCCTACATGGCTCCCTTTATAAAGCTAGGCAGGGCACCCTTTAGAGGGCTAACAAGACCTAACTAGAGCCACGAGACACAACAAATAGACATAACCCTAGCGAGACACGTCTCACCACCTCCATCGCCATTGCGACCACCATATAATCATCCAATCAATACAAATCAGACAAGCAGGATGTAGGTCTTTACCTCACAATGAGGGGCCGAACCTACGTAAATACTTACTTGTCAGCCAACGGAAGTACCAGCGCATACATCTTCTCCCCTATACAAAACCCCAGGTATCTCACTATGGATTTGTCGTGGTAATCCCTGATGGCGTGTTAATGGTAGAGTGTTTTATTAATTCCCAGCAACAGCACCAGAAGATCTGCTTGTTGACCGTGACAACACACGTTCGTTGGGAGACCTCAAGAGGAAGGTATGATGAGTACAGCAGTTTTTCCTTGAAATATGACCAAGGTTTATCGAACCAGGAGGACACGGAGGTTCTTCAGAAGGTTGTCAGCGGCGCAACTGTCGTGAAACCTGCACACAACACAAGCAAACTACTTTGCCCCAACGAAACAGAGAGGTTGTCAATCTCTCCGGCTTGCTGAAAACAATGGATTAAACGTATTGTGTGGAAAACGGTAATGAGTGCAGAAAGTAACAGAGAACAAATGATTGCAGTTGGTGGTTTATCAGTATGAGGAAATGGACCGGGTCCACAGTTCACTAGTGGTGTCTCTCCATAAAAGATAACTAACATTTTGGGTAAACACATTACAGCTGGCAATTGACAAATAGAGAGTGCATGACAATGCAATATATGACAAGATGTTCACTATGAGATTTAATTGAGCATTACAACAAAGTACATAGACTTGCTATCCAACGCATCTATGCCTAAATAATCCACCTTCAGGTAGCATCCGCATACGTTCCAGTATTAAGTTGCAAACAACAAATTATTGCATGAAGTAAAGTGTGTAATGTAAACAATGCAAATGACACGTAGGCAATGCATCATTGTTTTATCCCTAGTGGCAACAGCACATCCACAACCTTAGTCGTTTCTGTCATCTCGAGACCAGATTACTGGAGGCATGAACCCACTATCTAGCATAAATACTCCCTCTTGGAGTTACAAGCATCTACTTGGCCAAAGCATTTACTAGCAACGGAGAGCATGCAAGATCATAAACAACATAAATAGATAGATTGATAAACAACTTGCTCATAGTATCAATATTCATCGGATCCCAGCAAACACAACATGTAGCATTACAATAAGATGATCTTGATCATGTTAGTCAGCTCACAAGATCTAAGAATGGAGGTACAAGGTGGAGAGACAACCATCTAGCTACTGCTATGGACCCGTAGTCCAAGGATGAACTACTCACGCATCACTCCGGAGGCAGGCATGGCGATGTAGAGCCCTCCGGTGATGATCTCCCCTCCGGCAGGGTGCCGGGAAGAGCTTCAGAACCCTCCCGATCTAGGGTTGATGACGGCGGCGGCGACGGAACTTTTCGTGGAATATGATCGGTGTTTTTAGGGTTGTCGGGTGATCGGGAATATATAGGCGAAAGGGCGGCGTCGGAATGTTCCAAGGGCCCACGCCAACCCTCGGCGCGCTGGCATGTGGGTCGCGCCCTAGGGTGGCGTGGCCACCTCCTGGCTCTTCTCCGTCCCCCCTTTGGACTCTGTGATCGTGTCGGTGAAATATGTACGCCCGTTGATTTTTGTCCAATTCCGAGAATATTTTGCGACTAGCTTTTCTGAAATAGAAAAACAGCAGAAAACAGGAACTGTCACTTCAGCATCTTGTTAATAGGTTAGTCCCGGAAAATGCATAAAAATGCTATGAAGTGTAAACAAAACATGTATCAATTGGTATAATAACATCATGGAACATCAAAAATTATAGATATGTTTGAGACGTATCAAGCATCCCCAAGCTTAGTTCCTGCTCGTCCTCGAGTAGGTAAATGATAAAAACAACATAATTTTTTGAAATAACATGCTACCAACATAATCTTGATCAAATAGTAATGCAAGCACATGAACTGAATGAAGTGATCCAAGTCAATGGTCTATAGTTTGCTAACAAGTAAACAAGGAGTAAACAAAATGAATCATACAAGTGCAAACTTTCATGAATATACTTTGGAGACAATGGAGCTATAAGAGTTTGCATAAAAGTTAGCTCACAAAGCAATAGATTCTAAATGAAAGTGTTGACTAACACAAAGGAAATTTAGTTTCAGCATTGGCTTCACTTAACATATTTATCTCATGGATATTGTCAAGTCAAAGTAATGCAATAAGTCAAACATATCATTATATAACAACTGTTGTACCAAAGTTGACACTAGTGTTTTGCTTGTGAAGATAGAAAGAAGTAGGAAAACTGACTCAACAATAAAGTAAAAGAAAGACCCTTCGTAGAGGGAAGCAGGGATTAAATCATGTGCTAGAGCTTTTAAGTTTTTGAAAACATATAGAGAGTATAAAAATATATTTTGAGAGGTGTGTGTTAGTGGTCAACAAATCAGTAAATAGACAATACTTTAAGTCACAAGTTAACCAGACCTTACAGAGCGGCTCCCATGAAGGACGTTATTTCTACCAGCGGGTAGATCATCCCTCGTTCTCTTTGTTTACACACTTATGAACATTGTTTGACTGATTTCTCAGGGCAAAAAGATGTGAAGGAATTAATGGTTAAAGTTGTAATTAATTGGGGACTGGGCACCCCGTTGCCAGCTCCTTTTGCAAAATTATTGGATAAGCGGATGTAATGCCACTAGTCCAGGTGTAAAGTCTGATCAACAAGTGAAATAAAGACCATCTACCCACATCCTCATGAGCTTGTAAACAGTGACACAAAAAGGAGTTGTAACAGTTTTGAATATTTTAAAGGTAGCACATGAAAATTTTACTTGGATGGCAGGAAAATACCACATAATAGGTAGTTATGGTGGACACAGATGACATGGATTTTGGCTCAAGGGTTTTGAATGCGCAAGCAGCATTCCCGCTTAGTACAGAGTTTAGGCTAGCAAGGTTATTTTAAGAAAACACAGACTGTCAACCGGTACAGCAAGAACTTATATAATAAACATGCTTGAAAAATCATAAGACTCCACATTGTCTTCCTTGTTAACCAAAACCTTTCACTAGAAAACATCTAGACTTTGGAACTACCAATGATACAAATCAAATATCAACAAGCTTTACACTAGTTCTTCACTAATAGCCTTTACTTACATGATGCACAAGTCTAAACATTACTTACTTGGTAACTCAAAACAATTGACAAGTATCAAATTACTCAAAACAGTGATCTACAGACTTATGTAAGCATTTTATACCACTATCACATGCATAGCTTTTCTGTTCCAACAAAACACCAATCAACTTATTTGAAACAACTCTCCAAAAATATAAGTGAAGCAAGAGAGTACTTTCTTCAAAATAAACTAATAGCTCTGACAAGAGATATATGAAAACAGAGAGCTAGAAGCTTTAGCAGTAGCTAGACAAGAATACTCAACAAATATAAGTGAAGCACAAGAGTATTCCAATGAAAAAGCGGAGCGTGTCTCTCTCCCAAATAAGAGTACTAGGATCCAACAAGTATAGAGCAGCAAACAAAGCAAAAACAAACTGAAAACAAAAAACACACTGACGCTCCAAGAAAAGTACATATAATGTGAAGAAATAAAATATAGTCTCACTAGAGATGACCTGATAGTTTGTTGATGAAGAAGGGGATGCCCAAAGCATCCCCAAGATTAAACGCTGAGTCTTCTTGAATATATTAGGGAGATCCATGGGAGCTTCCTAAGCTTAAGCTTTTCACTCTTCTGATCTTATAATATCATCCTCCTCTCTTAACACTTGAAAACTTCCTTCACCTCAAAACTCAACATTTTTCTCATTAACGGGTTAGTGCATCAAAACAAATAATCTCACTTGGTTCTGTAAGGACACAAATCATAAGCAATCATTTTCAAATATTATCTACTGTTATTAGGCTTAAGTGAAGCTCTTCCACCATAAAAAACTCACTCAACACTTGTAAAAAGAGAATGAAAATAAAGACAGAATCTTGTCAAAACCAGAACAGTCAGTAAAGATGATTTTTTCGGGACACTTACGTCGCTCAAATCGAAAAACTTTAGTCGTACGAACGTTGCGTACATATCTCAGGAACACGCACAAAAATGGCAGATTTTTTCAAATTGTCTGATTTTCTACGGCGATAAACAGTGACGTTCCAGAAAATCTGTTCCTGTGCAGTAATCCAAATATAGGTACCATCTTGTCATAAGAGACTTTCACTTGGCACAACAAAACATCAAATAAAAGATACAAAGGAGTTGTTACAGAAGTAAAAAGCTCCTTGACACAAAAAACAAAAATAACAGAAAGTAAAAACAATGGGTTGCCTCCATAAGCGCTTCTCTTTAAAGCCTTTTAGCTAGGCATGATAATTTTAATGATGCTCTCATAAGAAATAAGAGTTGAACAACAAAAGAGAGCATCAAGAGGCAAATATCAAACACATTTAAGTCTACCCCACTTTCTATGCAAAGGAATCTTGTAGTAAAAAAATCATTGAAGCATAAAGCAACTAGCATAGGAAGAGGCAACAAATGCAACTTTAAAACTTTCAACACAAAGAGAGGTGTTTTAGTGACTTGAAATCTTTTACAACAATATTTTCCTCTCTCATAATAACTTTCAGTAGAATCATGAACAAATTCAACAATATAACTATCACATAAAGCATGCTTTTCATGATCTATAAACACATAATTTTTATCAAGCTCCAAGATAGTGGGATCAAAAATTTCAAACCCACTTTTAAACATATTAAAATAAGATGATTGGTCACTCTCAATAGTAGAATGCATAATATTATCAAGCACATAGGACCATCATCTAGAGCTTTATCATAAACATTTTCTAAGCAAACTTCTCATTACCATGCATTTCGAAATTAGGCATAAATAGAGGATTATCATAAGACTTATCAAAATAGCATGGATTTTCATAAACAACAATAGGGAACACATCTTTACGTCCTGTTATTTCATTTTCTTGAGTCAAGGAGTTTGTTACTTCAAATTTATCAAAATGAGTTATTTCAATAGTATCATTACCAACTTCCCCAAGCTTAAGATTATTCCATAGCATTAGCAACAACCATGTTCAAAGAGTGCATACCAATAACATTGGTGAAAGGGCATATTGTGATCCCTTGTATTTTGTGTGTTAGATTAACAACACTAGTGACAATTTAATCATGTGCTAAGTGATGCAGGTTTTATTTAGATACAAACATCTTTGCATCTTAGCCAAAAAGGAAGTTGAAAAGAGCATGTTCATGTTCAATAAGGGATATCGGATTATCCGATTCAGGATGGATCGGATTATCCGATTTGCAAGACTTCGAGAATTCTGCCAAGGACAAAAAGGAACCCACTTTCGCAGCTCTCGGGTGTTGCTTGGATTATCCTATCTGGCATGCTTCGGATTATCCGGTAGTCGGAATATCCGAGGGTCACTTGTATCGGATTATCCGATCTGTAGGTCTACAACGGCAATATTTCTGGGAGGGGTATAAAAACGCCTCCACCCACCTCCAGCAGACCACCACGACCAGAACTATCCGCCCAGCATTGTTGCAAGCTCAAATCTCGAAGATCTCTCTCTCTACCCACTCAAACATCTTGTCCTTCTAGGATTTGAGAGAGGTGACCTAGATCTACACTTCCACCAAAGCGATTTGATTTCCCCTCTATTCTTGTGGGCTTGAAGCTTGCAAGTTCGTTGAAACCCTAGATTGTCATTGATCGTTCTTGTGGCTTTGGAAGCCGCAGGGACTAGTCGGGAGCCTCCAATTAAGTTGTGGAGACGTGCCCCGGCCTTGTGATTCTTGTGGCTTTGGGAGCTGCGGGAATTTGGTGAGAGCCTCCAATTCGGTTGTGGAGTGTGCCTCATCCTTGTAAAGGTTTGTTGCCGACCTCGAGGGCATCATATAGTAGCTCGTGGAACTCCTCATTGGAGGATAACACGAGGGAGATACGGTGTGCCATATCAAGGCTATTCGGAGTTCACTTTGTGACTCCGCACCGCTCCAACGGAGACGTAGCTTCCATGGGAAGTGAACTTCGTAGAACATCTCCGTGTCACCGTGTGGTTATCTCTTAACCTTGCTTTACTTGTATTGCTAGCTTATCCTCTTTAGTTTTATCTTGCTAGCTTGTATCTTGCTCATCATATAGGATTGTTCACCTAGTTGCATATCTAGAGAACTTATATTTGAGCAAAGCCTAATTTGATTAAAGAAAAGTAAAATTTGTAGTTGCCTTCACCCTCCCCCTCTAGTCAACCTACTCGATCCTTTCAATTGGTATCAGAGCAAGGTCTCTTTATTAAGGGCTTAACAGCCTAAAGAGGAGGATGGCTACCGAGGAGGAATTAAAACTTGCCAAACTGCAACAAGATAAAATTGACAAAGAACAACTTGAGAAAGAACTAAGTGATGCGGGGATAACCCCACCCGGTGATGACACTCCTGTCACCATGAAAGCCATGATTGAACTCTTCGGATTCATGAAAGGCAAAATGGTGGACGAAGTGTACACTCGGGTCACTAATAATCAAACTGCTGCTTCATCAACCAATGCCTCTATTGGTGATTCATTGGCTGATAAAGCAAAAGCTAATAGTGGTGAAAAGTCCCCCTCATAATGTTGCTCCACCTACTTCATATCTCACTCAAGTTACACCCACCCAACCTCATCTAAACAACCAAAGTATACCTCCTCCTAAGCTTGATAATACTCGTTATTTTTCTTGGAAGAAATCTATGGAGTCTTATTTTTCGCAGCTGTTCAGTGCATCTTTGGAGGGTGGTCTTGCAAGGTTACAAACCGGTTGATCCAAACAACTTGACAAGGCAAGAACAGATTGATGAGCAACTTGATGCAAATGCCAAATACATTCTTGAGAGTGCCATGTCCGCCAATGATGAAGATAATGTGCGGAATCTCAAAACCGCCAACGAGGGTTGGATGTATCTTGAAGCTGTATATGAAGGAAATGAAGGCATTCAGCGCTCCAACATAGCTGTCCTTCAACATGACGTGGACAACTTCACAATGCTAGAAGATGAGACTCCCAATGATGTTTACCGAAGACTCTCTAACCTTACCGTGGCCATGAGGAGAATGGAAAGAAGGATATGGATGATGAATGGGTCAAGTCTAAGTTCCTCAAGACTTGGTTCCATACAATGAAAATATGGTGATGAATCTTCATGCTAGAGCTGACTACACAACAATGTCCTCCAATGACATCTTGGCTCAATTCGTCACCTATGACACCTTGAAGGCCACTCCAAGCCATCCATCAACCAAACTCGTGTCACTAGGAATCTTGCCTTGAAGGCTCCACTAGTAGGAAACTGCCTTTTTGTGGATCCACTATCTGTGGCGCACCATATATCCATGCGCCACAAAAACATTTTAGTGGCGCACCCTGCCAAGTGCGCCACAGAATACTGTGGCGCATGCAAGCTGGAATACGCCACAGAAATATGGTGGATCCCGCCTCCAAAAAAATCTGGTGACATTTTTGTGGCGCATTGCGCTGGATGCGCCACAGAACGAAGCATTTCTGTGGCGCATCCAGTCCAATGCGCCACAGAAATGTGGTGGGCCCCTTCCAATGATTGCCTGGTGCTTATTCTGTGGCGCACGGTTATGGATGCGCCACTGAAAATAACATTTCTGTGGCGCATCCCCACAGGTGCGCCACAAAAAATAAGTGTGTGTTCTTTATTTTTTAAAAATTTAAACCAAAAAATATTTGGTCTACTAACAATTTTGTGTACATTCTTTTTTTATAAAATTTGTGTGTGTTCTTTCTTTAAATATAACCAAATTTTTATAAAATTTAACCAAATGTGTTTGTGTTTTGTACATTCTTTTTTTAATGTGTGTTCTTTCTTTAAATATAACCAATTTTTTAAAAATTTAACCAAATATGTTTGTGTTTTGTACATTCTTTGTTTTTAAATGTGTGTGTTCTTTCTTTAAATATAACCATTTTTTAAAATTTAACCAAATGTGTGTTCTTTCTTTAAATATAACCAAATTGTGTGTACATTCTTTTTTTTAAATGTGTGTGTGTTCTTTCTTTAAATATAACCAATTTCTTTTTAAGTTTAATTAAATGTGTGTGTTCTTTCTTTAAATATAACAAATGTATGTAGTGTTCTTTCTTTAAATTTAACCAAAAATATTTTTTAAAAGAAATAAAAAGTGAGACAGCCAGGATTCGAACCTGGCTGCCCTAAGTTCCAGGTTCAGTGGCTAACCACTAGGCTATGCTTTGTGTGCTTGTCACATACAGCCAGCACTGCATTTTAGCACTTCTAGCCACGGAATTCTGTGGATTCTGTGGCGCATCTGTGGTGGGATGCGCCACAGAAAACTTTTGCCTCCACTTACATGTGGCCCCGCCCCGCGCCGGGCTCTCTCTTCCACAATTCTCCACAGACGCACGCGGCCGTTTTCTCGCCCTGCTCTCACGCGCGCGTCGTCGACGTTCCCTCGCCCCCACGCCGTTCCGTCGCCCCCACGCCGTTCTCTCGCCATCGCCACCACGCCCATCCCCGCCGTCGCCACCGCGCCCATCCCTGCCGTCGCCACCGTGCCCATCCCGTGTGCCGGAATCGCTCCTGCTTGGGGTCAGAGCCGCTGCCCCAGCTCGGCGCCGGAACCGCCGCTCTTGCTTGGCGTCGGAGCACCTCCACGACCGGCGGCGCCTGCGGAAGCAACTCCACGCCGCCCCTCCCTCCCTCTGTTCGAGGTACACGTCCCCTCCCCTGCCTTCCATCGCCTGCTCGCGATGTGTTCGACGAAATGCTGCAGCTAGGTTAGTTGCTTGCTGTTAGTTGCCGCTGTTAGGTTAGTTGCTGCTGCCAGTGCTAGGTTAGTTTCTAGGTTAGTGTTAGGTTAGTACATGAAAAATTTGGAGATGAAAAATTTGCTAAGTGTTAAATTTGGAGATGAAAAACATGCTAAGTGTTAAAACTGACTTGAATTAAGGTGTTTGAAGTTTTCAAAAAATTATTTTTGAGCTTTATCATGAAGTAATAACATAGTGCAAGAGATCCATGAAGGTACATTGTAAATAGGATCAAGATTTGATAATTTTGTAAGCCTCCAAAGTTGGTACTTTTTAACTGTCTTGAAGATGCATTTTTAATTAACTAATGCATTATTTTGCCGTATGTAGGAAATTTAGAAGAACCTCCGCGTGATTTAGGTGAGAAGTGGCGGCCATGATGTGGATGTATGTGTATGTTTGTGAGATGTGTATGTTTGTTGCCGGCCGGAGATGCCGGCCGGAGATGTGGTTGTGTTATGTGATGTTGTTGCCGGCCGGAGATGCCGGCCACAAATGTTTGTGGATGAAATGTCTGCAGGTACCCTGAGAGGCCCTTGAGTTTGCCGGAACGTCGATTAACTTCCGTTCCGGCAAATTCGGGTACTCCATATGTCCATTTTTTAGCAAAGGTCATGCCGAAATTTTTCGTGAATTTTGGCATGACTTTGCTAAAAGATAGGACATATGATTTGTGAAATGTCTGCAGGTACCCCGAGAGGCCCTTGAGTTTGCCGGAACGTCGATTAACTTCCGTTCCGGCAAATTTGGGTACTCCATATGTCCCTTTTTTAGCAAAGGTCATGCCGAAATTTTTCGTGAATTTTGGCATGACTTTGCTAAAAATAGGACATATGGGGTATTGCGACTAATGCATGGGCCGGGTATCTTAGTACTTAATTAAGCGATTTTTTTCTTATATTTGTTGTACTAACCTTTTGCCTCTTTTTAATGCAGTGCAAACATGTCGGAAGGCGGCCCTTCTAAGCACATGAGCGTCGAAGATCAAGCTAGAGATTTCAACAAGTCGTTCTGTGAGGTGTCCCAGCAGATGGAGGAGGAGGTGGAGGCCGCCGAGAATGAGCAAGAGGACCGGGTGGAGGACGCCGAAACCACAGATGGAGCTGCTAGTGCCGGTCAGGAGGATGACACCAGCACCACTGATGGTGGCGACCACACAGATGCTGCTACCGATAGCAACCCGACCGCTAAGCGGAAGAAGGCAAGGAAGGATCGGAAACCGCAAGGTCACGCCATGTGGCCTACCAGTGGAGCCGGAAAAGCATGCCAAAGGGTACAGCATGCAACTAGGGTGCATCGTCCGGGAAAGCATGTCGATCAACACGAAGGACCTCAGAAGCAAGGGCAATGAGGCTTTGGTCGAACACCTCCTCACGAAGCTTCACCAACGATACACGTTCCCGCTTCCGTTGAACAAAAAGGTGGACAGTTTAGCCATCACGAAGATGAGCACCGCCTTGAGCAGCTGGAAATTTCGGGTGAAGAAGAATATCAATAAGGGTCAAAGCTGGGAGGAGATAAGTGCCAAAGAACCGACGCTCGACAAAGAAGAGTTCGAGATATTCAAGGAGTCCTTAAAGTCTGAGGAGGCTACAAAATGGACCGAGTGGGGTAAGTCTATGCGGGAGCTGAACATAGGTAACCACCGTTTGGGAAGCGGCGGTTACCGAGGAAAACAGCCCGTTTGGGAAAAGGAGGATGCCATTGTTGCAAAAATGGGAAAAGAGAACATGTGGAACAAATTCACGGACGAGCAAGTGAGGAACTTTGTCTGGTCCCGCTACTATCTGAACGAGGCGACGGGGGAATTCGTTACCGACGATGACGATGTGAGGACATTCGAGAAATTACTGGTAAGGAATTTAATTTCCGCGGATATCTCAAAGTCCATTGCGTTGATCTAATTAGATAACGAAGTCATATATTTCTACATGGGTTCACCTTAATTTCCTTTGTCTGCAGGAGGATGAGTTGAAGGATGGCCTGTCGTCCCAGGAGTCGACGGAGCCGTGGGACACGACTTTCAACAGGGCGACGAACGCTTACAAGGATAGGGACAAGTCGAAGCCGCCGACGTCAGCTGGTCGTGTGTCCGGCTTTGGTACGAGCATGAAGTTCGTAGAGTACTACTCATCTGACCCAGAGAAGAGAAAGGAGAGGAGGAAGATGAAGAGGGATAATACCGCCGAGGTTGTGGAGCTAAGGAAGAAGGTGGAGTCACTAGAGAAGCAAATAGTGGACTCCAGTACAGTGGACAAGTTAGTGGACGAGAGGATCCGGACGCTCATACCCCCTGGGTTGTTTGAGGGGTTAGCTGCTTGGAATGCGGGAGGTCAACAAGGGCCCATACACGTGCCCAGCTTCAGCGGCAGCAACTCAACCATGAACCGGGCCGTGTCGCCGGACCTGGTGACCCCACCCAACGCCACCCTGCAGCAGTCGGTCCCTTTTGTCGCACCGACACCCCCTCCCGCGAAAGATACCGAGGCGCCACCACCCGAACGGCCGGAGGAGAATGTTAGGCCGGCCGCCGGCACCAGCGCCCTTGTCTCGACATTAGCCGAGATCAACGCCATCGACAAGTAACTAATTAATTACTTAGTCCGCGTCATTTTCTATAACTCTGCCTTTTGTGACTGCCACTGATGATGCCCAACATTTTTCACAAAAGGACACGCCTTGCATACTCCTGCATAGGGTGGTACCTGACGGCGAGTTTAAGGAAGTTGCTGAGGGCATGCTCATACAACCATTGTGCCGTGATATGCACAACAATAGAATGAGCGAGGCCGTGATGAGGGTCAAGGTGACTGAGGTACTGCCTGAGTTTAGTGGCATCGACCCCCCCATGCAACCTCCGGGAGCCGAGAAACACATGCTCCTTGGAAATTGCCCCAAGTGGGTCCTGGAATGGCCGAAGACCCAAATTCGTCTTGGGGGGTTAAGGCGCCGCTCCACCGGCGCCACCTCTAAACCCCGGAAGCCGATCGTTCGACCCTCGAAGCCGCCACGAAAACCTGTTGAGAAGGAACCGGCGCCACAAGCAGCAGTCGCCACCACCCGGAAGGAACCGCCGGTCGTTGCCACCACCAGCCGCCACCAAAGACTGTTGGGAATGTCTGTACCGCAACAGCCGTCCGAAGCCAAAGACGTTGCACCTCAACTTGATGGCAACGACGATGATGATGAAAATATCGACGTCGATGGCTTCATCAACACGGGCGCGAGCAAAGATTTGTTCATGCCTGCTATGGATGAGGAACCACCCTTCCGCGCTCACGGTGATCAACCTGGTCGTCGCACTATATGCCAGCGCCTGAGTTTTTCTCAAAACACGCCTCCGGAAGCCGGCGATCAAGCTCCAGACAAAACGGGTAACATTTTCAGCCCTGGCACACTGACACGGACGGTTTGCGTGGGGTTCACTGCACCCCCACCATCCCCAGAGAAGATCAAGAAGTCTAAGAAGAGAAGTAGGCAAGGCACCTCTACGAGCCAGCCAGCTCCTAAGGTTATCCAGGGTCATGAGGACATGACATCACCCCGTGCGGATAGCTTGACCCGAGTTCATGTAGCTGGTAAACCGTTGCTGCCTCCGGAGTTGCTCTGCCTCGCAAAAGGACCCATGCTCTCTTTGCATGAACCTATCTTGATGATGGAGGGCCTACTTCTTAAAGACAAGAATCCAAATTACCCGGTGTTGACGGTCCAGGTACCAAAGAACGTGGACTTCGTTACTGAAGCCCCCGCCGATCTGTTCTTCATAGCGTTCGAGGACGTTTTCAACCTGTTTCACTCTAGACAGCTGGACTATAACTTGGTCCGCCTATACGCGATCAATATGGCGATGAAGATCCAGAGAGATGTTGCCCCGTACGTCACGGTAGTGGATCCCTACTACATGCGTGACAGTCAGCTGGTGGAAGGATCAACGACACGGGATAAGGCCACGGAGTACCTGAAAGGTTCATGCTGAACAACAAGAGGAAGAACAACCTTCTTCTACCTTTCTTTCCCGAGTAAGTACACATCCGCTCGCCGCCGTCGTATCTTATGCTTTCTTATAGATTTCTTCCGTTGTTGATCCTTTCCACTGCATTTTTTCCGACTAGGGACAAGTACTGCGTACTCATCATCCTAAACCCGAGGTGGTCCATTGCCACTTATTTGGACACGGGGAGTTCGAGCAATAAGAAAGACTACACCAGAATAAAGGGTGTTCTCGATGAGACTCTCGAGGGCTACGCCCAAATGGGAGGCCACTTCGAACAAGGACAGACGAACGGGGAATGTTTCTCGCTGAACAACAAACACCGGTTCAGGCATGGGACCCAGTTCGATTGCATGAAGTAGAAGCATGGCAGCGTGAAGGATGCCTTCTACGTCCTCCATCTCATGAAAGGGTTTGTCCGGGATGCACTGAAAACAAAGTTGCCATCTAGTATCCGAGAATGGACAAAAAATGCAGGGAAAATCGCCGAGGATAAGCTTAGAGAAGACTTTCATCTCATGCAGATGGAGTTGTCGCGAATAATCTACGACGATGTTGTGACAGCAAAGGGGACCTTCAACAAAGCCAGTGGTAGGATAAATCATGCATACTCGCAATAAGTGTTTCTTTATTTTCTTTACTATAGACTTATCATACTCAATCTATCTATTCTATGGTTAAAATATATTAACGGCCTAGATCCAGCATCCACCAACCGGTATAGCTTGGTCACGTGTATAAGCAAAACACGAATCGATCGAGAGTTTTGGCAAGATGCGTGTAAGCAAGTAGAGAAACACACGGCAACGTATTCATCCTGTCTTAAATACCGGCAACTCTCGGACGTCTGACGAAGCCTCACCAGTTGTATTTAGTTTCCTGTTCTGTTGTTTCGGCAAGATGCCGCCGCCACGACAAAATTTCTGGGCAAGCTGCCATCTTTCATAGTAGTGGCTTCATCTAAACACGGATGAATTTAAGTGCTCAATACAGGTTGTGGATTCCAAGTTGCGTCATCTGCTGGCTGGCGCCGGCCATGCTGACGATCAGACCGATCAGATGCGGCGGTTGATCGCTTGACGCCGGCGGCGATGACAAGCACACGTATGCAGAACTGCAGATGCACGGAGGGCAATGAGCTTGCTGGAAGAAGCTGCTCGACCGGCCAGCGTCCATGACAAGATCTTGCTGACAAAGCGTTTGGGCCTACAGCATATGCATATGCAGTTATGCTAAGAGAAGATAGATCGACCAGGTTCCAGTAATCCAGTACGTACATCTCGATCTCTTGATGTATTTTCTCGGCGAAACAAGGTGCCCTTTCGATCTCTTGATCTGAATCTGACATTCACGGGCGGCCAGGCGGGTCGCTTGCCAGCGATCAGCTCAGCGGCCGTCGTCTATAGCGGACACCACAGGCGGACGAGCACAGGTAATTCTCCAGGGACGAGCGATTACTCCCATCCATGCATGATGCATCTCAAGAATCGTGCTCATCCTCCAGCTTGATTCCACGACCGGTCGTCAGGTTGTACAGGTCTACAAAGCACCAGCGCATGCAGCCTATTAACTTCCAGAACTAACCTGATTTTCCCTTGGACGTGGTGTCAGTTCTTTCAGATTCAACGACGTGATTTCGTAAGTTTGTTGGTCTTCGAATTTGTAAAGATTACCTTTTTGTTTTTCCGGGATTCAACCGCACACATAATGTTCTGGAGTGCGATCAGTTGCCATCCTCTTGACTTCTTTCTCTTGCAGGCGAAACATCAATGGTTTCCTGATGCCATTGAGAAAAAATATCACTAAGAAGGGAAGAGATAGGTAAAGAATCAATTGGATTGGTTAGTATTTCTGTAATCACCATGCATATTTGCTATAGATAAATGAGCACATAATGGGTCAGATACAAGGTGAAGAGGTGACATACCGAAGCCTGGATACCATGTGCAAGACAAGAACAAACAACAGCAGATTGGAAAACATGTGTCCTACTGAGTTCCTCAACACCTTGAAGTTCCCCGGAATCCCAGACCATCAGCTAAAACACAATTGCAATGGACAGCGCCTCTGTATCGGTGTTGATTTCTGAACCCAGACTGGATTCAGCCAGTTTATATTCAGTGATTGGTGAGAAGGGTCAAATCGATTAGTACGGAGACGAATTTTCTCTGTCCGGAGATCATCTCTTCGGGTGTGTGTTTTTTAACAGACTTCGTGTGTGTTTAGAACAAAGGCTCGCCAACAACAGTCCCTTGGATTGGCAAATTGACGGCACGACAGGGCAGGCAAATCGACGGCACGACAGGCCAGTAGGACACAAGCAGATCAAAGGCACGCCAGCAATTTCAAGCAATAGCTGTAATCTTCAGGTAACCCTTGCAATCTTCAACATGCAGCTTTCTTACAAAGAACCTGTTTTCATATGAATTATTGATTACTGATTAGATATATCACTTATTTATTTGCTTCCATATGGACAATCAGTTCCCACCGTGCAATATTAATACTGAGTTAGATATTCATATGTACCCGTGAATAAAATAAGTACTACTTCTTTCCTCAAATATAAGACGTCTTGGTGGGTCAAATATATTTGGAGACAGGGGTAGTATTTCTAAAATCGTTCTGAAGGCAACAACTCTATGGCGTACAAGAATTTAACTGAGCTTACCACAAGTGGAAAAGCATGTAACATCAAATTCATAGTAATAAGAATGTGGGATTCAATAAACCCTATGACTGAAGAACTTATAAGCATCTAGATGATCTTGATGGACGAATAGTTTTTTTTACATGTGTAACTATGGATTTCTTCCATTGTCTAAACGACTACTAAGATTTTCTTTTGTTTCTGTTTGGAAGGGTTTGTGGAAGGCTATGGTGGCACATGCAAAACATATCTATGGAAAGCAATCACGACAAAGCAAAGATCACAGGGAAATACAGTGCTGGAAGAACAACACACTCAAGGTTCTGTATTCCACAGAATATCACAGAAGAATCAAGGTGTGAAATACAAAAAAGCTCACATTTAGCTGAAATGATAAAGAAGACCTCACTTATAATAAGGGATGAAGCTCCTATAGAAAACAAACATTGCTTCCAGGCTCCAGATAAAAGCCTTATAGATATTCTCAGTTTCACAAACAAAAACAGCGATGAAAAGCCATTTGGTGGGATGACAGTGATACTAGGAGGCGATTTCAGACAAGTCCCACCAGTTATAAAAAAGGGAAAGAGGGAGGAGACACATATATCCAACTGAGTTCCTCAACAACTTGAAGTTCTCAGGAATCTCAGACCATCATCTAAGACTGATGGTAGGTTTGCCGGTCATGCTCCCACGCAACATCAACCAAGCTGCAGGTTTATGTAACGGTACAAGAATGACAACAACACAACTTGGAAAAAATAGAATTGAGGCACAAATAATTACAAAAACATATGTTGGCAAAAAGCTATACATACCTCGCATCATCATGTCACCTAGCGACTCAAAAATTTCCATTGGTGGTGAAACGGAGGCAATATCAGTTATCACAGTGCTTCACGATGACCATAAAGAAGAGCCAATGTTAGTCCTTGAACAAGGTAGGGATATATTTGAATAAGCAAGTATTCTGCCATTTGAAATTATGTGTGATAGTCAAGAGTCACAAACACGAAGGCTGGAATCTGCTAATCGATGACAAGTGTCCAAGTAAAGACAGCGCAAAGAATATTTATAAGGAGATATTCTAATTTACAAAGCAGTACAAGACATTTAAAATAATGATTGATGGAGTGGAAACCTGATCGACAAAACAGAGTAAACGTACCAAAATATGGGAAAGCAAATTGTAAGATAGAGATACAATATTTCCATTCAGCACAACAGCCTCTTCCTGCTTGCTTAACATGTTTTATGTGTTAGAAATAACCGCAACGTGGAGACATGGAGATGTTTCCCGTAGTTCCTTCCCAAGGGAAGTACGTCTACGTTGGAGGAGTGTGGAGCCGCCTAGGCACTCCAATAGCACGGATGTGCTCATTCTATTCTCCGTGAGCTTTACCCGTGAGGATTCGGCTCATCCACTATGAGGTCACCTTGATGGCGTTGACCAAGCAGGTACACAAAGGTCGGGGAACTCCACAATGAGTTGGAGCCTCCCAACAATGTCCCGGACCGCCTCGCAACAAGTTGAGGCTTCCGAAACTCACAAAGGTCTCCTAGGGTTACAAGCAACCCCAAGAGAGCAAGTAGCACAAAGGATGATGAGGGAAATTAAATTCCTTCGGTGGAGATGTAGATCTAGACCTCCTAAGGCACTCCTCAAAGAATCGAAGCGATTGGGTGAGAGGAGTGGGAGATCTCGAAGTTTGAAGCTTCTTCAATAATGGGGATTCAATTTCGTGTAGCTCAATTCGTCCCAAGGTAGGTGGAGGGGTTTAAATACCCCTCCCTTCCAATCTGCCCATTGGGGGACAGAAACCCGCGTCAGCGGTACTACCGCTGGGAAAAGCGGTACTACCGTTGCGGTCTTCAACGCTCCATCCTGGCCAGTCAACGGCCGGTCTTCCGTCTTCGCGAGTCCCACGTCCACGGTACCAGTTGGTACCGCCCGAGGTACCGCTGGTGGTACCGCATGGAGGCTCCGAATGTCGAATCGACAGTACCCACAGCGGTACCAGATCCAGCGTCAGCTCCTCCGCATCAGCGGTACCGACAGGTACCGCTGGCGGTACCGCTGGTGGTACCGCACAAGCGGCCAGAACACGATTTCAGCGGTACCCGCAGCGGTACTGCCTCAGCAGCACGTTTGCCAGGGAGCTGGCGGTACTACCGCCTATCCCAGCGGTACTACCGCCCCCTGGCAACTTTCATCAAAATGCAGTGTTTTGCTGCGCGAATGCAATGAACACAAGTGTGAAACCTGTTCAAACTTATATAAAACTGTTAGGTGCAAACTTTGTATTATCATCAACACCAAAACATGATTAAGAGCGAAAATGCTCTTACAATCTCCCCCTTTTTGGTGATTGATGACAATACAAAGATTTGCTACAAAATGGTGCGAAAAATTTAGACGGAGCTCCCCTAGATATGTGCACTACTCAAGAGTAGTCTTTGAAGGTTCAAAAATGCACATCAACTAGGATCAACACTCCTCCTAGATTTTTCAAGCCATGCAAGATAAAATATATAGCATAAATCACCAATCTTGCAACTAACATAAGGAGTTTAAACATGTCTTACACCATGCATAACAAGGTACATAAAGCGATAGTAAAGAAAGTTCAAAAGCTTATAAGAAACAAAGAGAACACCAAAGCTTGTAACTTAACCCATGCAAATCCTCGAAAGCCTAATAGATATCTCTCCCCCTTTGGCATCAAGATACCAAAAAGAGAGAAATCGATGCTAACGTCCCAACGATTAGTCGAAGAGGTCCTCGTTGCTTGCGGGGCAAGGACGGCGACGGGAGGAGACTTCTTCTTCACCTTCATAATCTGACCAAGTGATGATGTTGCCCTCTTCATCCTTTGCTTGCCACTGGCTCAAGGTAGTGATGTTCTTCTCCGAACCCGAAAGCACATCTTCTCCTTTATCACGGCGACGTTGAATGTCGCGTTGACGTGCCAACTTATCTTCCTTATGATTTTGCCAGTGCGCTTCTCCACAGCCTTGGACAAACAATAAATCTTCTTCATTTGCTTGGCCATCCACTCAAAACCACTCTCTTTCATAGGAGCTCGTGAGGGGCCAGCAACAGTCTTGCCCTTAGTTTTGACCTCTTTATGCTTCTCGGTATGATCCTTGATAAGGAGACGCTTGGCCTTGTGTTCAATCCAAGTTTTGGGGTCACTAACACTTTGAGACGGGAAACGAAGCTCCCAAGCCCACAAGATGATCTTCATAATGATCGGACCATGACACGCATTCTTCTTGTTGAGGACAAGATTGAAAAGCTCATTCCAAATAAAATCCGCAATGTCAAGCTTCTTCCCTTTAGTCTTGAATTGATGAGTCATAACCAACAAGGTGCGAATATATCCATGAACTTCATCCAAGTTGCCAACCTTGGGATTGAGGACCATGCGGTAGATGCGATGCATGATCTCATAGGGAGGATAGAGCCCCTCTGAGTTCCCAATGGTGAACCTTTTCCAAAAATAGAGAGGACGAAGCGAATCTTTCTCCAAGGGTCTTGGGGCTTCATGAACACGGAACCAGCAAGTGCTTGCCAAGTGAGAGGGAAGTATTGTTTGAGTTCCATGATTTTCAAAACCAAGCATAGCGGTAATGGCAGCCCAATTTTCAGAAATCTGTTGGTCCTTTGTCATCCAAGTGAGGTATGGTTCCTCCGCTTCGGTCCCAAAGTGAACGGTGGCAAGGAATTGGCAAACAAGCGCTTCATCATAATCTTGTTGAAGTTGCATAAGGGGAATGAGCCCAAACTCTTCACACATAGCCATGGCTTTTCCAAAATAGTCCGGGTGCCTTGTCATGTGATCAATGTCAATCCAATGTTGAGGCACCACATTTTTTCTGGCTTCCGATGAAGGATCTCTGAGTAGCATTGGGCTTGAAAAACATTGTGAAAATAAGGATCATTGCCTCGATATTTGGGAAGCAAGTTTCCCCGGTCAGTGGAGTAGGCATCCCTCTTCCTCATGTCAAGATATTGTGGTTCAGGCATCTTGCTTGCGGTAAGTTCCTTGGTGGTTGGTTTCTTGGCAGTTTCTTCTTTGATTTGCTTGGCTCCGAAGGATGGAGTTCTTCTTCGATCTCGTCCACTAGCACATCTCCTTTAGCTTTCTTGCGTGCCTGACTACGAGAACCTCCCAAACCAACACCACCTGTGAATAGCAATGGGTAGGAAAGCATGGGGATAAGTAATGCATATCAATTTCATGATTTGGAAACCAAGAGCACAAGTGTACAAAAATTGGAGAAAACAATGTCTAGAAGTGAGTACAACAACTAGGAGGGGTGGAATCACCAAGTATGATGAGACAATTCGGTGAAGAACGATGACATCATCCTGAGGTGATTCCAACAATTCTAGATGGAGAACTACAAATCTAGCCAATGATTCATCACAAAACTTCTACACAAGGTTCTAGGTTACCTAAATTACATCTCTACCAAACCAATTTGGCAAGAACACAAAGAATACACCATCACATATATGTATTTTTCATGTTTCTAGACAAAGTTCATACCTCCATTTCTTAATGTGCTTATGAAATATTTTAACAACGCAAAGACCCCACACCAACAAAAAACTATCCACCTAATTAATCTCTACCATGATACCTCATGAAGCCAAAATCTCAAACTAACATCTCTCCCGAATCGCCCAAAATAGTCACTTCTATTCTATAAATTCTCACAAAAAATGGCTATACCACGGAGAGAGGATGATGGAATTAGTTACATGTGCCTCCTCGTGTGCCAAAGCTAAATAGATATGTAGCGAGATTGACATCCTCTATTGATCATGTTATATTGCCCAATGCCACTACTTCTCAAACGAATAAAAAGTAAAAAATGACTGCAGAATTCAGTCAAATGCTACAATAAATGAAGCAATTCTGGATCCTCATGTATTCTACAAAAAATGAAACAATTCTACAAAAAATAACTGCAGAATTAGTTACATGTTGCTATTGTTCTGTTTTTTCAATGACACTGCCATAGTGTCATTGCAGCTGAAATAATATCAAGAGCTAAAATCAATGACTAAATTATGGATTGTCCCGTAATCAAAATTTGGGAAAACGAAAATAAATGGGGAAGCAGCCATGCAGGGCGGGACTGGAGCAGTGAGGCATGCACCTTGCTCGCTGAATGCGGGCCACAGCTGCCGCCTTCGTCGTCGTCGACCACATCCAGGTCCGCACCGGGTCGCGCATGGTGCAGTCCGCACTGTCGCACTGACATTGCCGGCCACCGCGTACCTTCCAAATCAGCGACGGAGAGATGCAGCCTCGCCGGCGGTAAACGACATATCTGCGGCTCCAGCGCGCATCCTCGACTTGGTCAAGAATCGACTCCAAGAGCATGGTCGCCTGGTCGGGCATACATTGGAGAAAGGAGATTTTTCATGAGTACAGTCAATGGATTGGGCATAGTCGCGGTAGAGAAGAGAAAGGGGAATTTTCTTCCATGCTTTTCAGAACAGCGATATAGTGTAGACCGTGATTTTTTTACATGGTGTGGACCGCGATTTACATCCAGTGAACGTGTCCTGAAATATGTACTGGGAAAATATGGTGGGGAAATACAAATAATTCTATGAAATAATATAAAAAACAACAGTCAGTTAAATAATCTGGTAAGGGGATGTATTAGAAGAAAAATGTTAACATAGCAAATGCCGCGGCTACAGGAAATTAGCATCTAATACCTAAGAAGATTAAAATTATAAGTGTCTTAACTAAATTTTCAGTTGTGATTTTTTTTTTTCACGAGTACGCCAAAGGCGTACCATTCTTTTATAGAAGGCAGAAAAATTAATTACAAGAAACACCAAACATGGTGCAACTCCTCTCCAAAAAAAAAAAAAACTAGCCTACTCTCTCACAACTATGTTTCTCCCTCTCTCTCCTCCCAGCACCCTCATCCAGCTCAAGAACGCATCAATCACTCTCCTAGCTAACTCCTCCGCCGGGAACTGCCGATCCGTGTTATGGAAAACCCAAGCATTGCGGTTCTTCCAAAGGTTCCAAGTGGTCAGGATGATCAACGCATCAAAAAGCCTCCTGTCCTTGCACTGAAAGCTCATCCTGCTGCGCTCCCACCATGGCGCCAACTTGTCCACCACCGTGGGCATTGTCACTCGAAGACCTAGTCGCCTGAAACATCGAAACCACACCTCCCTCGCAAACACGCACTGGACAAGTATATGCTCCACTGTGTCTTCCTCCTGCAAACAAACAAAGCACTCCGACGTATGCTCCTGCAGCCCATGCCTATGCCGCCTGTCAGACGTCCACAGCCTGCATTGCAAGGCTAGCCACGCAAAGATCTTGCATTTGAGTGGTGCCTTGGCTTTCCAGACCCACTCGGACCCGTTGAACCTCTCTCTTCCTTGACAGAGACGCTGGTAAGTCTCGCGCGCTGTGTAAGCTCCAGATCGCGCACACGGCCAAGAAAACTTGTCCTGCTCGCCTGTGTCACGCTGCACTCCCGCAATCGCCAACCACAACCGAACCACTTGCATACTCTGCTCCTGTGTTTCCAGCTCCCCAATGTCCTCGATCCACCTATTCCTTAACAGGCCATCATGCACAGTGCGGCTGTTCTTCCTCCTCGTGGTCACAAGTTCAATCACCGCCGGCGCAATCCAGCTGGCCGACACGCCATTTATCCAAGCATCCTTCCAAAAGAATGTGTCCTTTCCGTCGCCCACCTGAATATGAACTAAACTCTGAAAAACCTCCAAAGCACTACTGTCCTTGATCATTGGCAATCCCTGCCACGGTCTGTTCTTGTCGGTCCTTTGCAGCCATACCCAGCGGGTACGCAAGGCAACCCCGTGCAGCTGCAGGTCCTTCACTCCCAGCCCCCCGAAGCACTCTGGCTGGCAAATGCGCTCCCAGGCCACCAAGCACTGCCCTCCATTGACAGTGTCCTTGGCAGCCCAGAAGAAGGCACGCATCCAGCTGTTCAACTCTTCCAGCAGCCACACCGGGGCCTCATCAACCATCAGGTGATGCACCGGCCTGGCCGCCACTACAGCCTTGATCATCACCAACCTGCCGACTCTCTCAATTAGGCCTCTTTGCCATGGCGGCAAGAACGCGATCGCTTTGTCGAGCATAGGCTGCCACTCGGCCTTGGTGAGCGGCCGTAACGCGAGCTGCAGTCCCAGGTAAGTGATCGGGAAATCGACAATCCTGCACTGAAGCGTATCGGCCACCCTCAACTTGATCTCCTCTGTTCCCCTAATCAACGTGGCTGTAGTTTTGTTCATATTTATCCTCAAACCCGAAGCTTCGCCAAAAACCCCCAAAAGATCCCTAACTATCAACAAATCAGAGCGAATTGGCTTGCAGAACATCACCACATCGTCCGCAAATGCTGAGACTCTCTGTAACGGCTTGATTCCTGGCAGAGTATCGAACATCTCCTCTTCCGCCGCTCTGGCCACCATAACTGTCAGAACTTCCATCACCAGCACAAAGAACATCGGAGAGATCGGGTCACCCTGACGGAGCCCGCGTGCATGCCTAAAACTCCTCCCCGGCACACCATTGACCACAACTTTGGTGCTCGCTGTATTCAGAAGAATCGCTACCCGCCGGCACCAAAGTTCACTGAACCCCATTTGTCTGAAAACCTCAAAAAGGAAGGACCAGGACACTGAATTGAACGCACGCGATATGTCGAGCTTGATTAACACCCCTGAGATCCGCCTCGTGTTTATCCTTCTGGCCACTTGCCTGACCATGAGAAAATTGTCGTGCAAGCTCCTCCCCTTGATGAAGGCGGACTGGTTCATGCTGACCAGGTTCATCAGGTGTGGCCGCAGCCGATTCGCCAAAATCTTGGAGCAGAGCTTCGAGAAACTGTGCACCAAACTGATCGGTCTGTAGTCCCCGATCCCCTCCGCATCTGGCTTCTTCGGAACCAAAGTAATCAGTGCTTTATTCAGCTTACCAAATCCGCGCCCGTCTCCCAGGAACAGCTTATGCAGCACCGCCATGACGTCCCTCTTGATCACTGGCCATGCGCGCTGATAAAACGCGCCAATGAACCCGTCGGGCCCCGGCGCCCGATCTGGCGGGAGCTCCTTGATTACCTCCCACACCTCCTCCTCAGTCAGCATGCGGTCAAGATCCTGCAACTCTTGGCTCGGCAGTCCCAATCTCTCTAGATCGATTGTGTACTCTCTGCCCTGGATATTGCCCAACAGAGCGTTGTATGCCTGAAAGAACACTTCCTCCTTCCTCTGTTGCTCTGTACAGATCTCTCCATCAATCGTAACCGCCGAGATGAAGTTCTTTGTGCGCCGCCCACTCGCCACCGCGTGGAAGAACTTTGTATTCGCGTCCCCCTCCTTCAGCCACCTCACTCGAGAACGCTGTCTAGCAATTGTGCGCTCCAGGGACGACAACCCTAGCACCAACTGCTTCAGAGTTCTGTGTAGCCATCGTTCCCCTTCCGTCAGATTTCTTCTCTCCTGGGCCGCGTCAAAACGCAGGATTACCGTATGGGCCATTGCAAGTCTCAGTTTCACATTGCCCACTTCCCTCTGTCCCCAGGCCTGGAGATGGGCTCCGGTGTTGCGCATCAATTCGTTGAGCCGCTGAAAGGGATCGACAAGCCCATCGCTACAGACCCAGGCCTGTCTTATTGCTTCCTCGAAACCGTCCAGCTTGGCCCAAAAAAGTTCAAATCTGAATCTCTTCTTGGGCTTTGTCGCCGCGCTCAAAGACAGATGAAGTGGTGCATGGTCTGAGACAGATGAAGAAAGCGCCTGTAGCACACAGTCCGGGTACATCAAATCCCAGTCCACCGAGACCAGAGCTCTGTCAATTCTTGTCATAGTCGGCATTTGCCTCCCATTGCTCCAGGTGTAAAGTCTCCCGTGCATGTACAGGTCCTTTAACTCGTGTTCCTGCACAAATTCTCTGAAGCTCGCCATCAAGTTTCGGTTTAGATTACAATTGTTTTTCTCCGACGCTCTCAGGATCATGTTAAAGTCTCCAACTACCATCCATGGCCCTGGGCACAACGTTCTTCTCTCCTTAAGCTCCTGGAGAAAAAGTAGTTTCGCCTCATTTGTTTGGGGGCCATACACTCCCGTTAGCCACCAGGTGGCTCCATCTAACCCATGAACCTCGCCCGTGATCGCATGGGTGTCACAACTGATGTTGTTAATTCGCACAACAGAAGTGTTCCATGCAAGGAGTATACCGCCCCTTGTCTCCTCAGCCGGCAAGTACGCGAACCCGTCAAAGGACGGGCCCAAACATTGCATTACCACGAAACGATCTATTACATCTAATTTGGTCTCCTGAAGGCACACGATGCTCACATTAATCGTTGCCAAGAACTCATGCACGGAATCCCGCTTAGTGGAATCATTGAGACCCCTCGGGTTCCAACTCCCAACCTCTATTGTGTGATCCATAAAGAACTATTGTAGCTCTCCGCACACTACACCAGCAGCAGCTACCTACTGCACGGCTGCCGCCGCCGCCCCCGTGGAGATGATCACCCCTGGTGTTGAAGTTGAGTTCGGCATCTTCTTGCCGAATACCGCAGCCAGTACGCGAAGCTGCTGCTCACGAATAGGTGAGTCAAACAGCGTCCTGAACTCCTTGAGCTGCTCCTCATCAACTGCAAAGTTTGGCTTGGCGATCCCCAGAGCTGTCAGCAATGTGGTATCCGCGGCCGAAGCTTTCTTCATTGAATTTCCAGGCGCTAATGGGGTTGCTGTAGCAGCGGAGCGCCTTGTCACTCTTGGCGTGAAAGGTTCCGCCTCACACCGTAGCTGGGAAGCCTCAACTTCCTTGAGCAAAGGTGGTGCTAGCGTCTTGAGGATACGGGCGCAGAACACTCTCATCTTGGCACTTTTTTTCACTGCACGGATGGATTCAGGGAAAAAGTTGTGAATTTTCAACCGTAAATATAAGAAGATTGAAGCAAAGAGGTGGTAGGTGATAAAAATTGATAGATGAATCGGCAAATATTTTGTTGGACCCAGTGACATTATAAAAGTTAAATCAAGTAAAAAGTAAAGCCACACTAATTTACATGAACATGAGAATAATTTACATGAACTTGAGAATAAAAGAGTCCGAGGGCATATAACAGAGCGGCAAGCTCTGTCAGCACACTCAAATCTTGATAGAAGAATCTGAGGGCATATTAAACCCTCAAATTAATTTATGAATAAAAATACTTAAATGTTCTTTCAGTATTAAATTCATAAGTATCAGATAATATTTATCCAAATTTCAAAGAAATGTGATAGGAAGATATAACATAAATGGATAGTCTAGCCGCGCAATTGCGCGGGCCACCCCGCTAGTTTATATTATTAACCAATATATATACCTATATTGACATGGTTACAAATATGAACACTAATACATGGTTGTATCTATTTCTAGGGTTGCATCAAAGGCAAATCGAAGAACACCTAGCTCTTCAAAATGACAGCCGAACGTGGACGATGAAAGACGGCTACAAACCGTTCCCGACACCGCTCAACAAGAAGACTCCTTGATCAGCAGGACGTGGACGTGTACTCAGTTTGATCCTAGTTTAGGCGGTCGTGAAAACTTCATTTATACTAAGACTTGTGTGAACTTTTGTACCAGTTAATTGTCACTATATATGTATGTATCTGGGGCTCTAACTGATGTAATGACATATTTATCTGTCTGTTTTAATACCGTGTCAAAATATATTACTGTTTCTATTATTTTCTGTATAAATACTGTAATATACATGTATTATTGTCAAATTAATACAGCAAATAATCGATAATACAGCAAATAATCGATAATTCAGCAAATAATTTAGTGGCGCATGGTAAATAATTTTGTGGCGCACCATATTCTGTGGCGCACGAAGCCAGTGCGCCACAGATAAATTATTGTCAAATTCATCAGCGCATGGACTAATATTTCTGTGGCGCATGAGCAATATTTCTGTGGCGCATTCTGGAAGCGCGCCACAGAATTTTCTACTTTCCGTGGCGCACAGAAGGGTGCGCCACAGAAATAATATTTTTGTGGCGAGAATTCTGTGGCGCACCCACCATGCGCCACAGAAAGCTATTTTGGTGCGCCACAGAAAGGCACTTCCCTACTAGTGCTCATGTGCAAGAACAGCCAAAATATGAAGAAAGCACAAGTGTTTATCATGAGGATGATTTGGAAGGTGAACTCAATGAGGTTCTTGCTCTTGCTGCAACCAAGTACTGGAACAAAAAGAACTCCAAGCGCAACATCCCTCCACCAATAAAAAGAATGTGTTTTAACTGTAGAAAGGAAAATCATCTTGTGAAGGATTGCCCCTATGAGAGAAGAGAAGCTCATGAAGGTCAACTCATCTTAAAGAAGAACAAGTACGCCCCCAAGATCTTCATCAAGAGAGCTTCTCAAAAGGCTCTTGTCATCACAAAACATGAGGAGTATGAGTCAGGAGGCGAGGAAGAGGATGATGATACAAGTGAGGAAGTGGGGATGGCTGCTCTTGCAATGGGCAAGCTTCCTCCTTCATTGGCACCTCTCTTCTCCGCTCCAAATGACAACAAGATCTCCAAACCCATGTGTCTCATGGCCAAGGAAACCAAGGTGAATTCCCCACCTAAAATTGCTATCTCCTGTAAACCATCTCTTTTGGATTGTGTTGAGGATGCAGGGAAAAATGAAGAAAAAGAGGATTCAATTACCCTCTTTGTAAACAAGCTCCAAGGTCCAACCAAGAAAATGGTTGAGGCTCTCATGTACAAATACGGAGAAGTCCAACATCTCCTTGAAGAAAAGGAGAACATGATTTGTGAGCTTGGGGGCATGCTCGTGATCATGCCGATAAAATTGGTGAACTAGAGGATCAACTTGTGGAGGAACAAGAGTACCGTGAACAGCTAGAGGAGACTCATGCCAAGGATTTATCCAAGGCACAAGAAACTCGTGAAACCTCTATTCAAGTTGCATGTGATCTAAAATCTAAAAATGATGAACTTGTAGATAATCATACCAAACTCTTTGAGAATTTTGAGCAGCTTAGGGAAACTCACAAGGTGACCTCAAGTGAGCTCACTAAGCTCAAAGAGACATGCTAAACTACAAGCTCAATTCATATATGCTAGCTTCACCACCTCTCATAATGATAAAGATGCAAATGCTTGTGCCACTAACCCTTTATGTCTTAAAGCATCTCTTATGGAGGAGAACACTAGGTTGAAGGCCCAGCTTGAAAAGGGCCTAGCCACTTGTATCCAAGGGGAGAAGAACCTCAATGATCTTTTGAGCAATAAAAAGGGAGTGGTTGGCAAGGAAGGACTTGGATTTGCACCCAAGTCCAAGAAGGCAAACAAGAAGAAGAAGAAGCCTACTTCCCCCTCAAAAGACATTGTTTTTGTGAAGGAGGGGGAGCTGACCAAGGAGAAGGATGAACCCATTGTGGGTGGTAAGGCCACTAGGGGTAATGCCACTCACAATGGCTTTGCAGGAAAATATAACCCCTCATATGTGCTTATGAAATCTAAAGATGGTTATGTTTTTGCTAAATATGTTGGTACTTCATATGGAGATGATTATCACTATGCTATTTGGGTACCTAAAACAAAGACTTGATTTATTGTAGGGTTTCTCTTCCGGTGGATCTTCATGGCTCATTGATAGTGGGTGTTCATCTCATATGACCGGAAGCAAGGAACTAGTGAAGGGCTTGTTGAAACAACTACGTACATTCTCTCATGTCACTGTTGGGAACAATGCAAGGCTTAAGGTACTTGGATATGGCAAGGTTGTCATCACTCCGGAACTAACCATTGAGAAGGTCCTCCTTGTTGAATCCATGTCTTATAATTTACTTTCCGTAATGCAATTATGCAACGTTGGCTACACCGTTATCTTTAATAAATACCACGTGACCATCCTTTTTACAAAATCTCTTAAAGTAGCCTTTGTTGGATTTGTTGAGAAAGATTTGTATGTGGTCGATTTCTCAAAAGAGACCACTCAAATTGCAACATGTCTAATGAGTAAATCCGATAAGGGATGGCTTTGGCATTACCGGCTAGGCCATATCGGTATGAGAAATTTACAAACTCTTGTAAAGGGTGGACATGTGGTAGGACTAACCGATGTTAATTTTTCCAAAGATCGTCCTTCTAGTGCTTGCATTGTGATGCCCGTGATACACACGTTCGTTGGGAGACCCCGAGAGGAAGGTATGATGTAGTGCAGCAGCAGTTTTCCCTTGAAATATGACCAGGGTTTATCGAACCAGGAGGACACGGAGGTTCTTCAGAAGGTGACAGCAGCAACCGAGTGTGGCGCGGTGCAACACTAGGGACTCCGGTGGCTGACGTGGAACCTGCACACAACACAAGCAAACTACTTTGCCCAACGAAACAGAGAGGTTGTCAATCTCTCCGGTCTTGCTGAAACAAAGGATTAAACGTATGGTGTGGAAAACAGTAGTGATTGTAGAAAGTAACAAGGAACAGATGATTGCAGTAGGATTTATCAGTATGAGGAAATTGGACCGGGTCCACTGTTCACTAGTGGTGTCTCACCAATAAAGATAACTAACATGCTGGGTGAACAAATTACAGCTGGGCAATTGACAAATAGAGAGTGCATGACAATGCAATATATGACAAGATGTTCATTATGAGATTTAATTGGGCATTACAACAAAGTACATAGACTTGCTATCCAACGCATCTATGCCTAAATAATCTACCTTCAGGTCAGCATCCGCATCACTTCCGGTATTAAGTTGCAAACAACAGATTATTATATGAAGTAAAGTGTGTAATGTAAACAATGCAAATGACATGTAGACAAAGCATCATTGTTTTATCCCTAGTGGCAACAGCACATCCACAACCTTAGACGTTGATGTCACTCACCTAGATTTCTGGAGGCATGAACCCACTATCTAGCATAAATATTGTCGTGTCTCGATGCACGGACACCGGGAGTATAGGATACCCCCTTTTAGGTTCGGCACAGGGCGCGAAGGAGGCTGAGAATCGTCTTCTCGGGCGGAGTCTAGATCAAGCTCTCCTCTCCACGATCAAAGCATGCAACCAAAGGGACACAAGGAGCTACCCAGGTTCAGGCCGCCCGGAGGCTAAAAGCCCTACTCCTGCATGTCTGGATTGATGGGTTCTTCATAGTGTGGCTTACAATGGAGCCTCCCGGATGGGGTACCCGGAAGGGTTTTGGCTAGGTAGAAGAAGGACAGATCCTGACCCGGAGGAGATCACCTTCCCTCTACCTTCGCAGCCCTAGTCTAGTCTTGCTCTGGTTGGACTTGTTCCTTGGTTCGACCTCCGTTCCCCCCTTCCTCCGTGCCTTGGTCCTCCTTTTATAGGCTAAGGGGTTGCCACAGGGTCACGTGAGGGGCACGAGGGACCTTCGGCATGAAGGACCCTCCTCATCTAGTTTAGGGGGACGTGGCCTCTCCTCAGCCTAGCGTCTCCTTTGGGTTAGGTGGGAGCGTCCGCCTTGGGGTGGACAGGGGCTGACACCACCACGGGCTATGCTTCCTGCCCGCGCTGCCTTCGCCTTGCTTCCCAAGTCTTCTGAGGTCTTCTAGCGTGAGGTGGAGAGCTTATCCACATGATGGGGGAAGTACCCGAGAGGGAGCCTGGCCTCCTGCCGGGAACTCGGGCTCTCGGGTCCTTCCTTGCCTTCTTGCTTGGTTCGGGGACCCGGCAGGCCCCCAGGACCGGAGCCCTTTGTCGACGTAGGCCTTGCTTGTCCTGACGGTGAACCCGCCAGCTTGACTTGAGTCTTGGTCTTGTCCATCTTCATCTTGGGCCCACATGGGTGGACCCACTTTGGCAGCACTAGGGGAACCCCGTGTTCCACTGCTGCGACAGTAGCCCCCGGGCATGGTCCCGGCGGCTCTTGCTCCAGCTGCCGGGGCTATGGCCTAAAGATAGGTCAAAGTGGGTCCCCGGGCACCTGGTCTTCCTTGCTCTGCTCCGTTGGGGACCCGCCGAGGCGAGGTAGAGACGAGCCCCCGGTCCTTTGACTGAATCGCGGCGAACGTTGCGATTCATGCGGACTCCGTGCTTATCTTGGAATCCAACGGGCGAAACGCGCAGAAATCGGCACGCCCCCTCGATCCCCACGTCCGTCGGAGTAATGAGGCCGCGACGCGACGTGTGGGATGCCTTATAAGCCACGACTGGCTTCCACTGTAGCCGTTACCTCTCAGATTCGCCGAAATCCCCAAATCGCCGCCTCCGCCTTCGTCCTCCTGACTCTGCTCCGCTACCTCCTCTGCTGCCATTGCACCAACCTTCCCTTCTGCTCCAATGGCTCGACTGAAGGCCCTCGCCCGGAGGAAGAAGAGCACGGGGGCCTCGCCCATCGAGAAGCCGCTGTCCCCAAAAACCAAGAGATCGCGGCGGAGATCGGCGCGCAACGCCAAGCGGGCTGAACTCAAGAAGCAGACGGCCTTGTTCCCCAGCTGCTTCGCCGGCGATGCGGAGATGATGCGGAAGGCGGGGCACTTCGGGGTGATGGAGTCTGTCGGCGCCGATGGTGTCCCAGCCAGGAAAGCGTCGGAGATCTTCCCGCCGTCGGCGACCAGGACATCCACGCAGATCCCCATTTTGACAGCTTCATGCTGATGGGGCTTGTCCCCCCTTTCTCTGATTTCTTCATGGAGATCTTGCGCGTACAAGCTGAAGCTCTTGCATCTGACGCCAGGCGCAATTCTCGACTTGTCGGTCTTCGCTTACGCCTGCGAGGCGTTCGTCGGGGTGATGCCGTCCGTGGCGCTGTTCCGCCACTTCTTCTACCCTCGCATTGGGGGCAAAGGCTGGATGGGAGGCAGTGTCACGTTCTGCTTCCGTCCGAAGATCAAGTGGGCCTACCCCCTTATGGAGACCAAATCCAAATGGGATGAGTGGAGGGATCACTGGTTCCTGGTCGGGGTGCCGGAAGCCGATGTTCAACTTGAGGAGCCGATGGAGCGCCCAGTGGATCTGGACACTTGGAGAAGCGTCAGCTTGCAGGATGAACAATTCTCGGCGGTCGTGGCGCGCTTCGGACTTCTTCGCGAGAAAGGAGTTTCCGGGGCCGCCATCGTTGCCCATTTCCTCCGCAACCGCCTTGCGCCGCTGCAGAAGCGCCCACACCCGGCCTGGAACTTCCAGGGCCCCAGGGATCCATCTCGCCTGAGGTGTCCCGATATGGAAGAAATCCTTGTCCGGGATAACGTGAGAGGGACCTTCACTCCGGGGGTCAAGTACCAGCTGCCCAAAGGATTTCTGCCTCTGTGTGACGACCCGGAGAAGGACAAGATTCTGGCGCAGATGCCGGTCTGCAACGCCTTTGGTATTGTAGGCCGGGCTGACCACGGGCCCAAACCTCCTGCGGTGAAGACCCGCAAGGCCAAGGCACCTTCCAGCCCGAAGAAGGAGAACTCTGGGAGTCCAACGACGAGAGCGAGGAGGAATCCGAAGAGGAATTCTCCGGCTCTGATGATGACGAAGGTGGCGACGGGCACGAGACCGACGCCTCCAAAGAGATGGAGTTGCTGGCGACGACCCGGTTGCCAGCGATGACGACGATGAAGATGACGACGACGATGACGGGATGACGACGACGAGGAGAGAAGGCTGCTCCGCCCCGCATTCTGCCCGCGGGGTCGATGCTGCCCCAGACCCGAGTGCCGCAGCCGTTCCCCGCCAGTTGTGGTGGTGGGGAATGATGACGACCATGTGGATGAGGAAGCGAGCGCCGCAGACTTCGTCCGAGCCCCCCGCCAAGAGCTTCCACCTGCCGCCTGTCGCCCGTGATGGAGCCGCCTGCTGCCTTGGGAGAGCCGCCGGCGAGCCCCCAAGCTTCTTCCGCTGCGTCGGTGGATGTTCCCCCGTCAATGGGCAACAAACGCACCCGGGAGTAAGCCTCTTCTTCGCTTCTTCCTTATGTTTTGTACTTCCCGCCTTCCCCAAGGAAAATGACCGAATGTTGGCGCAGGGGTACTCCTTCCTTGGGTACTGGCAAGAGGCGCGTGACACGGCGGAGGATGACACCGCCACTAGCTTCGGAGCCGGTGGAGGGGGATGCTTCCTCCTCCCATAGCAGAACTTGAAGGCCGTCGGGGGAGCGGAGTGGGGAGCGTGACTGCGACCTCCCTAGCTCACCCGGGAAAGACGCTTGACGTCCCGACGCCCGAGCAAGCAGGTAACCCAGAGCTTGCGGGTAACATCACTTTTTGACGCACCAATGCTTTTTCTGACATCCTTTCGCTTTTAGATGCTTCAGTGGCCAATGTTTCTCACCCGGTGGCCCTCTCGGTGGAGCTAGTCAGGAGAAACCACCTTCCCTCTCGCCTTCAGAGGGTCAAGAGTGACCAAGGGCGTCCCGAGCGCAGCCCGCGAACCCTGTTCCGGGTCCAAGCCCTGACTTGATGGAAAGCTCCTTGATGACTGGGACAGTGTTAACAACTTTTGCCGCCTTTTCCACTGACTCCGGCGCCAGTGAGGAGATGGCGGCGCTGATGAAGATCAAAGAGAGCCTGGCTGCCAACCGCACGAAAAGTGTGCCTGCCCCGGGAGGTCCCCCGGCAGCTACTCCAGGGTTCACCATTAGTGGTGACAACGCGATGGATGCCATCCTCCGCGGGATAGCTCAACTGGCAAAGATCTGTGCGACCGTGAGGCCGCCGTCGTGGGGACCATCGAGAGCGTCGAGGACCTGATCCAGAAGGGGATGGACAAGCTGAACCGCTTGGCAACCCAGATCACCATCTTGCACCAGGCTCTTGAGAAGAAAGATGCAGACCGGAAGGCCGAAAGTGCGCGTCAAGGGCAGGCCATCTTGGCGAAAGAGCAGCAGCTGGTGTCCCGGGAGGCAGAGCTGGCTGAGAAGGAGAAGACCTTGGAACTCCAGAAGCACCAGCAGGAGCTGCAGACTGAGAAGCGCCTAAAGGAGGCAGAAGACCGCCACCGTGAAGAGCTCGAGGCCAGGGATAAGGACATCCAACTCTGGAAATCCAAGGAGAAAGAGGCCGTCCAAACCATCGAAGATATCAAGAACGTCCTCCACCAGGAGCAGGAGTCCGCCCAAGCTTTGCAGCAGCAGGCCAAGAGTGACGGCCAGAAGATGTCAGAGCTGAAGGAGTCCTTGGAGGCGCAGTGCAAAGAGCTCGCAGCACTGAGAGAAGGCAATCAAAAGCTGATCCAGGCCAACTCCCAGGCATCCACTGAGCTGTCTGAGCTTCGCCGTCTTAACCAGGAAGGTTTCGCTGAGGTTGAGGCTGCTTGCGAGTTGGCGACGACGCGAGTGAGGCGGCTGAATCTGCCCACCGAAGCTCCGGTGCTGGAACCACAGCGCCAGAGTCTGCCCCTCGTCGCGAGATTCATCAGGGAAGTGGCCGCTGATCTCCGGTCTTTCAAGAACAAGATGGTCACCCAGCTTGTGAATGACAAGCATGAGACAAGCAAGGCGACGGCGGCCTTGGTGATGGCGTCCTTCAGGGAGGCCAATCCTGGCGTTGCCTTGCCAGATTTCTCGACCTCGTCTCCTTCCAGGGCTTCTCTCCACGCGGTGTCGGCTCCCGCGACTGCACTTGCCATGAGGAAGTTTCCGCCTCTCTAGTTATCCTGCACCATGTTCGGGCACTTCGTGCCCCAAATAAACTTTGCGTCAGATCTCGTGTACCAGCTTATTAAAACTTGCTTGTAATAGGCTAGAACTTGCTATGCTACTCTAGTTCTCGGGTTGCTTTTACTTGTCTTTAGCATGTCTTTACTTTTCTCCACGTCCTTGAGGGACCTTCTGGGATGTAAGCTTACCCGCGAGGCCCTGACTGGTCAGGCATGCGCTCGCGAGCCCTACCGATTCCCAAAAAGCCGCTCACTCTGTTGGCACGCACGTCCCCGGGGTGTATCAGGTCTGTGCACCGCTTTTTACCCCCGGGAGAGTCGATACCCCATGAGTGCTCGCACGACGGTCGAGCCTTGCCTTTCTAGTTCCGCACATGTTTTGTTACCCGAGAAGTAGATAGCACGTACGACAGAAACAGGTTTGAGGGTAACTTATCTTTTATTCATCATGGAAGTTCTTGAACGACAACGGGCCACTTCAGGGTACATCTTGCGGCAACACGGTTCTTTCGGGTACACAGCACGACTTGCTTCAACGACTCTTGCGGGGTGGAAGGTTAGCAGCTTCTTCCATCATGGCACATCGGTCAGCTATGTCCCACAAGTCCTCCAGGGTGTCCACAACGCGGATACTCATCTTTTCACGCATCTTGGGGTTGCGGACGTTGACGTGGAAGGGCGATGACGGAAGCCTCGCAGAGGTACTTCGGGGTAATGCGGTCGACGACGCCCCGGAACCTCCAGATGTAGTGGCGCAGCGTCTCCTCAGCTTCTTGCTCTAAGTGATAGAGGTCGGAGACGGTTGCCGGGTACGGCGTGCAGCAGGTCTTGAGGTGCTGGCTGGCCTGGCCTTCCATGTCCTCCCGTGAGCGACGCCTGGGGTTGGAGCTCTGGCCAGCACCTTCTTCAGGAAGTTCCATGGGCCGTTTGCCATGGGGGTCCTCAGGCTGTTCCTCTGCTGGAAGTAGTGGCTCGGGGACGGCAGCGCCGAGGTCGATGGTCGGGGCAGGACTCGTGGGAGCGTGGCATTGGAGAGCGTAGTCCAGCAGGTTTTCCAAGCTGTTGATCCATGCCTTCGCACGGGGATCATTCTTGCACTGATCTGGGGGAAAGAGAGAAGCGCCCGGGCCACGCCCAGAGCTTCCTCTAGCCCCCAGCCTTCCGCGATGCCTGGCACGCTTGCTCTCCAAGGACCTCCCGAGTTCCCGACATGACTCTTGCTTGTGACTGAGGCAGCTGCTCGCCTTGCCCCGAGGAGACGGCGGTTCCTGGAGCGGATCCGGTCGCAGATGAGGAGCTAGAAGCAGTTCTTGACGATCTTGTCGTAGATCGCGAGCCAGAAGAAGAACTTGACGACGAGCTTGTTTCCGAAGAAGAGGAGCCTGACGCAGACTCCGAGGTTGTCGACGATGAGCTTGCCGTCGCGGCTGATGTAGACGAATCCAGCGCTTGCGCCCCCTACCTGGCGCGCCAGATGTCGTGTCTCGATGCACGGACACCGGGAGTATAGGATACCCCTTTTAGGTTCGGCACGGGGCGCGAAGGAGGCTGAGAATCGTCTTCTCGGGCGGAGTCTAGATCAAGCTCTCCTCTCCACGATCAAAGCATGCAACCAAAGGGACACAAGGAGCTACCCAGGTTCAGGCCGCCCGGAGGCTAAAAGCCCTACTCCTGCATGTCTGGATTGATGGGTACTTCATAGTGTGGCTTACAATGGAGCCTCCCGGATGGGGTACCCGGAAGGGTTTTGGCGAGGTAGAAGAAGGACAGATCCTGACCCGGAGGAGATCACCTTCCCCTCTACCTTCGCAGCCCTAGTCTAGTCTTGCTCTGGTTGGAATTGTTCCTTGGTTCGACCTCCGTTCCGACCCCCTTCCTCCGTGCCTTGGTCCTCCTTTTATAGGCTAAGGGGTTGCCACAGGGTCACGTGAGGGGCACGAGGGACCTTCGGCGTGAAGGACCCCCCTCATCTAGTTTAGGGGGAGACGTGGCCTCTCCTCAGCCTAGCGTCTCCTTTGGGTTAGGTGGGAGCGTCGCCTTGGGGTGGACAGGGGCTGACACCACCACGGGCTGTGCTTCCTGCCCGCGCTGCCTTCGCCTTGCTTCCCAAGTCTTCTGAGGTCTTCTAGCGTGAGGTGGAGAGCTTATCCACAATGATGTGGGGAAGTACCCGAGAGGGAGTCTGGCCTCCTGCCGGGAACTCGGGCTCACGGGTCCTTCCTTGCCTTCTAGCTTGGTTCGGGGACCCGGCAGGCCCCCAGGACTGGAGCCCTTTGTCGACGTAGGCCTTGCTTGTCCTGACGGTGAACCCGCCAGCTTGACTTGAGTCTTGGTCTTGTCCATCTTCATCTTGGGCCCACATGGGGTGGACCCACTTTGGCAGCACTAGGGGAACCCCGTGTTCCACTGCTGCGACAAATACTCCCTCTTGGAGTTACAAGCATCTAATTGGCCAAATCATCTACTAACAACAGAGAGAATGCAAGATCATAAACAACATAAACACATAGATAGATAACAACTTGCTCATAGTATCAATATTCATCGGATCCCAGCAAACACAACATGTAGCATTACATAAAGATGATCTTGATCATGTTAGGCAGCTCACAAGATCTAAACATGGAGGCACAAGGTGGAGAGACAACCATCTAACTACTGCTATGGACCCGTAGTCCAAGGATGAACTACTCACGCATCACTCCGGAGGCAGGCATGGCGATGTAGAGCCCTCCGGTGATGATCTCCCTCCGGCAGGGTGCCGGGAAGAGCTTCAGAACCCTCCCGATTTAGGGTTGACGACGACGGCGGCGACGGAACTTTTCGTGGAATATGATCGGTGTTTTTAGGGTACGTGATATATCGGGAATATATAGGCGAAGAGGCGGCGTCGGGGGCTTCGCGAGGCGGCCACGCCAGGGTAGGGTGCGCCGACACGTGGGGCCGTGCCCTAGGGTGGCGTGGGCCCTACGTGGCTCGGCTCCGTCTCTCCTTTGGTCTTCGTGATCGTGACGGAGAAATATGAGCGTCCCTTTTTGTTTCGTCCAATTCCGAGAATATTTTGCGACTAGCTTTTCTGAAAGAGAAAAATAGCAGAAAACATGAACTCGCACTTCGGCATCTTGTTAATACGTTAGTCCCAGAAAATGCATAAAAATGCTATGAAGTGTAAACAAAACATGTTGCAATTGATATAATAATAGCATGGAAACATCAAAAATTATAGATACGTTTGAGATGTATCAAGCATCCCCAAGCTTAGTTCCTGCTCGTCCTCGAGTAGGTAAACGATAAAAGAACATAATTTTTGAAGTGACATGCTACCAACATAATCTTGATCAAATAATAATGTAATGCACATGAACTGAATGAAGTGATCTCAATGGTCTATAGTTTGCTAACAAGTAAACAAAGAGTAAACAAGACGAATCATACAAGTGCAAACTTTCATGGATAATACCTTGGAGACATTGGAGCTATAAGATCTTGTATAAGAGTGAGCTCACAAAGCAATAAATTCTAAATGAAAGTCTTTGACTTAACACAGAGGAAGATTTTAGTTTCAGCATTTGCTTCAACTTCAACATATTTATCTCAGGGATAATGTCAAGGCAAAGAATATAATCAGTCAAACACATAATTTATATAAAAACTGTTGTACTTAGGTTGACACTAGTGTTTGCTTGTGGAGACAGAAAGAAGTAGGAGAACTGACTCAACATTAAAGTAAAAGAAAGGCCCTTCACAGAGGGAAGCAGGGATTAAATCGTGTGCTAGAACTTTTTAAGTTTTTGAAAACAGAAGTAAAAATTGTTTTTGAGAGGTATATGCTAATGGTCAACAAATCAGCGATAGAGTTCTTATCATCTTCCATGCTAACTAACTTTTAGAGCGGTTCCAAGAATTTATATATACTTTGCATTTATATCATGCACTTTATAGCTTTTTGACACTCCTCCCCACCATTTCCTTTCACAAACCATGGCTAACCAAATCCTCGGGTGCCTGCCAATAATCTCAAACCATGAAGGAGTGTCTATTTTATTACTTTAGATATTAAGGTGGACTAACCAACTCTTTTGCAAAATAAAAGGTAGATAAGCAGATGAAGCTGCTAGTCTGAAGAAATCAGTTAGCATGGAAGATGACAAACCCAACTACCACGTCCTTATGAGCTTGGTAAACAGTGACACAAAAAGGTGTAGTTGAATATTTTAAAGGTAGCACATGAAAAATTTACTTGGAGTGGCAGGAAAATACCACATAATAGGTAGTTATGGTGGACACAGATGGCATGGATTTTGGCTCAAGGGTTTTGGATGCACAAGCAGCATTCCCGCTTAGTACAGAGTTTTAGGCTAGCAAGGTTATTTAGGCAAACACTAACTGCCAACCGGTACAGCAAGAATGTATATAAAAAACATGGCTGAAAAACCATAAGACTCCACATTGTCTTCCTTGTCAACCAAAACTTTCACTAGAAGTTATCAAGACTTTTTCGAACTACCAATGATACACAGATCAATATATCAACAAGCTTTACAGTAGTTCTTCACTAATTGCCATTACTTACACGATGCACAAGCTTAGTCATTTACTTACTTGGTAACTCAAAACAATTGACTAGTATGAAATTACTCAAGACAATGATCTACAAGATTCATGCAAGCATTTTATACCACTACCACATGCATAGCATTTTCTGGTCCAACCAAACACCAATCAACTTATTTAACAATTCTCCAAACAGATATAAGAGAAACAAGAGAGTACTTTCTTCAAAAGGAACTAATAGCTCTAACAAGAGATACATGAAAACAAAGAGCTAGAAGTTATAACAGTAGCTAGACAAGAATACTCAACAAGTATAAGTGAAGCACAAGAGTATTCTAATGAAAAAGCGGAGTGTGTATCTCTCCCAAGCAAGAATGCTAGGATCCAATAAGTATAGAGCAGAAAACAAAACAAACTAAAAACAAAAGCACACTGACGCTCCAAGAAAGGTACATATGATGTAAAGTAATAAAAATATAGTCTCACTAGAGATGACTTGATAGTTTGTTGATGAAGAAGGGGATACCTTGGGCATCCCCAAGCTTAGATGCTTGAGTCTTCTTGAAATATGCTGGGGAGATCCAAGGGAGCCTCCCCAAGCTTAAGCTTTTCACTCTTCTTGATCTTGTAATATCATCCTACTCTCTTAACACTTGAAAACTTCCTTCACACCAAAACTTAACATTTTTCTCATTAGCAGGTTAGTGCATCAAAATAAATAATCCACAAAGTTCTGTAAGGACACAATTCATAAGCAAATATTTTCACACCTTAGCTACTGATACTAGGCTTAAGTGAGGCTCTTCCACCATAAAAGAAACTCACTCAATACTTGTAAAAGAGAGAATGCAAAACAAAGACAGAATCTGTTAATAACCAGAACAGTCCGTAAAGACGATTTTTTCGGGGCACTTACGTCACGTAAATCGAAAAACTCTAGTCGTACGAAAGTTGCGTACATACGTCAGGAACACGCCCAAAAACTTTCAGATCAATATGATTTGTTCTCAATTTCTACCGAATTAAACGATGACGTACATAAATCTGTTCCTGTGCAGTAATCCAAAAATAGGTATCATCTTGTCGTAAGTAACTTTTCTTGGCACAACAAAATGCAAATAAAAGATACAAAGGAGTTACTACAGAAGTAAACATGCTCCTTGACTCAAGAGAAAAACAAAAATGAAAGAAAGTAAAAATAATGGGTTGCCTCCCATAAGCGCTTCTCTTTAATGTCTTTTAGCTAGGCATGAAACATGCATCAAGTATTGTCAAGACCAGAAACATCAACACTATAATTTGTCCTAACAATAATATCAAAAGGGTGTTTCATCCTCTTCCTAGGGAAGTGTTCCATACCTTTCTTGAGTGGGAATTGAAATTTTACATTCCCCTCTTTCATATCAATAACAGCACCAACAGTTTTAAGAAAAGGTCTTCCCAAAACAATAGGACAAGAAGGATTGCATTCAATATCCAAAACCACAAAATCAACAGGGACAATATTATTGTTAACCATGATAAAAACATTATCAACTCTCCCTAAAGGTTTCTTCATAGAAGAATCAGCAAAGTGAACATCCAAATAGCATTTTTCCAATGGTGCAAGATCAAGGATATCATAAATCTTTTTAGTCGTAACAGAGATACTAGCACCAAGATCACACAAAGAATTGCATTCAAAGTCATTCAATTTCATTTTAATGATGGGCTCCCAACCATCATCTAACTTCCTAGGGATAGAAGCTTCACGTTTTAATTTCTCTTCCCTAGCATGCATGAGAGCATTGATGATATGTTTAGTAAAAGTCATATTTATTTCACTAGCCTTAGGACTCTTAGATAGCTTTTGCAAGAACATAATGACTTCAGTTATGTTACAACCATCAAAATCAAAATCATTATCATCAAAGGTAATGGAACCATTATCTCCTACACTCCTAAAAATTTCAGCACTTTTATCACGAACAATGGTAGTGCTATCAGGCAGTTTAAAGCTTTTTGCAGTAGAAGTGGAGACATTTCCAACACCAATTATCTTACCATTAACAGTAGAAGGCTTGCTAGCACTTGAGGTATCATCAGTTTTAGTAGTAAAAATAGTGCAAACTCTAGCAACATTACTTTGTTTAGCAATTTCAGCTTCTTTTTCCTCTCTTTCCCATCTTTCATGTAACTCAGCTAGCATCCTAATGTTGTTATCAATTCTAACTTGTATAGGATTGAGATTTTTGCTCTCTTTAACATCATTAGGCATAACTTTTATTTTCAGAAAATCAACATCATGAGCAAGACTATCAACCTTAGCAGCAAGAATATCTAGTTTCCCTAGCTTTTCCTCAACAGTTTTGTTAAAAGTAGTTTGTGTGCTAATAAAATCCTTAAGCATGACTTCAAGATCAGAGGGCACACTTCTATTATTGTTGTAGGAATTGCCATAATAATTACCATAAGAGTTGTTACCATTCGAAGGATATGGCCTATAATTGTTGTTACCAAAATTATTCCTATAGGCATTGTTGTTGAAGTTATTATTTTTAATGAAGTATACATCAACATTTTTCTCATGAGCAACCAATGAAGCTAAAGGAACATTATTTGGATCAACAGGAGAATGACCATTCGAAAGCATAGACATAATGGCATCAACTTTATCACTCAAGGAGGAGATTTCTTCAACAGAGTTTACCTTCTTACCTGTTGGAGCCCTTTCAGTGTGCCATTCAGAGTAATTTATCATCATATCATCAAGAAGTTTTGTAGCAGCACCCAAGGTGATGGACATGAAAGTCCCTCCAACAGCCAAATCAAGAAGATTCCTTGAAGAAAAATTTAATCCTGCATAAAAGGTTTGGATGATCATCCAAGTAGTCAGTCCATGAGTGGGACAATTTTTAACCAATGATTTCATTCTCTCCCAAGCTTGGGCAACATGCTCATTATCAAATTGCACGAAATTCATAATGCCACTTCTTAAAGATATAATTTTAGCAGGAGGATAATATTTTCCAATGAAAGCTTCTTTACACTTAGTCCAAGAATCAATACTATTCCTAGGCAAAGATAGCAACCATTCTTTAGCTCTTCCTCTCAAGGAGAAAGGAAACAATTTCAGTTTAATAATATCACCTTCTACTTCCTTATACTTTTGCATATCACAAAGTTCAACAAAGTTGTTAAGGTGAGCAGCAGCATCATCAGTACTAACACCAGAAAATTGCTCTTTCATATAACCAGATTTAACAGTGCAGGTTTAATTTCATAGAACTCTGCTGTGGTAGCAGGAGGAGCAATAGGTGTACATATGAAATCATTGTTGTTTGTGCTAGTGAAGTCACATAACTTAGTGTTTTCAGGATTACTCATTTTAGCAAAACTAAAACAAGACAACAACAAATTAAAAAATAAACTAGGTGCAAGATTTTTTTTTTGTGTTTTTGATTTTTAACAGCAAACAAGATAAAATAAATTAAAACAAGCAAGACAAAAACAAAGTAAAAAGATTGGAAGTGTGAGACTCCCCTATCTGGAGATTCCAGTATCCCCGGCAACGGCGCCAGAAAACAGTCTTGATGCCCGTGATACACACGTTCGTTGGGAGACCCCAAGAGGAAGGTATGATGTAGTGCAGCAGCAGTTTTCCCTTGAAATATGACCAAGGTTTATCGAACCAGGAGGACACGGAGGTTCTTCAGAAGGTGACAGCAGCAACAGAGTGTGGCGCGACGCAACACTAGGGACTCTGGTGGCTGACATGGAACCTGCACTCAACACAAGCAAACTACTTTGCCCAACGAAACAGAGAGGTTGTCAATCTCTCCGGTCTTGCTGAAACAAAGGATTAAACGTATGGTGTGGAAAACAGTAGTGATTGCAGAAAGTAACAAGGAACATATGATTGCAGTAGGATTTATCAGTATGAGGAAATTGGACCGGGGTCCACTGTTCACTAGTGGTTCTCTCCAATAAGGATAACTAACATGCTGGGTGAACAAATTACAGCTGGGCAATTGACAAATAGAGAGTGCATGACAATGCAATATATGACAAGATGTTCATTATGAGATTTAATTGGGCATTACAACAAAGTACATAGACTTGCTATCCAACGCATCTATGCCTAAATAATCTACCTTCAGGTCAGCATCTGCATCACTTCCAGTATTAAGTTGCAAACAACAGATTATTGCATGAAGTAAAGTGTGTAATGTAAACAATGCAAATGACATGTAGACAAAGCATCATTGTTTTATCCCTAGTGGCAACAACACATCCACAACCTTAGACGTTGCTGTCACTCGCCCAGATTTCTGGAGGCATGAACCCACTATCTAGCATAAATATTCCCTGTTGGAGTTACAAGCATCTACTTGGCCAAAGCATCTACTAGCAACGGAGAGCATGCAAGATCATAAAAACATAAACACATAGATAGATAAACAACTTGCTCATAGTATCAATATTCATCGGATCCCAGCAAACACAACATGTAGCATTACATAAAGATGATCTTGATCATGTTAGGCAGCTCACAAGATCTAAACATGGAGGCACAAGGTGGAGAGACAACCATCTAGCTACTGCTATGGACCCGTAGTCCAAGGATGAAATACTCACGCATCACTCCGGAGGCAGGCATGGCGATGTAGAGCCCTCCGGTGATGATCTCCCCTCCGGCAGGGTGCCGGGAAGAGCTTCAGAACCCTCCCAATCTAGGGTTGACGACGACGGCGGCGACGGAACTTTTCGTGGAATATGATCGGTGTTTTTAGGGTACGCGATACATCGGGAATATATAGGCGAAGAGGCGGCGTCGGGGGCTTCGCGAGGCGGCCACGCCAGGGTAGGGCGCACCGGCATGTGGGGTCGCGCCCTAGGGTGGCGTGGGCCCTACGTGGCTTGGCTCCGTCTCTCCTTTGGTCTTCGTGATCGTGACGGAGAAATATGAGCGTCCCTTTTTGTTTCGTCCAATTCCGAGAATATTTTGCGACTAGCTTTTCCGAAAGAGAAAAACAGCAGAAAACAGGAACTGACACTTCGGCATCTTGTTAATAGGTTAGTCCCAGAAAATGCATAAAAATGCTATGAAGTGTAAACAAAACATGCAGCAATTGATATAATAACAGCATGGAAACATCAAAAATTATAGATACGTTTGAGACGTATCACATTGCAGGAAAGATGCATGAGAAGAATCATCCCAAGAAAACTATTATCTCCACATGGATCTTTTTTGGCCACCCACATATGATAGTCTTGGTGGGAAGAAATATTGCTTGGTGATTGTGGATGATTATTCAAGATATTGTTGGACCTTCTATATCAAGAGAAAGAGTGAAACACAAAAGATATTCATTGACTTTGCAACCTTGGTTCAACGACAATATGAATCCAAGATTTTGGCAATACGAAGTGACAATGGTACGAAGTTCAAGAATTACACTATGGATGATTTCCTAAGTGGGGAGGGCATTCAACACCAATATTCCGCTGCTTATACTCCACAACAAAATGGTGTTGCTGAAAGGAAGAACCACACTCTTATTGATATGGCAAGAACTATGTTGGCTGAATTTCATTCCCCCTATAACTTTTGGGCTGAGGCCATCAACACAGCTTGCCACTACTCAAACCGGCTCTTCTTCCATCCTCTCATGGATAAGACACCATATGAACTCCTCACCGGTAAAAAGCCAAATGTATCTTACTTTCGAGTCTTTGGTTGCAAATGCCATGTTTACATTAAAGGTTGTAAAATTGCTAAATTTGAATCTAGATCTTTTGTTGGTATACTTGTTGGATATGCCGCAAACTCTCATGCTTATAGGGTCTACAACATATCCACCGGGTGTGTTGAAGAGTCTATGAATGTAGAGTTTGACGAGGATAATGGCTCCCAAGCGGGGCATATTGATCATGATGATGCAGGTGATGATCCCTCATCTCAAGCCATAAGAACTATGGGGATTGGAGAACTTATTCCTATTGAAGAAACTATTATTGATACTCAAGAAGAAGGAACAAGTTCTACTCAAGTTGAGCCATCTACCTCAACAATGGATCAAGAAACTATCCAAGAACAAGAGCTCTTCATCCACATGATCAAGAAAATGGTCAAAACCCACCCAACTCTAGTGGTGAACAAGAACATCAAGAGCCCACAACTCCAAGAACTCCACTCCGGGTTGATCATGAACAAAATGAAGGCAAAGATGGAATGTTTGTCCAGCTTAGAACCTCTCAAGGTATATGATGCTCTTGAAGATATGGATTGGGTTGCGGCTATGCATGAAGAGTTGAACAACTTTGAGCGCAACAAAGTATGGTCATTAGTTGAAAGACCCAAAGACACATGTCATAATGTCATTGGAACCAAGTGGATATTCAAGAACAAGAAAGACTCACATGGTCAAGTCATCCGTAACAAAGCAAGATTGGTTGCACAAGGTTACACCCAAATCGAAGGAGTCGACTATGGTGAAACCTATGCCCCCGTTGCTAGACTTGAATCCATTCGTTTACTAATTGCCTATGCATCTACTCATAACATTGTCTTATATCAAATGGATGTTAAAAGTGCTTTCTTAAATGGTCCACTAAATGAGTTAGTATATGTTAAACAACCTCCGGGTTTCGAAGACCCTAAATTTCCTAACCACGTGTACTTACTACATAAGGCTCTTTATGGGCTCAAGCAAGCTCCACGTGCTTGGTATGATCATCTCAAGGAGTTCTTAGTAGACCGTGGCTTTGAAATTGGGGTAATAGATCCCACCCTTTTTACAAAAAGGATAAATGGAGAGTTTTTCGTATGCCAAATATATGTTGATGATATTATCTTTGGTTCTACTAACCATGAATTTAGCGATCAATTCTCCAAGCTAATGACCAAGGAATTTGAGATGTCCATGATGGGAAAGTTGAATTATTTTCTTGGCTTTGAAATTCATCAATGGAGAGAAGGGACTTTCTTATGTCAAGCCAAGTATATAAAGGACATGCTCAAGAAGTTTGAAATGACAAATGTCAAACCCTATAAGTTTCCAATGGATACAAAAGCAAATCTTTATTTGGACCCGGAGGGCAAGGAGGTAGATCAAAAGCTTTATCATTCTATGATTGGATCTTTGCTTTACCTTTGTGCATCTAGACCGGACATTATGTTTACTGTGGGTATGTGTGCAAGATTCCAATCAAGTCCAAGAGAAAGTCATGAAACCGCAGTCAAAAGGATTCTAAGATACCTTGCTGGAACTCCTAACCTTGGTCTTTGGTATCCCCATGGGACAAGCTTTGACCTTGTAGGGTACTCGGATGCGGATTGGGCAGGCTGCCAAATGGACAGAAAATCAACTTCGGGTACCTGCCAATTTCTTGGTAGGTCTCTCGTGAGTTGGTCTTCTAAGAAGCAAAATTGTGTGGCAGCTTCCTCCACCGAAGCTGAGTATATTGCTGCTGGAAGTTGCTGTGCACAACTATTATGGATGAGGCAAACTTTAAAGGATTATGGTGTCATTTGTGACAAAGTGCCTCTTTTATGTGACAATGAAAGTGCCATCAAAATTGCTCATAATCCGGTGCTCCATGGGAAGACCAAGCATATTGAGATCCGGTATCACTTCATTCGGGATCATGTTGAGAAGGGTCATATTCAGATATCTTATGTCAACACCAAGCATCAACTTGCAGATATGTTCACAAAACCTCTTGGTGAAGCAAGATTCAAAGAGTTGAGAGGTGAACTGAATGTGGTGGACATAAGTAAGTGGACTTAATGGAAAACTTGCATACCTACCCATAGTAGACATTTTATCTTGGTTTAGATGTAGGCATGGACATAGGGGGAGTGCGGTTCAAATACATTGGACTATCCCTCCCCCATTATGCCGACATTAAGAACTCATTTGGTACTCTATATTCGCTTCTATGAATTGTGAGCTTAAATGACAAGTAGTGGCAGTGAACCCAAGATATATCTTCGCGGTGTCACACCACACATACTCATACATGGTGGCCCAGGCCACCGCCCTCCTCCTTGAGGAGTTGGTTCTGATTTGGATTTCTATTGAAAATCATTTGATTTTTAACTATCACTAAGTTTTATGGAAAACATACTCAACTTGGCATTTTCCTATTCGATTGTTGCAAGTTTGAGTATGAAGTACCACTGTCAGTTTGGCCATCTAATCCCAAGCCTATCTTGCCTAAAAACATTCCATCTTTAAGCACACAATTCTGTTATTGACACTGAGGAGAAAGGGTTCAGCAGGCCAGAATTTCTAAGGAAATCCTGACGATCAGAATATCTGATTTCTAACTAGCTCGGATTATCCGACTATCAGATTATCCGATCCAAGCCAGAGTCAGAATATCTGATTGGGCAGTTTGTCGCGTATCTCTAAAAGAGAAGAGGTCGGGGTGAAGGGCTCACTCGAGCGTTTTCTTCCACCCCCGACCTCCTCTCTCCACCAACGCCGCTGCCTGCCGTTCCCGCACCGCCCCGGCGATTCCGGCCACCCCCAACTCCGGATCTGTCCCGGATCTGGTGCTTCTCCTTCCCGGGAACCCATTCCTCCAAGCCATTTCCTCAATGGAAGAGGGTGACTTCTTCTTTCTCAAATCCTAGGTGTTCTTCACCTAGCACTTTATAAGAAGTTATTCCTTGCAATTTCCTTGAGGATAGTGGTTCCCATTGGTACTAAGAACAATAGGCTTGCACCCCGCTTGTAGATCTACTGCTAGACCTAGGTTTCAAATCAGTCTGTTGCTGCAGTGTCCAGATCGGATATTCCGATTAGTTCCGCATCGGATATTCCGGGCACCGGATATTCCGATACAGGCTAACTCGGATTATCCGATGTGCCTGTTTCAAGCAACACTTTGATTTATCCATGACTCAGTAGCTTCAACTTCGGGATGCTCTTCTATTGTACCGCATACCATTCCTGATTCTATGACTTGTGTGTACTTATCCCTGCTGCCCATCTATTGCTTTATCTCACAGGTGATTCAAGTAGACCTTCGAAGAAGAGATATGCACGCAAGCGTCATTTCATTGAGAATGAATATGGGGTTGGAGTTGATGAGACAATAATAAGAAGACAAGAAAAGGAGGCAGCCAAGAAAAAGTAGTTGGCAGCCAAGAAGAAGTCAGTGAAGAAAACTACTGCTAGACCTTCAAGGAAGGGCAAGGAAACTCGTCCAAACTACAAGACCATGGACAGTGTTGACTATGCCGCTGTTCGTCAGTATAACTGGTATACAAGGATGGCAAGGGATGAACATATTGAGGATCCAAACTACTGGTGCATGGAGCAGAACTATATTTACAGGGACATCTATCTGGACTACAGGCACCCTATTCGTCCAATGCAGCCCTATAGGCTGCAAGATATCAAGGCCAAGCCAAGATGCGTCCAAACTGCTGAGGTGTTAGAATAGATGGGACTAGTTCCTCTTATAGAAAAGCAATGTCCCTACAATGTGCCACTAGTTCTGCAGTTTTTCTCCACCTTGGCGATCGAAGGTGATATTCCCAAAACCATGAAGTGGATGTCTGGTAGTGATACGTCTCAAACGTATCTATAATTTTTGATGTTTCCATGCTGTTATTATGTCAATTGCTACATGTTTTGTTTACACTTCATAGCATTTTTATGCATTTTCTGGGACTAACCTATTAACAAGATGCCAAAGTGCCAGTTCCTGTTTTCTACAGTTTTTCTCTTTCAGAAAAGCTAGTCGCAAAATATTCTCAGAATTGGACGAAACAAAAAGGGACACAAATATTTCTCCATCACGATCACGAAGACCAAAGGGGAGACGGAGCCGAGCCACGAGGGGCCCACGCCACCCTAGGGTGCGGCCCCACTTGCCGGCGCGCCGAGGCCTGGCGTGGCCGCCTCGTGAAGCTTCTGACGCCGCCTCTTCGCCTATATATTCCCGATGTATCGCGTACCCTAAAAACACCGATCATATTCACGAAAAGTTCCGTCGCCACCGTCGTCGTCAACCCTAGATTGGGAGGGTTCTGAAGCTCTTCCCGGCACCCTGCCGGAGGGGAGATCATCACCGGAGGGCTCTACATCTCCATGCATGCCTCCGGAGTGATGCGTGAGTAGTTCATCCTTGGACTACGGGTCCATAGCAGTAGCTAGATGGTTGTCTCTCCACCTTGTGCCTCCATGTTTAGATCTTGTGAGCTGCCTAACATGATCAAGATCATCTTTATGTAATGCTACATGTTGTGTTTGCTGGGATCCAATGAATGTTGATACTATGAGCAAGTTGTTTATCTATCTATATGTTTATGTTGTTTATGATCTTGCATGATCACTGTTGCTAATAGATGCTTTGGCCAAGTAGATGCTTGTAACTCCAAGAGGGAGTATTTATGCTAGATAGTGCGTTCATGCCTCCAGAAATCTAGGCGAGTGACAGCAACGTCTAAGGTTGTGGATGTGCTGTTGCCACTAGGGATAAAACAATGATGCATTGTCTACATGTCATTTGCATTGTTTACATTACACACTTTACTTCATGCAATAATCTGTTGTTGCAACTTAATACTAGAAGTGATGCAGATGCTGACCTGAAGGTGGATTATTTAGGCATAGATGAGTTGGATAGCAAGTCTATGTACTTTGTTGTAATGCTCAATTAAATCTCATAATGAACATCTTGTCATATATTGCATTGTCATGCACTCTCTATTTGTCAATTGCCCAGCTGTAATTTGTTCACCCAGCATGTTAGTTATCTTTTATGGAGAGACACCACTAGTGAACTGTGGACCCCGGTCCAATTTTCTCATACTGATAAAACCTACTGCAATCATCTATTCCTTGTTACTTTCTCCAATCACTACTGTTTTCCACACCATACGTTTAATCCTTTGTTTCAGCAAGACCGGAGAGATTGACAACCTCTCTGTTTCGTTGGGCAAAGTAGTTTGCTTGTGTTGTGTGCAGGTTCCACGTCAGCCACCAGAGTCCCTAGTGTTGCGCCGTGCCACACTCTGCTGCTGTTGTCACCTTCTGAAGAACCTCCGTGTCCTCCTGGTTCGATAAACCTTGGTCATATTTCAAGGGAAAACTATTCCTACACTACATCATACCTTCCTCTTGGGGTCTCCCAACGAACTTGTGTTGTCACGGGCATCAAGACACTTTTCTGGCGCCGTTGCCGGGATACTGGAATCTCCAGATAGGGAGTCTCACACTTCCAATCTCTTTACTTTGTTTTTGTCTTGCTTGTTTTATTTTATTTTATCTTGTTTGCTGTTAAAAAACAAAAACACAAAAAAAAATCCTGCATCTAGTTTATTTTCAGTTTTGTTACCTGCTTGTTACCATGTCTAGCTCTGCTCCTTTTATTGTTGAGCCCCCTTTAGGAGAAATCATTGGGTTCGAACAGGAGAATGGGGAAACTTTTAAAAAGGCTTGGGAAAGGATGTTAGAACTGCATAGGAAGATGCAACCTAAAATGGATTTGGGCATTCTTATAAAACTTTTCTACTTTGGCTTGTTACCCTTATACAAAAATGCTCTAGATATCATGGTGGGAGAGACTTTCTCTGAATATGATGCAGCAAAAGCCTATAAAATTTTGAATGGACTAGCTTACTTTCCCATGGTAGATGAAGCTGGGGTATTTACTAGGCTAGATAAGATAGAAAAGTCACTTAATGATTTAAACTTGAGCCACAATCTTATGGAACAACCCCTGGTTGAGTTAAAAAATGATTGGGAACCTTTCATTGAGATAAGTATTGGTAGTAAGAAATTTCGGGCCTACTGTGATCTTGGTTCTACAATGTCTATCATGCCTAAAATTGTGTATGACTTATTAAATCTTGATGGTATGGTTGATTATCCTATTTTCCATTTTCACGCTGATGGTACTATCATAAAGAGTTTGGGGATTATTAATAATATTGAAGTTACTATGCAAAATAAGACTATACCTGCAAACTTTATGATCCTTGCAAAATATCCTAACAATATAGTCTTGGGAAGGTCTTTCTTAAAAAGTAATGGGGGATTTATCAATGCAAAGTATGGGTTTATGAAATTTATTGCTCCTATCAACCGAAGGTTTTTCTTCCCAATTAAGAAAGAGGATCCCACAGAAAGTTTGGGGGATTTCAATGTTTTTGGCAATACTTGATGCATTTTTCATGCCTAGCTAAAAGGCATTAAAGAGAAGCGCTTATGGGAGGCAACCCTTTGTTTTTACTTTATGTTATTTTTGTTTTTATCTTGAGTCAAGGAGCATGTTTACTTCTGTAGCAACTCCTCTATATCTTTTATTTGCTTTTTGTTGTGCCAAGAAAAGTCACTTATGACAAGATGGTACCTATTTTTGGATTACTGCACAGGAACAAATTTCTGGATGTCACCGTTTAATTCGGTAGAAAAGTAGAAAAATCGTATTGATCTGAAATTTTTTGTGCTTGTTCCTGACGTATGTATGCAACTTTCGTATGACTAGAGTTGTTCGATTTACGCGACAAAAGTGCCCCAAAAAAATCGTCTTTACGGATTGTTCTGGTTTTGACAGATTCTGTCTTTATTTTGCATTCTCTCTTTTACAAGTATTGAGTGAGTTTCTTTTATGGTGGAAGAGCCTCACTTAAGCCTAGTATCAGTAGCTAATGTTTGAAAATATTTGCTTATGAATTGTGTCCTTACAGAACTTTGTGAGATTATTTGTTTTGATGCACTAACCTGCTAATGAGAAAAATGATAAGTTTTGGTGTGAAGGAAGTTTTCAAGTGTTAAGAGAGGAGGATGATATTACAAGATCAAGAAGAGTGAAGAGCTTAAGCTTGGGGAGGCTCCCATGGATCTCCCCAGCATATTTCAAGAAGACTCAAGCATCTAAGCTTGGGGATGCCCAAGGCATCCCCTTCTTCATCAACAAATTATTAGGTCATCTCTAGTGAGACTATATTTTTATTCCTTTACATCATATGTACTTTTCTTGGAGCGTCAGTGTGCTTTTGTTTTGTTTTGTTTTGTTTGCTGCTCTATACTTGTTGGATCCTAGCATCCTTGTTTGGGAGAGAGACAAGCTCCGCTTTTTCATTAGAATACTCTTGTGCTTCACTTATACTTGTTGAGTATTCTTGTCTAGCTACTACTATAACTTCTAGCTCTTTGTTTTCATGTATCTCTTGTTAGAGCTATTAGTTTCTGTTGAAGAAAGTACTCTCTTGCTTCACTTATATCTGTTTGGAGAGTTGTTTAAATAAATTGATTGGTGTTTGGTTGGACCAGAAAATGCTATGCATGCGGTAGTGGTATAAAATGCTTACATGAATCTTGCAGATCATTGTCTTGAGTAATTTGATACTTGTCAATTGTTTTGAGTTACCAAGTAAGTAAATGACTAAACTTGTGCATCGTGTAAGTAATGGCAATTAGTGAAGAACTACTGTAAAGCTTGTTGATATATTGATCTTTGTATCATTGGTAGTTCGAAAAAGTCTAGATAACTTCTAGTGAAAGTTTTGGTTAACAAGGAAGACAATGTAGAGTCTTATGGTTTTTCAGCCATGTTTTTTTATATACATTCTTGCTGTACCGGTTGACAGTTAGTGTTTGCTTAAATAACCTTGCTAGCCTAAAACTCTGTACTAAGCGGGAATGCTGCTTGTGCATCCAAAACCCTTGAGCCAAAATCCATTCCATCTGTGTCCACCATAACTACCTATTATGTGGTATTTTCCTGCCACTCCAAGTAAATTTTTCATGTGCTACCTTTAAAATATTCAAATACTCCTTTTTGTGTCACTGTTTACCAAGCTCATAAGGACGTGGTAGTTGGGTTTGTCATCTTCCATGCTAATTGATTTCTTCAGACTAGCAGCTTCATCTGCTTATCTACTTTTATTTTGCAAAAAGAGCTGGTTAGTCCACCTTAATATCTAAAGTAATAAAATAGACACTCCTCCATGGTTTGAGATTGTTGGCAGACACCCGAGGATTCGGTTAGCCATGGTTTGTGAAAGGAAATGGTGGGGAGGAGTGTCAAAAAGCTATAAAAGTGCATGATATAAATGCAAAGTATATATAAACTCTTGGAACCTCTCTAAAAGTTAGTTAGCATGGAAGATGATAAGAACTCTATCGCTGATTTGTAGACCACTAGCATACACCTCTCAAAAACAATTTTTACATTTGTTTTCAAAAACTTAAAAGTTCTAGCACATGATTTAATCCCTGCTTCCCTCTGCGAAGGGCCTTTCTTTTACATTAATGTTGAGTCAGTTTTCCTACTTCTTTCTGTCTCACAAGCAAACACTTGTGTCAACCTAAGTACAACAGTTTTTATATAAATTATGTGTTTGACTGATTATATTCTTTGCCTTGACATTATCCCTGAGTTAAATATGTTGAAGTTGAAGCCAATGCTGAAACTAAAATCTTCCTCTGTGTTAAGTCAAACACTTTCATTTAGAATTTATTGCTTTGTGAGCTCACTCTTATACAAGATCTTATAGCTCCAATGTCTCCAAGGTATTATCCATGAAAGTTTGCACTTGTATGATTCATCTTGTTTACTCTTTGTTTACTTGTTAGCAAACTATAGACCATTGACTTGGATCACTTCATTCAGTTCATGTGCATTACATTATTATTTGATCAAGATTATGTTGGTAGCATGTCACTTCAAAAATTATGTTGTTTCTATCGTTTACCTACTCGAGGACGAGCAGGAACTAAGCTTGGGGATGCTTGATACGTCTCAAACGTATCTATAATTTTTGATGTTTCCATGCTGTTATTATATCAACTAGCTGGGTGGCCCGCGCAATTGCGCGGCTAGATGATAAACTATATATAAGGCTTGAAAGTAAATTCTACTTGATGCACGTGCAAATTCTACCCTTCAACTCTTATTTTTCCTCGTGCTCCGTCAATTGATTGTAACTACCTAATCTCTGCTCAGGGGCAGAGCTACAGTGTAATGACCGGCGTCAAATGACACTGACGACCAAGTGAAAATCCCTTTGTATCTATAGTGCATAAGCAAGAAATGACCCCATTAAAATTGATGCAAGTTTGTGTTACTCATGTTTCTGACCCCAGCGACCATTTACTCTGGCTTCGCCCCGACTCTGCTCCGTCTCAATCAATCGTAAGTACTATAATACTCAAGTAGAATAATCTAATATAATATTAATTGTTATAGACTTTAATACATAAGATATATTGAAAAATATATTTATTAAGTGTATATGAAACATGCTAGAAACCTGGCACTATTCCGCCTCCGCCTCTAGTATGATGTATGATGTATCTACTATTTTGAGTAAACAGAAATAAAGCTACTTGGCATCCAGTCAAATTACCAAAATTATATTGTCACGTGTTACACAGCCATCATTTAAAAGGATCCCTCGGCTGTCAAAATGAAGAACAAATGTCTACATGACCTGAGAAAGTTAAGCTTTAGCTATTGTTTCGAGCATAGATAGCAAGTAGAAGACATTTTATGTTCTGCTACCAATAAGATTGGTAGTAGTTGTCATTCGTCCATCAGCAAGGATTTTTCTGTCAAGCAAATCAAGAAAAAATATTATTGTTAGGAAAATTTATGGCGCCATTAGTGGAGTGATACTGAAATAACAGAACATGTAATATGTACAACAAATTTACACCCAGGAAAACAACATTGCAGGAAAACCATACAGAAAATAAGTATTTGCCTCTATTTACAAAATGCTGTTGATAAGGAGATAAGTATTCATCACAGCAAAAAATTACAGGAAAAACAATACACATTGTTTCCAGTTCTTTTGACAAACAGGGCGACCATATATGACAGTTTACTGTGCACCAATTTTGCATTGTAACTGGTAGATTTACGATTTTCATGAGAGATCAAAACCTGCATATACATCCATGATTTAGAGACCAATTAATCACCCACCTTGGCTCAATCTACCATCTCGTCCAAGACTCCTCCATCTACCAGATTGTTTCACCTACAGGGAGATTCCATTTAATGGTTTAAAATATTATCGAGTAGCGCCTTCTGCAGTGCTTGTTGCTGGACTCACCATGATATGTTTGAGTAATATATATTACCAAAATACACTGGATAATAACTAAATACTTAGGAAAAGGGAGATTTTTATTTTATTGTACTGTCCAATTGGTCCCTGCACTGATGCAGAGGTCTTTTGCCACAGCTTACCTATCATGTCCCTGCGTGGAGCTCAATGCAGGTTTTATGCTAGGGCATTGCAGGGGCGTCCATGGCTTTCTGACGATGTCACTTCCCGCCGGATTAATGTTGCCATGCAGACTCGTCATGGATCGTATGTTTGACTACGTCGCTTCTCGATGGATCACTGTCCCCATGTAAGTACGCAATTGATACTATAGCGCATTACGGTGGGGTGGGATCGTAGATGTCCAAGCTAAATCGTTCATGAAAAATTCTCATGTAGGATCTATTGATTTGAAATAAGTTTAAAAAAATAAGGTAACCATAATCGTTGTACTTTTCATAATTTATTGCAAATATGGATGGCTACTGATTATAAATGAGAATCAGTATTAAAGAAAATAAAGGGGACTCCAAACACGCATGCTCATTTTAGATTGGCATTATCCAACAATAACAAACACACACAAAATGGGACAGAAGTTAACAATTGTGGATGAGAAACGTACACTTATCCTGGAATTACATCTTGGCAATCGCTATCCCATGGCGCTGTAGACATCAAATAGACCAACATAAAAATTCATCCTCAGCCCGATTAATTTTTAACAAATCTTACAGTCCGGCAACCTGAACAGAAGTGTAAATAGGGACAATCAATTGAATAGCAGCAGGTTACAAAGTTAAAAAGGCTTTAAAGCTTTGCCTTAACTTATTCCTCCAATTTCCTGAAGAAAAACATTGTACCAATTATCCTGCCTTAGGCCATATTAGAGTCACTCGATCACATGATTCAGAGCTTATTATCATTACAAAAAGATACTCACCGGGTGTTTGCCTATGTATTATTCAATCATACTCTAATAATCAAAATATAGCTTTGGGTATACATCTCCAGGGTGTTAAAGATTTTTTCCAAGTAAGTTGAACTGTTTAAGTTACATCCCGGCCAGGTGTGACAACCATTATCATGTGGTAAATCAAAAGAATTCATATCACTATAATTAAGATACCGATTATTACAAATAATAACCCAATAGTGTGGCTTGGAGCACAACTAATATAAGGTACCCTATATGATCCTCCTTTCTTTAGGAGTAAAAAGTATGAATACATAAGCACCAATAGGATATTCACTATGAGCTTGGTTGATAGGACGATCATCCCAAAGTTGTATGAGTGTAAAACCACTATATCACCTTCAATGTAATCCTTTAATACTATTTAGGCCAATAAATAAACAGAAATTCATTGACATATAATACATGGGCTCTACATTGATCCTTCAATTTTTGTTCTCGAATATTTCTGAATCAGCACTTCAATATTTATTTTTTAACTTTCCTCTTCTTCAGCTCTCACCAACTGGGTGTTATATAATTGAAGACACATTATTTGGCAAATCACATGGTAAAAGCTCTCAGCCATGCGCACAACTGTCACAATGATAATGTTGAGCTCTGAAAGTGTGAGACTGGAGTGATTCGACACATATAATCCACCATACGAAAAATTCATAGCACATATCGTTGTGGAAAGAAGAAATGATATATAAGTACTATTTAACCAAGAAATAAGGCACGTACCATATTTATTTCATGCTTCAGAGATTACAATTTGTTAGCTCGCATGCATAAATCTACATTGCGGACAGAAAGTCACAACTGAACAAATCCTTGATATAAGTAAACTTTAGATGCAAACAAAATATATAAATAAATAATGCAGTGTGATATTAAAATTGCTTTTAAATTCATGGCATTGAGAAATAAGTCATTAAGGCTAATATAAACCGCTAGCAATAAGTAAGGCATTAATAAATATTACATCGTAAGATACAACTGTATTAGCCAGTTGATCCCAATACACCAATGCAACAATAGAGAAAACTGAAGCAGTCACAACATACCTCTATGCAGACTTAATGTAACATCCCAAAAATATTATCAATATTATATTCCAAAAATGAGAGCCAACAAAAACTTTTGTTGTTTATTGTGTGTTGATTGCTTCTTGTCACTTAAGTTGTTTGTCCTTGTTGTGTGTGTTGCTTGCTCTAATAAACACTTGAAGAAAAGGTAGAAAACAAAATAAAGTTATAAAGAAGGAAAAATAAAAGTGACAAGTTGTCACATGAAATTCTTCAAGTGACAAACTCAACTAATTTCAAACCAAAGTCAGTGGAGTTGTAATGTAAACACTCCCATTTTGATTCTTACTACTTTCCCTCTTCAATGCTATTTTTAAAACTAATTTTAAAATTGTAAAGTAAAATCAAATTGTGTTGTCTTCTACACATCAGTAGCTTTCCATAGAATTTTAGTTTGTATTTTTGTGACCAACAGAACTCAAGTTATTGAATTAAACATGATCAACAAGTTTCTGCCATAATTTTGAACATAAGCAAATGATGTTTAATTCAATTATTTTGAAACCAAATTGTATGGTTTGATGTGTGCAGTAACTATGTGTGATGTTCATGGCTGTTGTGTTGAGATGATTGCTTGTATAACTTAGTGATTGTTTGCATTGTTTGTTATTAATTAGACGAGAACGTTGACGGATATATCGGGGAAGGAGAGTTTGCTGAAATTGAAGAACAAGAGCAAGATCACTTTGCCAAGCAAGGCAAGCTATTCTCTGAGCTTGCACTACAAACATATGCATCTACTTTCATAACATGTTTTACTCTCAAAGCAAGATTTATAAAACCCATTTCAAAAGTATATGGATATTATTTTGCCACCCTATGTAGTAGCTTATATAAAACTTTAGGATGGGAAACAATGTTGTTTATTCAAAACTCCTTTGAAATTTCTTGTGTGGTTATGGAATGCCGAGATGTCGGTGTTGGAATGGAGAAGTGGAAAAATGGTGATGTTTATGAAAAATGCACAGTGTCCTAGTACTATGGCGACCAATCTTACCCTGTGCGACCACATTTACCATATATGGGAAAAGGCTTAGTCATGTAGTTTGCTCTTATTAGTATGGGATACCTCATCAACGGAGATGACTCCGTTATGCATGAGGGGATGGTCCGAGGACCTACCCCCTGACCCGGGTCCTCACACAAGATGGTGGGGAGGATAGAAGGTTCCACCATAAACCGCCGGACAAAACTATGAGTCCTCACACTTAGGGTTTCTGACGGGAAACTGGACTGGGTGTTGATGGAAAGTGTCATATGGGAAGGATCCTATACTAGCATGAGCAAATAAGAGGCTATGGCCGGCGGCTTACTTCGCATACACCTGGTATGGCGAGACGTGGCAGACACGATGAGTGCCAGATGGATGTGGGCTAAAAGCGTGCTACCTCTGCAGAGTGTTAAAAACTATTCGAATAGCCGAGTCCTCGGATATGGACAATTGGGAGACTGTCCTAAGACCTTGTGCAAGTTTTTAAAAGAACTTTGAGTTTTGAAAAGAAAAATGAAGTGGAGAATATTTCCTACACCTATACCAACGGATCGGTATGAGGTGGTTGGATGAAAGTGGACCATGACGGGCTATGGTCGGGAAAAAGGAGGAGTTTTGGAGAAACAGATGAAAATGGTGACTTCTTTAAAGATAGTTATAAAACTCTTCTTACCTTTTTCAATAAAGATATAGAGATGTTTTAAATAAGTAAAAGTTGTCAACTAAAATAAAACTGGTGCATACTCATGTTGGGGTAGTTTGCGAGTACATTCAAATGTACTCATATTGGTTTCGTCCCTGGCTATTGTCCTAGCCAGACTACGAGGAGGAGCACTACGCCGAGCAGGAGTATGGCGACTTCTATGCGAACTAAGGATCTCCACAAGTTAGCTGCCTGTCGGGTTGTCATCGTTAGAATATGATGTCTACTACGCCGTAGCTTCCGCTGATATTTTGGTTTGGCCCTTGAAGGTACCTATGTAAGAACTTGGTCTAAATGACCATTTATGTAAGACTTTATATTCGGTACTGTAATGGATGTAAACTTTGGTATCCAATTCGGATTATGTGCAACGACAGACTGATCACGGGATCGTTGTGTTAAGCATAATCGGGTATTTCGGACAGCTAGTCCGGGGTTCCCACACTTAACCGGTGAGTGAGGCGAGTGAAAAACGTGATTAATATTTTGCTGACATCCGTGATCCATCTTAATTAGGAAGTGAAACGCGTGACAGCAGTCCAACACCATTATAGCTTCTGGATTCACCGAGTGCAGGTAAAGTACCTAGGGCAGAGAACTTAAGGGCTATAGAGATTCTTGCTTGGTGATTGGTTGTAGTAAGTTCGACCAAGCCGAGAAACTAAACAGCAGTCTCGCAGGAGCCTCTACACGTCCTCCTCTACGAAATCAATAGTGATGCTACGAAATCTGTATTGGAATATAGTACGTACTGGATTGCTGCACGGGCAGAACTTGGTAATAAAAATTCAGCCTGTGCGGTAAGGGAACACGATCAGGAGATCTGGACATGCTAGCTAGTACTCCCTCCGTTCCAAATTAATTGACTTGGTTTTGTTCAAATAGGGATGTATCTATACTTGTTTGATGTCTAGATACATCCATGTGTAACAAAATGTGTGTCAATTAAATCCGAACGGAGGGAGTAGATGAGATCGTACCTTTTTACTGTATAAACTTCCGGCCGGCCGGCCGGCCGGACGGAATACTTGATGATGCGTGCTGACGCCGCCGGTTACCGCGGACAAATAATCTGTTGCACCTAGATATTGCCGTCTTTCGGTCGCCGTTTGGTGAAGTCTGCAGCCGGCGGCGGCGGTAGAAAATACGTACGCGCTAGGGCTTGTGTTAAAAGGAAATCGATATGGAACCGATCTAAAGCGAGGCGCGGTGAATCTAAGACATAACGTGCCGTAGGATGAGGGTAAATCTAAGCCATTGAAATATCTTAACTTTAGAGCGTTAAATCTTTACCGTTAATTGTTTGTTGTTTTAATTATATAATAGATTGCTACATGTTTTGTTTACACTTCGTAGCATTTTTATGTATTTTTTGGGACTAACCTATTAACAAGATGCCGAAGTGCCAGTTCCTGTTTTCTGCTGTTTTTCTATTTCAGAAAAGCTAGTCGCAAAATATTCTCGGAATTGGACGAAACGAAAAGGGACGCAAATATTTCTCCGTCACGATCACGAAGACCAAAGGGGAGACGGAGCCGAGCCACGAGGGGCCCACGCCACCCTAGGGCGCGGCCCCACTTGCCGGTGCGCCGAGGCCTGGCGTGGCCGCCTCGCGAAGCTTCTGACGCCGCCTCTTCGCCTATATATTCCTGATGTATCGCGTACCCTAAAAACACCGATCATATTCCACGAAAAGTTTCGTCGCTGCCGTCGTCATCAACCCTAGATCGGGAGGGTTCTGAAGCTCTTCCCGGCACCCTGTCGGAGGGGAGATCGTCACCGGAGGGCTCTACATCGCCATGCCTGCCTCCGTAGTGATGCGTGAGTAGTTCATCCTTGGACTACGTACGGGTCCATAGCAGTAGCTAGATGGTTGTCTCTCCACCTTGTGCCTCCATGTTTAGATCTTGTGAGCTGCCTAACATGATCAAGATCATCTTTATGTAATGCTACATGTTGTGTTTGCTGGGATCCGATGAATATTGATACTATGAGCAAATTATTTATCTATCTATATGTTTATGTTGTTTATGATCTTGCATGCTCTCCGTTGCTAGTAGATGTTTTGGCCAAGTAGATGCTTGTAACTCCAAGATGGAGTATTTATGCTAGATAGTGGGTTCATGCCTCCAGAAATCTAGGCGAGTGACAGCAACGTCTAAGGTTGTGGATGTGCTGTTGCCACTAGGGATAAAACATTGATGCATTGTCTACATGTCATTTGCATTGTTTACATTACACAATTTACTTCATGCAATAATCTGTTGTTGCAACTAAATACTGGAAGTGATGCGGATGCTGACCTGAAGGTGAATTATTTATGCATAGATGAGTTGGATAGCAAGTCTATGTACTTTGTTGTAATGTCCAATTAAATCTCATAATGAATATCTTGTCATATATTGCATTGTCATGCACTCTATATTTGTCAATTGCCCAGCTGTAATTTGTTCACCCAGCATGTTAGTTATCTTTTATGGAGAGACACCACTAGTGAACTGTGGACCCCGGTCCAATTTCCTCATACTGATAAAACCTACTACAATCATCTGTTCCTTGTTACTTTCTGCAATCACTACTGTTTTCCACACCATACGTTTAATCCTTTGTTTCAGCAAGACCGGAGAGATTGACAACCTCTCTGTTTCGTTGGGCAAAGTAGTTTGATTGTGTTGTGTGCAGGTTCCACGTCAGCAACCGGAGTCCCTAGTGTTGCGCCGCGCCACACTCTGTTGCTGCTGTCACCTTCTGAGGAACCTCCCTGTCCTCCTGGTTCGATAAACCTTGGTCATATTTCAAGGGAAAACTGCTGTTGCACTACATCATACCTTCCTCTTGGGGTCTCCCAACGAACGTGTGTTGTCACGGGAATCAGGTAGCACTCAGTGCACTTCCTCGTTTGCTCGGCTTGGTACTCTCCTTGGATATACTTTCCGCGGCGAGCCTGCTGTTGGTCGTCGCATGCTGATACGTCTCAAACATATCTATAATTTTTGATGTTCCATGCTTGTTTTATACCAATTGCTACAAGTTTTGCATCTACTTTATATCACTTTTATACATTTTTTGGGACTAACCTATTAACAAGATGCCGAAGTGCCAGTTCCTGTTTTCTGCTGTTTTTGTATTCCAGAAAAGCTAGTCTGAAAATATTCTCGGAATTGGACGAAACTTCACTGGGATCCCTATTTTATCAGAACACACCTGACGGACCAAAGGAGCAACAGAGAGGAGCCAGGAGGGCCCCACACGCCACTAGGGCGCGGGCCACCCCCTGGCGCGCCCTAGGGTGGTGTGGGCCCCTCGGGGGTCGTCAGCCACCGCCCTTTTGCCTACTTATTCCCCCCGACGCGAAAACCCTAAGTGCCTGAGCAAATATCCACGAAAAGTTCCAGAGACGCCGCCGCCGTCAACCCTAGCTCGGGAGGGTCCAGAACCTCTTCCCGGCACCCTGCCGGAGAGGGGAATCGTCACCGGAGGCTTCTACATCTCCATGCCTGCCTCCGGAGTGATGCGTGAGTAGTTCATCCTTGGACTACGGGTCCATAGCAGTAGCTAGATGGTTGTCTCTCCAATTTGTGCCATCATGTTTAGATCTTGTGAGCTGCCCTACATGATCAAGATCATATTATTGTAATGCTACATGTTGTGTTTGCTGGGATCCGATGAATATTGAATACTATGTCAAGTTGATTATCAATCTATGCCCTATGTTATTTAAGATCTTGCATGCTTTCCGTTACTCGTAGATGCTTTGGCCAAGTAGATGCTTGTAACTCCAAGAGAGAGTATTTATGCTAGATAGTGGGTTCATGCCTCCGGTAATCTGGGAGAGTGACAGCAACTTCTAAGGTTGCGGATGTGCTGTTGCCACTAGGGATAACCTAACAATGCTATGTCCATGGTCATATGTATTTGTTTACATTACGCACTTTACTTAATGCAATTATCCGTTGCTTGCAACTTAATACCAACGGGGGACTCGGATGACAACCCGGCGGTGGATTATTAGTCATAGATGCTGTTGGATAACGGTCTATGTATTATGTCGTAATGCCCAATTAAATATCATAGTAATCATCATGTCATGTATATGCATTGTCATGCGCTCACTATTTGTCAATTGCCCAGCTGTAATTTGTTCACCCAACATGTTAGTTATCTTTTATGGAGAGACACCACTAGAGAACTGTGGACCCCGGTCCATTCTTTTACACTAATTAAACCACCACAAACTGCAAACTGTTCCTTTTTCATTCTCTGCAATTTAATACTCATTTTCCACACCATACGTTTAATCCTTTGTTTTCAGCAAGCCGGTGAGATTGACAACCTCACTTTTTCGTTGGGGCAAAGTAATCTGATTGTGTTGTGTGCAGATTCCACGTTGGTGATCGTATTGCGCCGTGCGAGCCACCAACAACCTTCTGAAGAGTTGCTGCTCCTACTGGTTCGATAACCTTGGTTTCTTTCTGAGGGAAAACTTGCTGCTGAACTGCATCATACCTTCCTCTTGGGGTCTCCCAACGAGCGTGTGATTCACGCCATCACATGCACACAGTGGAGAGACCCACTAAAAATGTGTTGAAGGATATGTATGGTGCTGGTGCTGGTGCTGTCATTGGCAAGAAGGAGGGTCTCCTACCACTCTATGATCAGCTTGTGATCATTCTTCGGTCCACTCTTGCTCCCAGCGGAGGTAACAATGACAATATTGTAGCTCCTCTTGGCAACCTCCTCTGTCTTGCGAAAGAAATTATTGAGGATGAAGAACCAAACAGTGACTTTAAGGTGGATGTGATGGATTTAATCTATCATGAGATGTATGACTCTATGGTTAGTCGCCTCACCATTCCATATGCTCCTTACATCATGCTGCTCATCCAAGACACTTTGAAGAACCACAACTTCAATAAGTACTAGATTTAGGGGTGCGCCTTGGCGCACGACCCCCCGAGCCCTTTTTTGACGACACGCCATACACTATGCTAATAATCAACGGGTACAAATAATTATATTCTTATCTAAGGTCGGGGAACAAATTAGAGAAATAATAAGCAAAGAAAACAAACTGGAGCAGCTGAAAGGTGCGCAAGCACCAATGAATTCGTGATGATGCCTCGTACGGATCAAGTGGCTACCAAAACCACCCAGGTTCATGTTCCTAAACAACTCGAGTCCAACATGAATGAAGGAAAAATCGTTCGGATCTATAAACATCATTTTTCGCTCGACTATCTAAAAAGTTAATTGTGATGAAGTTCCCGCCGTCTTTTCATTTCCCTGTGACGGTTGCTTACCCGATGCACGAACACTAACCGCATCCACCGATTCATGAGCAAAATGAAACTGTTCGTCTTCACTTTAGACTACATATTCCCCATTGTCAATCTGCCATACACAGACGCAGCAGAGAACCATTGTTCTATAGCAAGATCACGCTATACGAAACCATCGTTCACATCCCAGGACTCCTCTTTCAATGACGGAGCCCATGGAAAGCGTCGGTCCTTAGTCTGAGCTCCCGTACGACATCATCAAGAGGATTGGCGACTACTTCATCTGCTCGGATGACATCGACTATTACTCGTCTTTCCGTCGCGTATGCGGAAACTGGAGACGCGCCACCAATCACCCCAAGTTCTTTCTCAACAACTGGATAATGCTAGAGAGATACAGCTACCAGAAAGTTACGTTCCTCAACATTCTTACTGGACGAACCTGTGACAAATCCATCCCCGACGATGTAAACAGGTTCGCAATGTTTTTCCATAGTTTTCATTCGTCTGTCCTTAACCTCGCAAAATAATTACCCTATTTTGAATCGAACTATTTCTGTAGTTCATATATCTTTGTGGCGTCTACAATGGGCGGCCTCATCGTGCTAGGAAAAAGGGTTTGGCCGTATAAGATGTGCCTCCTTAACCCATTCACAGGTTTCATGGTCCGTTTTGAGGCGCAATTACCAGCGGACCAATTATCCTCCATTGTCGTGCTAGCTTCCCCCATAATGGTATTCATATGCAACCTTCCGAACAGGTCTGTCAGATGGGCAGACCAAAACAGCACCGAAGGACAAACTCCTTCAGGATTTGAAGAAAAGTTCTCGCCCGCAGAACGGTATGGATTACTCTACAGCATGACTGCATACTCTAACGCAGTATACATAATCGACGATAACGGGTCCATCATATCTACCATTCCATCCGACAAGAACCCAACTATTGCTCGCACCGCTCAAAGAGTCAACATGTCAAATACCATTGCAGGTCCAACTTTCGCTAGGCAAGGCCATACCAACAGGTTTTACCTGGTGGAATCGGACAATGAACTTCTTCTTGTTATCAGCGGACACATAAGCAATGACAACCCTGTGGTATACCGAGTGGACACGGAAAACGCAGCCCTGGAGCCTGTCAGGGGCATAGGCACACGAGCCCTCTTCGTCGGCATAAACCGGTCCGTTGCAGTTGACAGCTTGAAATTCCCTACGGTAAGACCCGGGTGTATTTACTATGCCGATCTGTCAGAAATCAGATTATATGATTATGACCACCTCTACCTGGCTATGGAATAGGTTCACTTAATAAAAGTGACCGTCCATTCCGTCTTGATCAACTGTTGACCGAATACTGCAGAAACGTGGAGGACACCAAGTTTCAGATGGAGCCGACGAGCGATCACGACGGAGAGTACATGTCCGCATAACATTGTTTGCATACGTAACTACAGATAGGACTCCACGTGGTTGTTTAGTACTACGTAGGTACCTGTCACCATACTATGTAAATTGTTTTTCTGGATTAAATATACTCAGTATTGTTAATGTGGATTAGTCTACGTGACCTTGTGACCTTATACCGTAGTTAACGTCCACACAACAAACAATCTGTGTAAAAGTATCCGCTGCACATCATTTACTTTTCCAAGGAAAACAACCGCCTCCATCGCAAGAGCAGCACAATCATAATCCATTCCAAACACCTGGAGTCGGCGTGAGAAGGTACAATCCTTGGCTCTCCTAGATCAGAGGTGCCAGCGTTCATGTGTTTTCTATCTTGCGTGGTCTCACCCTTTTACGCGTTGACGTTTATTCGGTCGATTTACTTCTGTGGATCCGTTACCGTCGATATACATGAACATGCACGACAACCAATGACGAAAACCCAACCAAGCCTCCCAAAAACTACAGAAACTAACCAATAGGAAGACGACACCGAAAGTATAAAAGAAAGCCCGATATATTTCCCTAACGTAACCCTAAATCGTAAACAGCGTCATGTAAGAAATGCAATAGACAACAAAGAAAGCTCAGACTCACCACGTCATACAAACACAAATCTCGGCAAAGCCACCGCATAAACAGGAAAAAAACAGAGCAAAAAAATATAACAAAATCAAAGTAAAAATACAATAACCTTAAGAAACGTAATGTAAAAACAGATTGAAGACCCATACCATGCAAACCGGCGGGTAACTCCGAGGGCAAATATCTCCAAACAAATCTCCAAAAAACAGTATGTGCAGTCGTCAAGGTGGAGTCGGAAATGTGGAGTCGGACGGGTGGAGTCGGAAACGTGGAGTCAGACGGGTGGAGTCGGACGCGGGGTGTCGGACACGTGCAGTCGGTTTATGTTTGTTGTCGTGCAGGTCGTCGTCTTACTGGAGATCGATTGTTAATGGCGCCGTATCACTTGTGGGTGTTCACGGGTTTTCTATTAAATGACACTAAGGTTGGTTTGTACAGCCGACGATTAGTTTATGTTCTTCACACGGCTCAATAGTAGCTGACCAGGGCAGCCTGCCGACTCCCCGGGAGTCGACCAGTACCGACAAAAATCCACAACAGTCTATCCATCCACTTTCCTTCTTTCTTGCTCTTTGCAAGAAAATTAAATGCCCCAGGAGCAACAGTTCACGGCAACCAATGCCATTAAACCCCACCAACCTTTTCTCGTTGCATTGAAGTCGAAACATATGTTCTTCACACGGCTCAATAGTAACACACCAGGGCAGCCTGCCGACTCCCCGGGAGTTGACCAGAACCGACAAAAATCCACAACAGTCTATCCACCCCCTTTCCTTCTTTCTTGCTCTTTGCAAGGAAATTAAATGCCCCAGGAGCAACAGTTCACGACAACCAATGACATTAAACCCCACCAACCTTTCCTCTTTGCATTGAAGTCGAAACAACAAAACAAATGGCGAAGGAAAACAAATACGCACATAAGCATAATCAATTTCATTAGAAATAGTCGAGTAAAACTATCACATCCATAATTGTAAACATCATATGTAGGAGACATATCATAATCACAATAAACTTTATCCTCAATAGTAGGTGGAACTAAAATAGCACAATCATTATAATCATCATAACTTGGAGTCAAAGTATCGTCAAGGCAGTTTTCCTCCTCCAAGATTGGGGTACTAAAAATATCATTTTTATCAAAACTAGCTTCCCCAAGCTTAGAATTTTGCATGGCATTAGAGCTTGCATTTCAACTGAGTTTGACAGATAGAACGACCCCCCAAGCCCACGTTTATTCTGCCAAGGAGCCAATGTTGGATAAAGAAGAGTTGCCATTAATTTTGTCGGTTCGGGACGACTCCCGGGGAGTCGGCTACACTATTGTAGTTTTTGTCGGTACTGGTCGACTCCCGGGGAGTCGGCTACACTGTTGTGGTTTTTGTCGGTACTGTCCGACTCCCGGGGAGTCGGACAGTCCACTCCCGGTACCGGGTACACGAATTGGACATGTTTCTTTCTGACCACGGACACGACGGGGTATAAGTTTAAGCTGTGGAGGCTCATACCGCTCTACAACGTGCTGGATGAGACCAACCCAGTGAACGTCATTTTTTAATTGCATAAACAGGGCTAGGGGGTCGTGTTAACTTTATTGCTCTTTTGGTGCCGCATGAGTAAATGAGTGGGAGGTTTTTGTCGGTACTTATCGACTCCCCTTTATTGCTCTTTTGGTGCCGCAGGAGTAAATGAGTGGGGGTTTTTTGTCGGTACTGAGTCGGCCCACGGTCTCCGACTCCAACGCGTCCAACTACACGGGTCCGACTACACGCGTTCGACTACACGTACACACGACCGACTCCCCGCGTCCGACTCCTCGCGTCCCACTACACGTACCGGCGTCCGACTCCCCGCGTCCCACAACACGTACCGCGTCCGACTCCTCGCGTCCCAGAATTTTGCATGGCATTAGAGCTTGCATTTCAACTGAGTTTGACAGACAGAACGACCCCCCAAGCCCGCGTTTATTTCGCCAAGGAGCCAATGTTGGATAAAGAAGAGTTGCCATTAATTTTGTCGGTACGGGACGACTCCCGGGGAGTCGGGTACACTATTGTGGTTTTTATCGGTACTGGTCGACTCCCGGGGAGTCGGCTACACTGTTGTGGTTTTTGTCGGTACTGTCCGACTCCCAGGGAGTCGAACAGTCCACTCCCGGTGCCGGGTACACGAATTGGACATGTTTCTTTCTGACCACGGACACGACGGGATATAAGTTTAAGCTGTGGAGGCTCATACCGCTCTACAACGTGCTGGATGAGACCAACCCTGTGAACATCATTTTTTAATTGCATAAACAGGGCTTGGGGGTCGTGTTAACTTTATTGCTCTTTTGGTGCCGCAGGAGTAAATGAGTGGGAGGTTTTTGTCGGTACTTATCGACTCCCCTTTATTGCTCTTTTGGTGCCGCAGGAGTAAATGAGTGGGAGTTTTTTGTCGGTACTGATCGACTCCCGGGGAGTCGGCCTGTCGACTGCCGGCGAGTTGACCGGTCGACTCCCAGGAGTCGGCTGTTTTCTTTTCAAACATTTCATGTCGTAACACAAGATAAATATCATAAAGCTCTCTCATGTTGTTTTCAGCCATGACCGAAAAAGAGATGAACACACGTAGCAAAACGCAAAATCAAAGAACAACTAAAAGAACTTGAACAAAGAACAGAAAGAAAACAAACATAACTAAGGCCAACCTGATCTCAACCGAACTGACCTCAGCCGGCTAAAACAAACCACTAAATCGACACTGCATACAACAAAAGGAAGCAAGGCAAAGAAGTACACCAAGCAAGAAAAATCAAATTAAACCAAACAATATAACGAAAAAAAAAAACAGATCGCCCCAAACAAAAGGAAACCCACTGATTATACAAACAAGAATACGAAAAAAAATGCCAACCACACAACCAACCACAAAACCATCAAACTACCAAAGACCATGGACCCACTGGAATAATAGCAAGATGAAAGAAAAACGAAGCATAATGAATAAACGGTACGAAATCCCCAACCAACCCCAACGGAATGAACGGTAAACCAATACACCTACGACCTACAAACAAATAAAACGACAAACAAAAGGCAAGACAAAAAACAAAAAGAAAATATAATACAGATTAAACACAGAGTAAACAATACGAATTAACGACCAGATAACCAAAAAAAAAAAGAGACGCAACCGAGAAATGAACAAACAACGTACCGATCTCCCGGCTCCCTCGAGTCGGCACGCGATCTCTGCCCGTCCGGTATGGATCTCTCCACCCCTTCGCAGTTCCCATATCGCCAACTCCCTCGTGAAGACATCAACTCTCTGGCCCTCTCAGCTGCCGAACTCGCCAGACGCGAAGGCAGAGCAACCCCTGTCCGGAACGCGGCAGCACCGAACCTTGTATCTTACTGCGAATCAAAAAACCTAACAAAAGAAACATGAAACAAACAAACAATCAAACAGTATGAACATATCGCATATCAACTAAAACAACAGGGTGGATATTCTCTCCCGTGAGACATAAGCTTTCACAAGAAAAAAAATCATATTAAGCCCAAAGCAACAATCATACCTAGTCCGAACATCCGAATCGCCCAACCGAAGAAAGTAGTGAAAATCGTGATGATGGAAAACCATTGCTCACGGGAGGGAGCAAAGCGTACGAAGAAGGCAAACCGATGATCAAAACGGCTCCGAACAGCCCAAAATCAAAAAAAGGCCAATCGAAATCCGAGAAAACAAAAACCAATAACAGAAATGATGAATATAAACAGCGAAAACGAAATGGCGACACACAAAACAAAGTGGAGGATGCAAGAATAAGAATGCAGAACGTAAACAACGGTGGCAAAAAAACTTCAGTGAGGTGAACGTAAGCGCGTATTCTTATGTATATACCCTCTGCCCTCATTTGTGTCAATATTTAACACGTCGTCTGTTTAATGGTGGGCCCTCTTACCTCAGAGGGTTTACTTTCGATGGACAAGGTCAGCCCTGCCGACTCCCCAACGAGTCGACTAGTACCGACAAAAAAAAATAGTCTATCCATAGTCTAATTCATGTACGCCTTAATAAATTCTGATGTATGACGTCTAGGTGCGGCAAGCCGACCTGCAAACAAACAAAACATCCATAAAAAATATAAGCAAAACTGGAGAAGAAAAAAACAACAAAAAAATACACATCCAACACAGGGGCAACAACACGAACAAAAGAGCAAATAACAAAAGGCCAAAAACACAGATCCAACCAAAAAATAAACAGAGAACACATACCAGCAAAATGAAGAGCAAAGGAAAAAAGTATAGGAACAGTCTATCAAATGCGTAATGGTCATTGTTTGTACACAACGTATACATAACGACCACTTACCAACAAACAAAAAAGATAAGTTTAAACCCATAGAACAAAGAAGAACAAACCGCATAAGCAACAAACAACAAACGAACACATATCCAACCCACATTCGAGAACATGAAAAAAAATACCAAAATCAAAGAGAGCAAGAAAAGTCAAGAAAACCCACCCTGATCCAGCTCCGTCGAGTCGGCATGGGCTCGCTGCACTCGCCGAACATGAAGCCAACTGCCTTAAGCCCAAAAGCAACCCTTGGCCGGAACACGGCACGATCAAGAACCTCATGTCTTCCTGCAAAGCAAAAGAACCTAACAGAACAAACACGAAAAAAATATATCATATATCCATTAGAACAACACGGTTGATCCTCTCTCCCGTTACACAAAAGCTTTCACAACAATATTGAAGCAAAAGCACCACATCCATACCTGTTCCGAAAGTCCAAATAGACGGACCAAAAAGGAGTGAGCCTCGCGATGGTAGGAAACCCTGCCACAGAAGAAGGAGCCAAGCACACGAGAAGACAAACCGATGAACAAAACGACTCCACCACAGACCAAAACCAAAAACAAAACAATCGAAAACAGCGAGAAAACAAAAACAAAAACAGCAAGAAGAAAAACCGGAGGCGAGAATAAAAAAGCGCCTATGAAAACAAACGCAGGATGCAAGCATAAAATAGCAGCACATAAACAAACGTGACAAGAACTCAACCGTGCTTAAACAACGGCCGCCGCCGACGGGGAGGAAGCAAATCGAACATATCCTCCACCGCAAGCGAAAACGAAAAAACAAAAAACGAATGAGCAAGAAGAAAATGAGGACGGACAAACAGATAAGAAGGTCGAAGGGTTATATATACACATCTACAATGTACACGGCAACATTCGAGAAAAACCCGATCGTGCCCCTAACATACTGTAGGAACTAACCAATAGCAAGACAGCATTAAGAGGATCGAAGTTGGGCCTGATATATTTCCCTACCGTACCCCTGAGACACTGTATTTAAGTCGGTTCCGTGTGAACTACACCAATGGCGGCGCAAAAGTCTTCTGCCACACCCACAGTACAACATACCACTTGCAACCAATGGCGAGCCGCCAACATCACGCGAAAACAGGCCTTCTGAATTCAGCACAGTGCAACGTACCCGCTGACGAATGGAGAGAGGCCACCTCGGACGACGGCTACCACTTGCAACACACGCCACCGTGCCACATTTAAGACGGGAACCACTTGCAACGCCGCCGCCGTGCCGCACAAACGGGCCTTCTGACTCCCAGCTATGCTACGCACGCGAAATACCCAGCATGCCCCGACGTACTGTAGAAAATACGCAGCGAGCACCCACTCACGGGAGAGAATGGCGACGCGCCCACGCATGGCAACCGACATGTGGGCCACGAACCGGATGGAGCCCACCATCAGCGAGAGAGAGGGTTGATACGTCTCAAACGTATCTATAATTTTTGATGTTCCATGCTTGTTCTATACCAATTGCTACATGTTTTGCATCTACTTTATATCACTTTTATACATTTTTTGGGACTAACCTATTAACAAGATGCCGAAGTGCCAGTTCCTGTTTTCTGCTGTTTCTGTATTACAGAAAAGCTAGTCTGGAAATATTCTCGGAATTGGACGAAACTAAACGGGGGTCCCTATTTTTCCAGAACACGCCTGACGGACCGAAGGAGCAACGGAGAGGAGCCAGGAGGGCCCCACACGCATCTAGGGCACGGGCCCCCCTCTGCCGCGCCCTAGGGTGGTGTGGGCCCCTCGGGGTCTCCAGCCGCCGCCCTTTCGCCTACTTATTCCCCCCGGCGTGAAAACCCTAAGGGCATGAGCAAATATCCACGAAAAGTTCCAGAGACGCCGCCGCCATCAACCCTAGCTCGGGAGGGTTCAGAACCTCTTCCCGGCACCCTGCCGGAGAGGGAATCGTCACCGGAGGCTTCTACATCGCCATGCCTGCCTCCGGAGTGATGCGTGAGTAGTTCATCCTTGGACTACGGGTCCATAGCAGTAGCTAGATGGTTGTCTCTCCACTTTGTGCCATCATGTTTAGATCTTGTGAGCTGCCCTACATGATCAAGATCATATTATTGTAATGCTACATGTTGTGTTTGCTGAGATCCGATGAATATTGAATACTAGGTCAAGTTGATTATCAATTTATCTTATATGTTATTTAAGATCTTGCATGCTTTCCGTTACTCGTAGATGTTTTGGCCAAGTAGATGCTTGTAACTCCAAGAGAGAGTACTTATGTTAGATAGTGGGTTCATGCCTCCGTTTAATCTGGGACAGTGACAGAAAGTTCTAAGGTTGTGGATGTGCTGTTGCCACTAGGGATAACCCAACGATGCTATGTCCACGGGCATATGTGTTTGTTTACATTACGCGCTTTACTTAATGCAATTATCCGTTGCTTGCAACTTAATACCAACGGGAGACTCAGATGACAACCCGACGGTGGATTATTAGTCATAGATATTGTTGGATAACGGTCTATGTATCTTGTCGTAATGCCCAATTAAATATCATAGTAGTCATCATGTCATATATATGCATTGTCATGCGCTCACTATTTGTCAATTGCCCAGCTGTAATTTGATCACCCAACATGTTAGTTATCTTTTATGGAGATGCACCACTAGTGAACTGTGGACCCCGGTCCATTCTTTTACACTGATTAGACAACCACAAACTGCAAACTGTTCCTTTTTCATTCTCTGCAATTTAATACTCATTTTCCACACCATACGTTTAATCCTTTGTTTTCAGCTAGCCGGTGAGATTGACAACCTCACTGTTTCGTTGGGGCAAAGTAGTTTGATTGTGTTGTGTGCAGATTCCACGTTGGTGATCGTATTGCGCCGTGCGAGCCACCAACAACCTTCTGAAGAGTTGCTGCTCCTACTGGTTCGATAACCTTGGTTTCTTTCTGAGGGAAAACTTGCTGCTGAACTGCATCATACCTTCCTCTTGGGGTCTCCCAACGAGCGTGTGATTCACGCCATCAAGGGTGAGGAAGCGCGTACGAAGAAAGCTATCCAAGAGGGGCACAGCTAAATCCCACTACGGTAAATGAACAAAATCAGCCAATGGGAGCCCCGCAGAGCGAATCTGCACCGCGCTGGGCCGTCCGCCACACCGATTAAACGCGCAGCGTGAGGCTGACTGGCGGGCCCTTGGGCTACAGTTGCGATCCACATAGGATGTCAGCGAGAGTGGGTGCAATAAGGTTGGTACGGTTAGCGACTTTGAAAATCCCTAATCATCCGCATCTCAGGAGCAGGCAGTGATCGGACGGAGCGGAGGCACGCTGCGGGGAGGATCAGACGGCCAGAAAGCCCAAATCGTTGAGGAGCCTCCAAGGGGTCTCACCGTTTATATCTTTAGATACTATGCAGCCTCACACATACAAGAAAGTCTATGAGAAGAAGAAATCTGTGGTCACAAAACCATCCCTTGCTGCTGCTCCTGCCAGAGGTTCCTTCATGGGAGATGCACGTCGGGGTGCTACCAGCCAGACTGCAGTTCCCTCTTTTGCTCCACAGATCAGGAAACTCAACTGGTTCCAGAAGAACATACTTTGTATGAATGCTTACATCCGAAGGGGCCTGTATGAGGCTTATTGTAGGGAGGAGAAGATACTCCAGCGTCTTCCACGCCTCCAAGAGGACCCTCCAGCGACTGCCCCTCTCTCTTATGATCAGTGGAATGCAGATTCTCAGTTCCCTTGGGCTCAGCTAGAAAAACATCTCGACGAAACAGTCCCTACAAGGCCTTCCTATGCTCCTGCTCCTGACGATGATGAAGAAGACGCTGATGCTGAGTCTGAGGACACTGATGGTGGTGATGATCTTGATGCAGATGCTACTGATGCTTCTGACTCAGAGTGATCTACTTGGGGCGTAGCATCGCTCTTTTCCCTTTTTGGCGTTTCGATGTCAAAGGGGGAGAAGTAGTTCTATTAGGTCTAGTAGTTCTATTAGGTCTCCGTGGGATTTGCATGGGTTCGGGCACAAGCATATGTCTTTTACCAGTCTTATTGCGCTTGTGTCCATTTATCGTTTTATGCCAAAATTATTTGTGGTTTGTTTTTCTGTGGAACTTATGTGTTTAAGTTATGAGACATATGGATTTATTATGTATGGTTGAGACTACATTATATTGTGCTATTGGTATGATCTACATCTATATATGCACATGGTATGATCTCTATCTCAAAGTCTCAACTTAGTATAATATGTCTTATGCTTGTCTAAACATGTGCTATCTATATCATGTTGATTACATACTAGATCTAGGGGTGCGCCTTGGCGCACGACCCCCCAAGCCCTGTTTTGACAACACGCCATACACAATGCTAATAATCAATGGGTTTAAATAATTATAACATAGGCGAGAACCGATTTAACATGAGAAACGTAGGAAGGAGAGGTTAGACGCGGTGGAACCGTCGAGGTTGAGAAAATATGGTAAATTTGAACTATCAAACCCAAGCCCTGTTTTGACGACACACCATACACAATACTAATAATCAATGGCTACAAATAGACAGAGCACTAAGTTCAATATACAAAGGACACCAGGATAAGAATTGCATGGCTAACAGCAAGTAGCAAACATGTAATGGTTAAAAGAGAGCACACACACGACTGGGATAATAAACTAATAAACATTGGAATATATGACAGATGCCAGCAGCAGATAATAAACATGACATGGTTTGGTGACCACTATCAGCCTCTCCTCTTCTTAGGCTGGGCAATGCCACATTCGACACCAACTTTAAGGCAGGTGCTGCAGAAAGAAACTGAACGCAGCGTGCTTTGCCTTGTTATGGTTTTCGAATTTTTTAAACTGGAGGGTGCACTGGTGCCTGGGATAAAAAAGTCTCCACCACAAATAAAATTGATAGAAACTTCTGCTACTACTAATAAGCTACATAACTATGTTCTCAAATTATTATTTTTGCAATGCAGATGTTCAAGCGCATTTACTATAGATATAGCATGTTGCAACTTTTTTTTAAAGATGTTCTCGTGCTTGACTATAGATAACATCGATCCTATTTTCGATGATAATTACTTAAACTACTAAATCAATCTAAGATTTCGATCATGTATAGCACTACCAACCATATATAACTACCACAGAGATTAACCAAAGACACTTAAACTACAAACTCAATCTAAGATTTCGATCATGTATAGCACTACCAACGTTGATGGCGTTCTCACCGACTTGATCAATCGCTGCGTCCTCGTAGAGCTGGTCAATATCCGCATACACCGCGTCGGCGTCGAATGGCGCGACGGCAACCAACGCCTCCGGCTCAACACCCCCTCCGCCGTTATTCATCGCTGGATGCTGGGTGGTGGACGACGGCGCAGTGAGGAATGGCTTCGGCGGCGTTTTGACGACAGGTGGTGTACTGGCGTGGGCTACGCCGAGCAGGTGGTGTGTGGACTTTTATATAGCCGGCCGATATCGCGAGCCGCGAGACGGGAAGCGATGGCGCTGAGCGGGCACCAATGGGTGGGTGGGACGCGTCGCGTGAGAGTTTAATGTGAAACTTGGGATGCCGAGAAGACTGGCCGCTGCATGCAGCGTACCGCAAAGCATCTGGGTGACACGTACGTCGCCGCCGCAGCATGGAAACTCTGGGACACGTCTCCGCGCGTAACGCAGCTTGGGGAGCCGAGAAGGCTGGTCGCTGCATGCGGAATCGCAGTCGCCGGCGTTAATGCTACGCGTGCCCGTCCCGTCCCGTCGCCCACGTAAATGCATTCAAAAGCCGTTTGTACCACACCACGCGTTGGCAGACGTGAAACGCAAACCTACCGTTCCGCTCCACTTGATGTGCATGCCTAGCGTGGGTGCAGTTCCGCTCTACTCACCGTGCATGAGTGGTCGTGGGTGCAATTCCGCTCCACTCGCAGTGCATGCGCCTCTCGGATAGCTTTCTTCGTACATGCTTCCTCCCCCTATCTCTCCCTGGCGATGGGATCCATCCGGTCCGACGGCCCACATGTCGTTCTCTCTTCGTACATTTGATTTGTGTTGTAATGGTTAATCCGTAGATTCGTCCGACTCCCCGGGAGTCGGCTGACTACAGGGAGCCAACGGGGTCAGACGTGACACAACCCAGCGCTCTTATAAGGGTGAAAAAGCATATAACGTGACGTCAGCCGCCACAAACATTGGCGTACGCAGTGTGTAAATAGAAACAACTCGCAGTGCAGGTTGCTGCTGTTTTATTCCGTGTTAGTCATTGGTTATTTGCTTCTCTTAATTGTTTGTAAGTCGGAGAACCCTACGGCTTAAGAGCGTCGCCCATACACCGTTTACCGAGATAGCGCTCGCGTTTTGACCAATTCATTTATGTATGCGATGATGGACTCGTCTGGCGTACCAAGTGCTTCCGCTATAAGAGTCTGACTCAAACCCACCTAGTCGGAAAAAATTGATAAAACCTAACATCTCTCTTTAAACTGCGCCACCTCGAGAAGGAACCAGAATAATCAGGGCACGCCGACCACCGACACGTCTATTACAGAGGCCAAGGCATCATACCGTCAAACAAAATGCAGGCCGGCTCGGCAAGCACTTCGGACGAACATTTTATTACTCTGTTGTACACAGAAAGGCACACACCAAACAGGCTATCGACATTCAAAACATATGAGCGCAGCGATGAAACTGGAACGAAGATACAACACTAATTGAAAATTATTATTGTAGGAATAACAAACAAACGTTCGATTGTGAATGGAGTCGGCAGCGTTGAGTCGTCATCATCGAGTCGGCATCTCGAGCAGCACCAATATTGTCTTCCAGCTCATCGACATTCTTTGCGAATCTTTGTTGACACGTTACAGTACTAACCTGGAAGTATTTATGTTGTGGCAGATGGTACGCTTTATCGTTTCAGAGGACACGGCATTAAAGAAAGGGTCGGCCAGCTCGCGAGACATTTCCATGACCAGATTTATTGGTGCATACACAAACGTTCGTACAGACGTTCTTCAGACGGCTCCGTATAAACAATAGGAAGGATAAGGGGTGCGCTCGGAGAGTACCAAACAGCTCTCTGGCCTCATTTCTGTCAGTACTTATTACGTCGTTTGTTCAACGGTGGGCATTCTTATCTGGGAAGGTTTACTTTGGAAGCTTGTCAACCAAGTTCCTTTCTTTCGAAGCCTGCCATTGCTTAAGACATAGCCGACTCCCGGGGAGTCGGATGGACGACTCCCGGGAGTCGGCAGGAATGACTTTCTTCATCTCTCTGCTCGGCGTTTCCGCCGACTCCCTCAATGTACTATAAAATATGGATGCAATAAAGGCGACAGCGAGTGGCAAGCAAACAATTACTCCCGATGCAAAAAAAACATTTGGACAATCCCGGTGCACACAGTAAAACAAAGAAGGCCAACCCCGACGATTTTGGGTCAAACCATGCGTCCGACTCCACGGTCATAACTTCCTCGTTCAACATCGTCACATGTAGCAGTCGAAATGAGAGACCCACGTCTTTCGGTGACATATACGTTACCAGAATATATCGTCATGCTCGACTGAAGCAGCACGACCGGAAGGACAGGACCACCGAAAAAAGCAAGAAATAGAATAAACAAAGAAAACCAAACTGAAAGACGAGGAGGAACGAAAAGTTTGAAGATACACTTTTATGGCGACACGCCGTATACCCGGGTTCATCTTTTAGCAAAACATATATCATTTTGGACTACTAAATCTTCTCTCTCCTCTTCTTATAACCAAATTTTAGCAATCCAATATAGAAATGCTTTTGGAGATGCTCTAACCAATATACTATGCTAATCCAATATACCAATGCTCTTGGAGATGCTCTAATAGCCAATGCCTGAATCAAATGGAAGATAGGTCCCTGCCAGCACATAGAAGTTGAAGGAGTAATGACGTATTAGGTTGGTAGAGTTATTGGTACGTTATTGAATTTGTTTCGTGATTCCTTATTGTTGACGCGTCCTTTGCCCTTCAGACGGCGCCGAGTCCCTGGAGTCAGCGTAAGAAGGAAACGCGAGAATGAAATAGTTGTTACTGCCGACTGTCCTGTGTAGTAGGACATGCATAACCCATTAGGGGGTGCTAAACGGTGGAGCAGATTTCATTTTCATACAATTTTCTTATACATGGATCACTTCTTCAAGTCGCAATTAAGCCGACACGATTGGAATGAAGGGAGGGGACCCCAATTCTCAGATTACAAAAATCTTTTGGCTTAGTTATTACAGAACGACTGAAATGAGGGGATCAACACACTTAAACGACTCTACATAAAAAGAGGTTCGAAGATCACTTTGCAAATATTATTTATGAAGAGTAGCCGCTGGTACATGCTCAAAGATTATTTGGTGTGTGTGTCTGTGTTATTAGTTTTATAAAAAGAATTCAAAATACACATTCACGAGAAAGAGACTCGAAGAACACCTTTACATGTTTGGTGGAGATTTTTTTAAGAAACAACACAATTTAGCGAGAAGTTCGCAAATCTGCCGGTATTGAGTAGTTTTCTAAGCAGTGAGACGGAGAAAGTGTACCTCTTCTTCCTGCAGGTCTTTGTCTTGCTCGGTACCCTGCCGATTCCTCGGTAGTCGTCCAGCCGAGTCGTCCATCCGACTCCTCGGGAGTCGTTCAGCCGACTCCCCGAGAGTCGGCTACGGCTAAAGAAATGGCAGCCTTCGAAAGAAAGGAACCTAACCGACTCCCGGGAGTCAACCAGTACCCAAAAGAAACTCAGTGGTGTGGTGCCAACAGTAAACACAAACAAAGAGTTCATGTCGAGAAAAGTACTCCATCTATCTTCTACAATCTTATTTTGGACAAACTACATTTAAAGATGTTTTGACTCTAGCAACAACCCAAAGAGTTAGTATTTGGAAAATGAAAGTATTCCCAAGACTCACGTTTACAAAAAAAAATGGAGAAATATAATTTACCATCTACTATATATCTATTTTTAATACTCTCACAAACTCTTTTGAACTCCTATTTGAAACCTCTTTTGGAAATATAGAAAATGAGAGATATCAAAATCAAAACTCACCAAAATCACACCGACCATAAATGGGATTTCCGATTACATTTCCCTACCCTGCCCCTATATCGTAAATAACATCACCCAATAAACGGGACACAAAGATGTACTCTTTGCAAGCAAATTAAAATGCACCAGGAGCAAGAGTACACGACAACCAATAACGAAAAGACGTAAAAGATCATTTAGTTCATACTACGTACTGCTAAGCCATGTTTTTTGTTACGATGACACGCCATACACAAAGGTACTAATCAGCGTTAGAAAGCGGTTTAAATTTAGTTTGCTCCTAAGATTATGTATGTACCACGTGGACAAAATTGTTTTTCCCCGCATCCGACTCCTCGAGTCCGACTACACGTACACGCGTCCGACTCCTCACACACACGACAAATCGAACACAGCTACCGATGGGATCACACGCAGAACATCGACAGGCACACACTAGTACAGAACGACACATCGGAAACGGGCCAAAAACCCCTTCGGCAACGGAGAAAGGGTCCGTGTCCCCGACCCTGTCACTGATGTGAAGGCCTTCATCGGTAACGGAGGCAAAAAACCGTCACCGATGAGGCTTGATTTTGGCTACGGTTACGGACCCATCTCCGTTTCCGATGTATCGGTGCATCAGTAACGGAGATTCTATTTTACTCGTTTGCATTGAGGTTCTTTCAGAAGCCTACAGGAGCAATTCGGTTGCCAAATTACATTCAAAATCTCACAGCAAAGCACAAAGTTGCTACCAAATCCATTCATAACGTATATAAGAATTGTCATCATTACATAGCATCAAAAGATGAGTTACACATGCCTCGCTAATCCTATCATTCTCATGCCTCCCTAAACTTAACTTTTATGACACTCCACTCTTCTCCAGCTCCACCTTCTTCCTCAGTTCCGAAGCGCCGAAAACGGAATTCGACCTAGCAAAAGACTCGAGTAGCGGTTTCATGCTTCTCCAAATCACATCTGCAGCCAAATTGCTACACACATACACAAAATAGATGGAGAAACTAAAAACAAGAAACCACACCGAGCTCGCAAGCCTCCTTAGCAAATTAATCTTGCCAAATTCTTCGTAGCGAGGCTTGCTCCATCTTGGACGGTGTCGCCGAAATATAATAACGTCACCGCTGTGACATTTCGGCCACACTGAGACACTCTTAATTAAAAAAGTGTTTTGAACAGTGCAGCGAAACGTCACAACAGCGACGGTTCACGGATATGATCCCACTTTGTATTTAGCTCTTTTAAAGCTTGTTTGGATCTGCATGGCGCTTCTGCATATAAAATACATGGATGTCTAGTTAGAAAAGAGCCAAATATGATGCTACATGACATAAATACAATTTAAGATGAAAACAGTTTACACCTTAAGCGCCTATATCCGTGTGCTTGCTGTCCGATCGAAACGATTTGGAGGCAGAACTTGAAGGTGATGTTACCTTCAATTGCCTCACCATTTTTATGCATTGTCGCCGAAATATACTATTACTTCATACACTAGCTACACAAAACCATAACGAGGATTAGCACATTGACAAAGGGTTGAAATTAATCTATTAGACTTCAAATACTAAAAACAAACACAACACAATACTAGACTTCAAATACTAGACAAGTTGAAGGTAATGTATTCATCATCGGCAGTACTAAAAACAAACACAACACAATACTAGACTTCAAATACTAGACAAGTTTTATATGCTACTTTAAAAAAATGTAAGATCTAGTGTTGAGGGGTGTATTCATCATCGGCAGTACTACAATACTAGACAGAACACAATACTACAATACTAGACAGTACTACAATACTAGATCGGTAGATGCTACTTTAAATAAAATGTAAGATCTAGTGTCGAGGGGTGTATTCATCATCGGCACTAGACAGAACACAATACTAGACTTCAAATACTAGACAAGTTTTCTGTGCTACTTTAAACAAAATGTAAGATCTAGTCGGCTACATACCCGGGGAAGATGCACGGCAATAGACCAGTAGATCCGCGTCGGCGACATACTCGGGGAAGATGCGCGGCGGCTCGCCGACGAGCCGCTGGGGGGGATGCGCGGCGGCTCACGACGCGCCGCTGGGGGAAGATGCGCCGACGCGCCGCTGGGGGAAGATGCGCCGACGCCGCTGGGGGAAGATGCACGGCGGCGATGCCGGCCGGACGCGCCGCTCAGATCTGCGAGATAAGGGTTAGGTCTGGAGCCGCCGCCACACTATGACTGTGGAGTGAGAGTGAGAGCGAGAGCGTTAGGGTTGCCGCAGTGGCACATTTATAGCATATAACATCGCAAACGGAGGCGATAAACAACCGTTTCCTCTAATTTCTTCACTGACACACTGGGCCTACTTACAAAGGATCGATAGAGTAATTGAACTAACTATCTACTCTACTTGTTCTGCTTACGCCCTGCCTCCGCGCCATTGTCATCCGCGGCGCGGCGTCGCTTCTTGCCGGTTGCCTTTTCCTCAGGCGCGTGCTCCTCCTCCTCCTCCGGCTCGTGCTCCTCCTTCTCCGGCCGTGCGTCCTTCTCCGGCGAATCCTCCTCTCGCGCCTCCTTCTCCGGAGCGTGATCCTCCTTCTCCGGCGCGTCCTCCTCCGCGCCTCCTCCTCCGGCGCCTCCTCCGATGCCTCCTCCTCCGGCGCCTCCTCCGACGCCTCCTCGTCGTCGTCGGCGGCGTCGTATTCTTCCTGGCTAGAATAATACGGCTCCGGCGGGTCCTCCGGCTCCTCTTCCTCCGGCGACTCGTCCTCTTCGGAGTCGTCTTCTCCTTCGCGTGAAGACGGCGGGTCCGAGTCGTCGGAGTCGTCTTCTACAGAGCGTGAAGATGGCGGGTCCGAGTCGTCGGGGTCCGAGTCCGGCGGCCCGTCTTGATCCCACCATGGAACTTCACCGCGGTCTTCCGCGCTCGCGTCGTCGCTCGGGACTTCCTCGTTCTGCCACCAGGGTTCCTCCATGGCGGTTGTGCTAGTGTGGTAGATAATGTGGGAGAGAACGAAGGGGAGAATGCGGGACCTGCCTGGCTTCGCGCGGTTCCAGTCACATTTTATTAGCGTCGATCAGGCGGTTCCAATCCCTCGTGAATTAAGCCGCATTGAACAGGCGCGCTTCCAGATTGCAACTGCAATTTCCCAAGCACATCGCAAACGGATATACATAAACAACCGTAGCCATAGAGATACATATTGGAAACGGAGACAAATTTATGACCGTTGCCAATACTTTTGGTAACGGAGATATAAAATTCTCCGTAACCAATGTTGACGGACCAGCCTCTGCCAGGCCTCGTCCGCAACGCTAAAATCGTGATTCTCTGTCGCCTAACTCGTGCCGTTTCCATAGAGGGGTATCCGATATGTCGTTCTGTACTAGTGACACCTTGATAAACAACCATCGAGAACACCCTGATTTTCACACACGTGGCCTCAAGACGGCACAACCCGCGGAACGTCACACGCATCGCCTACCCACGCCAGTCCTAATAAATACCGCTCCCCGACCACTCACACAGTTGCACAGCCGGCTCCGACATCACTCTCTCTACCGCATAAGCACTCAAACACCCACCACCGGCGGTCGAACGGACAAGAGAAACAGACGAAGCCATGGCAAATCAGATGAAGGAGAAGGACGCTGATGCATGTAAAATGCATACATGAACTTTACATTTTATTACATGTTATTCCATGTTATTTGCATCATATAAGGGTTATATTCATGATTTATATTGAGTTTTGGGGATAATTAACAATTTCCCCATTTTTCTGGAATTAACCCTGCACTGTCAGAAAACCCCTTTTTCTATATTTTTACGTTTCAGGCGACCAAATCACGTCATAATGACCTGAGATTTTACGGGGATCACTTTTTTTGTAAGGAACGAAACGTAGGCGCAAAGGAAACAAAGAAACGAAGACCGGAAGGGCAAAACAAGTGGGCCCACGTGGCCAAATTCCCTGACCGCGTGGGACCCCTCATTTTGGCCCTCGGGCCTCCGCTGCCGTCGATCCTTCTTCCCGAAGCTTCGTCTTGACCTAAAAACGACTATATATAGACCCCCCCCAGGGCTTTCGCGAAAGGGAGCGCTGCCGAAACATAGAAACCACGAAACAGAGACCTGGAGCTGAAGATTGGAGGGGGAAAACTCTGGCTGGGCGCTGCCGGCGTGTTCTCCTTCTCCTCCAACAACATCTCCACCGACACCATGATGAAGAGGGAGTAGTCCACCTCTGGACTATGGGTTTGTGGAAGTAACTTATGTATCTCTCCTCTCTATGAGCTTCACTAATTAGTACCGTATGAGCTGCTGAACATGATTACGGTCATCTATGTAATTCCTTTGTGGTGGATCTTTATTATGAGTTAATACATGTTTGAGATTGCAATGGTTTTGTTTCAGTTATGAAAGTAGATGCATATTATGTACCCCGTTCTTATTTACTTGTCATGATCAAGCATGTTTATGAGAGCATGTGAGGGGGAACGTGTGCATTAGTTGGAGTAATGGGGGGTGGCTAGTGCAGTGAACGTGACAGATAGTTCTGCGATCCACTTGGGTTTTCTACCTTACTTTGTTGCCTCACTAGGGATAAACAAAAATACCATGCTACTGGAGAGTGGATGTGACCTGGGCCACTACCTCCATGACTAGATCTAGCATGTTCTTATTTTAACTTCATGTCATTGAACCTATTGCTATGCTCTGATTTATCTTAATTACTAAGGTGTTATGATTTAGTTCGCATCTTGGTGGAGCATAAGAGAGAGAACAACTTATACTTGAGATCTCTATGTTAGGACGTGATGCACATATTATTAATAACTTGTCAAACCATGTTTTGCCATCTTTCATGTTAATTTTAGTGTTCCATTGTCTACCACGTTATCAAGAGAGAGTGCATTTGTGAAACCATGAACCCCGGTCCATTTTTAATCATAAGAAACACATTTCCAACACTTTTATCACCACTTTTGTTTGCTGCCATTTTTAATTCCGAAAATACAAAAACACTTTCACATCTTGCATACATTATAAAAAAAACAAAAATATCATTTACCATTGTTTCTACCATCATTGCATATTTATTTTACCATCATTACATATTTACTACTGTTTGCATATTTATTTTATTATCATTCTCATACCTTGTGCTTGACAACCACTTTGTGAGGTTGAGGGCACAAAACAATTTATTTTGTTGCAGGTTCTCAAGAGAAGGATAAGGAGATAACACCCGAAATACTGGTTCCCCGAGAGTTCGATATTAAACCCTCGAGTCACCCCTCGTGGGGAAAACTGTCTTCCACTACTACATACACTCTGCACTTGGAGTCTCAACCTAACTCATTTACTTTTCACGCGGGTACCACGCGAAGGGGCTAGCAACTGTTTTCTGGCACCATTGTGGGGTAACTACGTGAAGGGCCATCAGACGCCGTAGTCCAGGACGTCTCCAACCTAACGCCTCGGGTAAACTTCATTAAAGTAATTGTCAGTTTCCAAGTCTATAACTTACAATGTCCCTGTCAGAACCATGGCGTCAAATTATCGATTTGCAGGACGAAGAGGACTATCACCCATGGCATATCCTCGCCAAAGCAGACTACACAGAAGAAAACTACCCTCATTGCATACCCGTCGCAAAAGGCATCTGCTCAATTCCCCTGGTACTGGCACCTAAAGACCTGAAGTTGATTTTATTATGTGCTCATCGATCCTGACTACCGACTAATAACGCCTAGACAATTATTTTTCTTTGTGAAGCGCGATTGTACCACGGATCCACAGACCGCGGAAGACAGCGACTTGGAAATCGCTACCGTACAGCAAGTCTTGCGCGATGAGAGAACACACACCAAGGAGACTGAACACCTAAGGACGGCTGCTCAGGAGATCTGCCAAGCACTGTGGCCAACCGAGGCTACACCCACCGGAAATCTCCAGCTCATCGAAAAGCTCCGGCTCGTCCCAGCGACGATTGAAGAGAGATACCGCTCGAACTTAAGACTTGGAGCCGGCATCGCGCTTGGAATGGCAAGGGCACGGAACCCGGGCTATAATGCGGACAGACCTGCGACAGAAGATCAAGAAGGTGCTAAGACAAGCGGCGACCTCAACGAAGTTCGTCACGCACTCACGCTGATTATCGATATTGTCTCAGCAGGCCTACCCGATCAAGAAATCCAAGGCCGCCCTCACTAAAACCAATATTCATGTAGTCGGATTTTCGTTTTTTAGATATGTCGTGCCTACTATTTCATCCGATGTAAAATAAACCCAGGCGTTTCGTATTGTACTAAAAATATCCAATCCCCGGTAACATACAACTACTGACGGATAGGACAACAATCAATCGCCAGCTTAATCGCAGGACAACATGAAGGGAAGGGAAACCTACCACTGGTCCGCCTCATCGGGAAGGAACGAACATCATCATGACATCTCACCCTCCCACATGCATCCCACACGCCAAGTACAGAGGGCACAACATTTACCAAAGCCTCAGTCGGAAGAGAAAACCCCACGCAGTGAGACGGAAAAAGGATGTCACTACTACGGACTCAGAGAACGCATTCACTCACGTAGAAATTACTTCAACATGCCAACCTACCATCTTCCATCAAATCAACAATTTAACTGCCGACTCCAGGGAGCCGGCATACAGCTAATCGTCACATCACACCCATCAAAGAGATGCAATTACTACGAACTCAGAGAACGCATTCAATGGCCTAGAAATGACTGCACCGTACCAAACAACCACGCTCATTAATTTTTCGTTGAACCCTTCACAACCAAAATAAAGGGGAAGAAGGCCAGAGCGAATGCGAGTTCGAGAGTGATCGTGTGCCAACGGTCTGCCTTCACAATAAATAACAACGACGCTTCAAGACGAAGACACAACGCCGCTGGAAAACCTACGAACCGACTCGGAAAACAGGGAAGGTCATTAATCCACTTGACTACAGGCTCCTCTTTCGAACAGTCAATAACGCCACCGGGCAAACCATTCTTCACGTTTCCACATACTCCCTCCGTCCTCGAAAGACCGTAACTTTCTGTTGTTTAGCTATACCCGAGCTCTACCATTTCCTGCCTGATCGTTTATCTGTGTTCCTGTGCACTTTAGCCGTAAATATCTGACGTCAGACAAGGTTTAAATATGAGGTTTAGGTTGGTAAATGTCGTAATTTACTTGACACATTATAAGTAAAACCTGTATACCTTAAAAACATTGCTATGTCAATTCAACACACTTTATGCCTTGCTTCTGAATTTATTCCCAGCTGGTTTATATGACATTCATCATTGTTAATGCATTCTTTAAGTATACAGACAAATCTATTTTGTTAGTTCCATCTAGCAACTACTTTCATCCTTCCAAAATATCAGCTGACGAAAGTAACACTTTAAGGCGGAGAAGCCCAAACTCTAAGATTCGGGAAGTGTCAGTGTTGATGAATATATGTTTCGTGCCGCGTTTGTTACCGGGCAAACGAACTAAAAATGAAGGAGAATAATACCCCTCGAAGGTAACCAAAAGAAACAGAGCAATCGATGAAAAGAACTAAAAACAAATAGCTAGAACTATACTATCGGAACGGTTGTGACTCCAACTCCAGGGAGCCGGCAGGATCAGACAACGCATTAAGCGGAAACGGTTATATCGGTCGACCAAAATGCAAACAGATAACAATTCAGACATGTCAAATCAAAGCAAACGCTCCACATTATGAGCATAGAAACTATAAGGACTGTCTTGCTGTATTAAATCGAAACAGAGTAACACACGTCCCAACACAGTAAAACGCACTCAAAATATTCCCACTCATTTATTCCCGTGACAAAAAACTCGATAATGATTCCTCACTCGTCGCTGCGTATTTAAAAATTGGGTCCTTCGTTTGTTTGTTTACTGTACTGGATTTTAGCGGTGCCCCTCTGGGCTTCTCCGTCTTAATGGACGACAGTCCCGCCGACTCCCTGAACTGACCCGTGTACATAAAGGCCAGACCTAACGACTCCCGGGACTCGATCAGTACATAAAGGTCAGACATGACGACTCTCGAAAGTCGACCGACAATTTTGGTCGTTCTTTGTTCGTATAATACGCTAGGAGATCCCAAAGTGAATAAATAGGCAGGTAGGATATTTATGGCCAACGCACTTCATTGGGAGCTATTACTTTGCGTAAAAATAAAATCAAGCAATTAATCTATTGAAACAAAGTAGCTGTCGACGCGTGAAATGGTCAAGGACATGCTTGATCTGCAAAGGTTTCACCGTACGTCTACATAATTCGCCGACTTGGTTGCTGACCCGTCTGCGTTGTCGTCTCAGTGCTTTCGGGTCGACTGTGTCGTCTCAGTGCTTTCAGATCGACTGGTATCGGCTTGTCCGTCTCAATGCAACATTCGATAAAGCCGACTCGCTGGAGTCGGCACCAACACCGTCTTAACACACCATCCGACCATTCCCTGTATATACCCCAATCAATGCACCGAATCGCAAACCAATTCCTCACTGCATTTGTGCCCTCTTGTTTTTCCCATTCATGCGATTATGTTTTATTATTGGCACCAGACCGATGCGAATTTATGTCGGTAGTGGTCGACTCCCGGGAGTCGGCAGGGTTGACCCTCTCCAACTCGTACAACGCTGACTTTAATATTGTCTTTTATTGTAGCGTTACCAAATATTACTTTTTAACGTTTTTATTGGTCCAATCTTTTATCCTCTTGGATCGTCGACGCGTCCCTTTGTCGTTACCAATTTCGCCGACTACACACGTTTGGTGGCCAAAGGTATACAGACGTGACAACAGGAGAAAATGACCCACGTATTGGATAGAAGCACAAAAAGATCAGCCAATAACATGTAGGCACCATCTCAATAACATGTGTATTAGTCTGAATCAGCCAACTCATTCGGTTAGCTTCTGTTGTTTCTTTTTTTTTGTTCTACTTTTGGTATCATCTGCACCGGCTGTCCGTGGTCGGAAATGCACAACCCGATCTAGCCGACTCCAGGGTACCGTTTTAGTGCGCAAAACGACACCGTCGACTCCAGGGCGACGTCTTAATGCACAAACCGACACCGCCGACTGCAGGCTGACGTCTTAATGAACAAAACGACGTCTTCGACTCCGACTCCCCGGGAGTCGACCAGTACCGACAAAAACCCACAGTAGTCTATCGGTAAGAAAAAAGTCAGCTCGACAGGTGGTAAAGAAGAAGTCTTGCCAGAAAATTGTTATTGTTTTCACACGTACTCAAAATATTTATTAACCCGTCCCCAAGCTGTTTCGGATATTTTTCACCCGTCAAGTTCATGTTATTTTTGGCGCAAATGTTTTGTATTTTCTCTTTCATGGACAAGGTGAGCCCTGCCGACTCCCCGGGAGTCGGCTACGGCTTAAGGAACACAAACACAAACCCAGTGTTGTACGATGTGCTCCATCTCCTATCTATTTTAATACTTTCACAAACTCTTTTGAACTCCTATTTTAAACCTCTTTTGGAAACCTAGAAAAGGAGAGAAATCAAAATAACTCACCGAAATCACACCGACCCTAAAAGGGATTTCCGATATACATTTCCCTACCCTGCCCCTATATCGCAAATAGCATCACCCAATAAATGCGACACAAAAAAAAGGCAACCCACCACACAAACAGGTAAAAAACAGAGCACAAACACAGGACAAAAAACAATTCAAAATACAGCAAAATTAAGCAACGTAATGTAAAAGTGGATTGGACAGCCATACCATGTGAACCGGTAGGTTCCTTTTTCTGGACACATAGAGCTCTCAAATCCCTAATGTACCGAAACCCGATGATAAGACAACTGGTAGGCGGCCCGTCTCATGCTTCTCCTCTCTAGTGCGAGTACAGGTACCACAAACGCCCAAACTCGCATAAAGATAGCAAAAAAATAACCGAACACATCCAGAATTAGACATCGCAAAACACATTTCATCATGTTCAAACACAAACAGGAGCCAGCAAAGAGCCAGAAAGACCAGGCAGATTCTACGCCGCACCCCGCAGCAGTAAACCGATGACCTGCAAAAAAACAGAGTACCAAATAGGAAAACGATGTAAGAAACCCATAAAACAAAAAAGGAACAAACCGAAAAAGCAACAAATACAAAAAGAACAAAATCGACCGCACGGTCAGCAACATAAACAAAGAATGGACAACAGAAAGTACACACTGTAACAAAGAAAAACACACGCCAACAACATGAATAAAGAAAGAAGAAATAGACTAAGACACATCCAAAACCCTCAAGCCGAGCAAAACGGAACTAAGCTCAAACGGAAAAAGGCAAACCCATCAGCCGAAGACCTACGAACAAACAAAGCAACCAACAAAAAAAACACAAACAAAAACCAAATAACTAATAGAAACCGAGGAGAGAATGCCCAACAAGATGAACCCGATCAGAAACGAAAGAAACTAAATGAATTTCACACCGGGATGAAGCTGGCACGCACGAAACGATACGAGTAAAAACAAATCGAGCAATAGAAGAAACACACAAAACCAAACAAAAACAGGTAAAACGTAAATCTACATCAATGCACCGCACTGCATCAAGGTAGTGAAGAACAAAAGAAAAAACGGTTAGCACATGGTAGGAACACAATAGAAATGAACGATCCGTAAACAAAAGGGAACACATGAAACACCGCAGTAAAATGTCCACGGAAAGCGAACACGACGAGACACAACGATTCAAAGCAGGATGAACACAATCCAAAACGAAAAATAAATACCTGCTTTTACAACACGGGGTTAAGCCGGCACGCAGGCACGATCCATCCGCAGCAAGAACTCGGCCTGCATCAACATAGGAAATAGTAAAATCAATGGATCAGAAATACAAAAGAGAACACGAGGGCCGTGGACAAAAAAAATAAATAAACACCCAAAAACAATCACAAGAACAAACAAAAAAAGGAACGGATCGGACGGATCAACAGTACAACAAAGCAAGAACACAGAAGAAGAAGAAGAAACGAAGGAAAACAGAAATCGCCCCCATACAAAAGGTAACCCAATAATACTAAAACCCAAAACACCTCCCAAACAAAAAGGAAACCCGGAAATACGCAAATTAATAAGAAAACCAACCGTGCAAACCGAAAAAAATAAGTAAACGGCAGAATCTCAACAAAACCAACCTTAAACAGACGAACGGGAAAACCAGTTAGCCACAAATCTGCGAAAAAGCAGAGAAACAAACAATAAAAATGTTAGAAACCGATAGAACAGGAAAAAACAAACCACATAACCAAGAAATAACAAACGAACAGGGATCAAGCACACGATCAACAACATGAAAAAAATCGTCCAAAAACAGCTAACGCAAAACACGTTGAGACAACCCACCCTGATCTCAACGGGAACAACCGTGATCAGAAGAACAGCAAACGGATTTCATGGAATACCGGGAGAGCTCGAAGAAAACATGGCAGAGCAAGAACAGCGAGGAAGAAGAAAAGGGGGAAAATGACAGCTGCAATAACCATCCGATCCACGAAAATGCCTATATACCGACGTTTCTGGTGCACTGTATGTATGGCGGCTACCACTTGCAACCAATGGCGAGACGCCAGCGTCACGCGAGATTGGGCCTTCTGACTACGGCAACCACTTGCAACGCCGCCACCGTGCCACATTTGAGACGGGAACCACTTGCAACGCCGCCACCATGCCGCACAAACGGGCCTTCTCACTCCCAGCTGTGCAACGTACCCGCCAACCAATGAAGGCATGCCAGCTCGGACGGAGAAATCGGGCCCGATTCCTCCCTGACACTCCGAACAGTGCAACGCACGCGAAATACCTAGCTTGCCCACGACGTACTATAGAAAATACGCAGCGAGCACCCACGCACGGGAGAGAACGGCGACGCGCACCGACATGTGGGCCGCGGACCGGATGGAGCCCACCGTCAGCGAGAGAGAGGGGGAGGAAGCGCGTACGAAGAAACCTATCCGAGAGGGGCACCGCTAAAACCCATTACGGTAAATGAACATAATCGACCAATGAGAGACGTGCAGTGCGAATCTACACCGCACTGACCCGTCCGCCACACCGATTAAACGCGCAGCGTGAGGCTGACTGGTGGGCCCTCGTGCAACAGAAGCGATCCACGTAGGATGTCAGCGAGAGTGGGTGCAATAAGGTTGGTACGGTTAGCGACTTTGAAAATCCCTATTCATCCGCATCTCAGGAGCCGGCAGCGATCGGACAGAGCGGAGGCACGCTGCGGGGAGGATCGGATGGCCAGAAAGCCCAAATCGCTGAGGAACCTCCAAGGGGTCTCACCGTTTATATCTTTAGATTGTTAGAAATTGCTCCCTCCTATATGTGTGTATTTGTATTCCAAGGCAAAACATTTATATGCACACATTCAGGGGAGTACTTTCTATTTTTGAGAACATGATCTAGTTGAAATTTTATTGCAAATCCTAGTGTTGTCATCTAACACCAAAAAGGGGGAGATTGAAAGGGCATATTGTGATCCCTAGTATTTTGTGTGTTAGTTAACAACACTAGTGACAATTTAATCATGTGCTAAGTGATGCAGGTTTTATTTAGATACAAACATCTTTGCATCTTAGCCAAAAAGGAAGTTGAAAAGAGCCTGTTCCTGTTCAATAAGGGATATCGGATTATCCGATTCAGGATGGATCGGATTATCCGATTTGCAAGACTTTCGAGAATTCTGCCAAGGACAAAAAGGAACCCACTTTTGCAGCTCTCGGGTGTTCACTACTACAGATTCGAGTATTCCAGCCGCATCCGTAACACGGGCCTCAGCCGGTTTTCCCATCTGACTTGGAGCCCAAGTCGAGGATAATCTAGATAACTAGAGCCGGTTCTCACGCGCGGCTGGGAAACTAGCCCCTCAGACGGTTTTTAAAATGACCCGACTCTGCAACCCGAGGCGAGCGCAGCAAAGAACCAACGCGTGGGTCAGAGGCGGGCTAGTTCCTCAACCGGCTCTACTGGCACGGAACGTCCGGAGTTTACCCAGACATTCCGGTATAATTGGGGGCGGTTGGGAATAAAAAGAGGCTGAGGTTTTATGCGTCGGTTGTATTTTTTAGGCGGCTCCAATTTACCCGGAGCTTCCGACAGAGCCCAGGCCTTCCGTGTTTGCCGTTCGGGATAGGATCAGTCCGGAATGTCTGCGTTTAGCCGAAAAATCATATATCCGGATGGGACGTTTTTTTCCGGATATTATCATTTCAGAATCGAGCGAAATAATTAATATTGATGCTGAACTGTTAATTAGCACATATGTTGCTAATCAAGCAGAATTCCTTTACATGCATGGTGACTAATTAAAAATAAAGGTCTTCTGAATATCATACATAGCTAGCTGAACTCTCTAAATGTTTCAAGTTGGACGACACAAATCATGCGTCTCTAACCACAAACGGCAGTGGCTTGTCACTGCCGTCCAGGGGCTTATTCGCCAGCACCGTATGAACCAAGAATTGTGCCATTTGCATGCGGAACGCACACAAATATGACAGCGGCATTGCCTTCTCCTCGATTTCCGGATGCTGTAGATAATGTTTAGAGCACTAATGATTAAGAATGACTAAGCAAGTATATAGAAATAAGAATATATTCGTACAAGGAAACATAAGATGTTTTAATACCTCGCCTACTGATCCTGATCCCAGCACCATCCAATCAATCATGAGGTCAATATGGTTGGCAACATAGAACGCGCCCGTTGCCATTGAGCCAGCCGGCTGTAGGAGGCACTGAGACCAAAAAAACGTAGAGACTTTGTGAGATGTACTAATTAAAGTTAATATATTATTTCCATATATTAACTTCAGGTGGAAAACTAACCTTATAGTTCGGGAAGTGGGTTAGTTTGGCAAAACCCCTGTCTCCTATGTCGCCTCCTTTCCGCTTGACGTATGCGAATGCTTTGAATGAGTATACGTTGAAAATAACATAGGTATATCATGTGATGTCTTACACTCCTGCTAAACATAAATGCCGTACATATAGGTGTATATGAAAATAAACAGTCACCTATCAAGAAGCTTGGACACGGATTGAACATCTACCATCCTACGAGAATCAAGATAGTAGACATTGCCATTCACAAGCGAGATTGCAATAAGGTTCAAGTGGGCGTTTTTTTAGCTACATAATATGTACTTAGTGTTACAAGCTAGTCAATCAAAGTTGTGTCGTTATAGTTAACTAATGAACAAAATGGATTCTCCATTACTTTACCTTGTCTTAAACGGCCATAGGATTAAATCCTTATGTTTAGTACCCGCATCACATAGACCATGTAATCCTCAACATACATCTCCATTTTTTCCATCTGTCGCTACGATGAAAACAGATAGTCCATGAAGACTACTTTTGGGGATTGCTTCTCGTCCATCAGATGTTTCCTACATAAACCATGTAGGAGTATATGAATAACATGTAATAAATGTGATGGTAGCATAGATATGAGAAAGCATTGAAGATAAGTACTTACAATCTCATGACACTCATAATGCTGTCGGGCATGTCTGTGGCCTGTACAATGCAACGAAAATCGAACCACGTGATCAGAACTGGCGGACCGTTTCGAGATGGATCGGTCTGTACCTAACAAAAATTCCCTTGGTTTTACGCGTCTTGTCTGCTGGCACACAGAGCGACAACAGATATTTTAGCTCAAGGGGAATTTGCGGCTGAGATGTAACCACTCTATCATTTTGTTTAGGAGAGAGTGACAACAAAGGAGGTTTCACCAAAGCACCAAGGATATCGTCACGTCCTACAACCACAAGATCTGCATCGTACATTCAAAGTTAGTAAATTATGTATCAGCATACATGTCAACGGATAACTATATATCTTTGTAAAAATAGAGGCTATATATGTAATATAACCTGGCTCCTCCTTGATCATCAACTTCTTTTTATTTCTGGAGTCCAAGATAGTAGCCCTGAAGAATTTTTTGTCACCATCTAAACACACCACTATCTGATCGTCATAGGATAAACGGTAGTGCTTCATAAGATGGAGCTAGCCTCCCCCGGTTATCCTTGTTCTTTCCTCTTCCTTGTTGAGATCAAGTTCATACAGAATGCCATCTTGAGTCACAATTTTCATCTCTCGGCCACCAGTAATTTCAGTTAACTGTTCCCTGACATTGCAAGGAACATACTATATACAATAAAGAGAGAGTCATTTTTCTTTGTTTACATGACACATTGAAATTATGACAACTGAATTATGTATGATATAGGGACAGAGTAGAGAGAGACAGTCATTAAGTCGACTACTTACCATGTAATCTTCGTACCCCATATGCATAGTTAGAAAGAAAAAAGAGCTGCGTCGTGTCTTCTCCATTCTGCACCGGCCTTCAATGTTGCGGCACACTGGGCAAATAGCCTAATAAATAAGATTTTGAAATTAGAGTCACCCAGATGTGTAGTGCATAGATCCCCGGCAAAACCGCGTACCATTTTCGATTACAAGCTTGAGGGGGACGACGCCGGCCGGCTTGAAGTAGCAAGAGCCGCGCGGCAGACGGCAAGGGTGAGACGCGGGATGCAGAGAGGCTGCTGGGCCGGTAAGTGTCGAAGAGGAAACACGTAGCAGTGAGCAAGGTGCGGGCGGAGGAGTGGCTGGGAGGGGCAGATCACCGCCGAGCACGTGAGGGAGAGGGGTAGCTGGTGGTGCGCCGACACAATGGAGAGGATCGACGCCTTTGAGGCGGGGTGGGGAAGTAAGAGCTTCGCGGTAGGTGGGTGGAAAGCGCGGCGGCGGGGGGGGGGGGGGGGGGGGACGAGACGAAGTGTGCGGGGTGTGAGTGACAGAAACGAGTGGGGGTCAAAATTCGAACGGAATGTGTGCGGGGGAACTGTCCCGGGGCCAAAATATCCCCGCCAAAACGAAATTTCCAGACCAACGTCAAACTAGTTAGACGGTCCGGGTATTGCAAGAACTTAACAAGATTATGAGTACACATACCAAAGAGGAATTTACAAAGAGGGCAAATTTCGTGATAATTGCAAACATACAAACATGAACATAGACCATAGTAAGGACAATTTAACAAGATTAAGAGTAGACATTACAAGGATTGGAACATAAACTTAAGTCTACTTAAACATAGATGAAACTAAGGACAATCGTCGTTGGATTAGTCGAGGATGATCACGGCGTCGTCTACGGAGTTGCACGATGCGGCCTTGGTGCCAGGCCAGAAAGGATCATCGCCAGGCTCGACCTGCGGAGGTGGCGCCGATTGAATCTCGTCCATGGCAACTATGCCGCCTCGACAGCCGACACGCGCATCATCTCTTGAAATCCCTCCCACTCCGCCTCGTGCTCCGGATCCGTTGCGGGCTCAACCGACACACGCATCATCTCTTCCCATCCCTCCAACTCGAACTCGGGCTTGTGAACTGCCTGACGGGCGGGTGCCGCTGCGCTCACCGCGTCGGTGGGGGCTTCGGCCCAGAACTGGCGTCCGCCTCCGTGTTCCACCGCTTCGGCGTTTGGCCTAAGCGGGAGGAGCGGCGCTTGGCTTCGTGTTCACGCTCGAACACCTTGTCCCAGTATGGCGCACTCGACCCGTACTTCGGGTCCGCCCGCAGCGCCGGCGATGGCAAACGCAACCTGAGTTGGGCGATCGCCATTGCCCGGGCGCGGCCTGTCGGCGGCGGCAAGGGGACACCGTCGAGGTCGAGGTGCCACCCTTTCGGTATGTGGGAGTCCGGCGGCGCGGGGAGACCAGCGGATGCCAGATCGGACGCCCTCGCCGTGTTCACGTACGGCCTGACATGTACGCGGCGGCTCGATGCGTTCCCCGCGTCTTGCCACGGCCTCCGCATCTTCAGGGTACGCAATCGCGGTGGCCGGAGAGGGGCGTTGGGTGCTAGGATAGTGTTGTATGTGGTTGTGCGGCTCGATCTGCCTGGGCGGGGCAGGGGAATAAATAGGAGGGGTGTGTTTTGAGGCGCTCACCGGAGGAGCAGAACTATGTCGGACACCCCAATGTTGGAACATTGTAATATTAATCCTCTTAATGAAAAGTTTCTATGCTAAAATGTGACTCCACGCAAGAAATTTTGATAATATTTACATATGTGGCGCTCCACTACAACTATCCCGCAAAAAAATGACTACTTGGCTGGCCGACACCAGTTTTCCCACACTTTTAAAGGAGGCGGCCGGAACCCTAAACTTCGAAGCCATCGGCGAGGTTTTGTGGAAACATGGGATTGTTTTGCTATGCTTGTATTACCTACTCTAGCACTAAAAGTATAAATTTTGAATGATCCTTTTCGAAGCCGGGAAAAGGGGTAGAAAGACATGGGCCCATAAACCACACAACATATTGTTGGGTTCAAGTTCAACAACGTGCGGCGAATACATGGCATGCATATATAAACCTTGCCACACAACTTGCATGATCAAAATTAAGAGTGGTATATATATTAGTATGTGAAGTGTATGTGCTTGAGAGATCAAATGCACAACTTTGATGTGGCGCGCTCTTTCGTTTGCAAAAATATGTGACTCTCTCGTCCCCAAAGGTCGGTTCTTGACTACATGGGGTTTATTTCACAATTGCGCGTTGATATATGACGGACTAAAACCCTCACACATACATGGTGCCCTCATATTGTTCACTGATGGTCGTTCGTAGAATTAAGAACCAATACAACTTTGTTGTGGCGTGCTCCGTTCTCTAACATTTTGTGGAAATAAGCAACTCCGGACCTTCCGGTATTACGTCCGCATATGTACACACGGTCCGGATATCGGTAGAAACTAAAAACATTTGTTTAGAAACTCGACGAAGTCCATTGAAAGTGCATAATATACTGAATATAATTGTCGAACATAATTTCTAAAGAGTAGAGCTACCCCGCCTGACGCCGCCATGAATTACATTGACCAGCCGGGTATCCAATGGATATATTATGCTGACCTGGGTTGATGTAAGTATGTAACACTGACAGTGGACCCATAAATCAGCGGAACCACATGTCAGTTACCAAACGATGCCCTCGATGTGTCAATTAGGATTGTTTTACCGGGGAATAATTTTACTATATTACTCCGCCGCGTGTCTTAGGCAACCAGGTGTTCATTCTCCCCTACTCCACCTAGTGAAAGGCAAAGGGAAAAACCCCAGGAACCGCAAGAACAGAGCAAAGAGTAGTTCCATCGCCGTCGTCGTCGAACAGAGAGAGAAGAAGCAGAGTAGACGTGGCGCCACGTCGAACAGAGAAGCTCCACCGCCATCGCCATTGCTGTCGCCCGTTGCCCGTCGAGAAGGAGGGACAAGCAACGAGCTCTTCACAACTTTCAGGTGCGGTTATTGTACGGCCGCCTTCGCCGTTGGGGTTTTTTCGGTCGCCGACGGTTCAAGCTGCAATCCATCAACCCCATTTCGATGGTCAGTGCTATCTTCTCTACATGTTTCATTTACCTGCTTGAGCTCCCGAATGGTCAGTGCTATCTTCTCTATTTGGCTTGCGGAATGGGAAAAAACCCCAGGTTCCGCCTGTTTATGTGGTTCTAAATTTCTTTTGTTGTTGCTTTTAAAATAGGCATCTGATGGCGAGGTCCATCTCTGTCCTATGTGCTGGCACGAAGATACTTTCTGCCGTACGCGCACTCATCGTTCCAGTACTTTCAGAGTCCCGATTGAATTCAGCTACGAAACGGAAGTTGTAAGTATTGCCCTTCAAATTCGAGGGAATGTCATTGTTTTTCCTTCAATTCGTGTCTTCTTAGTTTCTCCGGTTTTGTATTACATGTAGATTCTGCCATGCCCTTGAAGATATCTTCTAGAGAGCCGGGCAATTGGCCCTCGTAAGAACTGGATGGAGGCTAAGTGTCCAAATGGAGACACATATTTCTTCTACCTGGAAAGGTGGGAAATTGAAATTGAAACGGAGCGGAGAGCACTGTGTTTGCAGCTACAGGATAGTCCGAAGACCCATATTCGGACCTGGATCTGTGGAACGCAGTGGAGAGCACTGTGTGTAGCCTACGGCATCGAAATCGGCAATTTCGTCAAATTCACTTATGATGAAAATCAACATGTGTTCAATGTTGAAGTGACTGACGAAAACAATGCTACCAAACCTTTTATTCAAGCCTCTGGTATGCTAGTTTTCAGTACTTTTCTTACACATTGAGTAGTTTATATTTTTCTGAATGTCTTCGTCTCTTTGATCGGAGTGTGAACAGATACCAAAATGGTGCAAGCCAGCCCTTGTAAAGTCCATATTTCATGAACCGAGAGATGTCACCTTTTCAGAAATGAATGCGATATCTTTCGCTTTATTCAAAGAGGCCACAAGGGTATTGGAATTTGATGAGTTCTTTGAGATCCCTCAGTTCTACGTGCGCATGATTGAGAATGATAGTATAGATGTGGAATCTCTGGTATCATTCTAGCTATATTATTCATTTACATTTTTCTGATACTCTGCCGTCATTTACACTATACTGATACGATGTTCATGTTATTTTGATAGCATCTCAAGATTGCGGTAGTAGATGGCTACGTACTTCCATCTTCTTCTTTGCGCCCCACACTTTGTCGAGATCTTCGGATCATTTGAAGTGATAGAAGATTACGTCGAGTTCACTATGAACTGGGATCTATTCTGGGAACAAGCGCAGATTCGCTTTGGTGATCTCTACGCCATCAAGGTGATCATCAAGGAGGAGTACATCAAGCTGATATTTGAGAAGGTCAGCGAAGACGTCGAGGAGGACATTGAAGACGTCGACATGTATTTTAACGACGAGATGTTCAGCGACTTCAGCGACTCCAGCGAATCCAGCGAAGAGACCAGCGAAGAGATCAAACCAGATACCAAGCAAGAGATCAAAAAGAGAGCAAATAGTATTACAATGTTTTGTTCAGTGAAAACTCTTATGATGTATTTTCGTCGAACACCTTATGTGCGTGCTCTGGGCGCGCTCTGGGCGCGCCATGGCGGTTTTGGATTTGCAACATGAAAGTTTCTAAAAACTCACCAAAGCTTCATTTTGGAGTGACTAAGAAGGATCCAGACTTAGTTTTTCATTTTCATGTTTTAAACTTGTTAAAATGTTGGTCAAACTTAGGTTTGACCGATTTCAAAATAATCACAAAATATTCAAAAAACATCAAAAAAATGGAAAACCTGTGCACATGTCCTTACTATGTCATATACTAACAACTCAAGTTGATAAACAAGGTCTACATAGATTCGAAACCAAAAATACATGTATGTAGTGTGATATCTCAAAACTCAAACTATGAAGTCTAAGGTTGAAGAGAAGTGGTTTTGGATTTGCAACATGAAAGTTTCTAAAAACTCACCAAAGCTTCATTTTGGAGTGAATAAGAATGATCTAGGCTTAGTTTTTCATTTTTTAAACTTGTTTAAATGTTGGTCAAACTTAGGTTTGACCGATTTCAAAATAATCACAAAATATTCAGAAAACATCAAAAAAATGGTAAACCTATGCACATGGCCTTACTATGTCATATACTAACAACTCAAGTTGATAAACAAGATCTACATAGATTCGAAACCAAAAATGCATGTATGTAGTGTGATATCTCAAAACTCAAACTATGAAGTCTAAGGTTGAAGGAGAAGTGGTTTTGGATTTGCAACATGAAATTTTCTAAAAACTCACCACAGCTTCATTTTGCAACTTACTTTTTTATTTTCATATTTGCATTTTCATATTTTAAATAGTTTTCGTTTGTTTTTCGTGTCCTAGAGCGTCCAGTTCGCGTCCAGTTCGCGCTCGGTGGCATGACACGAGTGCACGCATGCAGGTTGGCACGTAAACATAAAGAGTGACCGCGTCAGTTCATGCAAAATATGGTTGCAACATGTCTAGACATGTCTAGATGGATCAAAACGTTCCCAATTGCGGTCAATTGTACCAACATGTCCATGCACGGCAACTGTTCGACAGATGGACAAGACGAGTGTAGATGCTCTAGATGACGTGGTGAACAACTACTGTCCTGTCATTTCATCTGAACGCGATTGAGTGCGAATATAGCAGTAATGTGCAGTCATTTCACACTGTTTTTGGCAAAATACGAAGCGACCAGCTGTTGATTTCCGCACGTAGTTATGGATGGACGCGTCGTCGCAGTTAATTCCTCTCTATCTGAATCCAAGATAAAATCCCTTCTGTGTTGCGGTTCCAAAGCAGTTCTTCTCACTTCTCTCCGAGACACCCCTTCTTCTCTCCCAAAAAACCCCAATCCTCTCCCACTCCCAAAAACCCCAATGGCGGATCCGTGGTGGCAGAACCCGGAGATCCCTAGCGACTCGGACGGCGAGGGCAACCCCAAGCCGTGGTGGGATGCGACCCGCGGGCGCTAGCAAGAGGACCTTGACAGCGACGACGACGGCGAGGGCGATGATGACGAGGAGGAGGACGGCCATGGCGACGACTCCGACCCCGACTCCGACCCCGAGTCCGGCCCCTGACATCGACCCCGAGTTGGAGGAGGAGGAGGAGCCGCCGAACTCCGACTCCGAGGTGGAAGAGGATGAGGAGGAGGAGGACGACGACTCCGACTCCGACGATGACGACGACGCACAGCCAGCGAAGAGGCGGAGGTGGTGGTAGGCTTCGCGGAGGAAGTTGGAGCCCGCCGCCGACGTAGGACTAGTAGAAGCCGCCGGCGTAGTAGTAGCCCGCCGCTGGCGGAGTAGCAGTGCAGTAGTTGCACTGCTACTGATTAGTAGTATTTAGTGTAGTAAAAACTTTTGTAATAAGTTCGAAGAACTTTTGTCAGTTGGAAAATATAAATCCAATCTCAGTTTCAGTTCCAGTTTCCGTTTCAGTGTGCAAATCCTAATTACGAATCCTTTAATTTCCTCTAATTCTAGAGTTCAGTTTCTTAATCATTTAATTTCAGTGTTAACGACGTACTAATCCCATGAACCTTCCGGGAAGCTGGAACTACGGGCTTATATGGACGGGCCGGAAATTATATGGAAGGCCAAAAAATAGCGGGAGAGCGGCCGCGCGTTCAAAACCAGGCTTTTATACTACTCTCGGAAAAGAAAAAACAAAAACAGGCCTAACCTCAGACGGCCTTTATACTACCCGACTCCAATGTACAGATTATAGAAGGCACCCATTTTTCTGGCCCGCCGCACGGATATCGTAGGCGGCCCTGTTATTTTGCCCGGCTGCGGTTTTCGTATTATCGGCGCCGGCCGTTTCCGACGCCCGGCTGAGAGATTTTTGCAGGCGCGTTTGCATTTGGGCCGCCCCGGAAAACATACATTAGGAGCCGGTTGTTTCTTTGGAGGCGGTTAATCTGAAATAACCGGCTGAGGTGTAGAGTATTGTAGTCTCTTATTTTTTTAATTGCTCTATCTGCCGCTAGCGACAGCTGCCAATACGCATTTTTCTACTAGTGGTTGCTCGGATTATCCTATCTGGCATGCTTCGGATTATCCGGTAGTCGGATTATTCGGGGGTCACTTGTATCGGATTATCCGATCTGTAGGTCTGCAACGGCTATATTTCTGGGAGGGGTATAAAAACCCCTCCACCCACCTCCAGCAGACCACCACGACCAGAACTATTCCGCCCACCATTGTTGCAAGCTTAAATCTCGAAGATCTCTCTCTCTACCCACTCAAACATCTTGTCCTTCTAGGATTTGAGAGAGGTGACCTAGATCTACACTTCCACCAAAGCGATTTGATTTTCCCCTCCATTCTTGTGAGGGCTTGAAGCTTGTAAGTTCGTTGAAACCCTAGATTGTCGTTGGTCGTTCTTGTGGCTTTGGAAGCCGCAGGGACTAGCCGGGAGCCTCCAATTAAGTTGTGGAGACGTGCCCCGGCCTTGTGATTCTTGTGGCTTTGGGAGCTGCGGGAATTTGGTGAGAGCCTCCAATTCGGTTGTGGAGTGTGCCTCATCCTTGTAAACGTTTGTTGCCGACCTCGAGGGCATCATATAGTGGCTCGTGGAACTCCTCATTGGAGGATAACACGAGGGAGATACGGTGTGCCATATCAAGGCTATTCGGAGTTCACTTTCTGACTCCGCACCGCTCCAACGAAGACGTAGCTTCCATTGGGAAGTGAACTTCGGTAGAACATCTCCGTGTCACCATGTGGTTATCTGTTAACCTTCCTTTACTTGTATTGCTAGCTTATCCTGTTTAGTTTATCTTGCTAGCTTGTATCTTGCTCATCATATAGGATTGTTCACCTAGTTGCATATCTAGAGAACTTATATTTGAGCAAAGCCTAAATTTGATTAAAGAAAAGTAAAATTTTTAGTTGCCTATTCACCCCCCCCTCTAGTCAACCTACTCGATCCTTTCAATTGGTACTATCATGCAAATAAAGTTCCATAGGTTTTTTAATTTTCTCTTCAAACACATCATGTCCTATCTCAAGATAAATTTCATAAAGCTTTCTCATTTTGTTTTCAGCCATACGACTAGTTTCAAGAAAAGTCACCATTGATAGCAAGTAAAGAACTAGACGTAATATTTAAGCAAGACAAAAACAAAGTAATGAGATTGGAAATGTGAGACTCCCCTATCTGGAGACTCCAGTATCCCCGGCAACGTCGCCAGCAAAATGTCTCGATGGCGTGTTAATGGTTGAGTGTTTTATTACTTCCCAGCACCAGCACCAGAAGATCTGCTTGTTGACCGTGACAACACACGTTCGTTCGGAGACCCCAAGAGGAAGGTATGATGTAGTGCAGCAGCAGTTTTCCCTTAAAATATGACCAAGGTTTATCGAACCAGGAGGACACGGAGGTTCTTCAGAAGGTTGTCAGCGGCGCAACTGACGTGGAACCTGCACACAACACAAGCAAACTACTTTGCCCAACGAAACAGAGAGGTTGTCAATCTCTCCGGCTTGCTGAAAACAAAAGATTAAACGTATTGTGTGGAAAACAGTAATGAGTGCAGAAAGTAACAGAGAACAAATGATTGCAGTTGGTGGTTTTATTAGTATGAGGAAATGGACCGGGGTCCACAGTTCACTAGTGGTGTCTCTCCATAAAAGATAACTAACATGTTGGTAAACAAATTATAGCTGCAATTGACAAATAGAGAGTGCATGACAATGCAATATATGACAATATGTTCACTATGAGATTTAATTGGCATTACAACAAAGTACATAGACTTTCTATCCAACGCATCTATGACTAATAATCCACCTTCAGGGTAGCATCCGCATACCTTCCAGTATTAAGTTGCAAACAACAGATTATTGCATGAAGTAAAGTGTGTAATGTAAATAATGCAAATGACACGTAGCAATGCATCATTGTTTTATCCCTAGTGACAACAGCACATCCACAAACTTAGTCGTTTCTGTCATCTCGAGCCAGATTACTGGAGGCATGAACCCACTATCTAGCATAAATACTCCCTCTTGGAGTTACAAACATCTACTTGGCCAAAACATTTACTAGCAAAGAGAGCTGCAAGATCATAAACAACATAAATAGATAGATTGATAAACAACTTGCTCATAGTATCAATATTCATCGGATCCCAGCAAACACAACATGTAGCATTACAATAAGATGATCTTGATCATGTTAGGTAGCTCATAAGATCTAAAATGGAGGTACAAGGTGGAGAGACAACCATCTAGCTACTGCTATTGACCCGTAGTCCAAGGAGGAACTGCTCACGCATCACTCCGGAGGCAGACATGGCGATGTAGAGCCCTCCGGTGATGATCTCCCCTCCGGCAGGGTGCCGGGAAGAGCTTCAGAACCCTCCCGATCTAGGGTTGACGACGGCGGCGGCGACGGAACTTTTCGTGGAATATGATCGGTGTTTTTAGGGTTGTCGGGTCATCGGAATATATTGGCGAAATGGCGGCATCGGGAAGGTTCCAGGGGGCCCACGCCAACCCTCGGCGCGCCTGGCATGTGGGCCGCGCCCTAGGGTGGCGTGGCCACCTCCTGGCTCTTCCCCGTCCCCCTTTGGACTCGTGATCGTGTCGTGAAATATGTACGCCCGTTGATTTTCGTCCAATTCCGAGAATATTTTGCGACTAGCTTTTATGAAAGAGAAAAACAGCACAAAACAGAACTGACACTTCGGCATCTTGTTAATAGGTTAGTCCCAGAAAATGCATAAAAATGCTATGAAGTGTAAACAAAACATGTAGCAATTGGTATAATAATAGCAGGACATAAAAAATTATAGATACATTTGAGACGTATCAATCCCATGTCAATGAGAGACACCGAGTCAACGAGACTACCTGTGAAAAACCAGCAGCGAAAATGAGTTCTACCAGGACACGGCCTGAAACAAAAAGACCAACAGACAAACACACAAACGATTAGATACACACCGAGCCGACAAGAGTACCTACCAAAACAAATGTCTATTAGAAACACCGAGCCGGCGTGACCGGGAAACAGAACAATAATCTATTAATGACACCTCGCCGACGAGAGTTCGAATAAAAAATAATATCCTAACTGCGAAACAATACAATATTTTATTTGTGACATTTAACGGGATGATGAGAGCAATAAATTAAACACTGGTTACATCGACTCCATGGAGTCTGCGAGGATCGGACGGTGCATTAAGACGGAGAAGCCAAGATCGGGGATGGCGTCAGGGAGAGTGGGTGCACGAAGGTTGGTACCGGTAGCGACTCTGCGAATCCCTGATCTAGCCGGCCCAGGATCCGACGAGATCGGACGGTGCATTAACACAGAGAAGTCAAGACCGGGGAGGACGTCAGCGAGAGTGGGTGCACGAAGGTTAGTACGGTCATCTATTAGAGAAACCGACCCGGCGAGGGTACGAATATTAAAGACTTCGACTCAGCGAGTCTATCTATAAGAAAACCAGCAGCAACAATGACTACCAAGACACAACCTGAAATAGAAAAACAAACAACCGCACGAGTGTTACACCTCCGGCAAGAACACACCCCTTGCAAAAGTAAACAAACAGCATAAGAAACAAAACAAGAAAACACGCCAAAATACGTGTTTAACAAACCATCTATAAAAACAAAACAATACGCCAATGGCTTATTCTATTAATGACACCAAGGCGGCGAAAACAACAAAACAGAACAATAATTTATCAGTGACTTTTAACAGGCGAAATTGCAATGCAAACCAAATTCTATTAGAACCATCGACCCGGCCAAACTACAAATATTAAAGACATCGAGTCAGCGTAACTACCTGTAATAAAACCAACAACATCGATGCCTTCTACCAAATGACCTGAAATAAAAAAAACAAACGCACGAGGTTACACCTCCAGGAAAACTGTAACACCCCGGCCCACCCCGGCCGAGCCTGTCACACCCCTGGCAGCTCTCTAGGATCTCTAGACTGGCCCAACAGATCAACATTGGTCTTTTCTGCGCACTTTGTCCTCACTCGTGCGCACCCGGGAAGGACTTCCCGGTCGGTCACCCATCTCAAATCGCTCTGTGCTTGGCCAAGCACGCTTAACCTTGGAGTTATTTCAGATGAGTTTCCGAAAAAGAAGTTGCAACTTTTGATATGAGTATTCTATCAATCCTATTAAGCCCTGAGCCAGGATCTCACCCCTTCCCCCCTTAGAAGACCGACGCCCTCGTCGGTCAGCCCCTAGTCCAGGAACTTCCCCTCTTAGCACCCGTCTATGCGTACATGTCGGCACATGCCCACATGTCCGCCCATTGACCCACACACGCCCAAGTACTGGTCTTTTCTGCGCACTTTGTCCTCACTCATGATGCCTCACATCAAAGGACAAACATATCAAGACGCTCAATCTTTCGACAATAACAAAAAGCACCAAAAAACAAACCCAGACAAACAAACGGAGGAACTCGCATCGCCAAATGCAAGAAATAAACTCACCACACAAATCTTGACAGTAGCATGAACAACAACGACTGAGACGCTCCCCATTAAGACGACGACTACAACAAACACAGAAAAGAAACCACAATCAAATAAGAAAAGAAATAAAAAACACAGATCCTGGCGACACGACGACTAAAACAGATCAGTACCTAAAGCGTCGCCAGTAGAAGGGCCACCGCTGGCGAGGAGGAAACGATCCACGACAGATCCTCAACCACGAACCTAAGAGGAAAAAACGAAGTGAGAAGAAAATGCAAAGGAGAATAAAATGGGGACGGTGGAGAGGGTAGAAAGTCTATAAGGAGTATATAAATACGACTACAGTGTACGCGGCATCCAACGGCAAAAACCCCATGGTACCCAAAGAACTGTAGAAGTAAACCAATAGCGAGACGCCATTAAGAGGATCTCTCTATATTTCCCTACCGTGCCCTGAAGTACTGTATTTAGGTCGGTTCCGACTTAACGCACCAATGTCGAGAAACCATCTAGGACACGGCGAAAGAGGCCCGAAAGTCTTCTGGCGGCCGCACAGTGCAACGTATCCGCCGTGAATAGAGAGACGCCACCTTGGAGGGTGAACTCGGGCCGAATTTCACCTGACATCACAAACAGTGCAACGTACCTTACGATCGTGCGTAATACCAAACGTACCCCATCTACTGTAGAAAATACGCAACAACTATACACGCACAAGAGAGGTCGGCGACCCAAACATACAGGGCAACCGACATTTCATGTGCTATGTGGCGAAACGAGACGTGCATTTCATGTGCAACGTTATTGGTCACTTCTAAATCAAAAAGTTGTCGTGCCGTGTAGGTTTATTTTATTGCTCGGGGAAATTGCTATATCGCGCAGCGCTACCCCGACCACCGCCTGAAGGAAGACCTTCCTGGGCCGCCATTGCGGCCCAATAAAATAGGTATTGTATGTTTTTTTATTTTTTATTTATATTTTATAACCGGGTTATTTTTTAAACAAAACACCTTTTGAATTATGAACAATTTTCAAAATGAACAATTTTAAGATTTGAACAATTTTTAAATGGACAATTTTAAAATTTCAACATTTCCAAATTTGAACAACTTTTAAACTTGATTTTTTTGAACAATTTTTAAATCTAAACAATTTTCAAATCTGAAAATTATTAGATGTGAATAATTTTCTAATTTTCATAGAAAAGTAAAAAAAAGTTAAAGTATAAAGGGAAAACTAACACAGTAAAGAAAATGAAAAAGAAAAACGAAAAAGAAAAGAAACAGAGAAGAAAAATGGAAAAGTAACTTAAAATAAAGTCGGCCGATACTAGGCTGGCCCAATAGAGGAATGTTTAGGCGGCGATAGCGAAATCCACCGCAATTGGGCGCGATAGAGTATTCGGCTTGCTTGGGGGAGCACCTATTCATCGACCTGTGCAACGCTAATACGCATCGCACACCCCCTCGACCTTATTCTCCGCCTCCATTCTACTCCGCCTCCTCCTCCGCCCTGTTCCTCGTCTCCATCGCTCCCCCGCACCCCCGCACCCCCGCATCGTCTTCTTCCTCTTCCTTCCTCCCTCGCCGTCGCTCCCTCGCCGCCAACGCTGACCTAACCGTCTGCTGCCGCCACCCGCGGCCGGCGTCGCTACCGCGCCTCCTCGCCGCCCCGCCCTGCCCAGCCGCCTCCTCCGCCGGTCCTCCGCCCCCGACCGGCCACCCTTCTAAACCCCCCGTACCCGAACCCTAACCCTAACCCGCACCCGAACCTGCACCCCCAGTTAAGTTTTCTTCCTCACCTCCGCCGGTGACGCCGCGGCCAGCCGCGTCGTCCCCGTCTCCGGCGAGGTCCTGCCCTCACCTCCGACGGGGTACCGCGGTGAGCCGCGTCGTCCCCGTCGTTAGTGAGGATGCTCTGGTCGCGTCGTCCTCGCTTCCGGCCACGGTCGTCTTCATCGCCACGAGTTGGGCCGGCCCATGTGGGGGTATGCGGCGGCTCGTTATTATCGACCTGGTCGTCATATAGGTTTTGCCCTTGCTCGGCGCCTCGGCCGCACAGCGAGCTAGGTGCACAAAAGGATTAATGGGCTTTGTACGTGTTCGTGGCCCAAGTTACCTAAGTCTGCGCGCAATGTCCACCGCTAGCAATTCATGGGCCGGCTTGTCGGCGCGTGAGCGAGTTGCTCGGGCTGTAGGGAGTAGGGAGGAGGACCCGATCATCCTATAGGTCAGACGTTCTCGGAAGTGTTCTGGACCTCAAACCAGCAGTGTAGAAGACCATAATACCCTTCTGCTCGCACCTCTACTCCCCCCGCCCCGTCGCCGGCGGCCATCAAGCCAGTAACCCTGTCCCACCACTTCGCCGTGCCTCTGTTCTGCTCTCATTCACGACCTACCTCGCGGATCTGCGCCGCCGGCCACCCCCTAGTTTCTCCTCCGCCTCTCTGGTGAGTCTTTGCGGAAGCTTGTTCATTGCCTCATCCTTCTCCTCATCTCGTTGCATGCAATACAAATTTGACGTTGTACCGCATGGCCCAACGAGCCCATTCTCCTGGATAGTACCTACTTAATTTCCCTACATGATTTGGGATTTCGCTACCAGAAGCTTAAACACCCTTTCACTGTAGGTCTAGGAGATGCCTAGAAAGAATGAAGGCTGTGCAAGCACAGGGGGAGGAGGAGCAAGCACAAGTAAGAAGAGAAGTACATCTTCACTGTCCAACTCCGACCGAGAAGGTGAACAAAGTGCACACATTTCTAGTATCTCCATTGAATTGTGAATTATCATGCAAAAATTAAAATTTGCTATTAATTCTACCAATTGTTCCTTACCTGCAGATTCCCCGCCTCCGAGGAATGGTTAGTTGCATTTTTGGTGACAACTATGGATGGGCCTTTCGGTCCTAGCATTGAATCAAGCATCCACGGAAACTGTAGAACGAAACATCATGTTAATGCATACACAACAGATACTTTTTTAGTGTTGAAATATTGTTTAATAAATTCCATGTAACAATCTATTACTTTTGTTTTGGCACGTGCAAGTCTTATCTTGCATATGTCGTCCACTGCAATTGATTCCCATTTTGATCCTATTGCACCAGATCTCTTACGCATATTAAGAAAGAGCCTACTTCCCCGTGGTTATCCTATGCCATCTGAGTTTGCTGGTAAGTTATTATTTCCATTTAAAATGTTCTACCCTCACTTTATTTTGATGTGTTCCTGGATATTTATCTAGTTCTTATGACATGCTATGTTTTCTGTGTAGGGGGCTTACGCTTGGTGAATACATTTGAGCTCTGCTTTGGAAAATTGGATGGTCAGAATGAAGAGCACAGTAGGATCAAGTTGCTTGCTTTAAGCATATGTCAGTCCGTTGTTTCACTCGCTTCGTTTAAGGGTAACAAACTAACAATACAAATGTTCTTATAGTTATTCCAATTTTTTGTAAGTTAATCAGTAACTAAAGTTTGATTCTGAGTATCAAGTTATTTGCTTCGTTTAAGGGTAACAATACAACGTTCTTATAGTTATTCCAAATTTTGTAAGTTATTCAGTAGCTAAAGCTTTGATTCTGAGTATCAAGTTATTTGCTTCGTTTAAGGGTAACGATACAATGTTCTTATAGATATTCAAAATTTTGTAAGTTAATTAGTAACTAAAGATTTGATTCTGAGTTTTAAGTTACTTGCTTTGAGCATATGTCAGTACGTTGTTTCACTCGCTTCGTTTAAGGGTAGCAATGCAATGTTCTTATGTATATATATATTCCAAGTTTTGAACGTTAATCAGTAACTAAAGCTTTGATTCTGTGTAGGGAGAATTAGACAAGTTACGTGCACAGGCACAATCATAGAGCACAAACAGTCCAGCATGAGCATTCTAACATCTGCTAGCTTGATTAGATCCTCTGAAGATGGACAGATGATACTTGATAAACTGAAGGTTTACACTACTAGCCAATTTTCCATCCCATTGCTTCATATGGCTTTAGCTTCATAACATGGTAGTTGTTACTTGCTTGCAGATTAAGGTGCGCCTGCCCAATGGCAAGCTTGTTGTAGGAAAACTGTGGAAGTACGATTCATATTATAATATTGCTGTTGTGAATATCAAGGCTTTTCCAGAACTTCGTGTAGCGAGCATTCATAATGAAGTGCCAGTTAATGTCTCCCAAAATAAACTGGTAGCTGTTGGACGAGCTTTTGAATCTGGAGAACTAATGGCTACGGGTGGGACTCTGTTGTATGGAACTAGCAAATTCGACTGCCAGCAACTCATGGCATCTACTTGTAAGACCACAAAGGTATTTCCCATATCATCTCTTATGACTCAGTAGATGGATTGATACAAAAGAAACTAGTAATATGGCCAGACTAGGACGTGATTGTTGTATGCTGGGAACTTATTCATACTTACTATCTGAAAAAAGTAGTACCAATGTTGAACTATATTATTAGCATACTTAAATATGAAATATTCTTGGCAAAGCATGTTTACAATCACTCTATTCCGTGCTAGGCTGGGATCGGTGGCCCCCTAATTGGTTCTGATGGAAACTTCATTGGCATCAGCTTTTATTATAAGGATGGAGCTCCTTTCTTACCAATCAGCATCCTCCAGAAATGCTTAAAGCACTTCAATACACTTGGGTAAGTTTTGAAGTTCTTATGTATGTAATTTGGATATATTTCAATTCAATCACATGTTGTCAGCATAGTAAACAATTTTCCGGTCCCTTAGTGTTCATTCTTTTATCACTGGCTTGATTGTGGAGATCTTAGGCCAGGACTTGAGATTGAAATTAGTATATGTTCGCTAACATTTATTGGGTTCTTATATTCATAAGTTTATTAAGTGATAATTGGGAGATTTCTGTATCACGCTACCACCTTCCCAGCTGGTCAGCAGTAGCCACAGTTGTGGCATGGTTAGCTCATTGTAGTACCAACTGCTGACAGGAGGGTTGGCGATACTCATAAATCATAATGTCACATCATGTTCATCGGAGCCACCAGAAGAAACCAGCTGTTTGTCCTAGGCTCTTAGCCAGTATCCTTGAGTAAGCAGTTGCAGTCCCTTAATATGTGCTGGTTACGGTTCTGCAGGTGGTCCCAAACTTGCTTTTGTTATCCCTGATTCCGAGTAGCTAACACTAATTTTCTCACTGTTCAGTTTGTATAGCTTTATGCAGCTACATTGCTAGCCGATTTTCTATTAGTAATTTTTTTCAAGTGTCAATCATGTGATTATGCAGGAGAGTTGTGCAGCCGTGGTTTGGTCTGAGGATTGGGTCACTTGAAGCTGAAAAACTGCGTGTCCGCGAAGAAGTACATGACAGCTTCCCCAAAGCACATGGCATTTATGTAGAGAAGGTGACTATCCACCTCATGCATTGGATGTGCTCTTTCTTTTTCTTTGTGTTGTGATGTTTCTATGTGTATTTGTTATCTACTTGTTGGGGCCGTTCATGTATTTGACTATTGATTATTCGTAGTTCTATATTTCAGTGACAATAACAATAGCAAAAACATGTCCAAAATAGCATGAACAGTGCCAAGAATAATCTTGAGAGATGACTTGTTGGGGCCGTTCATGTATTTGACTATTGATTATTCGTAGTTCTATATTTCAGTGACAATAACAATAGCAAAAACATGTCCAAAATAGCATGAACAGTGCCAAGAATAATCTTGAGAGATTCGCATCTACCCAATTTCCTTGTTCCACAAATTTCGCAGTATTGTTGACTGTCCGATCATCTTGTCCTTGGGAACCCTGATCCATAGAAGCATCTTTTCACAAAAAAAAGTAGTCTAGGATCACGTTAAATTGTTCCCACGGCAAAGTCAGGGTGAATTTGTGATATCAGCACGAGTTAGTCCATACCCCGTCCGTTAACAAGAAAGTATGGGTCTGGGAACAATTTGTGATATCAGCATGAGTTAATCCATACCCCTTCCAATCCACAGTTGTAGTTTGCCGTAATTTACCATTATATGACCTATGTGTCAGACTCAACTTTTTGTGACAAGTTGCCGCAAGAGCGGTGATAATTTTGTTTAGTCATACTACGTCTCAATAGTGTGGGGACTTGGAAGTGGGGACAAGATTACTAGCGGATTCAACTTGTGATATTACGAGTCATGGACAGGAAAGGGACGTGTCATAGTGGAGCATGTTTATGCATGAACAGCAATTTTGCATGTGGCTGGATGTAATATGCATAGTCGAGTTGCTGTTTGTTTAGGAGTATGGAAGTTTCATCAGTTGTCGTAGTTGGTTTCTGTGTTGGAGCTAAGATAAACAAAATTTTGTTGCAATGTGCTACTATGGACATTACTATATTTCGAGGGTTGCTGTCATTGAGGTACCTGTGACAGTACATTCACATGTGACATGAGATAAATCCCTTGAAGACGGTGATGCCTTTGTTGCGTATCATCTCCAGTTACCATGATAAGATATAAATTTCAGAATATCAGCACCATCCTTTGTGAGAACGACATTCTTGGCCTGAGTCCATATGACAGTGACTCACTGCCTCATTGGATGGTATTTCCAACTCTGATCTCTGTGATGGTATTGAGTTGAATTTTTTTGATATTGATTGATCGGTCAGTGGTAAAAGGTTGGATGATTACCTTGAATCCAGTGAGGGGTGTAAACTGGGTGGTAGTTGTTTTGTTTTCTGTTATCTGGTAAAAAACTGGTATCTGGCCTCCAGGCGGGTTTCTTGCTTTAACTGGAATGGCGTAATTCCATTGCACATTGTTATTTCCCGAGTTTTCTAAAAATCTGTTACTCTGTATTGGTTTATTGTTAACTTTGTTTGATTGTTTGAATATTGTTTGAATGTGGTGGCAATCAGGTATCCATGTTATTTTTTCTATGCTTCAACATCAGTTGTGGTATATCAATCTTCTTGACTGAGAAACAAGAAAATGAGAAATTAGCTGTTATGTTGTCAGAACTAGTCTCTTGAGATAGAATATGAACATATGTTGGATATTTATATCGTGAGGACCACTTGTTGCAATGATTTGCTTGATGTGTTTTGATAGATCCTTGTTTGCTTGATAGGTTTCTGATGGATCCCCAGCAGACGATTCTGGAATTAAAGTTGGCGATGTTATTACAAAGCTTGATGGGTCTGCATTATTCAATGCACAAGAGGTTCTACTCTTTTGAGGAATTTCTACTCTTTGTCTCGAAACTATTCGGTGAAAACGGGCTTCCGTAGATTAGAGTAGTTTTGTTGGTGCTCTGGACACTATGCCTGGAAATAAGTGATATCTGGCCTGCGCCTGAGTAGTGAGTGTTTCTTTCCTGCCTGGGATACAAGTATTTGGTTGGTGACCTGTCCTGGTAGTGTGTGCAGCACAATAACAACGTGCTTTGCTTCGCTAAAACTGAACTATCTTGGTAATCGAAATCTCTCTCTCTCTCTCTCTCTCTCATCCAAATTGCTCTCTTTAGAACTGTACAGAACCCATTGACAAGTCCAAATCAATGTACATATGTTGCACTTACTTTTTTAATACAAATGCAGTCAGAGCCTTTTTGTACTGTTCACAGTAAAAAACCTGATCTACGGAGGAATCATCAATCCCTAATCAGTTTGATGTGCCTTTTTTGGATCAAATGGAGTTCTTCCCTGTCCATGCTCTGCTCTACCTCCTGGCCAGCTCTCGTTGGTGGCCATGATGTTGGAACTTCGCTGAACAGACGAAGTGTTGAGGCTGGCTCCGGGCATGGTGGGCAGCCATGGTGGTGGACATGCTGGGCTGGCTCTGGTCAGCCATGGCTGTGAGCATGCCGGGGCTTGCTCAGGGAGGTTACGGAGACGAACGCGCCGTCGCCGCCTCCTGGCAGCTGTGGCAGGTGGCATCTAGTTGATACTTCTTTCCCCCTTCCTGTGTCCCTGTAATTAACGTCTGCCATTAGTTCCAGGCCGCTGCTCTGACATGCCCAGGCGCCCAAACTTTGATGCCTGGGCCAGTGTAACCATGCTTTCCGGTTCTCCAGGCCAGGCCGGCGTCTTCCTGCCCAGGACACGAGCTAAATAATATATAGGCAGCTTCCTGGGAGAATCCAGTCCAGGCCAATCAAACTAAACCAAGCCACTGAATTTAGGCACAATTTACAATCTCCTATTTGTGTTTAACGTCATGCCTAAGCATCATGTTCCTAGAGACTAAGGTATCTGCGCTCTAAGGATATCATAGTACTACTACCACTCAAGATTCAACTTATAAGTCACCCGACAGGCACCAGCCGAAGAAGTAGGAACAACGGCTGGAAAGCACTAGTACCATCCATGGGAGGTTGAATAACAAATAAGTAGGAAGTAGGAGCATGGGCACTGGGGAAAGATGAAAGCGATCCAGCTCATAAGAAAGTAGGCAAGCCAGTACCTTACGAACCATGTGTTTTGTCAGAAAATGCCTCAAGGAATAAGTAAAAAATATAATTTTAATAGGATTATTTGATGTATATTTGCAAAATTTGAAATTTCAAGATTCCTTGAGTGTTTAAGTGACAATACTTGTTAATTAGCATGTTAATTTACTTGCGCTGCTACATGTTCATCAGTTCAGAAGTGAATCCTAATACCTAGCATCATGACAATGTTTATTAATTGCATGTTAGCATGCTCTGCATGCAAAATATAGGGTAAACATTTGAATTGCATCTCTTGGTAACAGTAACTCAAAATGTGAGAGATGGCTGATGCTTTGTCTAATTGGATGGTTAAGAATTTGCTAGAAGAAAATGTGTTTGTCCTCTTATTTTGTCTTTGAGATAATTTTGTTCTTTGGATCTTTATAGTACCGCTTGGAGATACAATATTTTTGAATAATATTATTCAGTAGGTTCTCCCTGACTGTCCTTTTTTTAGAAATGAATAAAAACTTAAGTACATGCCGGAATGCCGAATGTCCTAATTAAGTAGAGTTAGTTAAAGAGAACTGCATATTACATGATATATCTGGTATGAATCGAGAGGCTCTCTATCTTATCTATTGGAAAGTATGATAGTTTTCATTTGTTGTGTATACCATAGCATACAATGGTCATGTTCTTACAAAATCTATTACGTATATGGATTTATTTGTTCCTGCCAGTTCCATGAGCTGATTTTGGACAAGACCGAGAGTACTTTACGACATGCCTCTTTGCAACACAGTAAACAAATATCTTTTAAGGTTAGTTGCAGTTTTTGTATTATGGATCCGTTATGCCTCAACATTTATGTTCCGGTTAATCTTTACGTTGTGTCGTTGCATTGAAAATAGGTCTCATTCCTAAGGCCAAGTAATGGTTTTGAGTCAGGTGCTACTATCAATGCTGTGATCAAGTCGAGCGAGCAAAACAGGTTTGTTTTTTGTCCGCCACAGTTAGTTGTTTGAGTTTTATGTCAATATTTTGTGTAAGTCGATTTTTTTAAATGATAGTTGGCCAGTACCCAAGACGGAGTGGCTTTATCCAGCTGACAAACGTGCTGATGTTTCATGAGGTTCTGATTTCTTATTTTCTCCTTGCTAATGATGTTTGAATGAATAATCTCTACTGTACTAAGTTCCAATTGTTTTGTTAAAATTCCGTTTTCATCTGCTGAACTTGTTATCTGTCATGTGGTCAACATACGACGTCTATGTAGTGTTCATGTAGTTCTCTGTGTCATTTTGATGCCATTTTAAATTTTAAAAAGTGTAGTGTAAAAAAGCTATCGTGCCTCAAGTAAAATTGATATTTCCTGTCAGTTTAGGTTGTATAGGCATAAACTGGATATAGAAGAATCAAATCATCTTTGCATACTCAGTGTTGAAATAGTGTTACTTGCTAAATTTCTCATGGATTTGCTATCCCCTCTGTTTCAGCCCACATTAATGACTGACAAATCTACATGCACAAGGTTCCGATGAAGAATGAAGTGGAGCAAGGGTTAGTAAAGAGAAGTAGACATTTGTAAGAGAAACGGAAGTGAGCACTTATGTTTCTGAATAATATTTGTCAACTGAGTGGGGTGCCACAGCAGCTAAAGTTGGCCCAGCAGGCCAGCAAAGATGGTTCTTTTTTTTTGTCGTGAGGCAGCAAAGATGCTGTGTATGTTTGTAGGCGTTTTGGAAATGGAAAAGGATTTGGTCCGACTGAACGGTTTCGTACAGCCATCGGCCGTTGCGCGGCGTCAATTAAATCTGCCGTTGGCTATTTAGAGCATCTCTAGCCGTTATGTCCCACTAATTTTGGCCGCCTAGGGAGCAACAATGCTATTTGGCGCACTGGGCGATTCCCAGTCGCTGAACCTAGGCTGCCCCCTAGCCGGCGATTTTCGTCCAAATATGATTCAAAACCAGCAGGCGATGTTTGCCCAAATTTGATTCTGTGTATGTTTGTAGGCGTTTTGGAAATGGAAAAGGATTTGGTCCGACTGAACTGTTTCGTACAGCCATCGGCCGTTGCGCGGCGTCAATTAAATCTGCCGTTGGCTATTTAGGGCATCTCTAACCGTTGTGTCCCAGGCCGAGATCCGGCGCTAATTTTGGCCGCCTAGGGAGCAACGATGCTATTTGGCGCACTGGGGTGTCGATTCCCAGTCGTTGAACCTAGCCCGTCCCTAGCCGGCGATTTTCGCCCAAATATGATTCAAAACCAGCAGGCGATGTTTGCCCAAATTTGATTCAAAAATAGCACAAACATTATTTTGTCCACATAGTTTAACATACATGCACACTCAAATAGTTCAACATACATAAATAGTTCAACATACAAATCCACACACAAATAGTTCAATAATGCAACTAAATAGAGTATGAATCTATGAGTCTGGAATCTCCTGGCGTATAGTGAGGAAGACTGCCCATGTTGCCGGCACCTCGTGATCCACATCTGCAAGAGGCCCCTGTCGGTAATACGACTCAAAAGTGTCAACTACCGGATCATTTCGCTCGCTCTCAATGACCATGTTGTGCAAGATCACAAAACAGTTCATCACCTCCCACATATTCGCTTTCGACCAAGTCGGAGCGGGGTACCGGACAACAGCAAATCAAGACTGTAGCGCACCAAATGCTCGCAAAACATCCTTCCTGCAAGCCTCTTGGCTCTAAGAAAACCAAACTTTGGCGGTTCCTGGCACAACGTTGGAGATAGTCTTCACAAATATTGACCACTTTGGGTAGATACCATCTGCAAGGTAGTAACCCTTTGTGTGCTGGTGGCCATTGATCTCATAGTTCACCGGGGAGCATGTCCTTCAACAAGCTTGCCGAAGACATTCGAGCACTGCAGGACATTGATATCATTGTGAGTTCTTGGCATGCCAAAGAAGGCATGCCAAATCCAGAGATCCTATGTAGCAACTGTCTGAAGAGTCACACTGCAAACTCCTATGTGGCCTTTGTACATCCCCTGCCAAGAAAATGGACAGTTCTTCCATGCCCAATGCATGTAGTCGATGCTTCCAAGCATCTCAGGGAAGCCTCTTGCTTCATTGGTGTCCAGGATCCGGGCAGTATCTTCCGCATTGGGTGATCGCAAGTATGTTGGCCCAAACACTGCAAAAACTGACTGGCAAAACCTGTTCAAGCCATCAATGGCAGTGGACTCGGACATGCGCAGATAATCATCCTGGACATCACCGGGAGCATGATACGTCTCAAACGTATCTATAATTTTTGATGTTCCATGTTGTTATTATACCATTTGCTACATGTTTTATTTACACTTCATAGCATTTTTATGCATTTTCTGGGACTAACCTATTAACAAGATGCCAGAGTGCCAGTTCCTGTTTTCTGCTGTTTTTCCGTTTCAGAAAAGTTAGTCGCAAAATATTCTTGGAATTGGACAAAAATCAATGGGCGCAAATAATTCACCGACACGGTCACAGAGTCCAAAGGGGGACACGGAGCGGTGCCAGTGAGGCACCACGCCACCCTAGGACGCGGCCCCCTTGCGAGGCGCGCCGAGGGTTGGCGTGGGCCCCCTGGAACCTTTCAGACTCCGCCCTTTTGCCTATATATTCCTGACGCCCCGAAAACTCTAAATACCCGATCATTATTCCACGAAAAGTTCCGTCCCGTCGTCGTCAACCCTAGATCGGGAGGGTTCTGAAGCTCTTCCCGACACCCTGCCGGAGGGGAGATCATCACCGGAGGGCTCTACATCGCCATTCCTGCCTCCGGAGTGATGCGTGAGTATTCATCCTTGGACTACGGGTCCATAGCAGTAGCTAGATGGTTGTCTCTCCTCCTTGTACCTCCATGTTTAGATCTTGTGAGCTGCCTATCATGATCAAGATCATTTATTGTAATGCTGCATGTTGTGTTTGCTGGGATCCGATGAATATTGATACTATGAGCAATTTGTTTATCAATCTATCTATTTATGTTGTTTATGATCTTGCATGTTCTCCGTTGCTAGTAGATGCTTTGGCCAAGTAGATGCTTGTGACTCCAAGAGGGAGTATTTATGCTAGATAGCGTGGGTTCATGCCTCTAGTAATCTGGGCTCGAGATGACAGAAAAGACTAAGGTTGTGGATGTACTGTTGCCACTAGGGAGAAAACAATGATGCATTGTCTACGTGTCATTTGCATTGTTTACATTACACACTTTACTTCATGCAATAATCTATTGTTTGTAACTTAATACTGGAGGGGGTGCGGATGCTAACCTGAAGGTGGATATTAGGCATAGATGCATGCTGGATAGCGGTCTATGTACTTTGTTGTAATGCCCAATTAAATCTCATAGTAATCATCTTGTCATATATTGCATTGTCATGCACTCTCTATTTGTCAATTGCCCAGCTGTAATTTGTTCACCCATCATGCTAGATATCTTTTATGGAGAGACACCACTAGTGAACTGTGGACCCGGTCCATTTCCTCATACTGATAAAACCACCAACTGCAATCATCTGTTCCTGTTACTTTCTGCAATTTAATATTGTTTTCCACACCATACGTTTAATTTTTTGTTTTCAGCAAGCCGGGGAGATTGACAACCTTTCTATTTTCTGGCGCCGTTGCCGGGGATACTGAATCTCCAGATAGGGGAGTCTCACACTTCCAATCTCATTACTTTGTTTTTGTCTTGCTTAGTTTATTTTATTTTATCTTGTTTGCTGTTAAAAATAAAAAACACAAAAAATCAAATTCTTGCATCTAGTTTATTTCGGTTTGTTATTATGTCGAGTTGTTTACTTGCTATCAATGGATAACTTCTTTTAAACTAAATTTTATTGGCACGGCGGGTTCATAGAGGGTCATCAAAAATATTTTAAGAAACACCGTTTGTCTGAAAAAGGGTTACTATTATGGAGTTTTATTGAGAAAGTTAAGTCATGTGCCTGGGATTTATGTAGGCTTTATGATGTAAAATGTTCTTGTGGACTGCGTCACCTTCCTTTCCAATGTAAAATGTTTGCGAGTAAGCCGGCATGGCAGGTGAGGATCGACAAGTGTTCTTAATCGTCGACGGCGGCCTCGGCTTCCTCTTCCAGCAGTTCGACGAGCAGCTCCTCGTCGCGGAGTCCATGGCTGGGCGGGGAAAAGGCCGAACACCTTGCGGGCGAGGTGTGCGCGTTCTGCCCCGAGAGTCTTCTTTGCGGCTAGATCATGGCGGAGGGATGGGGCGGCGCCGGCGGGGTGGTGGCCTATCTAGCTGCTTGTGTATGGCGGAGGGGAGAGGGGTGGTATCGGCGGCGACATGGCGGCGATTAGAGAGGGAAGAGGAAAGGCGAGGCGAGGGTGGGGAAAATGCGTTGTCTCGCCGAAGGTATGGCCCACGCACATTTTCCTTCGTTCGCTCCTCCAGGCGGAACCAGTGGGCTGGTTTGGCCTGGGTGCGCCGCGCTAATTTTGGTCGAAACAACGCTATTTGGGCTCCTGGGGGCAACTGGGGAATTTCGTTACTAAGAGGGCAAAACGACGCTATATTTCGCCTTGGGGTGGGGGGGGGGGGGGGGGGGAGGGGGCGCTGGGGAACATGGCTGGAGATGCCAATACACCGGTTCCCCATGTCCGACCCCTGGTAATTCAGCGAGACTTGGAGTTGGCCAAAAAATGACCATGTTGCACGTTTGCTGTGCCGACGAAGGAACATAAAATCTTTGCCACAAAATCCTCTCTATATAAACCTACAGGTCCTATCGTGAATCTGCTGGCGGTAACCTCTTGCAGTCCCATAATCTTGAAAGTTGTTGCAAATCTTGCCGTGTAATGGATAGCATATTTCTTTTGTATCCACATCTCATCCCATCGAACCAAAAGATTCTGATTTGTCTCTACTTTTCCCATCACAGGATCAACAGATCTAATCCCCTTTCTTAACGAGGCAAACAAGAGTCCATTTGCCCCTATGAATTTAAGGAAATTCTACAGTCGACGGGAGTTGAACTCTGGTCGCTAGGTATGCCACTGCGAATCTGACCATTGGGCTACTGCCCTGTTCTTCCGTTTTACAAATAAGAGACAAACATATGTGTACAGGGAGAGCGATGCTTTGGTTAGGTCACCAACAGATCGATGTGTAACTTATTTCTCAATTTCCCACGTTAAATCTCAACGCACACCAAACAAGGGAATGGGATTAAAAGTCTATTTTCCATCTAGAACCCATCACCCAACTCCCACATATAAACTCCCATTCCCCATCTCTTTAGTTACCAAACACGTTGTACCGTGTGGTTGGGGGAACTGAACGTAGGGAATGGGGAGAGACTTGAAGGGCGTGTTTGGTACGCTGCATACGATTTCCATCTCATTGGGGCAGGCTCTCTAGGACCCTGATGAGCAAATACAACCTCTGATCCGTGTTGTGTAATTTGTTTGATAGGCTGCATCAAAGAACGTGTCATCAACTGGGCAAACAACTCCTTTTTATTTGGTTGGATGCAAATCTTGGTTACCCTCACCTATTTTCACATGGGTGAAGTTACCACCTAACACCACACTTGGCACCAATGGCAGCATGGCGGCGGCGGAGCTCGATGGCGACGACACGACATGGTGGCGGCAGAGCTCGACCGACGAGGTAAAGCGGAGGTTCAAGAAGACAATACACCAAGAACAGTCTAAATACGCATCATTACAATACAAGATATATTCATCTACGAGAACTAAAACGCAAAACTTACAACACGAGAGTTGTGTCAAATGACGAGATGAAGCTACTCCTAAAAGGAAATTTCAAACGGCCGACCGTGTTGGATGAATTTGACGAAATTCGTCTAAGAAAACTGAAAACATGAACATGAAATTCAAAGTTAACGTTCGACGAAAGTTAGAACCAATTGTCGGAATGAAACCATGTCGTCAATACGCATATTTTTTGTATACAACATATTTTGAATCGAGCATTGTAGCATCGATTAGAAGGAATGAGATGAAGTAAGGCAAAGGAGAGAGCTAGCGGAAGCAAAAGTCACATACGAGCTCACATGCTCAGGGCTGGTTGTTGCAGCTGGGTTGCCTGGAAACGGCCGATTCAGCAGTTCTGAGCGGGCCTCGCACCATACTGCTTTGAGAAGCGCGCGTGCCAAAATCTTCTAGGCTGCATGTAACCAAACGTGCAGCCCGTTTCGCAGCTGGGGGGGGGGGGGGGGGGCTGGCTGGGCTTGCTGCAGCCTACCAAACACGTCTGAAATCCTTTGTATGGTTGGAGGAAATCATTAGAAAAAGGGTTCCCTTTGCGAAGGGAACCCAACGGACTATCTCGTGCTGACAAGTGTCGCCTTCTCCTTCACGTGATACCAACAGTCGCATACATGTGCGCGAAGTGTCGCAACCAGATTGAAAGTATGGAGCAGGAGAGAGAAAGGGACACCTGAGGTGGGTGAGCAGATTTTGGCTTTTATTTTCAAAACCGAAACTTCAAAATGAAATATCTTGAGAACTGTTCGTCCAAATTACGAACCATTCGTCCAAATTATGAATCGTTTTCACTTTTGAGCTTACCAGACGTTTAGATCTTCAAAACTAGATCCCATGTTGATAGGTTTTGACAAATTTTTTTGTACTTCTGGTTTTGTATAGTTTGTACATCCAGTAGCAGCTTGTCTGTCTGATAGCAGTTTAGTGTACATCCAATAGCAGCTCGTGGGTGTACATCCAGTAGCATTGTGTACATTCAGTAGCAGCGTGAGTGTACATCCAGTACCAGTAGCAGCGTGTACATCATATCAGCATGTGTGTACATTGAGTAGCAGCATGTGTCTACACCAATAGCAGTGTGAGTGTATATCCAGTAGCAACATGGCTGTACATCAGTAGCATCGTGTACATCTATTAACAACATAGAACAATGGACGATGTACACCAATAGCAGTGTGGGTGTATATCCAGAGCTTTAAGCTACATCTACCAGCAACTTGAACAATGGACGAACCTTGAATTGCAAGTTTGGTGTCGATAGACTTCACTCAAGGTCATAAACCAGTACATGGCTGCCAGTAGCCTACCCGCGAGTGGAGCATATGCGTCATACTCCCTGATCTTTTCATGAGCTTATTAGAGTCCACCCAAATCTCATAGACTGCAACGTTTAACAGTCGGACTCATGTAGGTGTGTTCTTTTAAGGTCGCTTGTAGGATAACACCTTTGCTACGAATAGCCAACAAAACATATTAAGGCACATTGCCAACCTGTATTACAGAATTTGAGAGTTATGCATCTTCACACGGAGAGGGTTAAATAAAAACTCTTCTCTGTTAAACCACTAGCTTGTTTTTCCCAGATCCTAATTCACGGGATCTCCGATCACATAGGTTGGGTTACCACTATGGTGTAACGCTCACGGGTTTCAACCCCATCTAGCTCCCTCGATGCACTATCTATCACATTACGTGATAGCTTCTGTTAACAGTTATTACTCCGAAATTTCTCATTTTCCTGACAGACTTCAAACGTCTTTTAACGTGTCTTGATGACATCGCGTTATACTTAGCACTGTTCACTTTCATGATAACCGTTTGGTTGTCACAGTTCATAAGGATGGCCGATAAAGGTTTCTCAACCACCGGCAAGTCCATCAAGAGCTCACGTAGACATTCTACCTCAACAGAAGCTGTATCTAAAGCAGTAAGTTCTGCTTGCATGGTTGACCTCGTCAAAATGGTCTGTTTGCAAGACCTCCATGACACTGCGCCACCTCCAAGGATAAATGCATATCCACTTGTGGCGTAGAGCTCATCAACATCTGAGATCCAGTTCGAATCACAATATCCCTCAAGCACCGCAAGGTGCCTTGAATAGTGAATCCCATAACTCATTGTACCGTTCAGATAGCGCATTACCCGTTCAAGTGCATGCCAATGATCAATACCCGGGTTAGACATGAACCTACTCAATTTGCTCACCGCAAAAGAGATATGAGGTCTCGTCGCGCTCGCAAGGTACATGAGTGAACCGATCACTTGAGAATATCTTAATTGATCTCTCGTTTCCTTCTTGTTCTTTCTGAGTGTCACACTGGGGTTATAAGGTGTTGGAGAAGACTTGCTGTCTATATAGCCAAAGCGGCTCAAGACCTTCTCAACATAGTGTGATTGCGTTAGCGTAATTCCACTCTCATCCCTAATCAGCTTAATGTTCAGGATCACATTAGCTTGTCCCAGATCTTTCATATCAAAACTCTTTGACAGAAAGACTTGACCTCATTTATCACTATCATGCTTGTTCCGAAAATAAGCATATCGTCATCATACAAGCATAATATAACGCTATCGCCCCCATCATGACGATAATGAACACACCTATCAGCCTCATTAATGACAAAGCCTACAGACGTTAACCCATCTGATCAGTAGACTGTATAGCATGCAAGAGCGCCAAAGTTTCAGCGTGCCAGGCATCGTTTGTATTGCAGATAGAACCAAGCCAAAGCAAACAGAAACATCGGAGGTCTCATCCGGCAGATCGCTCCCCACCCTCCTCCTTTCTTCCTCACATCAAACGAGGCATCACTCATCAGTATTAGTTTTTACATATCCATCCGGAGGTGGCAGCCAACGTCTCATTTGACATTTCCTGTACTTGTCCAGGTTGCTTCTTCTTTTTTAGATATTGCATCCACTCGTCAGCAGAGCGCCTAGTGTTATACTGGAATTGCTCCACGGACTGACGCTGTTCACCATGGTTACCTCCGTTGCGTTCCGTCCACCAGTTCCAACTTCCAAGGCATTGACACCGTTAGGTAAATTGAAAACCTCATGTAGCATTTCCACTGTGACTGGCATGGTAAGAGCTTTAGCCTGACATCTTCAATCAAAAGTGCTTGCCAACGCTGTTTTGCAAATTTACACTTCAGAAACAACTGGCCCCCATCCTCGAATAACCTATGGCAGACTGCACATCTGGTGTCGAGATCAACTCCACGGCGGGAAATGTTCATGTACAGGGGGTGACTATTGTGTGCTAAACACCACATGAAGTGGTGAACCTTCGGTGGGCAGTTAACCTTCCAGAGTTTCGCAAAAACTTCCCGTTTCAGAGCAACAGATTCATACCCCTGTCCTTGTCGAGTAGCATGTATTCGCTCCATATCCACTTGCAGTTTATAGGCAGATTTAACCGAGAACACACCTTTACTATCAAAATGCCACGCTACAAACTTCTCTGAGTCCTCTCGCAACGGAATTTTAGGATAATTTCAGCATCGGTAGGTTGAAATTGTTGCATAATTAGCTGTCGGTTCCAGGCAAGTGTATCTCCATCTATCAGCTCCGACACAAAAATCCGCTCAGTATCCCCACTGTAGCAAAGGATCCTCCCAGATTTTGACCCGCGAGCCGTCGCGGATCCTCCATATTATGCCCTCCTTAATCACTTCGAGGCCACGAAGAACACTCCTCCACAAATAGCTCATGCATGTCTATGGTTCTGGCTGAGAGTACGTCTCCATCTGGGAAATATTTTGCCCGTAGGAATTGAGCACAAAGCAAGTTTGGCGCCTGGAGTATTCTCCAACCCTGACGAGCAAGCATCGCACAAGTCGCGAAAACCCACGCCACACTACTCTTTTGGTAGTTTCATCTTCTCCCATCCTACCCAATGCATCTTATTCACCTCATCATTTTGCGACCACCAATATTGGCATACCATTTTGCATATCATCACATAAAGACTTGGATAGATCAAAACACGCCATAGCATACGTGAATATAGTTCGGCTCCAAGCTCAGGGAACACGACTTCGAGGTGCCGGACTGCCACGCCCGCACCCTCCACACCGAGCTTGGGTCCGACCCTGTCGTGGTGGTAGCGGGCCTTGGGTCCTTGTCGCTGCCGCCGGCTGACTCGGGCGGCCCGGTTTCTATAGAGGTGAGATCCGTCGAGGACAACGACGACGCCAAAGGTGTTGTTTCCGGCTCGGCTCTCGGCAACGATGTGCGCCATGCTGAGGAGGCCCCCCGCGGAGCCCTGTGTTGGCCTCTCTGCTGCTACCACTCTAGGTGACGATGAAGGTTGGGTGTAGGTTGGTCGGGGCGGCCGTCCCTACCACGCGTCATCGTCTCCACATTGGGAAGAAGGTCTCGGCCGTGGTCTGGCCTTCAAGCATTGGGCGCGAGGGAGGTGTTTTCGGTACCTCGAGCGTGGCCACCAGGTCAGCACATGTCGAGGGCCCTTCAGATGCATCCAATGTCGTCGTCCTGGTCATCGGGAGCGTTTCGGCCATGCGCGCTCTCCGGCTGCTCGCTCTCGCTCTCCGGATGCTCGGGCTCGTTCTCCGGACGCTCGTGCTCCTTGCTAGCAGAGCCGTTTGCCGTCCGCTCAGCCTCGTCGTCCCTCGTCGCCTCAGGTTGTGTGCCACTCCTCGTTGTGTCTTGCGGTGCAGACAAGGCCCTCTCCTAGGTGCTCTGAGAAGTTCAGTGACTCTGTCTTCCAGTCCCACTTTGCCTTGCTGCGTTTGGAGCTCTGTCAGCTGGTCGTCACCGCATTGAGGAGGCGTCTCGCCCTCTTCGTGAAGAGGTGGCAACTCTCAAGTTGTTGTTGGCAGGCGGCGTTGATGGTCCTTTGCAGCCTACGGAGGCATGTGGTTTTGATGGCCTGGGGCTCACCCAGGGGATGACTTTTCCGCTTGACTCCGCTGAGCAGAAATCGTCTGTGGTTGAGGAAGCACTTCTCTATGGTTGTTTCTCTCCTCGTGGCATTCCTTGCCCGTCACCGCAGCCTGTTGCTACGTCCGCCCCTCTGAGCGAGGACATGGTGAGATCTTGGCTCCAGAGCTTCAGGAGTCATGTGGGGATTCATCTCTTCTGCTTCCGACGGAGTTGAGTTCGGTTGAGGATTTGGCGGTGGCCTCGACGCCCTCTGTGGTAGTGGAGGCGTGTTGGTTCCTAACTCGCAGTCCCTTATTGCTAAAGAGCTTTGTGGCTTACTCGCCTATTTAAAGGCGACTAGTCCTATTGCTTGCGTCTTGGCATGGAATGCTTCAGATGAACTAAGCAGGAAGGTGGAGAAATCTCTCAAGACGGTTAGCATCAATGGTAAGAGAAGAAAGAGGGGATAGCAATGAGACCTTTGACAAATGCGTGGTCTTAGAGTTGCCGTCTCTTCGCGGTTGTTATAAGTAGAGGGAGGTTGTTGCTGTCTTAGATGTTACTCTCTATGGTTGTGTGGACTCCTCCCTGTGTTGTTGGTGTTTCTTCTCTAAATCGAGCACTTTTATCTTAATTAATGAATAAGACAAAGCCTTTGCCTTCGTTTAAAAAAAACTGCTTTAATCAGTATTTATTCTATGGTTGTGTGGGCACCTCCTTGTGTTGTTGGTGTGTGTTTGAAGGTTTTCGCCCAGTATCTTCCACTAATAAATTGAGCACTTTCATCTTAATTAATGAATAAGGCAAAGCTTTGCCTTCGTTTAAAAAAAACTGCTTTAATCGGTATTTATTTAGCCGCAATAGACATGAGACGCTCCTTCCATCCTTGTATCCTTTTCCAGATTTTTTCTTAAAAATAAATGATTGGGAGTCAATTATATTCTTCGCCTCTCATTACCTATGTTACAGTCCGAGGATAATTTTACAGTGCACATTCAAGTCTATTCTTCGCCTCACTACCTATGTTTACAGTCCGAGGATAATTTTACAGTGCACTCTATACCGATTAGAGTGTTTCGTGAGTCTGCTAGAGTTGTTTCAAAATGCAAGCTCCCGCTGAGTCTCCCGTATACAGAACCTCACGGTTGCCTCAACTGGATACCTGGCGGCCCTAATATTTTTAGGAGCGTCCAAACAGATCGTTCTCTCTAGCAAACTGAACTGGTACATCGATGAAAGATTAGTATCAGATTTCTTTACATTGATTAGTAACGGACATAATATAAACCGTAGTACACCTGCTGCTGAAAATTAGTCTTTTGTTTAGAGAGAAGCTGCTGAAAATTAGACTCAGTAGCTAATCCATCCGGGGCCTAGATCCCTGACGCCCCACCAATTCAGTTCTGGCTGTGGCGGTGACCACCTACAATTGAAACCGCTCTCAACATAAAGCACCCATAATTGCCTCAGAAACAAGTGTTTGACTCTCAGATTGCCTGACAAACAAAATACCTGTTTTTAAATAACGCATCACATTCACCAGGGGGACGCTCCCCTACTATTAAGCATGCATCAGATGTTGTACCATCCCTGGGTCGATGGATGTGCGCCTATTTATGGACAGATAAATTAGTAATAACCTGGTAAAACAAATAAAACACCCAAGCCAGGTACCTGAACTAACCTTGAGGATGACTGGTTTCTGTATTTGTATTACAATCTCCATTTTGTCTAGGAGCATCGCAGTGAGCTGAAAATGGATAGAAACCACAAAGTTAAGGGAACTCTAAACAAGAAGTAAGATCTGACTTCTGTATAATAACAGTATGGGCAGGAAGTAGGTAGAATGGTCAATGTGGGCAACTTTTGGAAATACAAAATTGCATTTCCAAAAGAATAACGATCAAAACCATCATATTGAACAAGAGAGGTGTTACATAAACATGATCTAGATGACTTCATTATTATAGTGCATTATATTTTAATCTGCAGAATACAGAATTCGTTCATTTCATCACAGTTGTGTAGAATACATGATTACAGGTTTGCTTTCACTTATCTTGTTGAGCCTAAGATATTCACCCAATGCACAATTACTTTCGCAACTAGGCATTGCAAATAATGCTGGAGACTGACGTCACTCCTTAATAAGGTTGTGCCACATGGGATTTAAGGTGATGTGGAAAAAAGAGGGGGATGAAATAGTCTTGTTATTCCAGAGTAACAACTTGACTCTTGTCAAAAGACACTAGTAGCAAACAAATGATCTATCAGAGAGAGCTTATTAACTGAAATCAGTTTGTGGGATCCACCTCACACTAGTATGAAACTTTTGGCTATTAGTACAAACTATTGGAGAGTCTCCACTCAGCAACAAGTTACTGAAAATGCTCTTTGAGGCTACAGATTGGATTGTAGGTTGAACAGATGATTGAGAGGAGGGTGATGTCCAGGAGCCTATTGGCCACGAGAGAGAGAGAGAGAGAGAGAGAGAACTGTCTTATAAATGTTTGGAAAGAACTATCTTGTGAATGAAGAAACAAACTTTTATATCTTGAAGAAAGATAATCCCAATCATATATTTTAAATGTAACGCAAAATCCCTTAGGAGGGATTGCAAGGGCAAGTGGCCTCTCCTCCTAAGGTCATGACTGCCATGGTGGGCCTGAGGATGACAACCATGGCGCGTTACATTTTGAACAGTCCCAAATTTCCGCAAAATCAAATTAATTATTGTTCAACTGTGTTCTATTACCCGGTTGCACTTGATTCTAAAAGGAATGTGATCCATTTAAGACTCAGGGACATTTGAACCATATGATTTTCATGTGCTTGTGGTGCCCAACTGTTTGTAGATTGTACTCCCTCCGTTCCAATTTAATTGACTTGCTAGCAAGTCAATTAAATTGGAACGGAGGGAGTAGTATGATTAGAATGGTTGGATGAGATCATTGAAACGACTCATTTCTTGGGGTATCAGATGATAAATGATAAGCAAAGATCCATTGACAACTCAGATAGATCTCTGTAAGAAAGACTTCACCAAAATTGCTATGTATAAAGTCATCAAGTCTTCGTACCATCAAATATCCCCTTTCCTCCAACATAGTACTCCTCGATTCTCTTGGTTTAATTAATGATAGGAACGCCGATCAGTTGACTGGATCTGGTTGAGTTCAGCCTAGCCAGTTCGAAAAGCACCTCTTATAGATCCCTGGAAAGTAATCTTAATTACTGATATAATACTGACGAACATTTGGTCCTAAACTGATCCCTGAACTTTCTGAACCATTCACTTTTGGACCCTGATCTGATTTCAAAGTGGTTTCGTTGACTTGGAGCTTCTCTTTGCAACATAAGCTGCTACGGGCTCCAACTAGTGTTTGGAAACATTTTTGAAAAGCTTTAGAAACTGACATGGCCTTCAGCTTGGATGGGCCAGCAGCACCTCAGGAAAGACCATTGACGTGGAACTTGGTAAAGGCAAGGGTGAGGACTGAGGGTCGACAAGGATGCATGCGCCTGCGTTGATGATGAATGAGCTCCTCCACTTGCCGCAGCTCGATATCCCAATGGCGGGAGTGACGAGGGCTGCAATGTACAAACAGCTCATGCTGGTACAGTGGAGGCGGAGAACAAGCTTGTGGGTAGCACACAGCAAGCACACCTCTTCTCTCCTTTCTCTACCACTGTGGAGCTCCTTCTCGCTGCAGCCTACAGCTGTCACTTCAGTTCTCCCTCAAACTCCAGTCACCAACACCAGCTAGGAGAAGCATCAGCAGGACCTATGACCTTGAGGCTGGTGGTGGCAAGGTGGATCAGAAAACAGAGGTAGCTTTGATGGGTGATGTTGTGGTTCCCAGAAAAGAAAAGGAGATGGGGTGAGGGAAGCAATCGTTACATCACTGAAGTGGTCGGACCTCAAAGGATCAAATGTTGATCTCAGTGAAAGTTTGGGAGCCAAAAGTTGACATTTTCTATGTTGAATGGTTTGTTATTTGGTTTAACCTAAACAGATAAAAAATATTCTCTAGCCAGACGTAAATATAACCCAGAAGAAGCATAAACATGAGTTACTGACATTTGGCTCTCTGGTGAAAATTATTTATCACTGTTCATCATTTTCTTCAGCTAACTGCAGAGAGGCCCTTAAGTTTTGATAATCAGATTGCTTACTGTACTTGCGTGCATTTCTCTCCAGATGGATGATACTACAACACTACGTACGCAGACTACAAGTTGTGACCTTCTTGTTAATACTATAAAACAAATAGAACATGAACAAGCAGATTGATCAGCCCAATCAAACAACGATGCAGACATAGCTCACTCTGAAGGAACTGTAAACTTTCTACCAGCTATGAACAAGGAACACTATAAAACAAATTTGATACTACAAGACATGACCCAATAGCACCATGTATATACACACTCCCTGTACCGACCACACGCTCCGGCGGGATCTCATGGGCTTCTCCTCACTGTCCCGTCCCGTCCCTCCCCTCCAGTACCCCACCCTAACCCTAGCACTGTCCCGCCCCTCGACCTGCGGGAGGCATACCGGCGGCAGTATATAGGCTACTTCGCTTTGTGCATTGAAAATTGCAGATGGTTGTCATGTAAATTGTCGATTGCAAACGAATAAAATGTGTGATTATACACCTTTCTCTGATGTTCTGAATCTCCATTCTGAAATTGGTAGAGCTAAACATTGATGCTTCTGAATCTCCATTCTGAAATTGGTAGAGCTAAACATTGATGCTTCTGTTTTTTTTTTGCGTCCATACTACCAAAATCTTGGTAAAGCTAAACATCTGTGCTTCGGAATATTTTAATGTTTTTATTTATGAAAATTAATATATAAACTTTCCTTACACACAACTTTCATTCATACATGTAGACAATTGTATATTCTCCAAACTCAACAAAATTGCCAATTTCACCGTTTGTACATCCAAACATGATTTGGAATTGGATGCCACCCTTTGATTCCAACAACAAATACCAACACATCCAAACAACAGATTTGGCATTGGAGGCCATTTGCAAAACCACACAGTTTTGGTATTCCACTACAATTCGTTTCAGAATACATACATCCAAACAAAGACTCATATGGTTTGATCTATCCAATCTAAATCATTCAATATAGATTGATAGCAAAAAAGAGTTTCAAAAGTTTGCCTGCATGTCTCCTTAATGGACACTATTTGTGCCTGCCGGAGTACTTCTGAGCGCATATTTTAACATCCATCCATTGTGTAACATCCTAAATTTTAAGTAAGGTGCAAAGCTACTAATATCACAAAAAAACTTACAAGCCGATTCTATTTATTTGCGTACGATTTCTGAAACCCTCAACTCGGAATTTTTTCTAGACCTCCCTCCAAAAGCTATGATAACCCAACAAACCAACCCGTAACGAATAAAAAAATTAGGATTTCGGGAAAGATAAAAAAAGCGATTAGGATTAGCAGTGGCAATAACAGAAGTGTCTTTTTTGAGTGGCAGAATGTATATTGCAGACGTTCGTAGTAGCAGCAACATCTTTTCCAAAACAATAACTGTCCTGGAGAGTGCAAAGCTACTCCATCAAGCTGACTAAGGATATCACCAAACCCAACGCCCACACAATTTGCACTCGATGCTTCCGGAATCGACGAAATGAATGTGATTAATAGATTAAGTCAATGCTATTGCAAATCAAGGAGTGTGGAGCCCCTTCTCACTGCAGCCTACAGATGTCATTTCTACTCTCCCTCAAACTCCAGTCACCCTCAGATAAAAGAACTGCTACCATCACAGCCAAACACCAGCTAGGAGAAGCATCAGCAGGACCCAAGACCATGAGGATGGTGGTGGCAAGGTGGATCCGAAAACAGCGGAAGCTTTGATGCGTGATGTAGTGGTTCCCAGAAAAGAAAAGGGGATGGGGAGAGGAAGAAATGGATACGACATCACTCAAGTGGCCGGACCTCACAGGACCAAATGTGGATCTCAGCGAAAGTTTAGTAACCTAAACAGGTAATAAAAATCTCTAGACAGACGTGAATATAACCCAGAAGAAGCATTAACATGAGTTACTGACATCTGGTAAATCTACTCATATAATTTGATCTATCCAATCTAAATCATTCAGTATAGATCGATAGCAAAAATGTTTCAAAAACTTACAAGCATATTCTATTTATCTGCGTACAATTTCTGAAACTTCTCACAACTTACTTCGGAATGTTTCTAGACCTCCCACCAAAAGTTATTATAACCCAACCAACCAACCCGTAACAAATACAAAAATTAGGATTTAGGGCAAGATAAAAAAGGCGATTAGGATTGGCAGTGGCAAAAACAGAAAGTGTCTTCTTTTTATGGCAGAATGTATATTGCAGACGTTCGTAGTAGCAGGAACATTTTTTCCAAAACAATACCTGTCCTGGAGAGTGCAAACCTACTCCATCAAGCTGATCAAGGATATCACCAACCTCAACGCCCACACAATTTGCAGACGTTGCTTGAGGAATCTACAAAATGTATGTGATTAATCAATTAAGTCAATGCTATTGCAAATCAAGGACAGAAAAAGTGCAAGCAGAACACAAAAACATCCTGGATACTAATTTTTGAAATCCTCAGATCATTCACTGAACAGTATCATCTCATGCTAGTTCATTTATTAAGTGCCTAACAGAACTTATTGCAGTAGGAAAAGAGGAAACAAGTTAGATAGGTGCACGGATGTGGGACCGTGGGTTCCAGACTTGGAGGTCACAAAAAGTACCATGTCCACAAGAATTCCAGAACGTGGCTTAGGGAACTCATGGAAAATTTCCTCCAGCTTGGATAATTCCAACAGGTGAAGTGCTCGACCCCTTATTCCAAGCCAAGGTTGTTTGATTTCCCTGCACCCATCACAGAATTGGTTGCATGCATTAATGTGTAACGTATTCAACAGAAATCAGATTATCATTGGCGATAGCGGCAAGTAGACGCCTCCTGCATTATATGCAGGTAAGTTGAAAACTAGAATACAACAACTTACCGGAATATTTTGAAGTGTGTCAAGCATCTCACAAGAACCTCAATTGGCAAGAAGGGAGTAGTTTCTTCGTGTATGAAATTCATCCCAACGATTCTTTTTTCTAAATCCATCAGAAGCCCCCCAACGAAAAACTGGAAGAAATGGTACAAATGTTAACAACTTATGGAGCAACTTCCTATCAATATAAAACTACCATTGATTCGTTATCCTTTTTTTTTTACTTTTATACTCTTACCTGCTCAACTCGGCAAGTGCTGATCATAAGTTCACTGCAATCTAATTTGCTAACACTGCGGGACGTCTTCCCACGTCTCATCTGCAAACTTTGAGACTCAAATTTCCGGGCAATGGCAACCACCGGACTAGGTGTGAGGAAATAAGAGGCTGGGAGGTCACTGAGCTTCACCGCCGGGAGATCGGGTTCAAATTCGATGGATACAATGGCAATATTATACTGCAAATCGTACATGAGTAACTTCCCGCTGACAACCTTCTTGTTATGCAGGAGCACCTCAATCTGCAAGCGAGAAGACCAGCAGCATGTGTGAAGAAACGCAGGAAACAATGGACGAAGAGGCACAAGTAATCGTGCTGATGACTGCTGAGTACCTTGATAATGGACGCTTGGTGTAACTCAGTGTCACTTCCGTGCTTCCTGATGAGAGCTGCAGAGGTTATGATCCAGGTCGCCGACCCCTCCTCGTCGTGATGGACCACCGTGCCCGTGCAGGAAAAGGTGGATGTGGGATCCTCATCTGCCCAAATAAATTGGTAAGGTGAGAGAGAGAGAGGCAACATGTACATTGCGCATGAGCAATTGGCAAAGGCAACAACAAATTACCGATGGACGCGGCTAGGGAGACGACGGACTTGGACACACTGAGGACGGCATCCCTCGCCTTGAGGCCCTCCTCGGTGAAATCCTCTGGGTCGTCGTCGGATTCGTTGTCGGGGACGGTGGCGGCGGCGGTGACGGCGGTTATGGCGGCCTCGGATTCGTCGCCGGAATCCGAGTAATTGATAAAGCTATCCAGCCCATCGGAACCTAGGTCATGAGACAAACAGAAAAACTAGCAGTAAGCTCGGGGGGCATGTGGGCGCATCGAAGCGGCAGTGGCTCCTGCCTGTACCTTCGCCATCGTCTTCATGTTCCTCGGCCTCTTGTCGATTTTTCTCCTTGTCTTGAGCGATGGTCGGCGGCGGCATCTCCTCGGCCTCTTCACCGAAGGCACTCCTCTTCCTCTTGAGCGATGGTGGAATTTCCTCTTCTTCTTCAGCGACGGTGGGCGGCGCCTCCTCAGCGACGGCACTGCCAACGGGAGAGCGCATCGTGGTCTACTGTATACTTTTGGTCGGAACTTTTTTTTTTTTTTGATACAACGTTTCTGGATACATTAACAACGAAAGCACCGGAATACACTAGAAACTAGAAGGACATGGCGCGCGTTGCTGCGCCCATGGTTTCTAAGCGTTCTAGATATGAATCTGCCTGAAGAACTAAATGAAAACCAAATGTGGAATATTGTACAAAATTAAACTAAAATAATATGACACTAACTAAATAGAAGGACTCATTGGCTCACCCACAATTTTGTCATCATTGTTCTTGCAAGCTATTCTGATCGACTTTCACAAATGCTAGTAGCATTTCGTCTGCTAGTAGTAATACATAATTGGATTATCTTCGTTATTCTTGGTCTGCTTCAATCAAGGCAATCTGACTATGTTGAGATATTCCTTACTCGCATGGGAGCCAAGTTTGCACAACTATGTGACATCCCTGCATTTCAAACTGATGCAACTTCTCAGAAGACAAAAACGACAAGTCTCTAACTTGGTAAGAAAAGTTATATTGCGTGATTTCTGGCCTCTACATATCTTTCCTATCCTAGAAACAACAATAGTAAATGTGACTTTTCAATCACCGAAGATCATTGTCTTTACAACTCTGTGAGAGAAAGTAAGAAACACTTCATGAATACATCCTCCCGCCAAGGACTGTTGGCATGAAAAAAAATAGTGGACCCATATAAACTTTGAGATTGAAAAAGCAAAACATACATTTAAACTTTAACCTCGACGAATGGGGAGATCGTGTCAATCAAAAACACATAAGAACGTTGCAACCATATCCATAAACTTCATATCTTGTTGGTGTACCATACAGAAGGCAAGTACAAATCAGAAATGCGATATTGGCGATATTGTGCTATGATCTATAACAATAGAGGTAGCAGAGAGAATTCTAATCATACACATTAGTAGAAGTGTTTTTTTATTCAGTATTGTTTCATCCTATGATTTTAATTCTTCTTTGGCTGGAAAAGATGTTCCTTGTGCCCCACAATACATGTTTGGTAGCGTACTGGTTGGAGAATTTGAAAGAACATTAGAAGTTTTTTTAACAAAGCAAGGCACCGGAGGTGCCAATTTATTTCATCTCAGCTACACAAAGCTGCAGTGAGTACAATGTCCTGGGAGCAGAAGTTTTTCAAAACAGAAATCACACCACAATGAGCTGAGACATGGGTTCAGTTAGGAACGTAGGCCTTTCAATCTTCGAAATCTCGGAAAGTTGCCCTGCCAGGAGCAATGCGTTTGTGTTGGCCTCTGCCTGAAGAACAAAGGTCGCCTGTGCTGTAGTTGCCTGAACCATGACGGTGTACCGCTTGCCACCCTGAAATACTCCCAGACCTGACGCTGAAGAAAGAGCAGCTCCTGGAACCTTGCACTTCCAGGCTGGATCTACAAAAATGACCGCACGTTGATCAGCAGGTCAGACGCAAGCGTCTCACCCTGCCCAGCCGCCGAGGAGCCGAGGAACCTTCGCTGCAGCCAAAGCTTGTTGTCATTGCTAGACCTGCATCCCTGTATGAGCAACATCACATAGTTCTAGATTGCAGTGAAGAGCTTTCGCCAGAAGATCATATAATGTTAAGCATTTTTGGTGCATGCAGAGAACTTCGTCTGCTTGCACCGCAAAATACACATATGATACAATTTTAGGCAAAGATTTGAGGACACTTACACAAGCTTCACAAAAGAAATGGAATACTCAAGCTCATGCCACTCTCTATGACTTCTAAGGAGCTTTCTTGAATAATTGTCCTTTCCACCTTCTCATTTCACAGAGCACAAAAAGAAATATCAATAAACAAAGATGTACTGCTTAGAAGGCAAACAGTAAGAACCACATACAGAATACAAAACGTCAAAGGTAAAGTCAATAATCAAAGCAAACTTTATAGCACTTGTCTTTTTAAGCAAATGAATTTTACTCAAAGAAAACCACCATATAGAAGGAATGATGTCTAATCAATCAACCATGGTATAAAGACAATATGTTGGATGATACATACTAAATACAACTACATCAAAAGTTCAACTTGGCACACAACAACTATCATTTGTATCCATGTTTCCCTTCACACCATTAAATGCTGTCACATTTTGATGATCTAAAATGAACAACAACGTCACTTCCAAATTCAAATGATTAAGGATGTACTCCCTCCGTTCACAAAAGGATGTCTCAACCTAACTCAAATTTGAATGTATCTACACACTAAATCATGTCTAGATATATACAAATTTGAGCTAGGTTGAGACATCCTTTTGTGAACGGAGGGAGTAGTTCAGAATCAGAAAGTGATATAGGGAACACCCAAATATATGATATGCTTGTGAATAGCTAATAACAATAGTTACAAGTTTGGCCAAGCTAATACAGAAAGCGTGGAAAAACATGGACCTGAAGGGAGAGTGGTACATATTGTGACATAATGCTCTACCTCTGCCCCCATATATGATAAGCATCTCAATGCTCCTCCTTTAATATCTGGAGCATCAAGGTAAGACTATTAGCATGAGAACTGAAACATGCACTCATGAACCTCCCATCTTGTACATTAACAACTAAGCAGTCCAAGTAGCAAAATCAGCCAAACTTGTTCTTTCATTTTCTTTACTGTTTCAGACATGTATACAGCGAAGAATCTGTGTCCATCCTCCAGAAAGAAACTCCATTTTAATGTTACGAAAATCAAAACATGGACCACTGTGTCGGCTTATCCTGTCCTAGCTCATATCAGCGAATTTAAACCAATTATGGTTTAAGTTAGTACTAACAATAACCTGAACCAATAGACATTGTGTGCAACATATATCTCCCCGAGTAATTAAAGCAAGACTGCTTTGCTTGTTTCCATCCAAATGGAATACAAGTTTACTTAAAAATTGTCGTACTTTTTCAGCATGCAACCGGAAGGAATGAGTTTCAGAATTTAAGAATGCTACAATTGTCTCTAGTATGCACAACAGTATCATCATTTTTAGAAGTCTATCTAATATGCATAATTGCATCAACAGTTCAAAGTCAGTACAGAGGACATTGGTTGTCTTCAGAAAACTTTTAAATCATCCATTTTTGGGAATAATAATGGTAATACGGCATAGAAGTACTACATGACAGTTTTGATGCATATCGTTAGGCAAACCCTGATGGACCGCATTGCTGCCTCCATGTCAACCTCCACAACCTTCTCCTCTGCTATAACAGCAACCACCATGGCCTCGACAACCTACATATATCGGTATCTGGCCGATACGGAAATACGTTATTTTGAAAATGCGCCAATACGAGGATACGTTGAATAAATAAATAAATTCAGTAGCTAAAGAGGTCAGAATATCAACCGTGAGTCCGTGACCTTCTAACAGTATGCTACGAACAGGCTGTCGACATAACACACGAAACTGATTTAGTAACAGGTGTGTCATTGAAAAATAAGATGATAATGAAGCATCATAGGAACACATGGGGCAAATCAATCACCTGCGAAGACTATGTATTAGCATCCATAATGAAATATAAAGTGACCAAACTTCACAGCAGTATAATTCAGTTTACTATTGTCTTGGTCAGTAGCTTGGTTCTTTCCTTGCAGTTCAAGTTATAATAAACATGAAAAACTCTATTCCTTGGTGAACTGAGGAACAAAGCATAAAAATCAGGTCTTGCACCATATGTACCAGGTAAGAAGAATATATCGAAGAGAACTGACGAATCAACGTCATAGCACTACGAACTGACGTCATAGCACTACCAAGTTATTTATAGAACCTGCCAAAGGAAAGCGGCAAATCATACAGTCTTGTACAATAAGAACATGAAGACACATTCATATCGAACAGTAAGGCCAGAAATAAATCCGTGGATATGTTCTTCTGTTTGTAGGGAACAGATAAATGTTCTAGTAACAACAAACATGAAGTATGAATTGATCACATATGAATAGAATATGTGCTCATATGTGATAACAAAAGGTAGGCATTATATTAACCATGCAAATGAAAAGAAAGGTTGTTTCAAGTTCCCGTAGACATAGTTGGAACATGGGGGTAGCGAGAAAGCTTAAGATCACTAACTACTCAAAGCAGCCAGGCTCCTCACAATTTGAACAGCAAGAGTGTCACCATTAGACTTGAGCTTTTAGAATTTTGCAGACAATCAGCGCAACAGTTTATCACTTCCGAGAAACCAAAATCCTGAGAAAAAGTGAATCGCTACAACAATCACTATATGATTCAAAGTACTGCTATGTATCAAGGGAATGCATGGTATTAGCATCAAAACCTCTACAAAAATCAGGCCAGGTACCTGTGCAATATTAAGGAGTCTCTTCATACTGAGGATCCGGGGTGGTGCTTCTTGATACAGATGATCCTGCTCCAGAAACAAATGTATGGGACATTAAAGAACCCAAACTTAGGAACCTAGCAAGGCTTTGTGAAGCTGATCTAGATAGAAATCCATTCATGGATTCCGGTCTAGTCTGTTGTTGTTCTTTTCATTAATTAGTGGATATAACTGGAATTGTGCTCTCAAAAGAATTCCGGCTATTGGAGCGTGAGAGATTATTTAGATTTGGGCTCTCAAAAGCATTCCGGCTATTAGAGCGTGAAAGATGACCGGCTTTAGAACCAGGACAGTTAATATTTTCCTGCCAGGGAAACCACTCTAAGTGAGAAAATAAACAAATATGAATCTACATGCTCAATAGGTCGTCTTTTCCCTGGCTGCTGCTGTGCCATTAGATAGCAATCTACAGAAAAAAAAATACAGAGGAGGGGAGAGGGCGCTGCAATTAGATGGGAATCAACCAGAGAAAGAGAGAGAGGAGGAAGGACTACACCGGAGGGAGAGGAGTGTAGCTTGCTGGCAAGGGGGAGGCGGGGAGCTGCTGGCCTGCTGCTGCAGTGCTTGTCTGCTCGATTGCCGGCCGGCCAGAGAGGACGGGGCTGGGTCGCCGCCGGACGGGGGCTGGGTCGCTGCCGGCTGCTCGATCTGGCCGGCCGCTCAAGAGGGAGCCTGGAGCGGGAGGCGGACGGGCACCGGCGCTTGACGACCAAAGGATCCACCACGAGAGCAGGGAGAGCAGAGATGGGGAAGCCACATGGTGCGGGGGTCGAGGCACCATCTTGTCCGACCCGTGGCGGTGGCCTGAGACGAAGGCGAATCCCTCTCGCCTGGATCAGGAGCAACACCTCACGTCTGGTTAGGACTTAGGAGAGGAGGTGACGGTGTGTGCTTCGCCGCCGGCCTCGGTATGGCTCTTCCTCCATGCGAGATCGTGTTGTGGGCTTCATCGTGGATCTCGCCGTTGCCTTGGCCTTCCGTCTCACCTTCCTCCTCTTCTCTCCTCAACGTCCGGGAGGGTAGCGGGAGGTCGCCGCGGCAACCGACTGGTCGATGGAGACGGGCGAGGCACGGGATTGGGTGCTGGCGACGAGAGGGCATAGGAGGAGGGCGAGTGGGCGACACGGGTTGAAGCGGCAAAATCCATGTCATTGACAAGGGAAACCGCCTTACAGCGAACCGACCCAAAACACCCACAGACAGGTGGGCCACAAAGCGAGAGATGAGGTGGACGCACCACAGGCCTGAAAAACCAGGGAGCTTAGATCTTTGAGAGGATATCCAGACACGCCATAGCAAACCCTCTTTTACAGAAAACACCCCACAGAAACAGAAAATTACGCATACACCCCTGGGGAGCTCTGCCATTCCTTGTCCGCCGCCATCCAAGACTTCGTCGTCGCAGCACCGCAGAGGAGGCTGAGAGGTAGCAGGAAGACGGCTGAATCACCTGCACAGGCCTATTGGGAAAAGATTCCCGTTGAGGTCGCCGCAATTGACACTCACCAACAAGAGCGAGATCTTGGCATCGACGGTGGAACATCGGCGGGGGACACGCCCCGACCTGAGCAGACGGTCGAGCCGGACATAGCGCAGCACGCCATCCACCCAGCTCGCAATTGCACCAGTAGAGGGGAAGCCGCGAAAACCACTCCACCAGAGTCGATGACGAGCAACACATCCTCTTCCGCTCCTCGCCGCCACGGCCGGCCAGAGGAAGAAGGCACCAACTCACCTCACGATCAGCGGAGCAGAAAATCGAGCAGACGAAGATCTTGAAACGGCCTTGGCCAGCTCCATCTCTGCGAGAAGCCCACCATGGACTGGACTTGCAGAGAAGAAAAGGCCTGACTCCAGCGCCGCTGCAATTCGCCGGAAACCAGCCGATGGGACGAAGAAGAGAACCAAAACACCTTCACGCACAGCAGCCACTAGCGCCCTGACGACTACCTGCAAGAAGGAGACACAAAACTCCACTACCTCCCCGACGACCGCGCCCTCGGACTGGAGCAAGGAGGGGAGACCTTATTCTTCAAAGCCACCGACAGCAGCTCCAGCCCGATGTCGGCGACGAAGACGAGAACCCTACTAAACTACACCTATTTACACGCACGGTCGAGATCCGGGGCTTCCCCCCATCTCGCAACGCCGGAATGGCGCCGGAGACGGAGGGAAGCAGCGGATTCACCGGCGAAGACCTAGATCGTCCTTTCTCCGCCTCGATTTACTGTAGCAGGGGAAAGGGGAACGAGAGACGTTGGTCTCAGAGCTTTATATAAATGTTTTGGTCGGAACTTGGGGAAAGTGGACGCGATAAGAGGAACCGAAAGCAGAGTCGAAACAGAACACTTTTTTTTTTCGCAGCCCATGGTAAACGGGGACCGTTGGATCTCTACCGTCCAAACTCTCTGAGCCGTCCAAGTACATCTCCTCCACGCAACTTCCTCTGTTCCCCTCTACCTCTTCTTTTTCTTCTTGCTCTGTCTGTCTCTCTCTCCCACGCTGCTCTCATGCTCCGACCTGCCCAAGCTCCAAAGCAACCCAGTCTGCGGTCTACCGCCATCACCGTTCCCGCATCGCCTACCTGCTGTCTCCACCCTGTCCGCTCTCCTCGACATGAATTTTGAGGTATCAACTCTCAATCCCCACCTTCTCTGCCCTAAAAAAACCCTAACTTGTCGCCATTTTTTCTGGGTGTCTTCTTAATCACAAACAAAGCAAAACCTTTTTTCGAATTAATTAGGTCGTCCCCTGGTGGGGTATTACTACTTTGCTGCTTCACTCATCTGTTGCTACCAAACATACGTAGGATCCGATGACCGGACCCACACATGCGCTCTCCGTGAGTACCTCGTATGAAGAACCTCATGTCCGGCAGATGGAAGAGATGATCCAAGAGGACCAATCCCCTCAGAGACAACTGGCGGAACTGGTAATCTCTCTCTTTCTCTGCCTATTATTTGAATGCCATCGATATCTCTCCTTCTCCCCCCAAGTGATTATGGCGCGCAGAGGAGTTGTGTAATTCTGTGCCAACTTTAATTATTTCCTCCCAGATGTCAACCAATAAAATCTCCGGCATCGGCGACAAGTGTGCACCAGCATTTTACAATCTACGCAATGTTGATGACGCCGCAAAGGCAAAGAAAAAAGAACAGCAGAGGATGAGAGAGGAACGCAACCAAAACAAACGTATAAGCATCCAAAAAAAACGCTTAAGAAAGCAACGTAAGAAAAAAGAGGCTCAGGAAATTGTTGACAGGGCCCTCAAGATAAGAGAAAGGCTGCGTCAAAATTATCTCAGGGTTGAGGCAGAGATAAAGGACCGTGAGGACCTCTACTACAGCATCCCTCAGTGGAGGAAGCCAGTTCCCATTAGTGAGCATTTGATTGATTTTACCCTCTTCCTTGTTTTCTATCCTGCAGTTCTTCTTGCATCGATGATTCTAATAATTAAGTTGTTCTTGCCTTTGTAACTTATTAATCCTTACACCGAATTATTGCAGCTGAGGCCATGAACAAACCACCAGGTTATTTGCTTCTCCTACCATTTTATACCTATACAAAGGAACTAGCTTAGTATATCCTGTTGTGTCTCGCATTTAGTGATGGGCATTTTTTGAACTTTTAAGATTTTGAATGGGTTCCATACTTTTCGGATGATGAGTTTGGGAGAGTCTCTGTGCTGAAGTGTACAAGTTGGAGAGTCGAGGAACTCACATTGGAACTTGCTCGATGTATGGTTGGACTTGAGTCATTTACAGGTAAATAGCTTTATTGCAGCAGGTTATTATTTATGTTAGTATTGATTTTACTATACCACAGCAAGTTCACTTTCTGTTCCCTGCAGGAGACAAGCAGTTTTTCTCTTGCTCTGGAACAATTGTTGAGTTTAAGAAGGGTATTGCTTACGTGGTAACATCTGCTAGCTTAGTTAGATTGCCACACAAAGATGAGCGGGCTGATAACCTTAAGGTGGCCAAATTCTTGTTTTCCTATCATTATGGTATTTCTAATTGTATTCTTCTAAGCAGTGAACGTTTAACTTTGCTATATGCTATTTTCTTCTAGATAAATGTATGCCTACCAAGTGGAAAAACTCTCGAGGGCTCTGTATCAAATGTGGACTTTTGTTACAACATATGTGTGGTTGAAGTCCCTTCAGCTTTGCAGCTGCCAACAAAAAGTTTCAGTGCAGACACTGAATTTTTCAATTTTAACGGGTGCCATTCAAAAGATGTTGTAGCTTTAGGCCGTATTTGTAAGCCGTGGGGCTTGAACGTTGCTTTGGGGAAGCTAATCCCAAGAAGAAGCCAGTTTGACTGTGAAGAACTTCTTGTTTCGTCTTGCAAGATTTCAAAGGTAATTCAAACAACTGAAGTCATTATGCAAATTGATGGCTGAACCACTAGTTTTACAATTTACATAAAATTAGTTTATTATTGATTTGCTGCTTTGTCTGAACACAATTTATAGAACTGTAGCAACCTTGATCTTAGGCTTTAAATATCTTGCTGTATATCCAGATCTGACATTGCAAGTAGCCAAGTACATTGTTTTATCCTAATGCATTATGACAACATCCTATACGAACCTGTTCATAAAAATCTGATTACAGTCAATTTTTCAAACCAATTAATCAGAACCATTTAATTATTTGAGTAAGTTTCTTAAAACTGCACCTTTTCTTGCCAAACTATGAAGAAAACCATCCTTTTAAGTAGTTTCAGAAAACCACCTTTATTTCATGTACTGTCCAGGTACCATTTTATGGAAAATGATAGCCACGGCCCACCTGTCAGTATCACAAGTGGAATTGGGTGCTGGTTTTTCTGGCACTGTGTTGTTGATGAATAGGCCACGACTGCAACTTCCTAAAATATGCGGCTCGCTCAAACAGTGCAAAGAGTGTTGCGTTATAAAACTGCTCATTAAAACTGTGGTTCCTAATATTTTGGCAAACAACGGTGTAATTGTAAAAATTAACGGAATTTTTCTATAGAACACTTTTAAGCTCTGGGTGTTGAACTTAAGAGTTCTGTCAGCCCCCACCTCCTTAGGTATGTGTAATCATCCCGTTCAGTCACAAGTTACAGTGATTTTTCGTACCATGTTTAAAAAACTATATGTATTAGTATTTCTTATAAGATGATGTTCCGGCATTTCTTGAGGAAGAAGATGGAAATCCATGATTCCATCTTGCCTGTTTAATCTGTTCAAATGCAATGGCAACTCAAACTTCCTTTCTAAAAGATTTGAATCAGGAAGTCATTATCAGCTGCCACATTCGTTCTTGAGAGATTCTTTGATCTTAGATTAGATCTTTAAAAGATGGCCTGTAGTCCACACCTACCCGTATGGATAGCTTACCTGCTAGTCAGCCTGCTTGCGAGGAATGCTTATTGACCAAAAACATGTGACTATGTGAACATTTGCACTGAAGTACTTATCAAATTGGAAATTTCTGCAGCTTCTTGTGTTACCATTGATTTCTAAATTTCAGACTTCTACAATGCATTGTTTGTATTACTCAGAGTGCTCCTTTGCCCTCTGGTGAACTAGATTGCACGGTTCCCTAGGATGTATTATTTGTGGGGTGGTGCTGTAGTAGGTGGTTGATAGTCATGCCCTAATGTGCTTAAAATTTGTGCCTCTTAGTTTTTGGGAGAGCCAGATGCAGGGACACCAAGATTGACAATTTTTATCTGAATATTCCATAAATCTAATACATTTTCGCAGCTCTGTAAGAATAAAATACATTTTCTCTTATTATTAAGAAATTGAAGGTTTTCTTCTTTCCCGAAGGCAAGAGGCATAAGGTGGATCGTTCTGCACCATAAACACAGAAAATAATATTTTTTGACAATATCTGGTTTTCGAAACAGATAACCCTCACTTTGCTCACTCTCTTGCTTTAGTATGGTAACAAAGTCTCATAACTGAGTATATCTTGTCTAGGGAGCTCGATTAATTACATATTCTAAGGTCTGTAATGTTGTAGGAACTAAATTGATGACTTGGATTACTCTGTTGTGAATACCAAAATTTATTACTTAAGTGTCCCTTTTGTTTGTCGGCTGCTTCAGGGATCTAAATCTGCTGCAATGTTTGCTATATGTTAGGAAAATTCTTCATTCAATCTTTTCTGCAGTTATAACTGTATTTCTTGCAAATGATGAATTATATGCTAACATATTCTGCAGAGAGGTGTTGGGGGTCCTCTGATGGACTTTGATGGAAATATCATAGGAATGAACTTTTATGACAAGAAAGAAACCCCTTTCCTTCCAGGTTTCATTGTGTTGAAGTGTCTGCAGCACTTGAATGATTTCGGGTATGTATTTTCTATTTTGTGTTATTTCTCTTTTGTCTTCTTGGATTTGTAGTTTGAGAATTTGTGTTCCTTATATCTTTGGTGAATCTCCACAAGGAGATTTTGTCGATGTTTCAGACATGATAAACAGCTGTGTAAAAACTAATGCTTCTGAACCATTTGTTGGGTTCCAACTGAGCATAAAGAAGCTATAGAACTTTGTTTCGTCATTATAGTAGACAATGTTTTTAGACATAGCATGGCAGTTTGACCTCATTGACTACTTTATCTTTTCATTCCCATACTTTGAGTTGTCAAATGAATTTCGGTACCCTTTAATGGTCTGGGCAAATTATCTGAAAAGTTTTGTCTGCAGTGTAACACACTTCTCATGATATACTAGCTTTAATTGGAACATGTCAGTATTGTCATTTAGTGTCTAGTAGTGTCTTTGATGCGCTTTTTTCTTACATGTTATTTATCCAATTGTTTGGCTACTTCATTTTCTCACCTTCTCATTACTCCAGTTAACAGCCTTCATTGGAATATTCTAGGCTAGGTAGTGCGGAATATGGTTTATTAGTGCTGCACTTTCTAGCATTGATTAGTAAAATGAACTATCTGATGACGCAGGAAGGTCATACGGCCATTGCATGGACTGCGAGTTAAAACTCTTCACGAAGCACAGCTTACTGTACTTGAGAAGATATATCATGTCTTCCCTGAGGTCGGTGGTGTGATAGTGGAGAAGGTATGCATTTTCTGCATTGATCTGTAAAATTGGGATTTTTCTGTTTTTCTTGTCTTACGAGTTGTGATGCAGGTAGAAGTACTTCCACCTGAACATTCTGAGATAAAGGTTGGTGACATCATCACACATATTGATGGTGTACCTTTCTCCAATGCTGCAGAGGTATGTATCCTTTTAACTTACGTTTATTATGGACATGGAGAACTTGCTGAAGAATTAGGTGGCGTTTGGTTGATGGGGAACGTGAGGTAGGAATGCGAAAACAGGGTTAGATGACTCTACTCCCTTGTTTTGTTCACATGTGAAAAGAGCCTGTATTGGGATTGGAAAAGATGGCATTTTCCTTAGTGTCCTAATCCCAGAGGAGGGAATTTATTTGGAGGGAGGTGTAGATCAAGAATAAGCTGTAGTTTTCTCACCCCATGCATGCCCCTTATTCCTTGACACTATGCTAAACCGTTGCCTTGATGCCTGTTGGTCGATCACCATCTTGGTATGTGTCACCGGCCGTTTCGGTCGCCCAGGTGTTTGTCATCTTCCTTGTTGGACGGTACCAACTGATCTGACCTCCATCGCTGCTATCTCTGCCTAGTAGCACCTAATTATGTTGCTAAGCTCATCGTTTATGGTTGATTTGTCCCCTTGGCCTGTCATCGCCTAGTGAGGTATCGTCTTGATCTGCCCCTTGTGTTATCGATCGCTGCTGTTGCATCACCCAAACTTATCATGGGCTGCTGCTGCCCTAGTTTCATGGTAGAGGTCACACTACTCAATCTTGAACCCTCTTGATGGTGGGCTGCTACACCATTTGGGATTATTGAACATTGCTTGATTTATATCTTGTGATACTCAATTTTGATTTCCATCAAAAAACTACTCAATTTTGATTTGTGACTCATGGTAAAGTGGAAGCTTGCTAGAAAAGTGGGAGTAACTCAATTCCTTGGAAGCACATTTGGCTTTTACCCTTTCTGATAAATGAAAAGGTATTTTGTCTTGGTTGCATAAAATTTAATGTCTACCCAATATATTATTTAAAGGCCATATCCAAGACCTAGAAAACAACTCAGTGGTTCAAAAGTCAAATTGTCGTTGACAGAAGTCTTGGCAGTAAACTTATGGCCAATGATAAATTGACCGTACGCTCACGTGCGCTTAAGCGCTTCGCGCTAATTGGAGCTAGGCAGCGCGCTTAAGTCGTTCAGCGTACGCGTATGAGAAGCAACACGTCTGCCTTCCGGTGGCGTGAAGGAGTTTGAATTGGCCGCCACTGCTGCGCACGGCTGCCTTGGGCTGTTGTGCTGCAACGCTGAGCGCCGCAGCGGGGAGCAGCGAGTTCTCGCCTAGATTTGTCAGGCGAAGTGAGAGGCGGCGTGCGTGACTGGTGGCTACGACCTGGGAGGCAGTAAGAATTGATGGTTAGTAGTGCGTCAATGATGCTAGGTTTTCTGTTGGGCCTGAAACAGCACAGAACTACGTGAGATTTTTCAATATTTCATGTTCTGTTCCTATCTGTACGTAAGCTACAATTACACCAAGTGGTGCCTCACTGCTTGCTTAGCGCCACTTATTTGAACCTTGCTTATGACACCCCTGATTTCCCGCGGCGACCCCTAGGTTGCATGACGCTAAGGGAGCAAGGGAGAAGACACACTTAGCTAACTAGCAAATGGGGAAGCTCTTATTGTTTTCAGAGAATTAGGCTTTGCAAATGAAGTGAGCTCCCCCTTTTTACATTGGGCTCCTATTTATCGGGAAGGGGATAGGCAAAATTGGGTGTACTTTGGTCGTCACCTTCCTCCATGGCTCTGGGAGCATCGGTCATCTGTGGAACGTTGGCCACGATGGCATGAAACTGAGGGGTAGGATTGATTTGTGTTAATTCGCATGGCAGAGGGACCTTCCCCTAACTCAAAGCAACTATAGAGATACATAACAATGAAAGCAGATCTGTTATCACTGATGGCCAGATAGCCTCATTTGGTTACCACCAGGAACCGGTAATTTTCACAATGTCGTTTAATAACACGTGTTCTTTGTTTGCTAGTTGGGTGGTATATTGCTTGACACGTGTGGCCAGCACGAGCTAGAGAGACATAAATTGGAACTACCAGAGCACCGCAACCAGATGGCGGTGTACTTTGGTCGTCACCTTCCTCCATGGCTCTGGGAGCATCGGTCATCTGTGGAACGTTTTGCCACGATGGCATGAAACTGAGGGGTAGGATTGATTTGTGTTAATTCGCATGGCAGAGGGACCTTCCCCTAACTCAAAGCAACTATAGAGATACATAACAATGAAAGCAGATCTGTTATCACTGATGGCCAGATAGCCTCATTTGGTTACCACCAGGAACCGGTAATTTTCACAATGTCGTTTAATAACACGTGTTCTTTGTTTGCTAGTTGGGTGGTATATTGCTTGACACGTGTGGCCAGCACGAGCTAGAGAGACATAAATTGGAACTACCAGAGCACCGCAACCAGATGGCAACAGTGATAAGCCTCGAGGTTTAGTGTTACTAAGTGCATGTAATTTTAAAATCAAAAAAAAAAAGTGCATGTAATTTTCGTTATGATTCACGCTGACATTCTGATTGTACCTTACTGTCCTATGTATATGTCCAATCCAGTTTGATGTAACAAGACGGAGAGGTCGCAAATCTGAAAAGACAACCAGAACAATCATCGTCAACAAGTTTACTCCTAGTGAAAAATTTAACAGGTAATCAATAAGCTAGAAACAGTGTAGTTCTTAGTACTATATGTGTACTGATGCCATTTACCCATAGGTGGCCACTTGGGAAACCCTATCTTCTTCGGCGAATTGCTAATGGAACCATTTTCACCGAAGAGCTGAATGACTAAGACTAGCCACAATGGGGGTATCATAGCTAGTATCATGCATGTCATGTTGGCAAAAATCTGATGTGGCACACTAATTAATGAAGAAAGAGAGTATAGTGGTATCTACCTATGTTACGGTATCATAACACATAAAACAAGATATTTTAATAGCTAGTAAATCTTGTACACATATTTGTATTGAGATTCTATAAAGCAATAAATGAGATATGTGTATGATACTACTATATGATACTATGCATTGTGGAGGTAGTATCATACAATAGTATCATGTGCATGATACCGATTTATGATACTCTCCATTGTGACTAGTCTAACAGGAAAGTTGTCACGACTGGTGGCTGACAGCTGAAGACACGGCATTGGCTGGAACACGTGTGGACAAGTGTAGTCAGCAATAGAGTATGACAGTGGGCCTTCGGGTTGTAACGGCTTGGTTGTGGAGTGTGGTGCCGTGCGTGAGTTCCTTAAGCAGGAAGGGAGAGGCTATGCATGATGAACCAACTGGTGGTGTAAGCTCTAATTCCCGAATCTGGTGCTTTCCGTCCCTTCCCTAATCATCCCAGAAACTCCCCCGGAATCCTCTTTCTCCATGTTGAATCTATCGTGTCCGTAACAATTGGTCTCAAAAGCAAGGCGTTTTTGCTGTCACGACCAATGATAAAGGCGAATTAACAAGAATTTTTTGTTCGCCTGAGAGCATCTCCGCTTATGGCGCCAAAAGGGTGTCCGGACCGGATGGCCTGCCGCCCTTGGGCACGGTCGATCCCCACTCACGGCGCCATATCTTTCTGCAAAAGTTTTTTTTTTGGAAATTGAAATAAGAGAATGCACGTGCGGCTACACTTGGCAAGAATTTGAAACCTTTTAAAATGCATGCATCAAATTACATTATGTATACTACTTGTCGTCATCGGAGTCATGTTAGGTTTAGCACTTCTTCGGTCTAACCCCTATTCCTCGATCCTTTTCCGTGGTGTCGCTCACAATTATCAATTTGAGGCTAGGGGTTAGGGACCTTTATGTAGTGCTAATTTCGGTTTTATTTAAACCGTAATTCCGCAGATATTTATTCCAGAAACTCCAGGTTAACCAAACCAACCACGATCATCAGTAACCATCTAGGAGTTTCAATCTGCAATTAGTCCCACGAGCACACGTGTGTGAGTCACGTGCCGAATTTGAATAATTCAAATTCGCAGGCTTTAATCAATTCATATAGCCAACATATGAACAACCTGACTTTCCACTCTATACTGTCCCGGGTATAATTCTAGCATATTCACATACACTGTATTCCAGTATAGACGTACCGGCTTCCTTAAGTATATTTCCTTAAGTACAATTCCACATCATTAGTTCCCTGTTATTTCCATGATACTTCCACATGAAATTTAATTTCGGAGAATGTAGTGTACAAATAAAATGTTGCAAGACACAAATTCCTACATCTCCTACTTGACTGAAAACATTTTATTTCAACAAGTGAATTCCCACACAATTAGCATGATTATAAAATAATTCCTTCCTTCAGTGTATTCATGTTGCATATAAACTTTGTGACTTTAGCACTCATATTATCACAAAGTAACAGGTTATGATGCGTCTTTCCGCGACCTTAAGTTTACGAAGAAAATTCCTTAACCATAGACCTTCCTTCAATGCTTGAGATGCATTGAAGTATTCATATTTCATAAATAACAAGTACTAAATCATGTTTCCTTTATACACCATAAAGACCTACAAAAGTAAATCTTAACACATAACATAAAATAGATTACCTTTCACCAAGATCACAAATAGCGTCAATATATCCACGTAGTTGAAGGTTGAGATCATCAATGAATAATGAGTAATCCATGTTTCCTTGACATTGCACGACAAGTCCATTATGTGATTCCAACAATTTTCATAAGATTCATATTCCGTTTGCTAATAATTCCAGCAAATCGTTTTCCATGCTAATCAAAAGCAACAATTATAGCGGAATGGCTAAGTTCAGGTCGCACAAATAATGTCCCACAATAATAGTGGTATGACAATTACTATTCCTTTTTTCTCACGAGTTAAAGTATAATTCCTCGCAGAGTATCATTCCCTTTATCAAAGGTGTTTGACAGGTTTGCAGTTTTTCATAGAAAAATATATCAAAACATTCACTATGTAATTCCACTCCCAAAACGCAGGAAGCTTTGAACATTCCTTTCATAAGAAAGTTAGAACCAAACCAAGCTTTCACTTCCATCAATGTGATATTATAAAATCAATAAGAACATAGTTAGCACATATAATGATAACACAAAAACAATTCACACTAACCTTTGTATATGAATATCTTCCATCAATAATAAAGCCGTATGACCTGATATACCATTGTTGTGAAGCTTCTTCCAAGAACATGAATGAACCTAATCAGTTAGCAAACCATATCTTTATTCCCACTTCCTCTAAATTTTAGAGTTTCCACAATGTATAATTAATTCCATTGTGTAAAGAATAAAACAACAACACATTCCTCTAAATTTCAGAGTTTCCACAAAGTATAAATATTTCCTTTGTGTAAAGAATTAAACAACAACAACTTCCTCTAAATTCCAGAGTTTCCACAAAGTATAAATATTTCCTTTGTGTAAAGAATCAAACAAAAAACACCTTCCTCTAAATTCTAGAGTTTCCACAAAGTATAATTTTTTTCTTTGTGTTAAGAATTAAATAACATGCTTCGTGGATTTTAAAATCCACTAAGCATGTTGCATTAAATTTCCTTATAAATAAATCCAATAACAATCTATAGGCATGCGGTTGTTTGGTAAAATAACAAGTTCCCAAACTTTTATTATTTCTCATTGAGTTTATTCCTTCCCGCAATGTTTCCACCCATAGTTAACATTAGCAACAAGTTTTAGTATTTTTCTTTCCTCTAAAATATAGAGTAACTTCCTCAAATAACACACAATAGTAGCAAGATATGATGGCCCAATTTAATTCCTCCCACTTTTCCTAAGCATGTTAGTGTTGGGAGTGCAACTTGGTGTTTTCCTATGAGTTTAGCACATATATATCGGTGTGACTATTAATAAACACACCCTTCATGAGAAATATCATATTCCTACTTTCCACCAATTTTCCCTTTTCCAGATCAAAAAACGAAATACCATTTGATCCACTAGAATATAAACATTAAAAATAAAATTTTGGCGTGCTATGTAGTAAACAATGATTCCAATTCCATACTACCAAATTATAAATAGAATACTTCCTTCCAGTTCACAAAATATAAACAGTGACTGTGATAAATAATGACTTACTTAACAAAAGTAGTAGCATGTGATGTCATGTGATGCATTTCCTCATAATCAAGAGTTGAATTCCTCCATTCAACCATGGAGTATATGACATAAGACAGCGGTGAATAATTCCATGCTCATCACATTAGTTTCAAATGTCATGTGATGCATTTCTTCATAATCAAGAGTTGAATTCTTCCATTCAACCATGGAGTATATGACATAAGACAGTGGTGAATAATTCCATGCTCATCACATTAGTTTCAATTAATATTTCTGAAGTGTACTTCCCCCACCAATCAGTTTCAAACCTTGTAATCCTTTGATGAACTGATTTTCCACTTCAGTATAAGATGTTAATACAACAAAAAACCTTCCGACTTGTATTGTCAAAGATATTAATAATCATATCAAGTGAATCATGAAATAAATAAATATATCAACCACAAATAGGAGTGTCCAAGAATACCGTAAATATGTGTTGATAAAGTATTATAATCCTCCCACTAAAGTTTAGAATTCCAGAATTAATAATCCACTAATTCTGTTCCTTGATATGTGACCAAGTCGTAAATGAGATAAAAATAATTGAACCTCTAATGGGAGTGTAAAACCAAATGTCACATTGATGAAAAATCCATAACTGATAGTCCTCCCACTTAAAGTTTATAATTCCAGAATTAACAAGCGTAATTCTGTTTATAGTGTATGACCAAGTCGTAAATACCATCAATAATAAATTCCGAGCATGTGTTCCTATTATCAGTATTCCTCCCTATGGAGTTATCTTCACAACCAACTTTCAATGGATTGTCAAGATAAATGAGACCATTGTGTATTTGTGTTAGATTCCATAATGCACTAATTTCCAATTGAGCAATATTTCCACTCTTCCTTTTCCAAATAGTATATCACAACCAACAAATTCCGATAGAGAAGTATAAACTAAATTCCTTCTCATCGTTGGTGAATATAGAAACAATAATAATTTTCCTCCACAAGGGAGTTTGCTTGCATAATTTCCAAATTCCAAGTATATCACATTTAGCAATAATGTCTATGTAGACATATCTATTCCCTTGTGAATTGTTTGCATACAAATAAAGTTGCTATTGTATTCCATCAAATTATGACGCACAAGCAAATTCCAAACTATATGGAGAAGTAGTCATAAACAAATACTTAGTGCAAAATAAAAACATTGGACATACCGGTGAGTAAATATTGATTCCTTTTCCATGGAGTGCTCCTCATATTCCTCCAAAATAAGTGATTCCAATATCAATATAAAAATGCGTTGTAGTTGCGCCAAGAAATTCCGGTTAATTATGAAGTACTCCGAGATGTTCCAAAGAATGCCGACAAGTTCCAAGTATATTCCGTTGACAAGGTCAATCCCGTAGCAATTATAAATAACTAAATCAAATAGACAAATAATTAAATGCATACGAAGAAGTATATAATTCGTTTTCCTCATCTGAGAAGAGCGAACGACGGATAGCGTCCGGTGCAGTCCGTAGGTTCCGGCATGGGCCGTTGAATTCGGATGACAAAGTTTCCTCTGTTCCTTGGTCACCGTTGCATCTGTACTAATGCTTCCTTCTCCATCATTTATTTGACGCCTTCTTTCCTTGGTCAGCATGCAGCAACAATGGAAGTCGTCGCTGCTAGCATGCTACCCAAGTGGTTAAACAGCTTCCATTGATTAGGTTCCAGCACAACAAAACAAATTGCCGTAATTTTCTCTTCCTCACTTAAACGTGAGTGTCTAATGAAACAGAGTATTCTAATAATCCCGATTTCCCATCGAATTCCAGAGAACACCAAATTCTGGTGTACGTCCGTTGAGTGCAGTGCAAAAAAACAATCTCTTCCAACCCGTTAATTAGGATCCATCTAATTGGCAATTTCTCAGAAGCTCCATTGAATTTACCGAAGCAATTTCCAGACAAAAAGGAACAGGAAAAACTGTAATTACCTTCGTTCCTTATATGTCAGTTCAGTTGTCCAATAACAGCTTGTGCAACTTGACAACTTCAGCGATTTGGGCAGCTTCCGTCCTGTTGCCTGATCTCTGCGAGCAGGCCTGCCGAGCAAAGGACTCGTTGAAGGGTCGGACTTCCGGCGATTGCGCCGAGGATCGGGGAGCGAGCTCCACGCAGCTGTTCTGTGTCTGTTGGGGACGAATCGACTTGATGGCGAGGTCGTGAACCAGTGCAGGCGCGTCGGCGAGCCGCGAGCAGCAACGGGTCCGGATATCGTTGGTTCCGCGATGGGCCAAGGACGAGGCCGAATCGCGTGAGACCGGCCGTGATTCGGGGCCGGAGATCTGGCGACTTCGACGGAACTCCGGCAGGAGCGGCTGGGCGTAGATGAAAGCATAGGGCGAAGAACTCACAACAGCAATCTGAGGTGCGATACTGCACCGATTCCAACCGAGACGACGAGTGCGCAGCGGAATAAGGTGACGACGGCGACGGCATGATTGCGGGGCGGGTTTGGATCGGCGGCGACGTTGATTTTGCAGCGGATTGGACTTCCGGCGACCGCACGACCTCGGCTCTGATACCAATGTTAGGTTTAGCACTTCTTCGGTCTAACCCCTATTCCTCGATCCTTTTCCGTGGTGCCGCTCACAATTATCAATTTGAGGCTAGGGGTTAGGGACCTTTATGTAGTGCTAATTTCGGTTTTATTTAAACAGTAATTCCGCAGATATTTATTCCAGAAACTCCAGGTTAACCAAACCAATCACGATCATCAGTAACCATCTAGGAGTTTCAATCTGTAATTAGTCCCACGAGCACACGTGTGTGAGTCACGTGCCGAATTTGAATAATTCAAATTCGCAGGCTTTAATCAATTCATATAGCCAACATATGAACAACCTGTCTTTCCACTCTATATTGTCCCGGGTATAATTCCAGCATATTCACATACACTGTATTCCAGTATAGACGTACCGGCTTCCTTAAGTATATTTACTTAAGTACAATTCCACATCATTAGTTTCCTGTTATTTCCATGATACTTTCACATGAAGTTTAATTTCGGAGAATGTAGTGTACAAATAAAATGTTGCAAGACACAAATTCCTAATCGCACGTTTGGTATGAGGTGGGAAGACACAAATACCTTTACAGCCTGTTTGGTAACTTTGGGGAAAGAGATTCCTAATTGCAAGACACAAATTCCTTTACAACCTGTTTGGTAACAGCCTGTTTGGTAACTTTGGGGAAAGAGATTAGGAATTTAGAGGAGGGAGTTTGTTAGGAGATTAGGCTTGGGAAGTTGATTATTAGTCCTAATCGCACGTTTGGTATGAGGTGGGAATTAGTAGGGGGAATTCACATAACGTCGAGCAGCAGCATGAAGCGCCGGTTGTCGTCGCCGCGTACAGCTCACCGACGTCCACCCTGTGGCCTCACGGAAGAACATATGCTTCGACGCAGCTCATGTAGCCTGCCGGACTTGTCAACCATCGCCGGATTTTGACGGATATCCTTGCAGGTTTAGCTTCTGCATCATTCCTCAAGCATGAGCACACACGTACATGTAAAAATCCAGGAGAAGTAGCTTCGATCGATTCAGCTTGCCGTGGTTAATGAATTTAATCGTCATTAAACATAATTTTATTAAAACATCGTTATCTCTGATTAAGCCTGGTCGGTGACTCTTGTAAAGAAGAAGACAAAAAAAAATCGATCTATCAAGACGTGAAGGAGGAAACGAAATTAGAAACGGGAATTGATCTGATGACCTCTTGATGCGAAATGCTCGCAAAATCACGAACGATGCCGCTGCTTTGGCAAAGCTTTTCCCTGCGTTTTCGGTTCCTTCCATCGTCGGACGCCACGGCCAATGCTATGTTTTTTTTTTTTTTGCCAAGTCTCAATGTTTTTGTTACTAAGTGCATGTAATTTTCGTTATGATTCACGCTGACATTCTGATTGTACCTTACTGTCCTATGTATATGTCCAATCCAGTTTGATGTAACAAGACGGAGAGGTCGCAAATCTGAAAAGACAACCAGAACAATCATCGTCAGCAAGTTTACTCCTAGTGAAAAATTTAACAGGTAATCAATAGAAGCTAGAAACAGTGTAGTTCTTTAGTACTATATGTGTACTGATGCCATTTACCCATAGGTGGCCACTTGGGAAACCCTATCTTCTTCAGCGAATTGCTAATGGAACCATTTTCACCGAAGAGCTGAATGACTAACAGGAAAGTTGTCAATGCTTTCCCCAACCGTGCTCAACTCCCATTGCCCACAACCATACGTGGGAATTTACATCCCATGCCGTTTTAATTCCCATTCCCTGGTCATAACTCTCTCCAAACAAACACGCTGGAAAGGAATGTAGGGATTTAGGGGAAGTTGCCAGGAGGTGTAGTTGGACGGGTAGTACCTGGCGGCGCGGATTCTCCAACTTCACGTTACCAAGTCAGAGGCAGCCTTTCCTATCCCGGCTGCCGTCCGTTCCACATCCTGTGGCTGCTGCTTTCCTCTGCTCTCTCAACTCACAAATGCGAGGACAGCCCACGTAGGAGGCCAGCCCACGTTCGGGAGTAGTACGAGCCCCAGTTTGGAGATTAACTGAACAGGTACAGTTCAGAAACAGAGAACATACATTCAGACATTCAGTTTAAGAAACAGAGGGCACAAACATCCCAACTTAACCTCCAGCAAAGAAATTACAACACCGTTCCACATCTGAATTTAACCTCCAACAAAACGCACTACTACAGAAGATGGATTTATACATTTTAGCAAAGATTTCAGCAAGCTCCCAACACATTCAACCCAAAATAACAAAATAGCCAAAATAGTCTATTTTGTGGCTGCAGGCCCTAAACTAGGAACCTAAAGAAGATCTTGAACAGAGATGTCATCAATTTCACCCGATCCCTGCAAAGATAGAGGAAAATCAGTGAAATAAAAACCTAAAGAATACCTTAAAGAAACACTGAAACTAATTTAGAGAAGTTCAATAGACAAAAATTTGAATTACCGTGAGCAAATCTGTGAAACTAGTGAAGGCATTATTGCAGTCCTCATTAGCCTTTGCTGTTGGTACTTGGCTTTGTACACCACCATCATTCTTTTGTTGCTGCATAAAGGAACAAATCATGTTATTTAGCATGTAGTAGAGGTCACTGAGGACAAGTCCTATGCTGCAGCAGTAATGAAAAAGAACACTAGTTTTCAATGCTTTCCAACAACATACGCTAGATTTTCTCGATGGTTTCTTTTTGAATTTGCGCGCCTTGTCGAGCCAACTTCTATGTCGCTTTGAAGTTTTTGGTTGAACCTCCTTTTTCTTTAAGTGTGCAGCACTAAGCAAACCTTCATCTTGTGGAACAACATGTTGGACATTATATGAATCACTCCAAATACTTGTGGTTGCACCGATTTTGTCTTGAAGTTGCTTGTCAAGGCAATCTAGTGCATTGTCCACCAACACGCAACACTCAGGAGAGCTTGTAGCTTGATATGCCAAATTTAGGACTTTGTGAGACCAAATACTTGTTGGCCTTGCATGGTTCCAGTTGTCGATTATGTGTCCGCGTGTTTCGCTTACGAGGTTCTCTAGAGTGTTCGTTTGTGGACACGTGGTGTGGTTCCGCGTGTGATTTTTACATGTGTTTCTTTGCTAAGGTTATACCTTTCCTTATATACACTCGTTTTAGACTTTGATCTGCTTCGGGGGGGGGGGGGGGGGGGGGGTTCTCTTCTTCTTCTTTTTGGATGTCCTTCTTCGTTGGTTTTCTTGGACGCGTTGTTGGTGGAATTGATCTGGTGTTCTTCATGTGCTTCGTGGTTGTGTTGTGCTTTCTTCTATTGGGTCTGATTGCTTCGTTTTGTTCCTTTCGGGTATGTGCGTTGGATTGCTGCATGTGTTTCTATCGGTGCATTTTTCTTTTGAGGGGACCTTTGTCTTTGCTCGTGTGTGGTATTTTGTATCGTGCTTTGTTGCGTGTGTGTTTTTCACATATTCTCTTTGTTTCACTTTCCTGTTTTGCTTACTTTCTATTTTTTGGTGTGTTTTTTTTGTCTGCAGGGCGTGATCCTTGGGTTTGCGAAAGCAATTTTCCTGAGGGGTGAGAGCTGTTTGGATTCTGGTCGGGGCAAAGTAGCACGTTTCCAGAAGGATTTTCCCTACTAGTGGAATGTAGACATGTTTTAGTGTGTTGATTCATTCATTTAAAAAATGAATCAGGACAAAACCAAAAAAAAAGGCAAGAAATTCTTATATTTAGGAACATGGAGTTAGTATTATTTTAATCCACGCATGGAAAACATTGATGCAAAAACCGACATATGCCATGGACTGATGCGGGATACACAGCCCGTTGGGAAACCCCAAGAAGGAGGTATGATGCAGCGTAGCAGAAGTTTTCCCTTAATTTTAAAACCAAGGTTATCGAACCAGTAGGACTTGAGAGACTTCAACTTGGTATCAATCTACTCTGGCGCTTGTAGATTAACACGGACCTACACACAGTACAATCAAACTAGTTTGCCCCAACGAAACAAGAAGATTGCCAATCTCACTGGCTTGCTGAATACAAATGATTAAACGTATGGTGTGGAAAACATTATGAAAGCAAAAATGAGCAGCGAGTGAATGATGAATAAAAGCTATGGAAACGGTTGTAAACAATATAGCAAAATTAGATCAGGGCCATGATTCACTAGTGGTGTCTCTCCAAAAGATAGATAACATGTTGGGTGAACAAATTACAGCTAGACAATTGAAAAATTATGCTATTATGACATAATATAGTTCATTGTAATATTTAGTTGGGCAGTACGTCAAAATACATACCGTTATCCAACTGCGTCTATGACTAATAATCCACCTCGGGATCGCTATCCAACATGTCATCCAAAAGTATTAAGTTGCAAGTAACAGATAATTGCAATAAGCAAAGTACGTAATGTAAGCAATTGTTACAATACAAAGTACTAATAAACACCGATGTTTTAACCCCTAGTAGCAACAACACATCATTGGTCTTAATCGTTTGTCAACTCGAGCTCAGACAAAGGAGACATGAACCTACTATCTAGCATAAATACTCCCACTCGGAGATACGAGTAAATACTTGGCCAAAGTAACAACTAGTATCAGAGAGCATGAAAGACTATAAATAAAACATATCATAGATAAATGAACACTTTCCACAATTCATTGATCCTAACAAACACAACATGTAGCATTACATAAAGATGATTTTGATCATGTTAAGCAGCTCACAAGATCTAAACATGGAGGCATAAAAAAGAGAGACAACCATCTAGCTACTGTCATGAACCCGTAGTTCAATGATGAACTAATCACACATCACTCGGAGGTAGGCATGGTGATGTAGAAGCCCTCCACTGATGATCTCCCCTCCGGCAGAGTGCTGGAAAGAGCTCCAGAACCCTCCTGAACTAGGGTTCGCGATGATGACGGTCTCGGATATCTTTCGTGGAATTTGATCGGGTGCCTAGGGTTTTCCGGAGACGTAGAATTTATAGGCGAAGGGCGGCGCAGGAGGCCTCCTGGTGGGCCCAGGTGGCAGGGGGTGCGACCCACCCCTGGCCTGCGCCTAGGTGGTGCCTAGGCTGTGGGTCCTCCCTCTGGCTGATATTTGACGGTACCTTTGTTACTTCGTAAAAATAATCCTCGTAAATTTTCACGTCTTTCGTAGAATATTCCTTAATAGGATTTCTGGAAAAAAAAAAAAAGCAGAAAACAGGAACTGAGTCATCTTGTTAATAGGTTAGTTTCAAAAAGCATAAAAATGATATAAAACTATAAATGAAACATGTAGCATTTGATAAAACAAGAATGGAATATGAAAAAATTAGATACATTTCATTATGGACCGATGCACAAAATTAACAAACTGATGGGTACAAAGTAGTGAATATTCAAATAGCCAACATTTGTTTTGTTTGTATGGCGTGTCCGATCATATGTTGGCAACGAATTTTTTACTCATCAAAACACTTCATTACTGTTTTCTTTTCGAAAATATTGCAACTTCGTAGAATATGAATACGAGAAAAAAAAATACGGAATGGCAAATTGACAATGAATCCAGGTTGGAATTAGACATTCTTGTCCTTTGCTTCAGTTGACAAGCGTGAGTGATCCATCCCTAGCTTCCTTCTTCTCCTTCCTCCAATGGCTACCACATCCAACTACCCCGAGCACTACGACAACGACGACGACGACGTGGAGGAGGAGGATGACGATGAGGAATTCGACGGCGATGACGACGATGAGCCCTCCCCGCCACTGTCCGCTGGCAGCGAGGAGGATCGCCTCGAGGCCGTTCTCCGTCGGCTCACGGCGGACAAGGTCCGGATCCGGGTGCACGACGTCGCGATCCGGGGCTGCGCCCGCACGCGCCGCGCCGCGGCCGAGGCGGCGGTGGGGTCGGACCTCGCGCGCGCCGCCACCGTGCCGGAGCTCCTCCGCGCCGCCGCAGCGGCCGGCGAGCGGCTCCATCGCCTCGGCGCCTTCGAATCCGTCTCCATCACCCTCGACGCCGCGCCACCGGGGGTCCCTGCCGACGGGAGAGGCGGCGTTGTCGTCGTTCTTGTCGATGTTACCGAGGCTCGAGGCGGCGCTGCCGGCGGACTCGGCATCTTCGCCAACACGGAGGTTCACACCGATCTCAGCCAAAACTGTCATCCTTTTGTAGAACTAAGCTCACTTGCATTGCACCATCCGTCTTGCGATTGCTTGAACTATTAAGATTAGATCGCACAGTCTTGCTTCAGTTTAGGGACGAGGTCTGACATAGCCAATTCAGGCATTCAGCTAAAACATTAGAGAATGGAGTCTTGCTTACTACTCTTACTTTAAACAGTTTTTTAAATTTATCCCTTATTATTCTTTCACAACGACTAGAGAATGATTTTCCTTACTTCGTAGCCTTTATCCAAGAGGTATATGCATTGTGTTGGATGATGGATATGAGTGAGGCAAATTGAGGCGTGTGTGTAAACGTGATTTGTCTCAAAAGAATGGAGCATGCAGTTCTTGCATTTACTTTGGAAAAACGAGAAATTTTTCTTATTTAGCACTGAGGAATGGACTATGATTGTTCTTGCATCAACGTGTTACATGTATTCTGTGGTCTTGTACCATAGTTTTGCTAACATTTCATAGTTTCATACTGTATCAGTTTTATTGAGCTTTTCTTCAACCAAATTATAGGTTCTCTTTTGTTATTTCCTGTTCTAGCCCGTTGTGTGGAAGTTGTGTTTACATACAGCTGTAGACCATAGCAGGGATTTGTCTCATGCATTCTCTAGTACTTTACATGCAGACACAACTTTTAATTCTCGTATGCTTTTGTGTGGAATGAAATGTAGCAATGCAACAATCAAGCTTAAGTATATCTTCTGGTAGGGAATGCCATGCTTGTTATTATCGGCTGTTCTATTCCAATGGATTCTCAAAGTCACTCATGCCATCCATTTTTTTCCTTTAAATCTCTTGCAGACTAGATCATGCTCAGTTGAAGGTTCACTGAGGTTCAAGAATCTATTTGGATACTGCGATACCTGGGATGCATCTGGTACTCTTGGTCTAGATAAGACAATGGAGCTCAGTGTTGGAGCAGCAGTACCAAGAATTGGAGCAATACCAACTCCATTGATGGCTCGCGTGTCATTTCTCTCCGAGGACTGGTTAAAGTCCTCAATCAAAGAACACCTGATGGGTGTTTCTGTTGGCTTGCTGTCCACAATAAACCATAACCTTGCCTACAATCTCTCATGGAGAACTATAACTGACCCAGCGCGGATGCCATCTAGTTCCATAAGGGAGCAGTTAGAGCATAGTTTACTATCCTCTATGAAATATACATACAAAGTTGACCAGAGAGATTCAAGCATAAGACCGACACGTGGATATGCTTTTCTTTCATCCTCTCAAGTTGGAGGTCTTGCCCCAGACAGCAAAAGCACACGGTTTATTAGGCAGGTATATTGAAAATCTTCATGTCTGTAGTCGTACTTTGCATTCCATTTCAGGATGCAAATTCTTGCCCTTTTCAATCTCTGCTCCCACTTAACAAATCAGCAAGTTTGACTTCGAATAAAATAGTCTCCATCTTTATTTTCTAGAATATAATGTGATATACATCGGTGAAAAATAATGTATTTAACATCTGAACCTATTCAAACGGAAACATCTAGAAGTAGCAGAAAACACATATCTTGTTAGCGTAACTCATTTTTATTCCTCCTGTATCAGGAATTTGATCTTCGAGTAGCTATGCCGCTGGGTGTTTGGAATGGTGCTCTGAATGCCGGAGTGGCTGCAGGGGTCATTCATCCATTAGCAAGAGGATCAATGGGCTCTATCTCACCACTTCCAGAACGTTTCTACTTGGGTGGAAATAGGTCTCTTATTTGCCGCTTGGGCGGTCCATCATCTCTACTGGGCTTCAAGTCAAGAGGGCTGGGACCGACAGATTCGGAAACCTGTGCCCCCAAGAATTCTGAAAATGGGGCTTCCATTTCTCCTGAACTAGATGCGCCGGGAGGCGACATAGCACTCACAGCCTTTGCTGATCTGTCATTTGATCTACCCCTGAAGCCACTTAGGGATCTTGGGATTCATGGCCATGCATTTGTCTCAGCTGGGAATCATGCTAATTTCACAGAACATGATATCAGAAGATTTTCCCTAACTGAGTTCCTAAAAACGTTCAGGAGTTCTGCAGGATTTGGTGTAGTTGTGCCGACCAGACTGTTTCGCATAGAGGTTTGTCCTCGGCATCCCTCTTTACCGGCATTTGTCCTGGCCCCTATTTTATTGAATCGAAGCAGCAACTGCTGCCTCCTTAAAAAAAACCGGGTGAACTCACATAATTTTTTCAATGATATAGGATATAAAAAGAGTTGTTTTTACTGAATAAGTGTTTTCCCTTTTTTCCAGATGAATTACTGCCACATCTTAAAACAGTTTGACCATGACAAGGTGAAGACAGGCATACAGTTTAACTTCTCTTCGCCCTAATTTCTTTTGTGACACCTTATTAAGATGAATATTTGTAATTTTTTTAATTTGACCCCACTTGTCATTCTTTTTTCTTCAAGAACTTGCGAGCTTCTCTTAGAAACTCCAAAAACTGTAGATGATGATGTATTCCTGTCTTGTTTTGTTTTAATTACCGTGGCCTGTAAAGTCTCGAATCTGAATGGAAAGACAGAGAGCTTCAGTTTAAGGCTGATCAGCATGCTTCTGGAAGTGAGAGAAATAGTGATGTATAAAAGAAAGATTGTACAGTGCACCGTGTAAATAATTTCCTGGAATTATGTTCTGAAAATTCTTAGCAATTGGCTGTTGGTCATCTTACTGTTATGATTGCATAGGCAGAAATTGACGCCTAGTACAGAAGTAACTCGGATCTTTCGGTGTATATCATCAGAAAAGTCTTTTGTTTAGAATAGAACAGCAGCGCACATGTCTTTTCAGCTATTTCAGAACAGTTCTTTTGCTGCTCTGTGCTGAAGAACATGTACATATATATCCAGAAGGAACATCGGATTCAGATTTCCAAGAAAATGGCGACATCTCTAACCAGGTGCCATGTACATCTCTCTTTTTCTGAAGTTGCTGGTAAGGCCGCAGCCACTCTGTTTGACATAGTATGCCACGGGTTGGTGAACCTAAAAATTGTTGATTATGTTTGGCTTACTATTGACCGAATTTTATCTATTTTTCAAGAGTCAGTACCTGCGCTCTAACTAGTTTCTTATTGCTCTCATATATAGGCTTCCGTCGTGGAGATTCTTTTACAGTTTCTGTTTCAGTATACCTAGCTTCCAGTTTCTTTGCACGATCAACCTTTAACAGATATATTTGTGATTCTGTTTGATGATCTATCTAATCACAAAGTATATCAGACAAATTTAGTGAATGGACTATTATTGCAGATAGGATAATGAGCTGTCCAAATTAGTTAGTCTTTGAAACAGGGATGATGAAGAAAAAGGAGGATTCTTTAATGTAGATCAAAAAGGTTAGCTCTAATTTGCTTTGAAACGAAACTAACACGGAATGGAATTAAGGAACTGCATTGTACCATGCATGTGTCAATAATGACAATAATGCAAAAGGGAAAATTGGACATGCATTGGTATGTTATTTTATAATAAAGCAATTTTCAATCTCTGGGGATAGCTCTATATCATCTAATAATGCATGTTTGCTGAGATTTTCCTATTCTTTTTTAATGATGTCGTCAGTTGGTCAATAAGTTCTGTTTGCTTAGAGATTAAAATCCATGAAATAACACTAAAGAAGTGTAATCAATCAGCACGAGTACCTCTATGGCTCTATTGGACAACCAGTACTATTTGCACTGCCAAATAGTAGTATACCAGTGCCGGAGATGTCACTTTCTTAATTGTTTTTGTTGGGATGAAGGAAAAAGAGAGTCAAAAAGAAGAATTTAATTGTGTACAACAAGAACCCAAAAGTTAAAGTGCTATCAGCTCAGTGAACATCATTCAATCAAAAGTGTGATTAAGGTGTCTAATGTGTGATTAAGGAGTATGTGCGTGCACTTCGTTTAATTTGGGTCCATATAACCCTCACAGGGTCTGTAATTGCTCAGATATCAGGGTTAACTGTGAGTTTGCATCCAACCTAAACTAAAATAAGAAGAGTGGTGACTAGCTGGCAGTCCTAGCAGCATGTATATCTGTACTAGCTGCAGCGGCGAAAGATGAGATATGGATTGACATGTATGGCATCGCCTCTACCTTTCTGGATTTGTCAATTTGAGAACCAATGCATGCATCCATCTATCTAGCTTCTATAGAGCTCCTTTTTCTGGTGCACTATATATATTGCACAAACATAATAGGTAATTAGTAAATTAGAGCATATGATGTATGCTTAAAAGTGATTTAGCTACTTCCTGCTAGTATAGCTTACAAGTGACGAAATTCTTGCAGACCTGGTTCCGTGTATGTATATGATAATGCAAGTCTTGAATGATGAATTGGATGTACCTATGTACATCCAGGAGCCACGACCTAGGCGTTTTGTACCCAACCTCAAAGCATGTACCTTTCCCTTTCGTTTGTTCGGAAGTTCTCTCCTCTCCAACCTAGGTCGTGACAAAGAACATCAATTATGTACCTTTCCCTTTCACAACTAATTCTGAAATGTATGCATGTCCCCCATGGGTAGTCAAGCTTTTGGAAGTTTGAGCACTAAGACCCCTCACAAAGAACATCAATTATTCCTCTATGAAAATTGTGTCAATAAATTCATCTTGCAAAATCTTTTTGTTCTATGGACTTTTGTTATTTTTCAAAACATGTTACATCAGTCAGAATTTATAGTCAAGTCTTGCATTGGAGAATATGAAGTCAAAAAAAAAAACTGGGCCCCTTTGATTCAAAGGAATGGTATAGGATTTTTGAAGGATTAGTTCCTATAGGAAAATTTCCTATAGATCTTGTTTGATTCATAGGATCACATCCTACAGGAATTATTCCCATAGGAATCTTGTAGTTCAAATCCTATAGGAAAAAAGCATGAGGTCCAACCTCATGGAAAATTCCTTTGCCACAATCAAAGAGAATCCTTCTTCCTATAGGATTCACTTAGACATGCCATGCTAATCCTATAAGATTCCTATTCCTATAGTTTTTCTATCCTATGATTCAAAGGAGCCCTGACATACATTTTATAGGGAACCTGTTGGTCATAGAGTTCTTACAATCATGCTCGAGCTGGCACGACGCAGGGAACAAGACTGAAAACATGCAGTACTGCTGGTATGCATATATGTACAAACAGAGGTTTGATAGATACACACAATACACCAAATTAAGATACTAGTGCATGGAAACTCGATCATGTGCAGTGACTTTGTTGGACATGTTAGAGGTTTGTTAGCCTTGGGTACTTGTCTCTGGATCTCTCATTTTCACACCCACTGGCTAGCCGGAGACCGCAGATAGCTACAGGCCAAGCATGCTAGTTAGGAACCAAGGACTTTGGAGTAAACTTTAAACGCTAGCTTATTAGTTGTGCCTCCTTTTTCTCAAGGAATAATTGTCCCTCTCCTTGATCGACCAGCACAGCACGTACGCACTGGTCAGTTTTCTTTTCGAAAGGAACCGGCAGTACAACTAGCTCTAGTGTACTGTAAAGTTTTAGGGTTAATTGCATCCTTCACCATCTCCAGAGGTCCGATCTATCTTCCCCTGCAAAAGTATGCTTCCTTCCAAGACCTAGCCACCCACATAAATATGTGTGAGAGTGAGATCGTCACTTGCTATCGTCTCACACACGCCACGCTAGCTTAAATTCCAGATGCATCTTGACAAAGCTTTGTAGATAGATAGGCAGATAGAATTGAGTGGTGACCTCACCTTTAATTTGGCATCTATGTCTTTCTCTACACAACTCACAGCATCGATGACGATATGATCAGAGCAGCAGCAAGGTCATCAACTAGCTAGATCATTCATTAGCCTCCATGGAAACAAGCAAGGGAAGCGACGGGAGCTCGGGCGCCTCGGCGAGCAACGATGACAGCACGGTGGAGGAGGAAGGAGCTGGCCATCAGCAGGAGGACACCCTCAGGGGAATTCTTCGTCGTCGTCGGTTCGCCCTACGTCCGCTCCAAGAACCCGCGCCTCCGCTGGACGCCGGAGCTTCACCACTGCTTCATCCGCGCCATTCACAGGCTCGGTGGCCAAGATCGTAAGACTTCATTCAGTTTCCATGAGCCTCGCTGGCTAGCTAACCGATCGAGATGTTGAATTCATGTTTTCTGTATAGGTGCAACTCCTAAGCTCGTTCTTCAGCTGATGAATGTTAGAGGGCTTAGCATCGGCCATGTCAAGAGCCACCTCCAGGTTTACATTGTCAATTAAACATCTATATACACCTCAAGTTATTTTCTGTTGATGATCGTTTCTGCCTCCTTTGGTATTAATCAATATATGTCCTCTTGCATGATGTTATAAATTCAATCATCTTCAGATGTATAGGAGCAAGAAGATCGATGACTCAGGCCAGGGTATGAGACTGACAATGGATGATTTTTCTTTCATGGTTGTTGGTATGTTTATTTTGTCTCTGATATGGTAGACTAAATTTGTGCAGTCATAGGCCATGTCCCCTTGCCTGGTGCCTTCCATCATCGCCAGATAGGTGCCGGCAACATATTGTCAAGGTAGTTGGATCATTAATCAGATCTACCTTCAGTTTGTTGCCTAGCTAGCGGATCTTTCAAGTAATCGATCATAGCTTAGATTGATCTGGCTGATGTCCTTGATCATTATGAACTAGGTTGGCACTACCGCATGGCCTCCATGGAGGCAGCTGTCATGGACCATATTGGGTCCATGGTCGCCCTTTCTTGGTTCAAAACCCTACAACTCATCAACAGCTGAAGTAGAGGCGGCCTTCCTTCGGACCCGAACTCAACATGTAGCTAGAACTGCATCTAGCATTCCGGGATTGATGATCCAAGGCTGCCCATCTCGAGATGACAATCGTACCATGAACCACCAACATGAACGAATGCTGGAAGCGACAGTGCGCAACAATGACGATATCCATGTTCCTCTTGATCTCGATCTCTCCCTCGGAATTGCCCCGCCAGGGAGCCAGACTAAGCGGAAAAGATCAGACTGCAGTTGGGTGAAAGAAGATGATGGTCAGAATGGAGCCGATGAAGAAGAAATGGATGAGATCAGTATATCCCTGTCCTTGTTCACTCCTGGGGATGCTCTTCGGGAAATGAGTAGTAGTAGGGCACTAGGGCATCAGTAGATGTCAGTGTGGATATTAAGAGAGGAAGATGAACATGCTGCAAGGAGGATAAGTACTCTTGGTCTCACCATATGATCAGTACGCAATGTGGTGATATCTTTGGTACTTATCCAAACATACATATGCATGTTAGTATGTAGACGAACATATACACCTATGTTATACCATACATGATATATAATATTTTCTTCTAATTAGTTTCAAATTTTCCTCTCAGTTGGCTTATAGCTGCGTCACCTATGTGTATGATATTATGGCGCCGCCGCCAAGTGTTTTTGGCTCCCGAGCTACAGTGCTCCCTTCGGTTAAAAAAAATCAAAATCATATCTGTGTGTTTCAAAAATTCTAAGAAAAAATCTGGATGTAGCAAATGATGTATCCCACAAAGGTGCAAAATTTCAATATGAAATAATTTCTATTATGGGCTACACAAATCAACAAAATGTGATAAAACTTATAGATCTGAAAATATGCATACTTTGATCCATTTTTGTCATTTTAGTGTAGCTCAGTAAGTCAGTATACAAAGTATTTGAAATTAATATTTCGCATGTTCATGGGATACAATATTAGCTACACCACTAATATTTTTCAGAATTTTTGAAACTCATAAATATAATTTTCGAAATTTTTTAATGGAGGGAGCACTGGAAGTAAAAAATCTCCACCGGTATTATGGTGGCTTTTCAATAGAATTATTCTCCCATTTTAGATCTGACCGATACTTTGAAATATTATTTTATACAGTAAATAAAATCGTACTAAAACTAGTATGGATTAGAGACAGGATATGTCGTTGAATCTAAGTACATATGTGTTGCAGGGATGTGGTCTAATCAATTAGTGCATACACCTTGATAAAGCACAGTATGGCATTGTCATTTTCAGATAACAGAAGAGCATGCTCACGTCTGTATGAAGACATGTATGCACGCAGTCAAATTTACTACAGTGTGCATCTTTGACAAACAGTATCTCTTACAGACTTGATCTACGGAAAATGACGTTTAGATCCACAAGTCCGTCCACATATATAAAATCAGTTAACAGGGTATCAGGTCAGGTTGCATGCGGGAGTCCCGCAACGGCCCGCATAACCAGCTATCAGTTCAAAAACAACAAATCGTGAGCAAGTTGATTATAACTAAGCTAGCGTATTTTTTGTTTGGAGCGGGCCGGATTCGGGCGCCGCCTGACACCCTTAGTATCAGGTACGGAATTGACTATCCAGCACAGTCCATATTTGAACTTTCCATCGTTTTCGTCCTTCCCTGCGTGGAGAAGTTGTAAGAAAATGATCGACGGTCCGATTCAACGCAAAATGTACGTCTGACTCGGTTAGGTGACCAGGTTTTCCTTTGGTTCGGTGTTCAGAGAAAATGGAGGCATTTGTGCTTTGTCATGTTGCTGCACACCGTCAAGGTACGATCGGTCAGTTTGTTCTTGTTGGTTGAATGCTGCTCCCTCTCTTCCGTGGTTAGGAACCCTAGTACACATGGTGGGACTGTGGAGTATCATCCACGATGAGTGAAATGCAGCCACGGTACCGTATTCTTGTGCACATGGTTCGATTTAGTCCTAGTACTTAAATTTGCAGAATTGTCATACAATTGTTGTATTAGTGACTCGATTTAGTCCTAACTCGCAACACCCAACAAATTTGCGCCGCCCATGTGTACAACCAGTTGGACACAGTCCCACCCGTCCGAAAGCAGCTCGGTCTGAAATTTCGCACTTTCTCTCGAAACAGGCTTTTGCCCCGCTTTATAAATAAAACAACATGCCAAACAAGTCCATACAAAGTCGCAAACAGCGGAAAGAAGCTAGAAGAGTTTGCTGGGGCAACAGCACAAGTAAGCCCAACGACAGAATAAAATAGCTAGAAAAGCAAGGGGGTAGGGCAAGGTGGGAAGAACAAAAGAGCGGAAGAACGCGGCCCTCCGGCGCTAGCTGCTAGATGAGGAGGAGAGGCGACGTGCGGTCACCAAGAGTCTGTCAAGCATGTCATCTAGCCGCCCCCTGTCTCGCTGTCTAGAAAGCGGGTGCCACTGCTGCAAGAAAGCCAGAAATTTAAACATGGAGTCAGAAGCACGTCGAAGAAACACCCATTCTATCACCATCTTATTACGAATCGTCCAAAGAGTCCACTCCATTGCCGCGAACACCAACCAGAAGAGGCGTCGCCTCCCCCCGGTACGGTTCGCTTGGGTCTCCAGGAACTCGCCGAGGTCTGAGGCCTGCCAAGCAGGCCCAAGCGCCTCGTGGACGAAATTCCATAGAAACCTGGCTGCAGGACAAGTGAACAGGATGTGGGTTCCCGTCTCGGGGACCCCACACATGGGGCAAAGACCATCCCCCGGTCCATGTCTCTTGCGGAGCTCCACCCCCGAAGGGAGGCGGTCCCTAAGAAGTTGCCACACGAAAATTTTAATCTTCAGGGGAAGGGGGGCCTTCCACAACGGGGAAGCCCAAGGTCTAACTCGACCACTGAAGAGACTCCGATAGGCCGTCTTTACGGAGAAGGACCCAGAAGGCTCCAAGTGCCATGACACAAGATCTAGGCCCCCCGGCAATGCCTCCGGGAGCGAAGCTCGTAGCTCCGTCCAAGCTGTAGCCTCGGCAAGTCCAAATGTACGTCGGAACGAGATGTTCCAAACCCATTATGTACTGCCGAGGCCACCAACAGCATCGGGTCCGAACATATAGCAAAGAGAGAAGGGAACCTATGCTGTAACGGGCTTTCACCAAGCCACGGGTCCAGCCAAAAAAGGATGCCCTCACCATTACCGACGGAGAAGCGGGCACCTTTTCTAATCTCATGCTTAAGGGTTTGAATGGATCGCCAAAATTGGGATCCATCCCGGCGGTCACAAGCAAGGAGGGGCGACCCTGCAGGTATTTCGCTTTGATCAGCTGCAGCCAAAGCCCCCCTCCTCCCTAAGTATCCGCCACACCACCGAAGCATGAGCGCGGTATTCATCTTACGAGACGCTAAAATGCCTATGCCCCCCATGTCCTTGGGGGCGCAGATATCCGCCCATTTGACCATATGATACTTCTCGCGCCCATTGGCCGCCTGCCAGAAGAAGCGCGAGAGTTCCTTGTCAAATGCGCCATGCACACCTTCTGGGAGTTCGTAAACTCCCATCATGTACATAGGCAAGCTAGACATGCATGAATCAATGAGGACCGATTTACTCCCCTTAGAGGTAAACCGTCCCTGCCAAGGTTCGGCCTTGGCTTTGACACGCCCAATAACCGGCTCTAGGTCCTTAATTAGGATCCTAGAGTCACTAAGCGGCATCCCTAGATAAGTAACCGGGAAGGAGGACAACTTGCAATTAAAATTGTCCGCTATCCGCTGTTGCTCCTCTAAGGGGTACCCCATGATCATGACCTCGCTTTTGTCGAAGTTAATCTTGAGGCCAGACATAGCCTCAAAGGAGCAGGAACTATTATACACGCGAGCTTTCCAATGCTGCGATTCGTTGGCCCATCGCGTACGTGGCGCAGCCCACTGTGTATTGCTTATAGCTAGAGGGATGCCACAGTAGCACCTGCAATATCTTATCTCTTTATTTTTTTTTAGATAAAGGGCATTGTAGTACTTAAAATATTAATCATTACATCCAATCTCTGCGTAATTAAGATGAACATAGCCGCAACCACACCATACGAAAATAAAAACATACGTGAAATACAAGTGTTGAATATGTAAAAGGCATATGAAGAGGTTGATAAAATGTACTGTGTTGTCCGTTTAGGTCAGGCCGCCGGTCACACGTTTAGGTCTGCTCAAGTTTTCTTGTTTTAAAAAAGACATGTTTATATTCGATATTTATCAAGTAAAACAGCAACTGGTATGAAGGAGATACAACTCGACGCGACATGGTCAGTACAGAACAAAAATACACTGAAAAAATATACAATTGGTCTTCTTCCTTTGATTGTTCCACGGCGCCAGAGATTGAAACATGCATTGAACAAGGAGGAAAAGACCGGGACACCTGCAAATGTCCTAGCCAACCAAGACTCTGAAGACCGCAATAGACACTCGCCGCAAACAGCGAGATCGAATAACCGCTGAAGGAATATGGCTGGGAGCACTGAAAAATAGCATGCTATAGCTTGCTGAATTATCTCGCCAAGTAAATCAATGTACAATGTCTAGCTAGTAGAAAGCTATACCGCGTTATAGTACGGTAATTGTATTTTAAGGCCGATGCTATTTTGTTATAGCGCGCTATTTTTTCCTTGGTCTGGGACACACCCCAAGCATCATAGACTTGCAATCCTTCACCATCAATGCAGAGGGTTGGAAAACTCGAACCTTACCGCAGATCGAAAACGTCTCACCACAGACTAGCGAACAACTTTCTTTGAACTACACAAGGACCGCCAAAAAATCAACAGATAAGGCAGCACATATTCTCATTGGCCCTTTGACAACGCCGAAAACGTTGAGAAGGTAGGGAGAGGGCAGATAGACCTTATTCAACCGGCCATCATCGTCACCACCTTGTCGATGCCCTGTTAGACCAAAACCAAACTCTACTTTTAGGAACCTTCTAGCGGTGCCGAGCACATGTCCAAGGTCCCTACCCGCTTCCCCCGCAAGAGCGGCAAACAAAGAAGGCATGGACCCGTCAAATCACGGCCGAAGACGACGGTGAGGGTGGCTAAGGCTGAAGCCTAAACGGTTAGAGGAACATCGTTCAATTGCTGCTCAACTAGTTTAAGCCAAGAAAAACGTACACTAGTTTATTTCTGGTCTACAAGAACTTCCAAAGTTTTGCCTCAGGTTAATTTTGGTTACATGGACGAAGAACATATATTGTGCTAATAATAGAGTGGAGTTAGTTTGGTGCCGGGGCTTGACCGGCGAGGCGGCGGCGGTGGTCAAGCTGAGGCTTTTGTCATGGATCTTCTTCTCCGCTTCGCTCACGCGGGCTCTGGCGCGGGCGGTGAAGATTCCAGGGGTTTGTACAGGAGCGTCTTCTGCTCGGGCTCGGATCCAGCGCAGGGAAGGTGGTTTGATGGTGTCAGATCCGGTGCGGATTCGTCTGCTGCTGGATCTTGGGAGGGAGCGCCATGGCCGGTGTTCGTTCAGCGAGCCAAGCTCCGTCGTGCTACGGCGGACGACCTTTCTGGTCTTCTACATGTGTGGGGGTGCTCCCTGTTCCAGGTATGGCGGCGACCTTGCTTCCTCGTCCTCGGCGGCTTTGCTGGCGGTGGTCTGCGGCAGCAGGGTCAGTGGTGGTTCAGCTTCGTTGCTGTTGTGTTGGCGTCTCGATTCCGGCTTTCTTGGATTTCGGAGTTCTTCGCCAGCTTTGTGCTCTGTTTCTTCTTCGTTTTGCTTCCTCTTTCTCCGGCCGGCCGTGGTGGCGAGGGGAGAAGGGGTGGTCAAGGCGTGCTTTGCGGTGACTCCGGCGAGCAGTGGTGGTGTTCAGTGCAGTGATGTTTTGGAAGAATGGTGGTCGCGGGGAGGGTGGCGCCATGGCCGTGCGCGTTCAGCGATCTTCGGTCCCGTCACTTGCGGCGGGCGGCTTCTGCGGTCTCTACATGAGTGGGGTGCTTCCTTGCCCGAGGTTGGCGGCGGCCTGGCGTCCTCCTCTCCGGCGGTGTTCGGTGTTGGAGTTCGTTCTCAGGCGATGTGGTGGTGCAGCGGCTCCTCTGGCGCTACTGTTGTACTGGATGTCCTCTGCTTGTACTCTGCGTATTTCTGTATTCTCTGTAATCTTTGTTGAATACGCAGTGTAAATCCTCTCAAAAAAAAAAATAGCTAGCAGTTATCGACTTACACGGACGTTTGCTTTTTGACTTGTGAGTTGTTTTTTTGACATGTTGACTTGTGAGTTGTGATAGGTAATGAATCGCCGGATTGGAAAGCTGTCTTGTATAATAATTGGTAAATCATAGGGAGAATTTACAGGAGGGTCAATGAATTTCAGCCGAGCTGCTCTCCGACGGGTGGGACCATGTCCACCTGACTCTGGTTGAACGTACAGGCACATTGCTGGGCGTTACTAGTTAGGACTAAGTCGTGATTAATCTGTTTACAATGGGCTATGGCGCGCAGGCGCAATCTGGGCCGTCGATCTCAGTTGTCCGACGGCAAGGTTTAACGTTGAAAATGTGCTGGGTCAACGCTAAATCCTGACGACAACTGAAACCGCCAGTTCAGGATTCGCATGCGCGCCATATCTTTTTTTCGAGTAACCTCTCGAAGAGGGCAGGGCGTTCCTGCAATTCGTATAGAAGAATAAAATTGACCCAGTTTATAAGGAAAACCGGCCTAAAAACCTTACGTTGCCCTGTTTATAAGGAAAACCGGGCCGAAAAACCGCACACGCGAGGAGACCCGTCGCCCACACGACGCAAGTCCACCGAACGCAACAAACGCACACCACCAGCTCCGGGGCCGCCGCCCCGACTTACACCACTCGGCACCAAAGGCGCACACGAGCCACAACGCCGCACGACCCAGCCGTCTCGTAGCCCTTGCTACCCTCGCTAAAGACGACCGCCCGCAGGCCTCAACGTCGCGCCAATTCCGAGGCCGCCGCCCCGGCGCATCAATCAGATCAATCTTCGCATTGTCCGGAGGTGATCCAGCCGAGTCGACAATCTTGCTGCCCTTGCAGCACCAGGTCGCCACCCAAAACCTCGCTAGGAGAAGGCCCTGCCCCATAGGACCGTCGCTGTAGAGGGGATCGAGGCCGCCGCCTCGACGTACCACCACCGTCCGGGGTCGCCACCCCGGCATCCGCCTCCCCGACCACAGAACCAACCTGCCCGACCGCTGCGAATCCGACGCACCGCGAGGGTCAAGAGCTCCAAGGCGACGCCTCCAACAAGGAAGTGACGTGTCCGTCACCGTCGCCCGCTCCGAGGGAGCTTAGGTTTTCACCCGGAGATCTTGGAGCCACTCGCGTCGGTCAGCATCAGAGCTCCACGATGACGCAAACAAGAAGGGGAACGACGCCCGAAGGCGCCGCCGTCATCGGCACCGACCGAAGTCGTTGCGAGGGTTTCGCCCGGAGCACGACCTGCCCGCGAAGCGCTGGGAGCAGCGAGCCAAACACAGGGGCGCTGTTGCCGACCGCCAGACACCTCGCTCCTGCCGTCACGCGCCGGAGCCAAACCATGGCACCTCCTGCCATGGCGAGCGCCACCACACCTCCTGCCGACCTGGGGCCGCCGCCCCAGTATGCCTGTCGTGCCCCTCCAATGGCACGGCCGCGCCGCACCGGGTCCTCCGCCTCTTCGCCGACCTCCATGCCCGCCGGAGCCGGGGAGGCCACCGCACATGCCGCCACAGGCACACACCATGCACACCAGCCCGGGCTCGGACGAGCCCAGATCGGGCCCTCCAAGCCCATCGGCGCGTGACCTTCCTTCGCGGTTGCAGGCGACGGCGCCGCTGCCGCCCCACGCCGCCGCCGCATCCCGCGCACCGACCGCGACCTTCCCCCGAGCCCGCCGGCTTGGCATCCATTGCCCCGACCGCCGCCGCCCCCACGGGCCGGTCCACCACCATACGGGAACCTCCCCTCGACCACCTTTTGGCGGCGGAGGGGTGCCGCCACCACCGCGGCCGAGGCCGGCGACGGCAGCGGCAGGGACGGCCGACGAGAGAGGTCTGGCGGCGCAAGGATTTTCGCCCTTGGCGCCGCCTGGGGGGCGACGCGAGGGGATGGGCTTTTTTTCCCCTCTTCCCAAAACCACTGCGCGCCATATCGCATTGGCAAAATCTGCGTTCACTAAATCGAGTCACTGCTACAACATCTGGATGACGATTCTGCAAATATCAAGTCCAAGTACTAAATCGAACCATCTGCCTAAGTATAAGCATTTTACACCTCCTCGACACACAAAACGTCATACTTGGGTTTGATCTTTCGTATGTTGTGAAATCATAACCACACTTGTAAACACCTAAGTGGAGACAAAATCACAGCTTAACATGTTTAATCTTTTCAACATTTAATTTAGTACTGCAAGATAATTGAAAATGTGGGTCTGCGAAGAGAAGCTCGATCAACCCGGGCCCCGGCCTGCCTCGAGTTGTAGTTGCTTGCTTCCATCTATGGCCACCATGTCTTTGTAACCAGACGACACGACGCTCATTATTCCAAGTCCATGACCGTCGGCAGGCAATTTCTGAGCGCTGGAGTCCACTGAGTCATCTTCCACCATGATTCCGCGGGAAAATAACCGTAGTTCTCAGAGCGATGCTTCTTCCGCCTGCCAACCTTGTCGCCGCCTAACTTCACATGCAGGCTCGCGCCCCCGCTCCCCGCCGGCGGCCTGGGGACGCGGACGGCGTGCTCCTCGTGGATGAAAATGTTGATGAGCAGCCGGGCCTCGGTGTGGCAGACAGGGATGTCAACGTAGTCCTGTATGGAGAAGACTTTGCGCACGCTGTTGCGCTCGGCGTCGTAGGCGAAGACCTTGTGACCGCCCGTAGCGAGCAGGATATTGCCGCCGGCGGTGGTGCAGAGCGGGATGACGGTGAGCATCTCCTGGTCCAGATCCTCGCTGATGGGCCGTGGCAGGCTATCCAGTTCGATGCGGCAGCGCATCGACCATGACGATGTCGCGCCGCCGCTCCATGCCAGGACCTCGATCACGCGATCCACGTCACTCTTGCCCCACCGGTGGTGGATGCCATGGACGACGGCGCACAGGGAACCGTCGAGCTCGGCGAGGTGGCGGACGCGTTCCGGCAGCCCCGGCGGCATGTGGACCCACCCAAACTGCTCGGCGCCCACGGAGAAAGACAGGATGGGAGTGTTCTGAAAGCCGATTGTCCCTAGACGTCTTGAGCAGCCAGTAGAAGGACGGGAAATGCAACTACCGTAGTAAGTTGGCCCCCCCGGACTATCTGTGCCGTTCGTTGTGGTGAGATCGGACGGACTGTGTGTCGGACAAAGTTTCACCCGCATTTTGCACTTTAGTACCCAGAGAAGTCGCAAATCAACCCGCAGTCACCATGCCGTCGTTGTCCTCTCTGTCCACCCGATCTGGATCAGAACCATCGTACCCTCTCCAGTCTCCTCTCTCCGGCGGCCCCTCCTCCTCCTCCAGCTCCAGGCTCCCTCCTCGTCAACGTCTGCACCCACCCCTCCTACACCGGCCGGCGGGTGGGGGCCGGTTAGGCTATGCTCCACCGCCACACATCTGGGCCGGGAGGAGCGGTCGAAGGAGGCATCTCCGCCGGCTGTCCGCTCCACCATCGACGGAGGAGCGGTCGGACCTCCCCCTGCAGCTTCTTTCTGGGCAGCGAGGCTAAACAGGGTGCGCCTTTTTTTCCAGTGGCCCTTCGCCGGCAGCAGCAGCACGTAGAAGGAGGTGCAGGGAAGCCAACCACTGCAGACTGCAGAGTGAAGCCAACCTCTGGTTCTCGGTTGGTGTGGCCGCGCTCCCCTGCTGGAGGACAAGCTCCCGGCCGTACGGGCGGCCGCGCTCCCTTGGGTGTGGCCGTGGCGGAGGATGGCGACGCCCCGTTGAACTCGACCTCGGTCTCGGCCTCGTCCCCCGACGTCCTCACCAGCACGCGCTCGGACGGAGAAGGTCGGACTGGTTGTCGCGCTCCCTTGGGTGTGGCCGTGGCGGAGGATGGCGACGCCCCGTTGAACTCGACCTCGGTCTCGGCCTCGTCCCCCGACGTCCTCTCCAGCAGAAGCAGCAGGCGGAAAAGCATCGGGAGTAGCAGCAACATGGAGGAGGCGCCTCCACTGCCACCCCCATCAGGCAGGGTGTTCTCTTGTTGTTATCTGAATGATAATCATTTCTTAATTCGTTCACTAGAAAAGAGATTTGCTGCACTAAATATGAATTTCATGGTCTGACTGTTCATGTTACATTAGGCTCTTACTGCGCTGGTGTGTTGCATGTTCTGCACCAACAGATGTGTGTTGTAAATTCTGGAATTACTCCTGAACATTGCTCAAACTTTCTATGCCCTTGCAAAGTCTTAACAGCGAGCTGTACGCAGTCCTGTTATTCAGAGCATATATACACGATTACCTTTTGCTGGTTTGTTATATTCTGTACCGTGATCTATCAGCTATTAAGTTTTTCAGCATTGAAGGGGGAACAGTATTACCATATTGGCTACTTCCAAGTTCCAAGTGATAATAAGTTTTGTTACATATCTTTTTCGCTGCGTTATGACTGCTACAAATTAATAGCATGTGTTCGTATGCTTTGATTTTCTGTTTAATACTGCCTTATTGAATGGTTCACACACTAATTGACATACTCTTTTTTACTAAGAACCTGTATTCACATGACACTCAGTTAGTATTGAAGTGAAGACATTAATACAGATGAAATAGTTTTCAAAGACTGAACTACAAAAGACAAGACAATTTTTACTTTTTTGGCTTCTGTTCCGAGTTTCTCTTTTGGCTGCTCCCAGGACATTTTTTTTGTCTCGACGATGCTAATACAATTATCGTTAAGTATGTACATAGTTAGCAAAAAAATATAAGTTGCCAAGGATATTAACAGACAATTTTAAGTTGCCAAGGATTTTAAGTAAGGGGTTTATTGTTTCATAGAGTTTCATTGAGGTTTCAACGAAATTATATTAGATATCACTCAATTTTCTTAGTTGTTTTCTATGGTTGAGACAGGCCGCTTGGCACAAGCAAGATGACTAGACTAAGTCGTTTGCTCAGTACTACCATGTCAGTAAAACTTGATAATGTATCACGACCAAAAATATCTAGAATCCCAACATGTGCTATTAATTTAGGAAAAGTCGGATCGTTTTTGTTTAATCAATTATTTAAAAATGTTTTTGTATGGGTTTCACTCAAGTTACCAATATGTTTTATCAAGGTTTCACATGGGTTTCATTTTCCCTAGAGTTCCACTGAGGTTTCAAGGAAGTAATAATTGTGTCATTGATTTTCTAGTTATTCATGTTGCCATCCCAAATGTCCTTGTTGGGTGTTGTTGAGAGATTACACATGGTTTTTATGGTTCACTAGAGTTCAAACTGGTTATAGGGGTTTCACTGATGTTCCCATCAAACTTAATTTTTGTTTGTCCATAGGGAGAGCAGCACCATTTTGCAAGGGAAAAAATATCCAAAAATAAAAACTTAGTGTGTTTTTTGGTTTTGATATAGAGAGCTAGGAGCTAGTCGAGTGGCGTATCCTTATTTTATTGATTACCCATATAATAAAACTATTATGCCTTTCAAATTGAAAATAAACCTGCCGCTCAATTCTTTCGTGTCCTAATTGGTCTTGTGCTAATTGATCCCTTAGAATGCACGTGAAGCACCACCTCTAGACCAAAGCCAAAAGCAAATCGACTTTTACACTTAAAATCAAACTTGTTGTTTTATTTTGCCAACCTAGAAAATCTACATGATGTTTTTAAAGGTTGGCTTCACCTCGTCATCTAGACAATTTGTTCTTTAGCATAACGTTTTAAAACTGATGTATTGCTGCGAATATCGTGACAAAATTCGCAATCTCGTTGGCGCGAACAATTTATCTTCTAGCTCGTACCACATACTTCTCTTCTATTCTCGAGTTGTCCTTAATTATATTAGATAAAATAGTATTAGATGGATTGTCATCACAACGCAATGACGAACCGCATGTGAATCTTATATGAATCATGAATGAATCTATAAACGTATAAAAAAACATAAGTAAATCATCACATATTTCACATCTAAATATTAACTGATTCACTTAATACACATATGCTCTATCTCTAGAATCCCAATATGTGTTTTTTTTAGAAAAGTCGGATTGTTTTTGTTTGATCAATTATTTAAAAATGTTTTGTATGGGTTTCACTCAAGTTACCAATATGTTTTATCAAGGTTTCACATGGGTTTCATTTTCCCTAGAGTTCCACTGAGGTTTCAAGGAAGTAATAATTGTGTCATTGATTTTCTAGTTATTCATGTTGCCATCCCAAATGTCCTTGTTGGGTGTTGTCGAGAGATTACACATGGTTTTTATGGTTCACTAGAGTTCAAACTGGTTATAGGGGTTTCACTGATGTTCCCATCAAACTTAATTTTTGTTTGTCCATAGGGAGAGCAGCACCATTTTGCAAGGGAAAAAATATCCAAAAATAAAAAATTAGTGTGTTTTTTGGTTTTGATATAGAGAGCTAGGAGCTAGTCGAGTGGCGTATCCTTATTTTATTGATTACCCATATAATAAAACTATTATGCCTTTCAAATTGAAAATAAACCTGCCGCTCAATTCTTTCGTGTCCTAATTGGTCTTGTGCTAATTGATCCCTTAGAATGCACGTGAAGCACCACCTCTAGACCAAAGCCAAAAGCAAATCGACTTTTACACTTAAAATCAAACTTGTTGTTTTATTTTGCCAACCTAGAAAATCTACATGATGTTTTTAAAGGTTGGCTTCACCTCGTCATCTAGACAATTTGTTCTTCAGCATAACGTTTTAAAACTGATGTATTGCTGCGAATATCGTGACAAAATTCGCAATCTCGTTGGCGCGAACAATTTATCTTCTAGCTCGTACCACATACTTCTCTTCTATTCTCGAGTTGTCCTTAATTATATTAGATAAAATAGTATTAGATGGATTGTCATCACAACGCAATGACGAACCGCATGTGAATCTTATATGAATCATGAATGAATCTATAAACGTATAAAAAAACATAAGTAAATAATCACATATTTCACATCTAAATATTAACTGATTCACTTAATACACATATGCTCTATCTCTAGAATCCCAATATGTGTTTTTTTTAGAAAAGTCGGATTGTTTTTGTTTGATCAATTATTTAAATGTTTTGTATGGGTTTCACTCAAGTTACCAATATGTTTAATCAAGGTTCACATGGGTTTCATTTTCCCTAGAGTTCCCTTTGAGGTTTCAAGGAAGTAACTCGGTACAAGCAAAAGCACGTGGATAGGTGACAAAGCCGTACCCCCATACTTCCATACCAGCTGATAATTCAAGGGTCTAACACCCACAAGTTTTTTCTGCAGAACAGAACCGCAAGTTCAAGTAGAGGATATGGTAACGAAAAAATCCGGTATGGTTTGCTTACATTCTTAGTGTAAATGAACTCATTTTATATTTTCAGTTATGATCTATGGTTCATCACCTAGAATCGAGTGCAAGACGAGATGTGGTTCTTATTTTGCTATATTGTCTCAGATGAGCCTCTTATGAGAAATCTTTGAGAACTGAATTAGAATTTTGAGTGAAACATCCATTAAAAAAGTTTGCTTATTTGAAGCCTCAAAGAAACCATGAGGAAACATGAAATCTTTACGAAACCTTCTTCAAACATATTTGAAACATCAGTGAAGCCCATAAAAAAATTAAATTTTTGATCAAGCAGAAAAACCTGACTTTTACCAAGAAAAATAACGCATACTTTGCATTTGAAGTTTTATTGTCATCTTTTATTTTATTTTTTAACAGTTCATAAATTTCAAAGTTAATTGCTCTAGATCTACCAAGCAAGGACATAAATTTACCGTTCAAACAAAAGACATGACTTTCGAAGTTGGTGACAACAACAAATCGCTCGATACGGAAAGAAATTTAAAATAAAAAAACTGGATGTGTTTTTGGTCTTGATATAGCGAGGCAGAAACTAGTCGAGTAGCGTCTACTTGTTTTATCGTTTTCCCATGAAAAAAGTTATGTGGCTCCGATGTGGAACACTAGAGGAAGCTAAACAAAATGGAAAAAAGCATAAACATGTTGGCAGTCCTCCGTAGTAATCTCATGATTCTTGATAGGCACAGATGCTGGATCATGCAATGAAATTTCAGTAACATAACCAAGAAAGTCTAGTGGTGTGGCATCCGACCATATATAATCTGATGCTAGACTAACTTTGGTCAATAGCATGACTCCTTCCTCGTACCTTCATGAATCATATACAAAAAAAAAAGAGAGAAGTCTACTCCAGATCTGAATACAAGTTATATATCCTACTCGACCTTGGTGTTATCTTGTGTACACTGACAATGCACCAATATAACCAGTGGCTGTATGAAGAGTTTCATCTTGAAGACGATGTAATACTTTTGGGGTTTTCCTCCAAAAAAATACATTCTGGGGTTTAACCAAGTGTGGTAAAAAAAAATCGCACACTTCATACAAATATTAAAAAGGCAAGTCCCTAAAAATTCTTGATGTCATACAAGATCCAATGCAGTTCCATTAAAGTTTCATACATAGTTCCATACAAGTTTTGATCTGTGAAGATTTAAAAACGCAGGACAAATTATGAACACCAAAAGCAGAGTCTATCAACCTTCATACGTTTTTTAGTTCTAAAAAAACAAAATTCATACAATATCTAGCACTACAGAGCATAAATTCTTACAAGATACACCACATCACAAATTTCATACATGATCTAACGAAAAACTAAATAGGAAACCTTAAAATATGTTGGTTGATGCATCAGCCGACTTTGTCCACCTCGAGTCCACTGTAGTAATATCATGATTCTTCATAGGAACAGATGCTGGATCATGATATGAAATCTCACTAACAGGACCAAGAAAGTGTAATGGTGTCAAGGCCTCAGACCATATAAATCTGATGCTAGACAAACTTTCATCAGTTACGTGACTCCTTCCTCATACCTTCATGAAGCATATACAATAGAAACTTAGGAAATAAATCTCCCACCAAACTGGACTATTTAATTGGAAAGACAGACAAAGAACTAGTAAGTTCAGCTAATTCCAGATTCTTAAGAATTACAGGCTCAAAATTACCACTTGAAATGGCATAAAAGGGCAAATTAATACAAAACGGATCTGAGAACAATCTAATAACCCACCCCTTGCATTTTTTGTTAAGAGAGCTGACCATATCAGGCAGAGGATGAATTACTATTTAGTTAGACAATGGATGTATAAGATGGAGCCTAATGGAGTCATATCTCATCTTGTGCACCTCCACATTAAGCGTACCACCGGGATATTTTCCTTCAAAACACACACACGAAGAAAGTAAATGAACTGAACGAATCATTTCTTGATACCATTTTTTTCACTTCTAGAGAAGACCATGAAGAAGCTACAGTTTTCAGTATAGAGAAAAAAGATCCTAACATTTACAAGAAAAAACACGCACAAGCAAATATGTTTCTTCGGAAAAGCCAAGATATTCTAGACTATAACGATAGTGTATTTATAGGGGCAGATTTACATGGAAAATAATCTATAATATTTCTTATGACAAAAAATCTACATGCTGGCATTCTATGGTCTGTTTGAGATTAAACAAGCTGCATAATTCAAGACCATGCATGATGCATACCTCGCAAATCCACACAGAAAATAAACAAACTAGAAAAATGAAGAAATAAACAAAGGAAAACTCCCCAGATCGGGGCAACTGCCCATGCTCACATCAAAGATCAATGCCCAAAACCTGGGCAGCACAGCACGCGCCTGGCAGTGGGCGACCCGTGGATGTCGGAGCTCCTCGACATATATTTCAGATTAGTTTCACAAATATTTCAATAGGAAATTGGATCCCAATCAAAAAGTTCAAACAGAAAAAGGAACAAAATTCACAAATATTTAGAAAACTTGATATTTCCATAATGCACAGATATTTCATAGGTAACTCAAATCCATTTCATGCATATATACATATACATCAGTTTCGTACATACATCAGGTCAGGTCCAAAAGAGATACCATTCGCAGATATTTGCTTCACAAATGTTTAACTTTTGGAGTATGTAAGTTGCCTTCCCTAGTATTACAGCATGAGGTTTTTAGACCAGACCTTGGACATTCCAGGAAGAAAACCACGATCTGTTAAGAGCGTCCATTTCATTAAAACCCTCTAGCATTTCCACTTGCTGTTGGTAGTATTCAGCGACAACATCCTCAGGACCTTGACCTGCAGATAAAATCAAAGATCTTTTAAAAGATACGAGGATGCATGGTATTATCCGAACGTGCATAGATAGATTTCCTTTGTTGTTCTACTGACACCACACATTACGGCCAATATTCTGTTGTAATTGTTCGTCCTCTATATAGCAATGAGAGATAATGTGCTAGCCATCAAAGGAACACCATGATGAACACCAGAAACTTTGTGACATCAATTCAATTTGAAATAACCGAATGAAATAATTCTGACATCAATTCAATTTTTCATGTGCGATGAAATTTAATTAGCTGGAGATATTTTTGGGACATTCAGAGAAATGTACAAATTTGTGGTCGGCAGTTCACGTACTGTCCCAGCTATATCCAACAGTCCTTTTCACCCCTGTCATCCAGTCCCCCACTATAGTAACTAACTCTGCTAACCACACGAAATGGTAGTATTTTTTTTCTAGGAGTTGATGAGCAGTGCAAGAAGGAGAGAAACTGAGCAGGAGAAGTGCAGTAGGCAATAGCAGAGCTCAAAAGGAAAAGGAAACCTAAACATTATTAGTCAGTTCGCAAAGTCGGCATAGGAGGCGGAATCTAGCCAACCACTACCATAAGTATCCCCACCCAAATCTCCAACTCCGAAAAGGGACTAGTCGAGCACTTATCTCTGAAAACGACAATAAAAAGGTACTAACAAATTGTAGTAATCATCACGAGCTCCACAAAGCGGCCGCCACATCGAAACCTCAGGCTGCCAAATCACGAGACACCTAAACCCACATCGATCGAGCAGAGCACCATGGATGCCAATCGTACAAAGAAGCAACGGGTGGGTCTTTTACTTACCTAGGACGCCGAGGCAGTGGTGGTGGAGCCCGCGAGGCGGCCTCTCGTGGTGCGCCTCCGGCGGGCGGAGGCAGACGAAGTTGAGGCGCCACGACTTCTCCGGCGCGCCGCCGACGTCGCCGGCCTCCGCGGCCGAGAGCAGCCGGAGCTCCTCGCCCTCCGCGCCGCCTGCACCGGCCACCATTCCCTTGATACAGAGTTTTTGACCGGGGAGAGGACGGGGATCTCGACCGGGGAGATGGGGGAATCTCTCCGTGGCTCGGTGGAGAAGGGGCTCCGCCAACACCTCCACGGCGGGATCCGGCGCCGCCACGGCCGGATCAAACGCGGCCGCTCTGTCCGACGAATGGAGGCGGCTTGGTGAAGCCCGACGGCAGGCGGTGACGCTGCTTGGTGGAGCCAGACTGCCGGCGGCGGCTGGGCAGCACGGAGCCGGCGGCGGCCGGGGCGGGGCGCCAGGAGGAGGTGGCGGCGTCGCACGGGAGCTGGTGGGGATTGTGGGATAGGGTTAGGGTTTCGTAGCTATATATAGGAAAGGTGGACTGCGGATTGAATTCGGTGTTTTACAAGGGCTAAAATGAAAAACATCACATATCTTTGACCAGTTGACCCGCACGGATCTCCAACAGAAAATGGATGGCACAGATAGTCCGGGGGGCCAACTTGCTTGTGTAAAATCCGTTCTCGTAGAAGGACCCGTCAACGGAAACCGGAGGCATGCCGGCGAGAAAATACCCGTGGACGTCCGGTGGCACGTCGCCGGCGCAGGGCCGCCACCCGCCGGCAGATCCCATGGTGTACACCTCGCAGTTGGGCTGCTGCATCATGCGGCTGATCAGGAAGAGCCTGACCGCCTTGTACTCGCCGGTGGTCGGGTCGAAGCCGAGCCCGGCGCTCGAGTACTCGAAGGGAGTCCATGGTGTATGCAGAGGAAGGAACCGCCCGTGGTCAAAGTAACAATCAGCTTGGGCTGGTTCGCATGGCGGCAGGGCGACGTGGTCGCCGGTGGAGAGGTTGCAGACGTAGTACTCGGACGAGCGGGCCTCCATGACGAGCGTCAGGCCGCGGCATGGCTTCCGATACAGGACGACGTACTCCGCCGCGAGTTCGCGCACGGTAAGGAGCTGACGGGCGGCGATGGGCAGCGAACCCTCGACGTCAGACGGGAGCGAGCACGTGTAGAAGGACGTGGAGGACCCCTCGGCCGGCGGGAAGAAGAGGATCTCTGGTTGACGCGCGGCGGCAGCTCTGGCGGCCTGCGCCGCGACGAAGTGGTCCGAGGTGAGGGCCTCGTACCATGCGCGGCAGACGGTCTGGAAGCGCACGGCGGCGGCAGCCGGCAGGCGCGTCAGGATCTCATCGACCAATAGCGCGCCGTACGTGAAGCCGCGACTAACCGTCGCACGGCGACGTGGTCATAGATTTTGACGGCGAGGTCGCCATATATTTACTGGATGCACGGATCGAAAAACAGATATATATATATATATATATAGACCTTTGACCGTATCCGTACGATATTTTATAGGCTACCGAATATGCATAAGATTGATGTTTGAATTGTAACTGATTCCGATTCAGACCAGTTCGTATCAGAAACAAGCTAGTAATCCATATTAGTACGGATTTTGTATTCCAAATGGATTCGTAGTACCAGGGAATTATTTACAAATAATTCATGAAATAAATAACCGGTACTTCCGGTGCAATACCACGTAGTACGGAGCCGCCGATACCAGTGGGCTCAGGGCCGATGGTAGTGGTACGTCACCAGCATCGGTATACAATACAAGAAATATGTCAATTTTTTAACCTCCATTTTCGTCACTAGAAAGTCACAAAGTTTCATTTATGACCCCTTTGTGACAAAAATCGATGGTCACAAACTGAGCGTCTTATTTGATCAAGCATAACCTCCCTTACGTAGTACCGCTACTCCAACTTTTAAGTTCCACCTCTCTCTTTCCCAATCTTGATTAGATGTAGATCTCCACCGTACCTCTTCCCCGTAGCTCCGTGTACCGGACTGTACTTCGCCGTGATGTTGCTTCATCAATATGCGTGGATACCTCGGAGGCGTCGTCTTATTCGATGTTAGATTGGGCAACTAAGCGCGAGGAGAAACTCTCACAGCTCGACGGTATAACCTAACTGCGGGAGTCGACATTGTCTACTTCGGCTACATTGACGTAGTCAACAAGAGTATGACACTATTACCCGCTACTCCATAACAGATTTTGATTCTTCGTGAGAATCTAATCAAGATGATCGTGACTCCGTGGGAGATTTGGCTTGCGAGACGAAATCTACTCACGAGAATACGTTTCAGGGCCCACTATCGACTCATGCATTTTTTTTTAGAGAACTTCATCTCGGATCTACAGCAAGTAGCTAAAAGGGTGTGTGCAGCTTTGCACATGTCTAAGAAAATATATAGCATCGGGTCTAAGAAATGGAAATGTGCTCCACCGTTTAGCAGCTCCCATGGGTCCCATTTAATAGAAAAGTTACAGCTGTTGCAGACCACTTGGTATCCTAGTCATATACGGTGCCAAGTGGGTCTGCTAGGTTCTTTACCCTTGGACACCGTCCCTGGTACTAGACATAAGCATAAACTAGGGAAGTTAGCGCGGCGCCCGTGTAGTAAATGAAATTTAAATTTGGTAATGTGCACATTTATAGAATTGTGTAGGTTTGAAAATTAGTGAAATTCAACGAAGTTTGTGTTTGAAAGTTGTTTAGATTTCGAAAATTGTTCAAATTGGGGTGTTTTCCTGATTAGAATTATTTGTACGTTTGTAAAATGAGTAGATTTTGAAGGTATTTAAAATTTTGAAATATGAAAATTTGAAATTTGGTTATATGGCATAAATAATAAGCATTTATTTTTGTAAGGGTATTTGTAGAGTTACTTTCATGTTCTAGAAATTGCTGTAAAGAGGAAGTGCATTAGGATTTTCTTCAAATATTCACCATTTCGAAATATTCAAACATATTTGTTTTGTGAGATAAATAATTAGTATTTTTTTGGAACATTTTGTTGTAATTTTTCATATTTTCCGGATGGGAATTTTTAGAGATACTTCCATTTGCTGGAAATTAAATAAATTTAAATGCATATAATTAGAGGAAGTCAATTTGGATTTTGTCTAGATATTCACCGCACCCATTATAATTCGAATTGTTGAAATCCGTTGGAATTTTTTGTGTAGAGTATGTCCATATGGTTGTATGGCGCCATAAATTTTTAATTGAACTCGAAGTTCACTTAGATTGTGTACAACTATTTACCAATTTGGAACATTCAAATATGTTTGTATTTCGCCATAAGTAGGTAGTATTTTTTTTTCCGTAAGCATGTTTACATATTCTAGAGTATCTCCAATTATGTAGGAAATTGAATTATTCAAATTTGACTTTATCCGTCGAAATCTGAAATGTTGAAATCCGCTGAATTTGTTTTTTTGTTTTTTTCCAGCAAGAAAATAACTTCAGAAGTAGTCGTACAAATCTTCAACAAAATGAACTGCTGGAAAAAAATCTATTAAATCTTGTTTGGAATCTATTTTCAAACTTATTAGAAATTTTGAATTTTTTTTGGTGAGAAAGAATTATTTGGAGAAATAACCGGACAAAGCATCAATAAAATGAACATCGCGTTGTTTTTTTTTTGGAAAATTTGAAATTTTGTTACAATGGATATTTGATGCAAATTTGTTAAATCTTTCTGCAAATTTAGATTTTTTTTTATTTACAGGTTAAAAGGTTTCAGTTTTATGGCTTTTGTTGGTGCGAAAGATTTTGTCAGAGAAATACTCGGAAAAAACCCAAATGGACAAACCGGAGGGACCAACTCTTACTACAGTTCCAATGTTGCAGTCTATTAAAATCACGAGCAGCTGAAGAAACTCCCGACCAGCTCCACCCGCGCGCTCTCCGCCGCGGCAGCAGTGCGCAGGCACGCGCACCTCCACGATCAACCCCTGCCGAGGCCGGTACCTGTACATCCATGACATGCCGCCACAGTTCAACGCGGACGTCCTCGCCGACTGCCGACATGTGCCGCGTTCGCCGCCAGGAAAGGTACGCCACCGGCCACTTCGGCCTGGACGTCATGTTCTACACCCGCGTCCGCTTGCCTCACCAAAGATTCTGCCTGCGCCGCCGCCGCCTTCGTGCTTTGGCATCTCTGAAGCAACAAAGCTACTGCCAAGGACGCTGCACCGCTTGCCCTCGTTGACTGGATGGCGCGGGCCGCGCGGCGGCCAGAGTGATGCGCCACGGTCAGGCACGACCATTGCCGGCGGTGCGGAACATGATGGTGCTCTTCGTCGAGAAGCGCTGTGGACGGACTTGGACTGCGCGGTCCCTACTTCCACCCGGCCAAGGACGCCGACCAACCGACTTGTTCCAATGGCAGGTCCAGGTGCGTAACATGAAGCGCGACTGGCTCTTCGCTCTCGCCGGCGGCGAGTGGCCCTGGTACCTCAACTCCATCCGGCACCACCTCATCCGGGAATGCACCGACACTGGTAGCTGCAAACTCGTCCAGTGCCGGAAGGGCGAGAAGCGGTGCCTCAAGTCGATCAATTGCCTGGTCGTACCCGAGGAAGAAGCAGAGCTGCATGGCCTCGGGGTGCCATGGGGACGACGCCTTGGATGGACACCGATCCATGAGAGGGCCGGAGGCCAAAGATGCCGCAGTAGGCGGCGGGCACCCTAACGCTGGCGCCGGTGTTGGTGCCGAGGGCGAAGTCGGCGAGGTTCGCGGCCACGGCCACGGCGACCGCGAAGCCGCTGGAGGAGCCGCCCGAGACGCGGCCAGGGGCGCAGGAGTTGACGGGCGTGCCGTACTGTGTGTTCTCACTGTTGATGCGGTAGGCCATCTCGTACATCACCGTCTTGACCACGCCCGTAGCCCCCGCGGCGAGGACGGCAGGGGCCGTGACGGCGGCCGCCGGGTGCTTTCGGCTTTGAGACACGAGGAAGAGAAAAAAGAGGTCGGGAAGAACCAGAAGCTCACCCTGAGCAAGTGGGAATGAACAGCAAGGTTGGGGACGACCCGGTGGCGAATCAAGCGGCGGCGAGTTCGACCGGAGGCGCGGAAGACGGCGCCGATCTCTCGGTGTACGACATCCCGACATGCGTGACTCGTGGAGGAGGGAGAGGAAGTCGAGGCAGAGCTTGCAGGGTCTTCAATTCGTCCAGGGGCAGTCCACAGCGGCGGCAGGACGTCGAGGTCAACGGCGAACAAGGCTCCGGTGTGGAGCGGAGAGGAAACCGGGTCACCTGCGGGGAAGAGGATCTGTGGTCTTTTTGCAGAAAGGCACCTGGATTTTCATGTAATTGTATATAGGTCCCTCTCCTCGAGGAGTTATGAACTGTGAAGCAATTTCTCTGCTTGCGAGTTTCTTTCTGGAAAATGGCACCGTGACCGGCGCGGATGACCGGCTGGAGGCGTGGTGACCGGCTGTGACCGGGTGACGTGGCGTGGCCTGATTGGCCTATATTAGGACATGAACAATGCACGGTTGTTGGAGGGCGACGTGGCTCCATCTGGAGCGTCCGTCGGGCCGATCGGACGGCCAAGGATCGCCTGGCGACGTGGATAGCGTGCCTGGCCGCGGAGGCAACGCGCCTTTATAGATAGTACCTATATTTTTTTAGCTAGCTGTCGGGGGCTACCCCCGGGTAGGGTCATGGTGTGGTATAAGCAAGGTCCCTGGTGTGGGCCGAGTTACAGTAAAAGCCGACATAACTGGACCTCTAAGGTGACCAGGGTGTGAAGTTGGTGTAAACCGACATAGGAGAACCGAGGTAGCCCGGGCCAGAAGGGACCGAGGTACCATGCTGGTGCAAACCGGCATTTGTGAACCGAGATATGGGATCCGAGATAAGGATCCGAGACATCATGACCGACATATGTATGTCGGTATCTTGTGTGTTTTCTTATGTGCAGGGAAGGTTATTCAGGAAAGGGAATCCGGCATATCCATGCCGGGTTATCCTTTTGTCAGACAGAAGTCAATGCTCTTGTCACATCCCGTCTGGCATGGGAGCGTCTGGCACGGAAGCGCCTGACATGGGAGCGTGCAGAAGGAGCGAGGTGACAGGGCTCACCTAACCGCTGACCGCGGGACATCCCGGGAAAAGGCTACGAGATAGGCATGGGCATGCCATGTCTTGTCTCTGGCAAAGGGTACATTCTAGGCGTACCGCGGTGCTGCAGGAGATGGGCATGTCACGTCCTGTCTCTGACAGGAGTAACATCATGACATATCCTTGGCGTGGCTACAGTGCACCGGGAGGGGCACTTCCGTAACTCGGTTTAGCCTATAGATAGGGCCTCACCCCCTCCTACGTGAGGGAGGAGGCACTGAGAAACATTTCCCCCCATAGCTACATCTTCTTCCTTGTGTTTATCCCCATTGCTGGGATCATACAGCTCAAGGAGCAACCTTGTATTTGTGATACCTCGGTATAGAGAGAGAGGCAGGCAGGAGTAGGGGCTTTACCTCCTCACGAGGGCCCTGAACCTGGGTAGATCTTGGGTGTGCTTGTGTGTTCTTCGTGTGTGCTTCTTAGCGCGCTAGCCCTCTCCCGGATCCACCAGCGTCCATCGGCCCCACTCTTAGCCATCCTATGGCATCTGCCGTGATACCACCACGACAGTTGGCGCCCACCGTGGGGCTGGCAGCGGCGCTGGCTGGTGTGATCACCCGGACGGGTTCCATCATCGACTCCGGCGAGCGCGTCGTTTGCGGGCTCATCTGCAAGTTCGGCTCGCTGAACTTCATCAGCGACAATGCGGGATGCTTCGGCAGCAGGCCGTTCCCGACGAACGGCTGCCTCATCAGCTTCGGTTCCTTCATGACCTACGTCGCCACCGAGGTTGTCTGCAAGTACCCCGAGCAGGTACTTGTGGCCGAGGATCCTCCTGCTGTCTGTGCGGCTCGCGGCCGGCGTAGCGCTCGCCCCGGGAGCTGCGCAGAGGTCATGATGACCGGCACTGTGGGTGATGCCGGTAAAGGAGAACCCAGCAAAGGAGATGCCGGTAATCCTGCCCCCAAGGTCACCAGATCGGCGAAAGTGCCGCTGGAGAGGAGGGAAAACCTCCGAGACCAGGCCGGTACATCCAACGTACCGGTTAGGCCAGCTCATCTCGAGGAGATAATCGAGAAACTGGCTGTGCCGGTAGCTGCCGGTACAGATGCTGCCCAAGTGGAGGCAGAGTTGGAGGTACGGCGTCAGAGCTTGCATCAGGAGGCTATCGAGATGGCCGAGATGAGGAGAGAGTTCGGAATAACTCTCCGTGAGTATAACCAAGCACATGGTTTAACCCCGGTAGCTGCTCGCCCTAGTCGCGTAGAGGATGTGCGCAAGAGGGGTAAAAACCTCAATGCCGAGATTGCTAAAGATGGTAGATCTAGTTCCAGCAAGACTCCTAGTAACTTATCGGTCGAAAAACCGAAGTATAGTTCCCCTGCTAAGACTCTTAGAGCTGCCGAGGCAGCAAGAGCCGAGTTGTCAGGCTTATCCGGAGAAGCTCTCCGTAGGCAGCAAGACCGAGTTAATGAGTTGGTAGCTGTGGCTACCCGGCAGAATGAGGCCTATCGCAAGGTTAACACAGTTGCAGGTGGATCCGAGATTGTTCACTCGGCCAGGGGAGCCAGTGGATCTAAGGGGCAAGCTTCATCACCGCATGTCGGTGGAGATAGGGACCGGAGTGTAAACTCCGGTAAGAGCAAGCAGATACAGGTGTATGATCCGGCATGTGCCGGAAAACAGTTAGTTGGGCGAGGCAGTGCTGGCCGGGGTAAAAGCAATCCCGGTCCGGGCGGTCCAGGTGCCGGAGTAGTTAACTCGGTTGGCCGAGGCTATCCACCTCGGTATCCGACACAAAATCTCGCCCAGCAGCAGCAGCAAAATGTAGAGCATGTCCAGCAGCCACACGTTGTGGAACAGGTGGCTAACCGTTATGATGATGGTTACTCGGTGATACCCACAAGTATAGGGATCGCTGAAGTCTTCGTTGGGAAGTTTTACCCAAATTTATAGTTCGACTCGATGGGAACACAAGAATATCAATAAGACCTTTGCAATTGAGGCGTCACTCTCAACCACACCTGTATATCAATAACTTGCAGCAGTAATAGTGATGGCAGTAGTATGATTCAAGTAACAAGCAGAACAGTAGCAGTGAACAAGTGTTTCCCAGTTTTCACCGGAAAAGTGAAAGTGTAACTCAGAGATTTAAAACGTAGGCATGAGGTGATAGCGGGGTGTTGCAAGAATGAGATTGATCATATAATAAGAAACAAATAACAATGGGACCTATCTCTAACTCCGATATATGTAGGTATGTGTTCCATATTTAGTTGTGCGTACTAACCAAGAGAATTTACACAACATCTATTGTCCAACCTGCCCATTTCACCGGGGCCAACTTGGAACTACAGGTAATTAAGGTCTACCCTTTCGAATAGACCGGAACAATGCATTAACACTTCATGAACACATAGAATCCTCAAACTAAAACATCTCCCCCTTGATTTCCCTATATGTCACGTTTAGGGTTCGCAGGTTCAACATAATAGCAGGTGATACACTTTGCAGATAAATACCAAACTCAAATATATGATGGGGCAATATAAGTTCAGTACTGAAATCATGCCACTCGGGTCCTAGTAGCAAGCATTAAACATAGCAAGAGTGCATCAACACAATACAAAAGTATCCTCAAGATAAAACCCTAAAATCCCGAACAACGGGTAGCATTACATGATCAATCTCATCCAATCCCCATCCACCTCACATGCCTACAGCGGACTACTCACACATGGTGATGGCGAAGGTGCTCATGGTCGATGGAGATGAAGGCGGTGATGAAGGCGGTGAAGACGGCCTCCGGATCCCTCCACCGGAGGAGAAATCCTGGATCAATCTGTCCCCGAAACAAAGATCGTGATGGTGGCGGCTTTCTGTTTCGCGAAAACTCCTCTCCTTCTAGGGCACGCACTTTTCTGTATATATGAGGGGGTACGTCGAAGACCGAAGGCGAGGCGGTGCCCGAGGCCCATTTGGGTGGGGCCCACGCGGCCAGGTACAGGGGCCGCGTGGGACCCCCCCTTTTGGCCCTCGAGCGCTTCCTTGTGTCCATCTTTGGTCCATTGCCTTCCTTTTCCATAAAAATTGACGTGGTATTTTTTCCCGATTTAATTTCCTGCAAAAATAGCCAGAGAAGAGACTTTGCTAAAAACAGCGTCAGATTCAGCAGTTTTATTCAAATATGAGAAGATCCCGGAGCAAATTATGAGGCAAAGTACTTGGAAAAGTAGATGCATTTTGGATGCATCACTCGGCTATGGAGAAAGCCGGGTATCCGAGATATGAAGGTGCACTGGGATCCCGGTTGGGAACTCGCCAGTTGTCACCAAATGATGCACGCTACAAGTTGGACAGGATCTATATGTCCGAGATGCTGGAAGAGCAAGGTCCACCTGGCCCGGCATGCTTTGGACCTCGGATCATGAGGGAGCCACCGGTGAGGCACTTTCAGTTGAACCGAGGTGCAAAGACATATGACGGCAGTACTAAGCTGGAGGACTGGCTGACAGATTATGTGTCGGCAGTGCATATCGCGGGAGGAAACCGCCGGTGGGAGGTGAGGTATATCCCGCAGATGTTGGAAGGGCAAGCCCGGATTTGGCTGAACAACCTGCGAGAGGGCAGCGTTGATTGCTGGCTGGACTTTGAAGAAGCATTTGTTAGCAACTTCTCCAGCACGTACAAGAGACCGAATCGTCCTCAGCAGCTTGCGATGTGCAAGCAGGGGGATAATGAGACTGACCGGGATTACTTGACCCGGTGGAGTACTATTCGCAATTCCTATGGAGTTGTGGAAGCGCAGGCCATATCTTGGTTTGCCCAGGGATGCCGACACGGCTCCATGCTCTGGCAGAAGTTGCAGAGGGAGATGCTGGCCACCCTGGCCGAGACAATCCGGATTGCGGATAGCTATGCACTAGGTGATCCGATGCAGCCCTTGCTGAACTCGGGGGAGCCGAGTAGAAGATACCCGGTGAATAACAGACCCGGGCCAGCCAGGCAGAACGATCGCCAAGACTTCGGAAACAAGAGGAGAGAGCCGGATTACCGGTATGGATCAAACCAGGTTGCAGCAGTAAACCAAGACCAGCCAGATGCCGGCAATAGCCAGCGTCCGAAGTACAACGGCCCAACATGGGGCTAGAATCAAGAAGGGAAGAGGCCATGGGGTGACCAGAAGCAGTCCTTAACTTATGAGGCTATGTTGGATGTGCCTTGCAGTTTCCACACCCAAGATATCCGCAGGCCAGCAAACCATACAACTCGGCATTGCAGCTGGTATCAGCGCACAAGGGGGGAAGGAGCCAGAGCCGGAGGAAATCAGACGGGGGCACCTCAGAGAATTCCGCCGAGGCAAAACTTGCCGCTTACCGGAGCAAATGCTATCTCGGTGAATCCGCCAGTTCCGAGGCAAGCAGATCCGAAACCTGTGAATCAGGTGAATGTCCGAGGGAACAACAACAACACTGGTCCCAGCAGACAGGGAGAGTATCCCCAGGGAGATTACAGAGAAGCTCATCAGAGCTATGTGGTCTTTGTGACCGAGCCAACTGACAAGAAAAGCTTGCATCGGCGTGCACTGGAGGTGAATGCAGTTATGCCGGCAGTGCCGAAGTATTTGCACTGGTCCGAGCAAGAAATCATTTGGAGCAGAAGGGATCATCCCCGAGTTATGCCAACTCCGGGAGGTTATGCATTGGTGGTGGACCCGACATTCTTTGGACCCACCATCAATGTTCGGTTCACCCGAGTTCTCATTGATAATGGGAGTGCTATCAATATCATGTACCGAGACACCATGGTGAAGATGGGTATCTCAGCAAATATGCTGCAACCGAGTTCTACAACCTTTCATGGTATAGTGCCAGGTGTTTCATGTGCACCTATGGGCAAAATTTGGGTTGATGTGTTGTTTGGCACCAAGGAGAACTGCCGAACTGAGAGCATCCAGTTTAAGGTAGTGGACCTTGAAAGTCCATACCATGCTTTACTCGGCAGGCCTGCACTGTCCAAGTTCATGACATCAACCCATGTGGGTTACCTGAAGATGAAAATGCCAGGTCCTAATGGCATCATCACTATCTCGGGTGATTACAAGCGTGCACTGGAGTGTGCCTCGGCTGGATCGTGCTTGGCCGAGTCACTGATTATTGCTGCAGAGAAGAAGAAGATCCATGAAGTGGTGGCTTTGGCTCAGTCCGCGCAACTCGGTATGCCGGGTATGGCTAACCCGGAGCAGAATGCAAATTTTGAGGTGCCCAAGGAGACCAAGAAGATCAACGTTGACCCGGCATGTCCGGACCATAACATCATCATTGGTACCGGGTTAATGGAGAAATAGGAAGGCGAGCTCAGTCACTTCCTCCGTGAGAACCGGGATATCTTTGCATGGTCTAATCAGGACCTGCCAGGTGTTCCGAGGGAGTTGGCTGAGCACTCTTTGTTCGTCAGACCGGATATGAAACCGTGAAGCAACCTATGGGACGTCTCTCAGATGAGAGGAGAAAGGTGATAGGCGATGAGCTGGCCAGATTACTTGCATCTGGTTTCATCATGGAGGTGCTGCACCCGAACTGGTTGTCTAACCCGGTCCTGGTGGAAAAGAAAAAAGATGACCCGAACGTGGCCATTGTGTGGCCTATGTGTATTGATTACACGAACTTGAACAAGGCATGTCCCAAGGATCCATTCCCGCTGCCTCGGATTGATCAAGTGATCGATTCCACAGCCGGGTGTGAGCTGTTATCCTTTGTAGATGCGTATTCTGGTTTTCACCAGATACCACTGAACCCTGCTGATCAAATGAAAACTGCTTTTATCACCCCTTATGGGGCTTATTGCTATCGTGTCATGACATTTGGTTTGAGAAATGCTGGTGCTACTTACCAGAGATGTATGCAAAAATGCTTGCATGATCAAATAGGAAAAAAATGTGCAGGTGTATGTCGATGACATTGTCATCAAATCTAAGGAGAAATCCACTCTGATTGATGACCTTAGCGAAACATTTGCGAATCTAAGGAAATTCCGGATAAAACTTAACCCAGACAAATGTATATTTGGTGTGCCGGCAGGCAAGTTACTCGGTTTCCTCGTATCGAGACGAGGTATCGAGGTGAACCCGACAAAAATCCGTGCTATTGAAAGCATGAGGTTACCGACATGTCTCAAGGACGTGCAGAAATTCACCGGATGTTTGGCATCCTTAAGTCGGTTTGTTAGCAGGTTGGGAGAAAAGGCATTGCCTTTGTATCAGCTCATGAAGAAAACAACCCACTTCGTGTGGACCCCGCAAGCAGATGCGGCGTTCACCGAGTTAAAAAAGATGTTGGCAACTGCGCCGATACTGGCTTCGCCATTACCCAAAGAGCCGATGTTGCTCTACATTGCAGCCACAAACCGAGTTGTGAGTGTCGTATTAGTAGTGGAGCGAGAAGAAGATGGCAAAACTGTGCAAAGGCCAGTATATTACCTGAGCGAGGTGATCTCGTTGTCCAAGCAGAACTACCCTCACTACCAGAAGATGACATATGGTGTCTATCTGGCTGCTAAGAAGTTGAAACATTACTTCCAAGAGCATTCAATCACTGTAGTATGTGAGGCTCCTATCTCGGAGATCATTGGGTGTAAAGATACGACTGGCCGAGTAGCCAAGTGGGCCATCGAGGTGTCCCCTTACACTCCTCACTCTGAAAGAAGAGATGCCATTAAGTCTCAGGCACTGCCGGATTTCTTGGTGGATTGGGCCGAAATGCAATATGAGCCACCATTACCTGACTCCAACTACTGGAGAAAGCACTTTGATGGTTCAAGGACAAAAATTGGTTTAGGTGTCGGGGTAGTCCTTACCTCGCCAAAGCATGATCAGCTGAGATATGTGTTGCAGATTTATTTTGCGGCATCTAACAATGTGGCCGAGTATGAGGCACTTGTTCATGGGCTCAATGTGGCCAAAGAAATTGGTATTCGCCGGATAGAATGTTTCGGAGACTCAGATCTGGTGGTGCAGCAAGTCTCGGGAAATTGGGATGCTTTAGATGCCAACATGGCGTTGTATCGGTTTCATGTCCAAAAGATCTCAGGGTTCTTTGAAGGTTGCGAGCTCACGCATATACCTCGGCAGAGAACGAAGCCGCCGATGTACTGTCCAGCTAGGTTCATCCCGGGATCCAATTCCACCCGGCATAGCCTTGGAGCATTTAAGGAAGCCATCAATCAAACCATCGCCCGAGTCCGAGTCAATCTTTATCCCGGCGAAACCGGAGTCTGGTGCTGGTCCCATGGACGTCGATGTCGGATGCATATGGGAGAACCTGGAGACTGCTTGGCAGAACCCGAGGACTGGTTACTCAATCTCGGAAGAAGTAATGTCGGTTGATCTCATGGAGATGGATGATCCGGTATTTCCTGTGAGTCCTGTGCCGGAGTGGGCACAACCAATAATGGCATTTATGATGGACGGGAGTTTGCCAAGTAATGAAGTTAAGGCTAGGCAAGTGCAAAGAAGATCCAAGGCATACACCATCATCAACCAGGAGTTATACAAGAGAAGTGTGACCGAAGTACTACAGCGCTGTGTCGAGCCGCTGGAAGGGCAAGAGATGCTCCTGGAGATTCATCAGGGAGAGTGTGGTCATCATGCTTCATCAAGAGCCTTGGTGGCTAAAGTATTCCGGCATGGGTTTTATTGGCCCAGTGCTTTGAATCAGGCAGAAGATATCGTTCGAAAATGTGAGGGGTGTCATAGATTTGCTAAGAAAATACACCTGCCAGCCTCGGCACTCAAGACAATTCCAATCACTTGGCCCTTTGCAGTTTGGTGTCTGGATATGGTGGGAGAGTTCAGGCCAGCCCGAGGTAACATGACTCATATGCTGGTGATGGTGGACAAATTCACTAAGTGGATCGAGGTAAAGCCAATCAGGAAGTGTGATGGTTGATGACCCACAAGTATAGGGGATCGCAACAGTCTTCGAGGGAAGTAAAACCCAAATTTATTGATTCGACACAAGGGGAGCCAAAGAATATTTATAAGCCTTGACAGATGATTTGTCAGTTCAGCTGCACCTGGAAGTAGACTTGCTCGACACAGTTTATCAGTAGCAACAGTTTTATGACAGTAGCAGTAGTGAAATAATAGCAGCAGTAAAATAAAGACAGCAGTAATAATTGCAGTAGACAGCAGGATTAAAATACTGTAGGCATAGGGATGGATGAACGGGCGCTGCATGGATGAGATAATTCATGAAATAGTCATACATAGGGCAATTGCAGATAAATAATAATAAGGTATCCAAGTAATAATCAATCATAAGCATGTGTTCCGTATTTAGTCGTACGTGCTCGCAATGAGAAACTTGCACAACATCTTTTGTCCTACCAGCCCGTTTGCAGCGGGGCCTCAAGGGAAACTACTGGTAATTAAGGTGCTCCTTTTAATAAAGCACCGGAGCAAAGCATTAACACTCCGTGAACACATGTGATCCTCACGTCGCAACCATCCCCTCCGGTTATCCCAATTTCTGTCACTTTGGGGCCTCGGGTTCCGGACAGTGACGTGTGTATACAACTTATAGATATGATCCAAAACAATAATTATTCTCATGATTCAATAACATGTTCAGATCTGAGATCATGGCACTCGGGCCCTAAGTGACAAGCATTAAGCATAATAAGTTGCAACAATGACATAAAGTACTACCGATGGATACTAGGCACCAAGCCCTAACAAATCTCACAACTATTACATGAATGATCTCATCCAATCCCTACCATCCCCTCAGCCTACAGCGGGGAATTACTCACACATGGATGGGGGAGTCATGGATGGTCGATGGAGAGGTGGCGGTGATGATGATGGCGATGATCTCCTCCAATTCCCCGTCCCGGCAGGGTGCCAGAACGGAGTTTCTGATCCCCGAAATAGGGTTTTCGATGGCGGCGGAGCTCTGGAAGGTTTCTGGAAAAAGCGTCGATCCCCCGAAGTTTTTAGGTCAGAGGCTTTAAGTAGTCCGAAGGGGAGCGCTGGGGGCCACACAGGGGGGCCACACCACCCCTGGGCGCGGCAAGGGCCCACCCGCGCCCTGGGTGCGTGTGGTGCCCCTGTGCACCCTCCTCGCTTCGTCTTCTGGCTCCGTGGGTCTTCTGGAAAAATAGATTTATGGAATTTTTCTGGAATTTTCTAAACTTTGACTTTCTGCACAAAAACGAGACACCAAGGCAATTCTGCTGAAAACAGCGTTAGTCCGTGTTAGTTGCATTCAAATCACACAAATTAGAGGAAGAACAATAGCAAAAGTGTTCGGAAAAGTGGATACGTTTTGGACGTATCAACTCCCCCCAAGCTTAGCTTATTGCTTGTCCTCAAGCAATTCAGTTAACAACTGAGTGCGATAAAAGAAACTTTTACGAACACATTTGCTTCATATGATGTATACATGCCTACTATATGATCAATTACTTAGACAATTCATAATAGGAACCATGCAAATAATGACACCTAGTAGTTATGCAAATCATGAAAAGATACCAAAGTACTAAGAATGAATAACATAGCATATATCTATCCACAAGAATTGCAATGTTCGTAAAAAGATATGACAAAGTGGTATCTCGCTTGCCTTTGTTTGAAGGGCAAAACATAAATGCCAAGGCACCTCTGAAGTTCAAGTGAAGACTAGATATAAAAATATCAAAGATAAGAGTATCATAGTTATACCTCAATTAATCGTATCCTGGGACAAGCACATTACACTAAGAACGACAGTTATGCTCTCGAAGAGGTGCTCAAAGAAAGGATGGTGACTCAACATAAAAATAAAAGATTGGCCCTTCGCAGAGGGAAGCAGGGATTAACACGTGCTAGAGCTTTTTATTTTAAAAACAGAGGTAAAAATGTTTTGAGAGGTGTTTGTTAATTGTCAACGAATGGTAGCGGGTGAGAACAGTATTCTACCTGTCAAACGGACTTTTAAGAGCGGCTCCCATGAAGGACGTTATTTCTACCAGCAAGGCAGATCATCCCTCTTTCTCTTTGGTTTACACACATTCAGGTATTTCACTGTTTGTCATTGCTTACTGATGAATCAGGGCAAAAGTGTGAAGAGAATTAATTGGTTAAAGTTGTAATTAATTGGGACTGGGCACCCCGTTGCCAGCTCTTTTTGCAAGTTATTGGATAAGCGGATGTATATGCCACTAGTCCAGGTGTAAAAGTCCATTTGACAAATAGAATAAAGAATAACCACACTAATTCCTCATGAGCTAGTAAACATTGACACAAAAAGGGAAATATTTTGAAAGTTTTAAAGGTAGCACATGCAAATTTACTTGGAATGGCTTGAAATACCATGCATAGGAGTTTTTTGGTGGACTCTTTGGGATAACTTGGTTTAAAGGATTTGGATGCACGAGCAGCATTCCCGCTCAGTACAAGTGAAGGCTAGCAATAGACTGGGAAGCGACAACCACGAGAGCGATAACGGTCATAATCATGCTTGCGACAAAATAAAATTAACGGAGGCATAAAATGATACTAAAACTCTGAGGCAAAATAGATCATCAAGGCTTAATTGACTTTATTTTTCAGTCATAACATGTGTGAGCATGTGCCAAGTCGAATCAAGTGAATTATTCAGAGGAGGATACCAGCCTGCCATACCGTTTTACGAATAGAACAATGCATGTAAATATCTATATGACATGTTATTCGCTATTAGCAATTTGGTACTGGTCATAAGAAGACATAAACTACTAAGTAATCATTAAATAACATAACCACTACCATGATAGCTAAGCATGTTCACATGAGTAGGCATATTTACAAAAATGAAAAACAAATAGAGTTCATACCAGCCTTTTACCACATCCGAATTGTCGTAAGTCGTCATTATTGCTTTTCACTTGTGTGGCTTGAATGATGTGAAATGATAACCAAGTCCAAGTGGAACCACGGAAATTTTTCGAACTCCTGAAACAACTATACAAAACGGCAGAAGAACAACAAATATTTTTGGGTTTTCGAATTTAAAGCAAGCATAGAAAGAAACAAGCAAACAAAGCAAAATCTTTTTGGATTTTTGAATAACAAGCCAAAACGAAAAATAAAGTAAACTAGCACTACAAATTCAAAAGCAAGAGAAATAAAGGAAATATTTTTGGTCTTTTGGTGTTTTGCGAAAATGAAATGGACACAAGAAACAAAAGAAAAGAAACAAACTAAAACATGGATATACAAAGTACCGACATGATATGAATATGATAAAATGAGTGAACTTGTCGGCATACCTCCCCCCAAGCTTAGGCTTTTGGCCTAAGTGGGAGACTAATCATCCACATGGCCCAGAACTCCATCCAGGTGGATCATACCTAGCGTGATCATAATCAGGATCCTGGTATGAGGAGCTCGTCGTGTCAAAGGGCTGAATGAAGTCCTCCTCAGGACCTCCTCCCTCACTATCCGCATGAAGGCCATGCTCCTCCATATATGCATCCAGGTCTCCCTCCGAGAATGACCATCCTTGCCTGACATCAAGGTTAAACAAAAGAGGCGCAGGCAAACAGACTATGCGTTCATAGGTTTTAGTTCTCCACCTGGTCTTCTTAACAAAAACTAATTCATAAGATAGATTATCAATGGTGGACCAGCGGGAAATAAATTGGTGGCTAATCATAGAGTTAAGATCAAGTCTTTCAATGGGGAGCTGAATATCAAAGTGATGTGGTCCTAAACCATGCATGGCTAATAATCGAGAAGCAATGAGACCTCCACAAACCCCTCCTTTTTCACGGTTAGTGGAGAGACGAAATGCAATCATAGCTCCCAAGTTATAAGTTCTATCACGTTTTAAGGCAGCAGAAAGAAAAGCCAAGTCATAAACAGATAATTTACTTGCATTCTTCCTAGCTAAAACACATTTGCCAAGGTAGTGGGCAAAATATCGAATAGATGGGAGTTGGATGTTTCGAATTTTACCATCCTCGGTTGTAAAATCTTTCCCTTGGCAAATCTCTGAGTAAAGGTCTTGCAAATGCTTTGGTTGACCTCGAATCCTCCCATGAGATCCCCAGTGTGGTACCTTAATAGCTGCACAAAAATCATGAAGGACAAATCTACAGCTTTATTGTAGATATTATAATGAACCATGGGAGTAGGCAAATTCCAACTAAATCTAAAACTTTGAACCACTGACATAGTCAGCTTTACATATTGATGTGGTTCATCTGCCACAAAGTATTCCAACCCTGCATTAGAGATTAGAGTGTTGAAATCTTGCAAGATTCCTGCAGCATTCATAAACTCATGGCATGGATAAATAGAGGGAAACACAGAGTCTTCACGGTTGACTCCCATGACCTCTGATACTTCCAATTCTTCATAGTTAAGTTGGTTTCCATCCATCTTCCTTTTCTGAAATTTTTAAACAAACCTCATAAAAATAATTTTGGAGTGGTTAAATCAAAGGAAACACTAGGGAGACTTACTAGGGGACTAAACATGCATCAAAACTAGTTAATCTAAACAAGAACAAGCATGCAAGCTCTAATAACATGTCACCTACAGTACCAAAATGCTAAAGATATAAGCAACTAAACAAAATTCTATTTGGATAATCGGAGGAGTCACATACCGGAGAGCAATTGATCCAAATTTCAGCAGCAAAGATGGGCTGAGCAAGTAGATCGAAAAATTTCGAGCAAGAGCAGCAAGAACACGAGTTTGAGCAATGGTGGTGTGTATGGTCGGGAGAGAGAAAGGAGTGGGGAGAGATGAGTGAGAGGAGGGCCAGGTGGACCCCACACCAGGGCAGGGCGCGGCCTGCCCTCCACCGCGCCGTGGGGGCGTGTGGTGGCCTGGTGGGTCCCCCTGGTCATCCTCTGGTACTCCCACGTTCCTCTTTAAAAACTAGGACTTACAGAATATTTTTCATAATTTTTTTGAAAACTTTTATTTCTGACATTTTCTGGGTACTTTAAACAATGAAAACTAGACAAAATGAATTTACATAAAGACCAAGCATTACTTAACTTTGCAAATTACAGTAGCAAAACAGTAGGTAAAACAAAAGTGAGAAAGAAAAATATGTTGTTTAGCAATTTTATGCATGTAAAACATATTTGTTAACAAGGTTGATCAAGTCTTGCCACCAAATACATTTTATATGACATAAAAGAATTAAACCACATTGAACAATCATGTTACCTTAAATGGTATAGCTATAGATCCAATCATAATATATCGAAGTTCTTCATGAGATTCATATATAGGGCAATCAATACTTCCCACTTTGATACTTTTAATATTGGTAATTGTATTAACTCCAAATATTTTGTCCAGCTTCTTGGGAAAATAAACAGTATGCTCTTTGTCATTAACATGGAAAGTCACTTTCCCTTTGTTGCAATCAATAACAGCCCCTGCAGTATTAAGAAAAGGTCTTCCAAGAATAATAGACATATTATCATCTTCAGGCATTTCAAGCACAACAAAATCAGTTAATATCAAGCAATTATTAGTTACTTGAACAGGAACATCTTCACATATACCAACAGGAACAGCAGTAGATTTATCAGCCATTTGCAAAGATATATCAGTTGGTATCAATTTTTCCAAGTAAAGTCTCTTGTAAAGAGAAAAAGGCATAACACTCACCCCTGCACCTAAATCACATAAGGCAGTTCTAACATAGTTATTTTTGATTGAGCAAGGAATAGTTGGTATACCTGGATCTCCAAGCTTCTTTGGAACCTTACCATTGAAAGAATAATTAGCAAGCATGGTAGAAATCTCTTCATTAGGAATCTTTCTCTTGTTAGAGACAATATCTTTCATGTACTTTGAATAGGGAGGTAACTTAATAGCATCAGTCAAAGGAATTTGCAAAAACAAAGGTTTCATCCATTCACAAAATTTGTTATAATGTTCTTCTTCCTTAGATTTAAGTTTCTTAGTAGGAAAAGGCATTTGTTTTTGCACCCAAGGTTCTCTTTCATTACCATGTTTCTTAGCAAGAAAATCTTCTTTAGTGTACTTTTTGTTTTTAGAATGCTTTTCAGGTTCCTCTTCACTTTCCTCTTTATCAGAAGCATCATTCTTATCTTTATCATTAGCATGTTCATTACCACTCTCAGTTTCAGCATCAGAGATAGATATACTATTTGGATTATTAACATGCTCATTGTCTTTAATAGGTTCAGGAGATTCCTCAACATGTTTATGTTTCTTCTTCTTCTTTTTCTTAGAAGGGGTAGTAGTTTCATTAACTAGTTGAGAATCTTGCTCAATTCTTTTAGGATGTCCCTCAGGATATAAAGGATCCTGAGTGGAAGCACCACCTCTAGTTGCTATACCAAAAGCATGTTTATCATTTTCTCTAGAAGCATTACCTAACAAATCTTTTTGCACTTTAGTCAATTGCTCAATTTGAGTTTGAACCATATGAAAATGTTTAATGAGTATTTTAACATCATTAGAAGTTCTTTCCAAAACATCATGCAAATGATTAATGACATGAGAATTCTTTATGAAGCTATTTTCTATTCTCCAATTGAAATTGTTTTGCTTAACAATGAAATTATCAAACTCATCTAAGCATTGATCAGGAGGTTTAGAATAAGGGATATCTCTATCATCAAAGCGTTGGAGAGAGTGTACCTCAACTGTAGATGAGTGAGGAATTGGCTTACACAATTCTTCTATAGGTGGAAGATTTTTCACATCCTCAGATTTAATACCTTTCTCCTTAAGAGATTTCTTGGCTTCTCTCATTTCTTCATCATTCAATTCAATCACTCCTCTTTTCCTCGGCGTAGGTACCGGAGTTGGTTCAGGCAGGGTCCAATCATCATGATTTTGGCTTATCTTAGCCAATAATTCCTCGGCTTCATCTGGAGTTCTTTTCCTGAAAACACAACCAGCACAACTATCCAGGTATGTCCTAGATTCAACAGTTAGTCCATTATAAAATATATCAAGAAGTTCATTTTTAGCTATTTGATGTCCAGGCCGAGCTCTAAGTAAAGAACAAAACCTTGCCCAAGATTCAGGCATTTTCTCTCCCTCATTTTGCTTAAAGTTAAAGATTTTCTGTAAAGCAACATGTTGAGCACTAGCAGGAAAATATTTCTGAAAGAAAGCATTGACTAAACCCATCGGGCTCTCAATAGATCCAGGAGATAAATCATTAAACCAAGTTTTAGCTTCATCTTTCAATGAGAAAGGGAAAATTTTAGTAACAAAGTAACTGCGTTTCTTAATATCATCAGAAAACAAACTACTCAGAGTAGAGAGAGTGTTCATATGTTCTACAGCACTTTCATTTTCAGTTCCTCGAAAAGGTTCTTTCTCAGCAATAGTTATAAAAGACAAGTCCACAGAGAAATCATAATCTTTATCTTTTATATTTATGGGAGATGTAGCAAATTTAGCATCAGGAGAAAGTTTATAGTTGACAGCACGTCTTTGAAGAAGATTTTTAATAGCATTAACATCTTTAGAGGTATCACAATTCATGCATTCATCAATAAAGTCATCATCAAGTTCAACATAAGTTTCCTCAAGATCATCACTAGTAGTTTCTCTTGTTTCAGGTGAATAAGCAGGTGTAACAGGAGTTTCATTAGGTGTTTCAGTATTTTCAAGTTGTTTAGATTTAGCAATTGTAGCATCTAGAAAAGGACCTAGTGAACCTCTTTCATCAAGCACAGTAGAAGCATCATCAAATTCATCAGAAACATTCTCAGATTCAGCAGAAGTAGCAGCACGTGAAGCATGTGCATGTGGTGGTGTGACAAGTTGACTTATAACAGACGGTGAATCAAGAGCAGCAGAAGTGTTCAGAGTTGTACCTCTCCTTGTAGTGGATGGCAATATACGAACCTTATCATCACGAGGTTTACCCATGATGAATGAATTGCAGCGAGCAGTATGACTCCCTGGTGAGCTTATAAATAGAGCTATGCTCCCCGGCAACGGCGCCAGAAAATAGTCTTGATGACCCACAAGTATAGGGGATCGCAACAGTCTTCGAGGGAAGTAAAACCCAAATTTATTGATTCGACACAAGGGGAGCCAAAGAATATTTATAAGCCTTGACAGATGATTTGTCAGTTCAGCTGCACCTGGAAGTAGACTTGCTCGACACAGTTTATCAGTAGCAACAGTTTTATGACAGTAGCAGTAGTGAAATAATAGCAGCAGTAAAATAAAGACAGCAGTAATAATTGCAGTAGACAGCAGGATTAAAATACTGTAGGCATAGGGATGGATGAACGGGCGCTGCATGGATGAGATAATTCATGAAATAGTCATACATAGGGCAATTGCAGATAAATAATAATAAGGTATCCAAGTAATAATCAATCATAAGCATGTGTTCCGTATTTAGTCGTACGTGCTCGCAATGAGAAACTTGCACAACATCTTTTGTCCTACCAGCCCGTTTGCAGCGGGGCCTCAAGGGAAACTACTGGTAATTAAGGTGCTCCTTTTAATAAAGCACCGGAGCAAAGCATTAACACTCCGTGAACACATGTGATCCTCACGTCGCAACCATCCCCTCCGGTTATCCCAATTTCTGTCACTTTGGGGCCTCGGGTTCCGGACAGTGACGTGTGTATACAACTTATAGATATGATCCAAAACAATAATTATTCTCATGATTCAATAACATGTTCAGATCTGAGATCATGGCACTCGGGCCCTAAGTGACAAGCATTAAGCATAATAAGTTGCAACAATGACATAAAGTACTACCGATGGATACTAGGCACCAAGCCCTAACAAATCTCACAACTATTACATGAATGATCTCATCCAATCCCTACCATCCCCTCAGCCTACAGCGGGGGAATTACTCACACATGGATGGGGGAGTCATGGATGGTCGATGGAGAGGTGGCGGTGATGATGATGGCGATGATCTCCTCCAATTCCCCGTCCCGGCAGGGTGCCAGAACGGAGTTTCTGATCCCCGAAATAGGGTTTTCGATGGCGGCGGAGCTCTGGAAGGTTTCTGGAAAAAGCGTCGATTCCCCCGAAGTTTTTAGGTCAAGGCTTAAGTAGTCCAAAGGGGAGCGCTGGGGGCCACACAGGGGGCCACACCACCCCTGGGCGCGGCAAGGGCCAACCGCGCCCTGGGTGCGTGTGGGCCCCTGTGCCCTCTCTTGCTTCATCTCTGGCTCCGTGGGTCTTCTGGAAAAATAGGATTTATGGAACTTTTTCTGGATTTTTCTGAAACTTTGACTTTCTGCACAAAAACGAGACACCAAGGCAATTCTGCTGAAAACAGCGTTAGTCCGTGTTAGTTGCATTCAAATCACACAAATTAGAGGAAGAACAATAGCAAAAGTGTTCGGAAAAGTGGATACGTTTTGGACGTATCAATGGTCACACGACTGTGTCCTTTTTGAAGGACATCATTTTGAGATATGGTTACCCCCATAGCATTATCTCGGATAATGGCACAAACTTTGCTGTGGGAGAATTCGCTCGGTTCTGTGCGGAAAAAAGAATTCGGTTGGACATAGCCTCGGTGGCACACCCTGAGGCAAATGGGCAAGTGGAAAGAGCAAATGCATTGGTATTGGCCGGTATCAAAACCCGGTTGATTGAACCACTGTTGCAAACTCCAGGAAGCTAGATAGAGGAGATACCAGCAGTGTTGTGGGGTCTAAGGACCACACCGAATCGTTCAACTGGCTAGGGTCTATGGAGCAGAAGCGGTCCTGCCGACTGACATGGAATATGACTCGCCGAGAGTGGCGCTGTACACTGAAACCGAGGCAAAGGAAGCTCTGGAAAATGATGTTGATTTGCTCGAAGAAGCACGAGAGCTGACCTTATCTCGGTCAGCTATATATCAGCAAAATCTCCGACGCTATCATAGCCGGAAGATCAGCCCTCGGGTATTCCGAGAGGGAGATTTGGTGCTGAGGCTAGTGCAACGCAAAGCAGGCCGACACAAGTTGTCACCTCCATGGGAGGGACCATTCATTGTGAGCAAGGCTCTGCACAATGATTCATACTATCTTATAGATGCGCAGGCACTGAGGAAAAATGTGATGGACAAATCCGGAGAGGAGACCAAAAGACCCTGGAATGTAGCTCTACTCCGCCCCTTTTACTCATAAGGGCGCAATGTATGTATCTCGGTTTTCCTTTGAATAAAATGCCGGCACTCCGAAAAGAAACTCGGGGACTACTTTTGTCTATATGCTTGTGTTTTATCTCGGTTTTTTCTGTGTTGTTCATATGTTGAATGATTTTGAGACCTCGTTTCAAAGTTCAAGTAATGTATGCTATTTTGTTGTGATCTTGTGACTCGACTGACGAACGCCGAAATGGCAGTCAAGAGCAGAGGTTATGGTATATGGTAAACATGAAAATGGACTCGAGGACTCGGTCCTAAAAAGATCCGACATATGTCGTTTACTAACCCGGTTTTTCTTTCCTTTTCCTTGTGTCGCATGACTCTAAACCTTACCTCAAAATTTACAAGTATTGTGTGCTATAAAGATTGATCTTGTGACTCGACTATTGAACGCCTAAATGGTAGACAAGAGCAGAGATTACTAAGTATAGTAAACAAGAAAGTAAACTCGGGAACTTGGTGCAAAGTGATCCGGCATTGAGCCTGTCTTGTTGAAACTAATATGATAAAAGTAGGACTGCGAGATACTTAAAAGTATATTTACATCTGCACCCGGCATTCCGGGGATTTAATGGTTCAGTTTCTGATAAGTTTAGGCAGATGCCTCGGAGGAGCTCGGAGCAGTTGGAGCGGTGCGAGGCTCAGGAGCAGTCTCGGCGGCAGGAGAAGCTTCGGTTGTTGGAGCAACCTCGGGTGTTGGAGCGGCTGCCGAGGCACCGGCAGTGTCGGATACCGGCTTCTCAGAAGTGTCGGTCGCGGTCGACTTGGCAGTGTCGGTCGCGGTCGGCTTAGCGATGTCGGTTGCTCCAGCAGCAGCAGTGTCGGTGGCTCCGGCACTGGTAGTGTCGGGTGCTTCGACCTCAATCTCCTCATCGATGTCATCTTCCTCGTCTTCACCCTCTTCATCATCCTGGTCATCTTCTTCATCATCCGTGTAGGCGGGACCAGGAATGAAGTGTCGGGTGGGAGCATAGCTGGCCATGAAGGTGGCTGCCTCCTTGCGGCTCGCGATGAGTGTCGGATCTGAGGTCCATGTGGAGCCTTGGCGCAGGGAGTGCACGGCATTGAGGTTGATGGCCTCATACCTGGAGAGCACAAAGGTCAGGGCTTGATCAGCTCCGGCACGAGCTGCAGACGATCTCCACTCTCGGACCCTGGCCTCGGCTCCCGACAGACACTTGGACAATTCTACGATACTAGCCGGAGTCTGAGATCCTGGCCATAAGGCTCGGTAAGCTCGGATGCCAGCATCAAGAAGATCCATGCCAATGGCCTTCAGAGGAGAGATGCGAGCATTCAGAGCGGTCAGGCGATCTTCAATATCCCATTCCTCCGAGATTGGGCCAGCCTCGACTCTTTTTGCTTGTGCCTTGCGGACAGTGTTAATTGCAGCAGCCTTGGAGTGGGAGAAGTGATCAGAAGATAGAAAAGCTATCACCGAATTGAGTTATATACCGGCATATACTTAATGTCGGTACAAGCAATAGAAACAAAAAGAAAGGATAAAGGAAACTTACTGTCCATCTCCTTGTTAAGCCGGGTGAGCTCGCGCAGCCAGATGTCGGATTTTGCCTTAAGGGCATCCAGTTCTCCTTGTGCTGAGGTAGCACGAACCTCGGTCGCCTCAAGGGTTTCCTTGTGCTTTTGCGCAGCTTCCTCCCTTTGCATCAGGGCCTTCTCAATGCCGGTTTTCTCGCCCTGGACCCGAGCAAGTTCCTCCTGGAGCCGAGACACTTCGTGTCGTTCCTTCTGGAGGGCAGTGGTGTGCGCGGCTTCCTTGTTCTTCAGCGTCTCCTGAAGCTGCTTGTGGGACCTCTTGAGTTTGCTGTGGTCCAGAAGCGGCTTCTGAAATACTGTGGTCCGGGCGTTGGTGCAATCCTGAAAAGAGCAAAGGGTTAGTATGATTTTTTGAAGATTCATGCCGAGTAAAACTAAGTGTCGGATTTTTTGAAGATTCGTGCCGAGTAAAACTCGACAAGAATCTCGGGGACTGGATGTCGGATTTTTTGAAGATCCTGAGTGTCGGATTTTTTGAAGATCCTGAATGTCGGATTTTTTGAGTTTAATGATGGGAATTTTGTGAAGATTCGCGCCGAGTGATCTTTACTCGGGCGAACGTCGGTCACTCGACCCGAATCTCGGGGACTGGGGATTATATATGTTTATCATCTATTACAAAGGAAAGAAAGGTCTGGCTGAGGAAAAAAATACCTCGGCAAGCTTGCTGGCCCGAAGGGTCGAGAGTTGCAAGTTGTGCATGGCCTGAGCAAGCGCGCTGGGTCCAGCTGGATGTTGGGTGACCGGGTTCGCAGAGGAGACCTCGCTAGTGTCGGCGGCATTCCAGTCCATGTGATAATGCTTCTCCGAGCCTAAGCTATGTCCGCTTTGAGTTCGGAGCTGAGGAAAAACCTAGCTGCCAGTGGTAACTCGGGAGACGGAGGTGGTGAGAGCTTGGTGCTCCGTTGTAGTGGTTGGAGTCAACACCACTTGTTTCTCCGGGTTAACAAGTTGTTTCCCGGTGGCCACTTGGCTCTGTGCCGGCTTGGGCAGTGGAGTAGCTTTCCGAGTTACTAACTCGGTGGACTTGGTGGTGGATTTCGGCCGCGGCGGCTGCTTTTGTTGCTGCTGTTGCTGTTGCTGTGGCTGCTGCTGCTGTTGCTGTTGCTGTTGTTCCTGTTGCTGTTGTTGTTCCTGTTGCTGTGGTTGCTGTTGGTGCGGCTGTTGTTGTTGTGGTGGTGGTTGCTGTGGGCCCGAAGTCACCGAAGTGTCGGCCCGCGGAATGTTGGAGTCCGCGGTGGGGGCACCGGAGCCAACATCTTCGTCGAGGACCACGACCTCGGGAATGACGGATGAAGTGGCGGGTACCCCGGACTCACGTGACTGAGGTTCGGCTGCACTCGGAAGGGGTGAGCGCATGGAGGAGGCACTCTGGTAAATTTCAAGGGCGGCACTGCATCAAGCAAGAAAAAGTTTTATTTCGGGGAATGATTATCCCGGGAGAAGGAAAAAAGGAAGCGAGCTTGTGTCGGCAAAGAATATCTTACCTTTGAGTAACTGGCGGTGTCTTCTTGGCCTTCTTCGGCTTAACCGCTCCTCTCTTCTGCCGCTTCGCCTTCGGTGCTGCTGGATCTGAGGATGTGGAGGTCCCGGTTTTCGAGGTACCGGTCTCTGCACGCTTGCGAGATCCCACTTGTTTGCCCAAGGTAGCAGGGCGTGCACTCGGAGCAGGGCCGCCCGGGTTAGCTGATGCCGAGGATACTGGGTGAGCATATGCGATGGGACGAGCATCAATTATCTCTAAGACTTCGCAATCATCATCGTCCGACCAATCTCGGATGGAGGCTCGGGCTCGAGGCTTACCCGAGGTAGGGGCTCCCGCAGCCAGAATCGGCAGCTAATCCTCATCATCCGGGTCTTCTACCTCGGCGACGGCCGGGGCAGGGATATCTTGGCCCCATTTGGTGGAGGGATCCTCTCCATCTTCAGTCTTTTACCGGGCAAACCTCTGCAAGCCAAAAGCAGTAAAACTGAGTTACTTTATGAGCCGAGTATAGGGCCGGCATAAGGGTTATCTCGGTAGAAAAAAGTATGTCGGTGTAAGTTGCAAGGTTACTTACTTGCTCCGGAAGCCGAGTTCTGTCATGAGGTTCTAGACCCCATTCCCATTCCTCGGTCATCATCGTGCGGGCAATTGCCTTGGCACGTCTTCTGACCTCGGCTTGGGTCAGCTCGTGGGTGCTGATCCGAGTTGGATCATACTTGCCACTCATGTGGCAAATCTTGTGAACCCGGTCTTGAAGGGGGGAGACTCGGCGGCTGACGAAGGTCCTCAGGAGATCATCGCTCGTTAAGCCTGCCCCACAAGCTCCTCGACGATCTTGTGAATCTGGTTGATCTCGAGGTTCATGTCCTTCGGGTTGAGGGACCAGTTAAACTGTTCAGAAGGGGTGGCGATGTTGAATATCGGCAGGTTCAAAAGGTCGACATTGTCTGGGTTGTCTGGGTTCTTCACGTAGAAGAATGTGCGCTGCCATTTCCGGCATGACTCCAAGCCTTAAATCCAAGGCAAGATGGAACCTCTCCGAGGTATAATGGTAGCGGCTCCGCACGGGGTCATCTCCTTGGGGAAGTTCTTGTTCTCCGGATCCGGGACACTCTGCTTCCGGAGTTGGAAGTACTTGGCCCAGAGCTCAACGGTGGGCCAGAGTCCGAGGTATCCCTAGGAGAAAGAAACGCACGCAGAGAGCGTGGTAATGACATTGGCTGAAAGGTGATGAGGTTGAAGCCGGAACCGATCCAAGAAGGATCGGACGAAGACCACGCGTTCACCGGATTTCAGCTTCGGCTCGGCCTCTGTGCCGGGAACCCGGCATATCACTTGTGCCGGAATGCGCTTGGTCCGGACCAGCCAGTCTATCTCGGCCTGGGTTACGTCGGAACCTTCCCACCCGGCGCGCTCACCCTCTTCAACGACATCCTCGGCAGGGTCCGGGGTATGGCTGGATGACATCTCGGAAGGGATCTGCAAAAGAGGCACAGGTTGAACCGAGATAAGTATCTCGGAATATTTGGGCAACAGAGGAAAGTGCATAAGTGGCGGGAAACACAAATCTGTGGCTAAGTGTTTGGCGGAAAGATCTATGGAGAAAGATAAATAGCAGATAAATGCAAGAACATGTGAGTTGAAACTTAGGAAGATCTACGGAAGAACTATTGCAAAGATGATAAGAAACGCGATGAAGAGAATATAGATGGGATCTAAGCAAAGGGATTTAAAAGCATCTACGAAGGAGATGTGCAAGTTCATCGGGGAAGATGAACAAATTCATCGGAAAAGAGGATGAACACGTTCATCGGCAATGTCAAGGGCAAGAATCTTACCGGAGTTGCGACGGCGATGCGAGGCGAAGCAACGCGGGGCGTGCCAGAGTTGAGCGCGTCCGGTGGCGGCACGAGGTGCTCTGGTGGACGGTGGCTCGTGAGATCCGGCGTCGTGCGGTGGCGGAGCTCACTGCGCGGCGGCGGCGATGTTGCAGGAGAGAGAGAAAGGAGAACGGCGAAGAAGATGATTTGGGTCGCCCGCTCCCCTATTTATGGGAGTGAGGGCGTGCGGTTACCATTTTTACCGCGTGCGGTTCCCGTAACTGCCGCGCACGATCTGCGCGGTTGCGGTATTTGCGGCCGCATGATCAGCCACATCGTGTGCCACAGGGTGGAAACCGCCTGCGGCGCGATCGTGTGCGGTTACTAGCACGGAAATCGAGGAGGCACCCCACGGTCAAACGCACTCAAGTGCCCATGCGAGGTGACAACTCGTGACGTATGCGGCGTGCGTGCATGATGTGTCTGTCGCGCACAGGAACCGAGGCAGCGCGCAGCGTCTCTCTGCCACGTGCCGTGGAGAAATCTTTGGAGAGATTGTGGGAATCTTTTTGTGTCGGAGAGACCGGCACAAGAGTAGATCTCGAAGGTTGCGGGAAGTTTGGTCCTTGAAGCTTGAGATGAACCGACATAAGAATGTCGGATGTTTGATCAGGATAAAGCAGTTGCCTAGTGTCGGAAAAAACCGGCATAAGGGCTTATGTCGAAAGCAGTTGGAGGTTTTATCCTGATGCTTGAGGTGTACCGAGACGATTATGTCGGATGGTTGGGTTAAGTTGAGTTGGTTGTGAAAGCTTGACTTACTCCTTCAGCGGAGTTCTTGTGTCGGATAAACCGACACAGGGGCAGATGTCGGAATCAGTTGGAGAAGTTATTAGTGGCTTTACGGTTGAACCGACATGGTTATGTCGGATGCTTGGCGTGGTTGTTTCGGTTGATTAAACCTGCTGTGGCCCTTCATCCAAGGCTGCAGGACCGCACCAGCTTCGGGGACTAATGTCGGGGGGCTACCCCGGGTAGGGTCATGGTGTGGTATAAGCAAGGTCCCAGGTGTGGGCCGAGTTACAGTAAAAGCCGACATAACTGGACCTCTGAGGTGACCAGGGTGTGAAGTTGGTGTAAACCGACATAGGAGAACCGAGGTAGCCCGGGCCAGAAGGGACCGAGGTACCATGCTGGTGCAAACCGGCATTTGTGAACCGAGATATGGGATCCGAGATAAGGATCCGAGACATCATGACCGACATATGTATGTCGGTATCTTGTGTGTTTTCTTATGTGCAGGGAAGGTTATTCAGGAAAGGGAATCCGGCATATCCATGCCGGGTTATCCTTATGTCGGACAGAAGTCAATGCTCCTGTCACATCCCGTCTGGCACGGGAGCGTCTGGCACGGAAGCGCCTGACACGGGAGCATGCAGAAGGAGCGAGGTGACAGGGCTCACCTAACCGCTGACCGCGGGACATCCGGGGAAAAGGCTACGAGATAGGCATGGGCATGCCATGTCTTGTCTCTGGCAGAGGGTACATTCTAGGCGTACCGCGGTGCTGCAGGAGATGGTCATGTCACGTCCTGTCTCTGACAGGAGTAACATCATGACATATCCTTGGCGTGGCTACAGTGCACCGGGAGGGGCACTTCCGTAACTCGGTTTAGCCTATAGATAGGGCCTCACCCCCTCCTGCGTGAGGGAGGAGGCACTGACAAACATTTCCCCCCATAGCTACATCTTCTTCCTTGTGTTTATCCCCATTGCTAGGATCATACAGCTCAAGGAGCAACCTTGTATTTGTGATACCTCGGTATAGAGAGAGAGGCAAGAGTAGGGGATTTACCTCCTCACGAGGGCCCTGAACCTGGGTAGATCTTGGTGTGCTTGTGTGTTCTTCGTGTGTGCTTCTTAGCGCGCTAGCCCTCTCCCGGATCCACCAACGTCCATCGGCCCCACTCTTAGCCATCCTATGGCATCTGCCGTGATACCACCACGACACTAGCATTACGCTTTCCATGGTACTAGATGTCGGGGAGTTGCCCCCGGGTAGGGCAAAGAGGTGGAATGGAAAGTCAATCCGGGTCTCACAAACCGGATCACACGGACCGGATCATGTTTAAAGACAGGAAGAGACCAAGAGGCATCAGGCAAAGTCTAGCCGGATCAGAGGAAGAGATCCGGCTCAACTAGCCGGGTTGCCTGGAAGAGATCCGGCTCAGCTAGCCGGGTTGCCTGGAAGAACCCGGCTTACCAGCAATGTCGGATAATGCACAGGGGCCGAGTAATGTCAGTAAGTTCACGGGTCCTGCAGGCCTCCTGCCCGAGGCTCAGAAGACACGGGATTCCTGGGAGCGCAGCAACCTAGGAGCTGACTCGGCCAATTCGGGAAGGGGATGTGACCTAGACCCGGTGGGCTACGCCTGCCATTGCCTGAAGTGGCAAGATAGGCCTGCTAGGACTTGACAGCCAGGTCAAGACACGGGATTCCTGGGAGCGCAGCAACCTAGGAGCTGACTCGGCCAATTCGGGAAAGAGGATGTGACCTAGACCCGGTGGGCTACAGCTGCCATTGCCCGAAGGGGCAAGATAGGCCTGACAGTCCGGCCGTTGGATTGACAGGGGGCAGAGGCTTGTCCTTTTCCTCTTGGCAGTGCCATTATCTCATGGAGCCAGGGGCAAAGAAGTAACTCGGCAAGCCTTTATATACAGCACCACCACCTCCTGTGTGAGGAGAACGCCAGAGCTCATTTTCCCCCTTGGTAGCTTCTTCTTCATCGTGAGCTCTCACCATTGTTGCTTCATACAGCTCGAGGAGCTACTGTACTTGTCACTATTGAGATATAAAGAGAGTAGGCTAGTGCTGCAGTAGGGGTGTTACCTCCACAAGAGGGCCCCGAAGCAGGGTACATCGTGGTGTGCTTTGTGTTTTGGTTTCTTGGTTTCTTGTTCATGTTCTTGCGGTTTCTTGTTGTTCTTGCTTGTGCACTTCTTGAGTGCATAAACCCTCCCCGGTTCCCCCAACGCACTTTCGGCCCCATCTTAGCCATACCTATGGCATCTGCCGTGATCCCACCACGACAGTTGGCGCCCACCGTGGGGCAGATTGAGGCGTTGGAGGGAGTTTACATCCGGACGGGCTCAGGCGAGCGTGTTCTTTCCGGGCTTGTCGCCAAGATCGGCGAGTTCACCTTCGTCAGCGACAATGCAGGGTGTTTCGCCGGCAAGCCCTTCCCCGAGCATGGCTTCCTGATGATGCTGGTAGCTTCGTCACCTACGTTGCTGTCGAGGCTGTTCGCGAGTACCCGGCGCAGGTGCTCGTGGCCGAGGACCCTCCTTCTCACCGCGCAGCTCTCGGACGGCGTAGCGCTCGCCCCGGGAGTAGCGTGGAAGTGATGATGACCGGAGCAAGCGCTGGAGCTGGCAAAGGAGATGCCGGCAATAGCATACCCGAGGAGCTGATCACGCCAACCGATCCGGTTGACAAGCCGACTCGGACGGCAAAGTTCCCAAAGGAGAAACCAGATCCGGTTGGTCCACTTGGCATGTCAAGTAGGGAGGCTCCCTTAGAGGATGTCCTGGAAAAGTTAGCTCGGCCAGTGGCACCTGGGGCAAATGTAGAGCTTACTATAGCTCAGTTAGAGGCAGAGCGCCTGAGGTTGCAAAGAGAAGCCCGGTTAGTGGTGGAATCTAGGCAAGCATTTGATAGAGACATGAGAGAATATAATGCTGCCAATGGTATCACCGATGGTTTCACTCCGGTAGTGCTCACCCACGCAAAAGAGCAGATTTGCGCAACAGGGTAAGGACCTCAATGATGAATTAGCTAGAGCTGCAAGGTCGAGCTCGAGTAAGGCTACTAGTCATAGATCGGGTACAGGCAAGCCGGTGTATAGCTCCCCGGCCAAAAATCTTAGGGCTGCAGCGGCAGCGCGAGCCGAGTTGACCACTTTAACCGGGGATGCTTGGCGCAAGCAGGCAGAAAGAGTCAATGAGCTGGTTGATGTGTGTAACCGGCAGAATGAGGCTTTCGGAAAGCTAATCCGGACGCTGGTGGTTCTCGAGTGGTAGTGTCGGCTAAGGCTGTTAGCCAGAGATCCAAGGGGCAAGCGTCATCTCCCATGTCGGAGTTGACCGGGCCCAGAGCGTGAATTCGGGCAAGAGCAAGCAGCTGCAGGCCTATGATGCCGAGTATGCCGGCAAGCAGCTAGCGGCACAAGGAAGAGGTGGCCAGAGCAGAAACAATGGCGGTCAAGGCAATCCGGGAGCCGGAAGGGGTAATTCGGCTGGCCGAGGTCAACCACCTCGTCCTCCTGGGCAGAATCAACCCCGGCAGGAGCAGCAAGTGATGGTGCAAGCGCAGCAACAAGGTGGTGGCCAGGCGGGCTACCACTATGATGATGGTAATTCGGCTATGGCGCGAGCCGGATACCAAACGTATGATAATGCACTTGCGTCCAGGCTGGGACCTCGGACATTGGCTCCGGATGATCAGCGTCTCAGGTTGGATAGGATTTACCAGTCCGAGAGGCTGGAAGAGCAAGGCCCACCAGGTCCTCCATGCTTTGGGCCTAGGATCATGAACGAGCCGAATGTGCCGTTGTTTCAGCTTGGCCGAATCACAAAGCCGTATAACGGCAGCACTAAGCCGCAGGATTGGCTGATAGACTATGTATCCTCGGTGCACATTGCGGGGGGCAATCGCCGATGGGCGGTCCGGTATCTCCCGCATATGTTGGAAGGGCCAGCCCGGATTTGGCTGAATAACTTACCAGAGGGTAGTATCAACTCTTGGATGGATTTGGAACAGGCATTTTACAGCAACTTCTCCAGCACTTACAAGAGGCCAAACCGACCTCAGCTCTTGTCTGCGTGCAGGCAGGAAGAGCGGGAGACAGACCGAGAATTTTTGACTCGGTGGAGCAACATTCGCAATTCTTGTGAAGGTGTCGTGGAGGAGCAGGCCATTTCTTGGTTTGCGCAGGGTTGCCGACATGGCACCCCGCTTTGGCAGAAGCTCCAGAGGGATATGCCAAAGACCCTGGCGGAAATGATCCGGATAGCAGATACATATGCTCTTGGCGATCCGACGCAGCCAGCGTTGGATGCGGTGGGAACAAGCAGGAGGCAACCGGTCAACAACCGAACAGGACCATTGAGGCCCAGTGACCGACATGAGTTCGGTTATAAAAGGAGAGATCCGGATTACAGATACGGTCAGACCAGGTTGCTGCAGTAAATATGGATCATCCTGATAGCCAGAGACCAAAAAATGAGGGTCCAGCTTGGAGGCCGAATCAAGGTGCTGGGCAAAGAAAGTGTGGGATGGACCGAGTCCACCTTAACTTTTGAGGCAATGATAGATGGGCCTTGCCGTTATCACACAACAGACCCACGCAAGCCGGCCAATCATTCAACTCGGAATTGTAGCTGGCATCATCGCATCCAGGCGGAAGGTCAGAGAGGGCCACCTCAGAGAGGTGCTCCTAGACCGAATTTCAGGCCAAATACGCCTTTATCCGGAGCCAATGCAACCCCGGTGAACGAAGGAGCTCCAAGGCCGGCAGCCACAAAGCCGGTTAACCTGGTAAATATGGGAGGCAACAACAATGCTGGTCCAGTCGGCAAGGTGGATACCCCGGAAATGATTACAAGGAAGCTCATCAAAGTTATGTGGTTTTTGTGACCGAGCCAACTGACAAGAAAAGTCAGCTACGAAGGGCGAAGGAGGTGAATGCAGTCACACCAGCAGTACCAAAATACCTGAACTGGTCCGAGCAGGAGATCACTTGGAGCAGGGCTGATAATCCCAGGGTTATGCCAAGCCCAGGAAACTACGCACTGGTGGTGGATCCGACTTTGGTTGGACCAAAGATTAATGTGAAATTCACTCGAGTCTTGGTTGACAATGGCAGTGCTATAAACATCATGTATCGGGACACAATGGTCAAGTTGGGTTATTCGCCGAATCAGCTGCAGCAGAGCAGTTGCACCTTCCATGGTATAGTACCCGGGGTGTCTTGTTCCCCAATGGGAAAGATCTGGGTGGATGTGCTGTTTGGTACCAAGGACAATCACAGACTGAGAGTCTCGAATTCGAGGTGGTAGACTTGGAGAGCCCATACCATGCTCTGCTCGGCAGGCCGGCATTAGCCAAGTTCATGATATCCACTCATGTTGCCTACCTCAAGATGAAGATGCCTGGCCCAAATGGTATCATCACCGTTGTGGGAGATTACAAGAAGGCCATACAGTGTGCCACGGTTGGTTCCACCTTAGCCGAGTCGTTGGTGATCCAAGCGGAGAAGAGCAAGATGCATGAAGTAGTGGCATGGCAAGTCAGCTCAGCTCGGCGTGCTGGCCATGACCAATCCGGATGCAGGTGCAACATTTGAGGTGCCCAAGGAGACAAAGAAGATCCCCATTGACCCGGAGAATCCGGAGCGCATGGCCATCATTGGTGCCGGGTTGGGCGAGAAATAGGAAAGCGCGCTCTGTCACTTCCTCCGTGAGAATCGGGATATCTTCGCATGGTCGGCTAAGGACCTGCCTGGTGTTCCGAGGGAGTTGGCAGAGCACTCTTTATTTGTCAGGCCGGAGTGAAGCCGGTGAGGCAACCGACTCGGCGTCTTTCAGACGATCGAAGAAAAGTGGTGCTTGATGAGCTGGCTAAGCTACTTGCAGCCGGATTCATTATGGAGGTGTTGCATCCAGACTGGATATCCAATCCGGTTCTGGTAGAGAAGAAGAAGGACGAACCAGCGGTGGTCAAGGTGTGGCGTATGTGCATCGACTTCACCAACCTGAACAAGGCGTGCCCGAAGGATCCCTTTCCTTTACCTCGGATTGATCAAGTGATCGATTCTACTGCTGGGTGTGAGTTGTTGTCTTTTATTGATGCGTACTCTGGTTTTCACCAGATACCACTGAACCCCAAAGATCAAATAAAGACTGCTTTTATTACCCCGTATGGGGCGTATTGCTATCGTGTCATGTGTTTCGGTTTGAGAAATGCCGGTGCAACTTATCAGAGATGTATGCAGAAATGCTTACACTCTCAAATGGGCAAAAATGTGCAAGTGTATGTCGATGATATCGTCATCAAAACTAAAGAAAAACGCACTCTCCTCGAGGATCTCGAGGAAACATTTGTGAACTTAAGAAAGTATCGGTTAAAATTGAATCCGGATAAATGCACCTTTGGTGTCCCGGCTGGAAAGTTGCTCGGTTTCCTTGTATCGAGCCGAGGTATTGAGGTGAATCCGGCTAAGATCCGAGCCATAGAAAAAATGAAATTGCCTAAATGTCTAAAAGATGTACAAAAGTTCACCGGGTGTCTAGCCTCGTTGAGTCGGTTTGTGAGTCGGCTAGGAGAAAAAGCCTTGCCCTTTATCAATGATGAAAAAGAGCACCGGGTTCACATGGACCCCGCAGGCAGACGGCTTTCAATGAATTAAAAAAGATGTTGTCCACTGCACCAATTTTGGCATCACCTTTGCCGAATGAGCCAATGCTACTTTACATTGCGGCCACTAACCGGGTCGTAAGTGTGGTGTTGTGGTAGAGCGAGAAGAGGAGGGTAAATCCGTGCAGAGACCGGTGTACTATTTAAGCGAGGTGATCTCACTACCAGAAGATGACATATGGTGTATACCTGGCGGCCAAGAAGTTGAAACATTACTTCCAGGAGCACCCGATCACCGTAGTATGTGAAGCTCCAATCTCGGAGATCATTGGGTGCAAAGATGCGACTGGCCGAGTTGCCAAATGGGCAATAGAAGTGTCTCCTTACACCCCGCATTATGAGAGAAGAGATGCTATCAAGTCTCAGCTTTACCGGATTTCCTTTGTGACTGGGCCGAGATGCAATATGAGCCACCAAGGCCAGATTACAATTACTGGAAGTTGCACTTTGATGGCTCCAAAACCAAAATCGGACTGGGTGCTGGGATAGTACTCACATCACCGAAGCAAGATCAGTTGCGATATGTGTTGCAGATTCATTTTCAGCATCAAACAATGTGGCCGAATATGAGGCACTGATCCATGGGCTTAATGTGGCTAAGGACATCGGCATCCGCCGGATAGAATGTTTTGGTGATTCAGATTTAGTGGTGCAGCAGTCTTCTGGAAATTGGGATGCCCTTGATGCCAATATGGCACTATATCGATTTCATGTCCAGAAAATTTCAGGTTTTTTGAAGGCTGCGAGTACAAGCACATACCTCGGCTGGAGAACGAAGCTGCTGATATCTTGTCAAAACTCGGGTCGTCTAGGGATGCAATCCCACCCGGGATATCCTTGAATCACCTAAGGATCCCTTCAATCAAACCTTCACCTGATTCCGAGTCGATTTTTATCCCAAAGCAAGAATCTGAAGCTGTTCCTATGAATGTTGATGTCGGGTACATTTGGGAGGACCCGGGGACTGCATGGCGAGACTCGGGGACTGCGCACCGAGACTCGGGTAATGCTACTCAAATCTTAGGAAAAGGGGAAGAGAGGAAGATGGTGCTAACCGAATCTTAGGGAATGGACAGAGGCTGATAGAAGAGATAATGGCGGCCGAACCAGTGGAAATAGATGAGCACTTATTCCCTTTGCATCCAGTACCGGAATGGGCTGAAGAAATCATGAAGTTCATGTCGGAGGGGAGTTTGCCAAATGATGAAACCGAAGCTAGGCGAGTGCAGAGGAGGTCCAAGGGTTACACCATCATAAATAAGGAGTTATACAAAAGGAGTGCAACCGAGGTGCTACAACGTTGCGTGGAGCCAGCCGAGGGCAAGGAGATGCTCCTGGAGATACATCAAGGAGAATGTGGGCATCATTGCAGTACAAGAGCCCTGGTGGCTAAAGTATTCCGGCATGGGTTTTACTGGCCCACTGCTCATGCAGATGCAGAGGACATAGTCCGAAAATGTGAAGGATGCCAAAGGTTTGCCAAGCAGACACACCTACCCGCATCGGCGCTCAAAACAATTCCTATCACTTGGCCGTTTGCTGTGTGGTGTTTGGATATGGTGGAGAATTCAAGCCGGCTAGGGGCAACATGACACATATGCTGGTGATGGTGGATAAGTTCACCAAGTGGATAGAGGTAAAACCGATCCGGAAAGTGGATGGTCATTCGGCTGTAACTTTCCTGAAAGAAATCATTTTGAGATACGGTTACCCCCATAGCATCATCTCGGATAATGGCACGAACTTTGCTGTGGGAGAGTTTGCCCGATTCTGCATGAATAAGGGGATCCGGTTAGATATAGCCTCAGTGGCACACCCAGAGTCCAATGGACAGGTGGAAAGATCAAATGCTTTGGTATTAGCTGGGATAAAAGCCCGGTTAATAGAACCCTGGTAAAGACTCCGGGGTGCTGGATAGATGAAATACCATCAGTACTATGGGGTCTAAGGACCACGCCGAATCGGTCAACTGGCTATACGCCATTTTTTCTGGTATATGGGGCAGAAGCAGTGCTACCCACTGACATAGAATATGATGCACCAAGGGTGACAATGTATACGGAAACCGAGGCAAAAGAGGCTCGGGAAGATGCAGTGGATCTGCTAGAGGAAGCAAGGGAATTGGCCCTGTCTCGGACAGCAGTATATCAGCAGGGTCTCCGACGTTATCATAGTCGGAAGATCAGCCCTCGTGTGTTTCATGAAGGAGATCTAGTACTAAGGCTGGTGCAGCGTAGCAAGGTCGACATAAGTTATCACCTCCATGGGAGGGACCATTCATTGTGAGCAAGGCTATGCACAATGACTCGTACTACCTTGTAGATGCACAGGAACAAAGGAAGGATGGCCTGGACAGACCCGGAGAGGAAACCAAGCGACCCTGGAATGTAGCTCTGCTTCGACCCTTTTACTCTTAAGGGCGCAATGTATGTATCTCAGTTTATCATGAATGAAATTTCGGCAATCCGAGTCTGGACTCGGGGACTGCCTTGTTTATGCATGTGTTTTTTACTACTGTTTTGTCCATACCGTTCATGTGTCGATTGTTTTGAACTCGTCCCAAAAATTCAAGTAATGTATGCTGTGTTGTTGATCTCGTGACTCGACTGACAAACACCAAAATGGTAGTCAAGAGCAGAGGTGGAGAATATGGGAAACATGAAAATGGACTCGGGGACTCGGTCCGAAACCGATTCGGCACATGTCGTTTACTAACCCCTGTTATTTCTTTTTGTTTATGTTAGATGATTCTAAACCAAAACTCGAATGTTTCAAGTATTGTATGCTATGTTTCCTATCTTGTGACTCGACTGTCAAACACCTAAAAGGTAGACAAGAGCAAAGATCCGGTAAAAATAGTAAACAAGAAAACACACTCGGGGACTCGGTTTAAAATGATCCAACATAAACCTGGTCCGGATCACATTAAGCAAAATAGAAATAGTCTCGAAGGAACTTAAATTGTATATTACATCTGCTCCCGGCATACCGGGGATTTAACGTTTTTCATTAAGATAAATCAGGAAGAAGCCTAGGCTGCAGGAGTCTCGGTTGCAGGGATGGACTCGGATGATGGAGGAACCTCGGTTGAGATAGGGTCCTCACTTGCAGGAATGACTTTGGACGGAGAGCTTGAGGGCTTGGCAGATTCGGAAGCATCCGGATCAACTGACGTCTTGGCGGTGATTTGCTCTGTGGCCTTAGCCGAATCAGTGGCTGGCGTCTTGGAAGTTTGGATTACAGCTTGTTCGGCAGTGTCAGCCGAATCAGTGGCTGGCATCTTGGAGGTCTTGGCCGAGTCGCAAGCTGCAGGTTGTTCGGCGAAGTCAGCCGAATCACCAGAGTCGCCTCAGACTCGGCGTATTCGTCAAGTGAGGCATCATCTGATTCCTCCTCTTCAGATCTTCCCCATCCGAGTAGACCGGAGCTTTCAGATCAAGATGCTTGGTGTTTGCAAATTCGGCCATAAATTGGCAGCTTCCTCGCGGATCTTGATCCGGTCCGGATCTGAAGCCCATGAAGAACCCTCGCGAAGGGAGCGCACTTTGGCGAGATCAATCAGCTCATACCAAGACATGATGAATAGCAAACCTGCGTCAGCACCAGCGCGGGCGGACGAAGATCTCCACTGCTTTAGCCGGGTCTCTGCCTGATCCAGGTCTTTGATTAGCTCGTCCGCAGACTGGGCTTGCCGAACTTCAGGAAACAAGACTTGGTGGGCTTTCAGACTGCATTGAACAGATCAGTGTGGGACCTCTTTAAAGGAGCAATCCGAGCTTTGAGTGCAGTAATGTGGTCTTCAATATCCCACGTCTCTGGCAAGGGAGCCCCAGCTATCTTAGCTCTCTCAGCTCGGGCGTCTCTCACAGCTTTGGCGGCTTGAAACCGGATGCTGGTAAACTCTCCTACATATAGATGAGCTAACACTGAGTTAGACGAGGGAACAAAAAATTATGAATCGGATAAGAGCAGAAGGGAGAGAAGAGATTGGCAAACTTACGATCCATGTCTTCGTTGAGCTTAGCAAGATCAGCAAGCCATTTCGCGCTGATCGCCTTGTGAGCAGCCAGATCATCTTTCGCCGCTTTAGCTTCGGCTTCAGCGTCTGCAACGTGAGTTTGGATTTTCTTGTCCAATTCAGCCCGCTTCTCAAGCCCGGCTTTGAAAGTGTCTCGCTCCTTCTGGATCGAGTCTTTTTCCCTCTGCAGCGTGTCCCGGTCTTTCTTGACCTTCTCCTTCACCTTTTCAACCCGGTCAAGCTCCCGCAGGAGCCGGGTCACTTCTGACTTCTCCTCCGATAAAGCGCGCTTGTGCTCCTGATCTTTCTTTTTCATCTCCTCACTTTGCGCATCAAAGGAAGCTTGGAGGGCCTGGTGCTGCAGGACTAGCTGTTTAAAGATCCGGCTGCGAGCAGTCGTGGTTTCCTGAAAGAAGAGGAGTTAATGGCGTAAAAAGAGTCTCGGGGACTGGCACCGAGACTAGCAGCATGAAGCTTAAACGAATCTCGGGGACTGGAGGCCCGAGATTAATAAAAAAGAAAGTGGACTGAATCAATTTGAAAAGAGACTCGGGGACTGGGAGTCCCGCGAGTTTTGTTCAGCTAAGACAAAGTTTATGATCGTTTGTGTTGGTTGGGGTGTGTGATGAATATCCCGCTCGAATTTCGGCCATTCATGCCACTCAACTTTTGGCAAGTTTTAGAGATTCAAGCCGAATGACTTTCTTACTCGGAGGAGTATTAGTCGTTCGACCCGAATCTCGGGGACTGGGGATAGTGTAGATTGATCATGATGAAATAAGTGTAAGATTCGGCAATGTTACCTCGAAGACCCGGTTAGCTTCAGTGACCGAGGCTTGCACAGAATGTAGTGATTGAAACATCCGGCTAGGACCAGCTGGATGTGGCGACGCTGAGGTGGTCGAGCCTTCGGCAAGGTCCGCAGTTTTCCAAGCTTTAACAAACTGCTCTACGGAGCCGAGGTTGTCGCCGCTCGGAGTGCGGAGATTCGGCAGAACCTGGCCACTAAGGCGGGCGCGAGTGATCGCCTCAGAGAGCTGATCATGCACCCGAGTCACTGATGGAGCGGCGGAAACCGGTTTGCTAGCGACCATCTGCTTATCCGAGGTTGTTGGAGTTGTGCCAAAGGAAACCTGAGTCGGCTTAGGCAGAGGTGATGCGCTCGAGGTCGTGGCAGGGTCTGACTGCTTAGGTTGGTTCTGCGACGCTGGCTGGGGTGGTTTAGATGCTTCCTGTTTCTGTTTCTGCTGCTTCTCGAGAGGTTGCTGCTGCTGCTGCAGTTTCTTCTTCTTCTGCTGCTCTTGATTCAGAGCCTTGGCGGTAGGGAGAGGATCCGGCTTAGTCAATGTCTTAGCCGAAGTCTTAGCTTTCTCCTTCTCCAACTCCTTCAGAGGACGTGGCCAAGTTGAATCTCGGGTCGAACCCGAGATTTCCTCACTCTCCAGGTCAATAACCGACTCTGGGACGAGATCCGGCGGGGGAGTTTTGGCAGTTCTGGCACGCGCGGGAGAGGTGGCAGCCTTTTTAGGAGACTGGTGCTCCATGGCCGTATCCAGTGGAGGAATGGGAGAAAGGATGGATGAATGGGTTTGTTCGGTGACAAGGACGTCACTGCATAGAGCAAAATAAAACAGTTAACTCGGATAAAGATGACTCGGGTAATAAAAGAAGAAAGCAAATAAAATTGGCATTACCCCTTGGTAGTAGGCATGGCCTTCAGCCGATTCGGTTTGGAGACAGTTTTCTTCATTCTCTTGGCTGGAGGGGCATCTGATCCGGACGCGTCAGGGTGTTTCCGAGATGTCCCTTGAGCATCCGGTTTGGCTGGAACACAAGGTGGTGACCATGAAATCGGAATGGGATCAATAGGATCCAGGATCCAGCAATCATCATCTTCATCCGCGGAAAGGTTGTAAATAGACGGTTGCTTACCCTTGCGGATAGGCTTGGCAAATAATCGTCCGTATCCGCATCCTCTTCGCCTTCGCGCAGCGGGCTGCGGTCCCGTGCCCACGCCTTGGTGGAAAGATCTCCATCTTCGGCGATCTGGCGGTCGAACAGCTGCAGTAGAATCAAGGCAGATCCGGATTAGTCCAATGGCATTTTGGTGGAGTATGGGTTAATCCGGGGGATGATGAACTAACCTGTGGTGGAAGTGCGTCTCGGTGGAATGGCTCCACGCCCCATTTCCACTTATCCGACATCTCGGTGAAGGCAATAGCGTTTACCCGTCTCTTGACGGAAGCTCTGGTGAGGTCATGTTTGCTGATCCGGGTAGGATCTAGCAGACTGCTCATATGGCAAATCTTGTGCTGACGTTGTTGTAAAGGACTGACACGGCGAGAGACGAAGGCTCGGAGGAGATCGTCCGAGAGCAGGCCCTTCTCCAGAAAATCCTCTAGAGTTTGGTGTACGACTTGAAGCTCCGCAAGAGCGTCAGCCGGATCATATCTGAAGTTCAGTTCGGCGGTGGGGGCTCGATCCTGAACTCGGGCAAGTTGAGAGCATCATGGCCTTCAACGCTCTTCACGTAGAAGAAGGACCTTTGCCATTTCTTGCAAGTGTCCAGGCCAGTAATCCGGGAAAGATGGAGCCCGACCTCGGGGTGATGCTGGACGCACCGCAGGCGGTCATCACCTTCGGGTCACTACCCGGGATCGTATGTTTCCGGAGATGAAAGTACTTCGCCCAGGTTTCGATAGTCGGCCAGAGGCCGAGATATCCCTCCATAAAGGGGGTAAAAGCCGACAAGGAGACAAAGGAGTTAGCCGGAAGGTGGTGAGGCTGCAAGCCGAAGAAATCTAGGAATCTCCGGAAGAAGTCACTCGCTGGGAGTCCGAATCCGCGCTCGAAGTGCGCTAGAAATACGACGCGCTCACCGGTTGGGTGACCGGTTTGAGTTCTTTCCCCGGTTTTCGGCATATAACTTTAGGTGTTATATGCCGGGTACTCAGTAGCCACTCCAGGTCATCGTTTGTAACATCGGAACCCTCCCAACTGCCTGGGGGCAACTTCGGCATATCCGAATCAGTCCTGCAAGAAATCGGAGATAGCCGAGTTAGAAGATGTGGAATCTCAAATCCAGAGCAAGTCGGATAATGGTCTAGCCGAATCAGCTGTTAAGGGATTCGGTAAAGGATATCCCGGATAGAGTTGCCCTATTACTGCGGAGAAGTGATTCGGCTAGTAACTAAAAACACCTTTTTGTAAGGATCTAGGGTTACGAAAGATCTACCGCAGCAGTAAAATAGAGATGAAATCCCGAGTAAAAATAAGGTGGAACTGTTCATGAAGTGGCAAGCCGATCTGGGGCTATCTAGCGCAAAACCTAGAAAGGAGATCTAGGCAATGTACTAAGCGCGGCAATGGACTCGTTTGCTAGTGAATCTAGGGAGAGAAGTGCAAGTTCATGGCGAAAGAACTCGCTCGAGGTCGCCATGGCCGGAAGATGAAGAACTCACGATTGCTGTACGACGAGGAAGAGGCCCGGCGAAGAAGCGGCGACGCAGGGCGCGGTGCGCGGCTCCGGCGAGTTTTCTCCGACGTTGTCGAGGTCTCCGGCGCGGCAAGGTCGCAAGGGCGAGATCGCGGCGGCGTCGACGGCGCGGTTGGAGTTCTCGAAGTGGAGGTGCGGGGAAGAAGAGGAACCCCGCACCCCTAAATATAGCCCCTAGCTGGTAACCGGCGCACTACCGCGCGTTTTCGGTGCGTGGGCGCATAAAGAGTGCCATAAAACTCTGAGGTCGCTTATGTGGCCATGTATTTCAAGCGCATGATGGGTCATAGAATTGGAAGCGGTGGTGCGGATCAAGTGTGCCGGTCAGCACAGAAACCGAGGAGGCGTGGTCATTTAGTCAAAAACACTCAAGTACCTGATGGATCCGGATAATATGTTGTCAGTGACATGTCAAATCAGAGACCCGGATTATGAGGCTTTGTGCAGAGATTCCCTGCCAAGTGTCCCAGGAAATCCTGAGACAAGATTGGGTGATATGGAATTCGGTTAAAGGCGTTGGTTTTTAACCTGCTACGGCCCTTCATCCGAGGCTGTAGGACCGCACCAGCTTCGGGGACTAATGTCGGGGAGTTGCCCCCGGGTAGGGCAAAGAGGTGGAATGGAAAGTCAATCCGGGTCTCACAAACCGGATCACTCGGACCGGATCATGTTTAAAGACAGGAAGAGACCAAGAGGCATCAGGCAAAGTCTAGCCGGATCAGAGGAAGAGATCCGGCTCAACTAGCCGGGTTGCCTGGAAGAGATCCGGCTCAGCTAGCCGGGTTGCCTGGAAGAACCCGGCTTACCAGCAATGTCGGATAAGGCACAGGGGCCGAGTAATGTCAGTAAGTTCACGGGTCCTGCAGGCCTCCTGCCCGAGGTTCAGAAGACACGGGATTCCTGGAGCGCAGCAACCTAGGAGCTGACTCGGCCAATTCGGAAAGGGGGATGTGACCTAGACCCGGTGGGCTACGCCTGCCATTGCCTGAAGTGGCAAGATAGGCCTGCTAGGACTTGACAGCCAGGTCAAGACATGGGATTCCTGGGAGCGCAGCAACCTAGGAGCTGACTCGGCCAATTCGGGAAAGAGGATGTGACCTAGACCCGGTGGGCTACAGCTGCCATTGCCCGAAGGGGCAAGATAGGCCTGATAGGCCTGACAGTCCGGCCGTTGGATTGACAGGGGGCAGAGGCTTGTCCTTTTCCTCTTGGCAATGCCATTATCTCATGGAGCCAGTGGCAAAGAAGTAACTCGGCGAGCCTTTATATACAGCACCACCACCTCCTGTGTGAAGGAGGAACCGCCCAGAGCTCATTTTCTCCCCTTGTAGCTTCTTCTTCATCGTGAGCTCTCACCATTGTTGCTTCATACAGCTCGAGGAGCATACTGTACTTGTCACTATTGAGATATAAAGAGAGTAGGCTAGTGCTGCAGTAGGGGTGTTACCTCCGCGAGAGGGCCCCGAAGCAGGGTAAATCGTGGTGTGCTTTGTGTTCTTGCTTTCTTGGTTTCTTGTTCATGTTCTTGCGGTTTCTTGTATGTTCTTGCTTGTGCACATCTTGAGTGCATAAACCCTCCCCGGTTCCCCCAACGCACTTTCGGCCCCATCTTAGCCATACCTATGGCATCTGCCGTGATCCCACCACGACACTAGAGTACTAGACTCAACTTTGATGAAAAAAGGTTGCTCTTACCACCACTTTCCATGGTACTAGACTCAACTCAACTTTGATGAAAAAAGCCTGTGGCACGAGAAGCCAAGGCTAACTGTGGCCATGTGGATAACCCTACCGGTGGAATCCATTTTTTGAACAAAACGAGCAATTTTCCTCATTTTATTAAAAATATATGAGAGAATTGACCGGTTCATTAGCGTGGAACCGGCCGAAACCGTACCGGTGGACTCCATGAAAGTCGATGTGGACGCATCTACCGCGAAGACTTTGAACCGTGGTTCATGTGCGACGGGATGATCAAGGATTGAACCAACGAGCTTTCGCGGTAGTTTGGGAAGGAATTACGGACCCAACAACGCTTCAAGCTATCGATTGCCGCGAGGCCTTGTCACTGGAAAAGAATATGGAACTCCCAAGAATAGTGAGTGGATGTGATTGCTTGGAGGCCGTAAATGCTAATCATGGGAAAAATAACCCAGCGAAATTTGACCGAGTAATTAGATAAAAAACACTCGACAAGTGAGTTTGATTCTTAAACACCAAGGATTGTAGACCTACCTTAGACGTACCCCTTCGTTCAGAACATTCAGGAGAACATGCGATACGGTTTTCCTGCCTCCTGTCGGCGTCATCGACTATCTTCCTCATCTCCGGTGGCCTTAGGCCATGGAAGCATGGTGGATCCTTGCTTGCTAGAGGGCTTCGTTTTAGCCTTTGAAAGACGAGATGGTGGCTCCTTGAAGATGGCATAAGATTCTCCCTTCTAGTCTCAGTTCGGGCGGTGCGTCTAGCATCGTCGGAGGGCGTGTGAACTCTGACGGATCTCGCGAGATTCGTCAATATTGGTCTTCAGTGTATCCGTTTGGATATGGTCTTCGTTCGTCTTCAATTGTGTATCTACATGTTGGAGTTTTTCGATCTACGCTTCTGTTTATCGGTGACGGTTGCTATGATGGTGGGCTCGTCCTATGGGGACGTAGAACGGTGTCTTTCCGGTTGTCTACTATAATAAGATTTGCATGACTCCGGTGGGGGAGGGGCGATGGTAGCGGTGTGTTTTCGGCTCGCTCTAGTGGTTATAATCATCGCTACGTGGTCTACGGAGCTGGATGTAATTTCGGTTACTTTTGGTGTTTTTTAATACTACCTTAACAGTTGACAAATAGATATATAATGAGTTTTTCTGCAGAAAAATGAATTTGACTTCTGTGTTCAGACATGAAAGTAGGAGATCCAATATGGATGTTGTCACAGCTTAGCTAGAGGAGCCACCGCTCTTAATCATGGTACTCACTCGTGTGGTTTAGCCAACCCCCACTAGGTATTACATTAGAAACACTATTATTCAATAATAAAGCTTGATGTTCTACAAAAAATTGTACAACAATTTAAATAGCTCAATTATTAACTATATTTAAAAATAAAAATGTTCTAAATGGGTCGCGCAATAGCCTCATGTTTTGGTTCCCATTCAGGAGACACTCTCTTATGACCGGAGAGCGGGAAATAGGAGCTCACGTCATTTTGGCTATGAGAAAATAACCTGCCTAGTGTTGGAAGGTCAAAAAAGTTGGTAAACTAATGACAGGAAAGCTAGAGCCGGCGACCAAAGCCCTGATGAATGTCTCTTTTATGCATCCGGTTTGCTCACCTATATATCGGGCGGAAAATCAAGACATATTTTTTGAGGTGTCTACACGGTTAGAGGATACACGCAATAGATATTTTTAACTAACATGAATAGCCGCGCTTGGTCCTCCAGTGTGGCGGTCTACGTTTTTCTATATTCTTGTTTTCCACCTTTTATCTTATTTATTTTTTGTCAGATTGTTATATCTGTGTGCATCTTAATTATACATATACCTGGTGTAATACTTCAGGGAAAAAAAACTGTCACAAGAGGTGCGTGTTTGACATGGTTGGCCATTCATCGACCAACTTTTTTTACCTGTATTGACTCCCACTTAAAATGATGTCATAAACATAAAATAATAAAATCAAATGTTGTGTATGGTTGGAAGTGCCTCCGACCTTGTCATCGACAGCAGGGCAGATACATATGTACCCAAGGTGGTGCACTGGATAACACGTACTGTAATATTTATTTTTGTTGTAAAATAGCTCATTTTCCCCCTCTCTGGCTCTGTCTTGGCACCCTGATAATTTCTGCTCTAGGTTCATGTGGCTATGGAGGCTTATGTGGCAGAAAATTGTGTCTAATATAAAAAGGCGTAGAATATGACAAGTTTATGCAATTCCCTGTTCTGTTGCAATTTAAGAAACTGAGGATGTCTCTTTAGTCAACGCAGAGCTAGATCTGAAATATAATCATGGAGTACATCAATAGTATAGCTAGTACTCCCTCCATACACAAAAAGATGTCTCAACTTTGTTCAAATCTATATGTATCTACACATGAAATATGTCTAGATACATGCCAATTTGGACAAAGTTGAGATATCCTTTTATGCAGAGAGGGAGTATCACTACAGGAAAAATCGTCGCTGCCGTGCGTCAAGGCTTTGCCGTGTACCTTTGCACGGCAGAGACATCTTTCCCGTGCTACGAAAAAAAATGGGGCACGGCAAAGAAGAAGTGCACGGCAAAACAACAAAGGCGACACGGCCACGAAATGAACCACGGCAAAGACCAAAAATAGTACACGGTAAAAAAAAGGAGACACGGCAAAGACATGGAAAAATGCACGGCAGAGAAAATGCACGGCATATCGTCACGTCTGGCCCACCACTTCCGCGCAGTCGACGGGGCCGTGGTGACGGCAGGGCTTTGCCGTGCACCTCACCGTCAAGCACGGCAAAGATTTGAATAACCAAATAATTTTTGCGCGCGAAATTTTCCCGCCATTCATTTTTGTTTGTGCGTGCGAACGACCAGTCCGCCTTTGCCGTGCGCCGTACACGGCAAAGTCTATCTTTGCCGTGCCCCCAAATTAGTGCACACGGCAAAGCACATCTTTTTTCCTTTTTCCCCTGTTTATCCAACATTTTCTTTCAGCACATATTTTATCTCAAATATCACCCATATTTGGGTCCATTCTAGTTTAGTTTAGTGTATATGTACATAGGAAACCCATGTTTGGGTCCATTATACCACAAACTAGCCTCCGGTATACACGCATCGGGACATTTCCACCTACAGCTACATGAATCTTCTAAGTGTTATCGCCTGAATGTGAAGACGGTCACACCCAGGATCTATGTCTTGTATCATTGGGACTTCCACCACACTTTCACACATATCCTAGGTCCACATGCAAGATTTTGTTGGATTCCGGGGCTCCGGCGGTCATTCTCCAACGAAATCCTACTCGAGGGGGGAGAGGGTGGGCCCCGGCGGTCTACCCCCCTAGCTTTCTCCGCACGAGGTTCCACCAATGAAACTTTTCATTGGTCTAGGTTAGTTTAGTCTGTATCTACATAGGAAACCCAAGTTTGGATCCATTATACAACAAGCTAGTCTCCGGTATACCCGCATCAGGACATTTCCACCAACACCTACAGGAATCTGCTAAGTGTTATCGCCTGAATGTGAATACGGTCACACCCGGGATCTATGTCTTGTATCATTGGGACTTCCACCACACTTTCACACATATCCTAGGTCCACATGCAAGTTTCCTAGGTCAACATGAAGGATTTGGTTGGATTCTGGGGCTCCGACGGTCATTCTCCAGCGAAAACACCTGTCTGTGGGCCCGGGAGGTCTACCCCCTAGATTTCTCCGCACGAGGCTCCACCAATGTACTTTTTCATAGGTTTAGGTTTGTTTAGGCCATAGATACAAGGAAACCCAAGTTTGGGACCCTGTGTCACATTCTAGCGTCCGGTATACCCGCAGCGGGACATTTCCACCTATAGTTCCACGAATGTGCTTAGTGCACCCCGGGTATGCACGAAAAACTCCACCACATTTTTCACACATATCCTAGGTCCACATGCAGGTTTCCTATGTCAACATGAAGGATCTGGTTGGATTCCGTGGCTCCGGCCGGCGAAAACACCCGTCTGTGCGCCCGGGAGGTCTACCCCTAAGACAAAGCAGAGCCTTTGCCGTGTGCTTTCTGCAAAGAAGCACGGCAAAGGATAGTTTGCCGTGAGTCATACACGATAAAGATGGTCTTTGCCGTGAGAGAGTAATTAAATTACACGGCAAACCCCATATCACGCCGTGTCTTTTCCTGTTTTCCCCAACATTTTCTTTCTGCACATATTTTATCTCAAATATCACCCATATTTGGGTCCATTATAGTTTAGTTTAGACTTTATCTACATAGGAAACCCAAGTTTGGATCCATTATACCACAAGCTAGCCTCCGGTATATACCCGCATCGGGACATTTCCACCTAAAGCTACAGGAATCTGCTAAGTGTTATCGCCTGAATGTGAATACGGTCACACCCGGGATCTATGTCTGGTATCATTGGGACTTCCACCACACTTTCACACATATCTTAGGTCCACATGCAAGATTTTGTTGGATTCCGGGGCTCCGGCGGTCGTTCTCCAACGAAATCCTACTCGAGGGGGAGAGAGTGGCCCCGGCGGTCTACCCCCCTAGCTTTCTCCGCACGAGGTTCCACCAATGAAACTTTTCATTGGTCTAGGTTAGTTTAGTCTGTATCTACATAGGAAACCCAAGTTTGGATCCATTATACAACAAGCTAGCCTCCGGTATACCTGCATCGAGACATTTCCACCTACAGCTACAGGAATCTGCTAAGTGTTATCGTCTGAATGTGAATACGGTCACACTCGGGATCTATGTCTGGTATCATTGGGACTTCCACCACACTTTCACACATATCCTAGGTCCACATGCAAGATTTTGTTGGATTCCGGGGCTCCGGCGGTCGTTCTCCAACGAAATCCTACTCGAGGGGGGAGAGGGTGGGCCCCGGCGGTCTACCCCCCTAGCTTTCTCCGCACGATGTTCCACCAATGAAACTTTTCATTGGTCTAGGTTAGTTTAGTCTATATCTACATAGGAAACCCAAGTTTGGATCCATTATACAACAAGCTAGCCTCCGCTATACCCGCATCGGGACATTTCCACCTATAGCTACAGGAATCTGCTAAGTGTTATCGCCTGAATGTGAAGACGGTCACAGCCAGGATCTATGTCTTCTATCATTGTTACTTCCACACACTTTCACACATATCCTAGGTCCACATGCAAGTTTCCTAGGTCAACATGAAGGATTTGGTTGGATTCTGGGGCTCCGACGGTCATTCTCCGGCGAAAACACCCGTCTGTGGGCCCGGGAGGTCTACCCCCCCCTAGATTTCTCCGCACGAGGTTCCACCAATGTACTTTTTCATAGGTTTAGGTTTGTTTAGGCCATAGATACAAGGAAACCCAAGTTTGGGACCCTGTCTCACATTCTAGCGTCCGGTATACCCGCAACGCGACATTTCCACCTATAGTTCCAGGAATGTGCTAAGTGCACCCCGGGTATGCATGAAAAACTCCACCACATTTTTCACACATATACTAGGTCCACATGCAAGTTTCCTAGGTCAACATGAAGGATCTGGTTGGATTCCGTGGCTCCGGCGGTCATTCTCCGGCGAAAACACCCGTCTGTGCGCCCGGGAGGTCTACCCCCAAGACAAAGGAGAGCCTTTGCCGTGTGCATCCTGCGAAACTGCACGGCAAAGGATCCTTTGCTGTGACAAGCGCACGGCAAAGAACATCTTTGCCGTGCGCCAATCCTGAAAGTTCACGGCAAATCCCATATCACGCCGTGTCTTTTCCTGTTTTTCCCAACATTTTCTTTCAGCACATATTTTATCTCAAATATCACCCATATTTGGGTCCATTATAGTTTAGTTTAGTCTTTATCTACATAGGAAACCCAAGTTTGGATCCATTATACCTCAAGCTAGCCTCCGGTATACCCGCATCGGGACATTTCCACCTACAACTATAGAAATCTGCTAAGTGTTATCGCCTGAATGTGAAGACGGTCACACCCGGGATCTATGTCTTGTATCATTGGGACTTCCACCACACTTTCAAACATATCCTAGGTCCACATGCAAGATTTTGTTGGATTCCGGGGCTCCGGCGGTCGTTCTCCAACGAAATCCTACTCGAGGGGGGAGAGGGTGGGCCCCGGCGGTCTACCCCCCTAGCTTTCTCCGCACGAGGTTCCACCAATGAAACTTTTCATTGGTCTAGGTTAGTTTAGTCTGTATCTACATAGGAAACCCAAGTTTGGATCCATTATACAACAAGCTAGCCTCCGGTATACCCGCATCAGGACATTTCCACCAACACCTACAGGAATCTGCTAAGTGTTATCGCATGAATGTGAATACGGTCACACCCGGGATCTATGTCTTGTATCATTGGGACTTCCACCACAGTTTCACACATATCCTAGGTCCACATGCAAGATTTTGTTGGATTCCGGGGCTCCGGCTGTGTCCATACTCCACGTCCACATCTGCCGACCGGCAAGGATACCAAGGCCGAGTTAGAGGCTCTTGTGCCGAACCCCGATGGGAATGGTTTCGTGGGATACGGGGAGACACACCAGTGGACCCACATTCCATGCTTATGGAAGCTTCCTTACTTTGAAGACCTCGAGCTTCCGCATAACATTGATGTAATGCACACAGAAAAGAATATCGGCGAGGCCCTTTGGAGCACAATCATGGACACCGAGAAGACGAAGGATAACGTTAAGGCTTGACTCGATCAGGAAATATGGTGCGATAGGCCAGATTTGGACATGAAACCTCCTGGAGTCAAAGGGCGCACGTGGACACGGCGAAAGGCCCCGTTCTGCCCTACAAGGCAAGAAAGGAGGGAAATATTCCAGTGGATTGTGCAGTGCTTGTTCTTCCCTGATGGGTATGCAGCTAACTGGATGAGGGGAGCAAACCTGGAGACGTTGCGAGTGCATGGGCTCAAGAGTCATGACTATCACGTGTGGCTTCAGCGGATAATGCCGATCATGATTCGAGGCTATGTCGACGAGGAGACTTGGCTAGTGTTGGCGGAGTTGAGCTTTTTCTTCCGCCAGCTCTGTGCTAAGGAGTTAGACCGTAAAGTGGTCAAGAAGCTAGATAAACAGGCACCAGAGCTGCTTTGCAAGCTAGAGATGCTCCTTCCGCCAGGGTTCTTTAATCCGATGCAACATATGATCTTGCATCTCCCGCGAGAAGCGTTACTGGGGGCCAATGTGCAGACCCGTTGGCAGTATCCGCCTGAGAGAGAAACAAAGAAGCTTCGTGAGGACTGTGGCAATAAATGCAAGATCGAGGCATCCATAGCCGAGGCAGCCCTTAACAAGGAGGTGTCAAGCTTCACGACAAAGTACTATGATGTAAACATTACCACTCGACACAATCCAATCCTTCGTTACAATGCCGCACCCCCAGAAGATGTACCCAAGCTTGGCATCTTCATAGGGTTAGGTGGCAAATCAAGCGGCACAAAGAGGCACAAGATAACGAATCCTGAATGGGGCTTAATCCACTCGTATGTCTTGAAAAGCATGAATGAAGTGAAGCCATACATCGAGTAAGTGCTCACCCCTTAGTTTTTTTCACAAACATTCAATCGTTAGCTTGTGGCTAACATTTCCTCTTTTCATTGCCATTAGACGATTCAATAAAAAATATTGGAAGCTAAGCAGGAGTCGTACGGACCAAGACGACGAGGATCTCTTTGAAAATGGTGGTGGTTACGGTTTCATTAACTGGTTCTCGAATTTGGTACCTTTCTATATAACTTTGCTCGTAGTGCCTACATTATTCAACTACTTCTCCTACTAAACTTCTCCTACCTAACTTGTAGGCACAAACTGACAGTGAGATGAATCCCGACTTGAGAAAAATCGCCAAGGGCTTTAGCTCACCCGTCAATGCATTCGATGCTTATGACGTGAATGGGTATCGCTTCCATACCCATGATTACACACAACGCCGGGCCAACCGGAAGACAATAAATAGCGGGGTCGTGTGTGAAGGCTCAGATAAGCTCCAGTACTATGGTAGAGTCGAGGGGATATATGAGCTGCCTTATGGTTTCGGCAAAGGCCTAGATCCCGTTGTATTCAAGTGTCACTGGTTCGACCCGCATCGGGTGAAACGGAAACCTGAAATTGGCTGGGTCGAAGTTGAGCGAAGCTCCGTTTACACGGGAGATGATGTATATATTTTGGCTACCCAGGCATTTCAAGTATTCTATCTCCCGTACCCCTGCAAGAACCCCAAGAAACGTCTGCAGGGCTGGGATGTCGTGATCACGGTGCCGACACACAACAGGCCGCCTAAGCCAGACGAAGAAGATTACCGTCGCCTTGACCCCTCGACATATGACAGCGTGTTTTTCCAGGAAGAAGGGCTCCCAGGGAATTTCACTATCAACTTGCCGACTGATGATGACATGGTCGTAGAGGAGGAAGACGATGCGCAGGATGTTGAGGAGGAAGACGATGTAGTCGAGGAGGTTGAGAACGCACAAGACTTGACTTTGCTTGCCAGGTTCCAAGCAGGCCTTGACACCGATGAGTCAACGGAACCGCCTGTAGGTTACATGCCTGATTATTGGGGGGAGCCGGATAGCGATGACGAAGCTTGTGGCCCGTTGGTTGTTCGCGATGATCAAGAAACAGGCTTCTAAAATTCGTAGTCGTCCTCTATGTAATACTGATTTGTAGAACTCTATGTATTTTAATTATTTGCATTGTAAGAACTCTATGATATGGTCTTGTAAGAACTGTATGTATTTTAATTATTTGCTTTGCTACTTTCTTCTTTCATCTACATCATTTTGTATCATGCAAGGTTGTATTCTAATTATTACTTTCTACTTTACTACTCTATGCTATGTTGTATTCTAATTATTCTAATAACTCTATCTAATAGATACTTTTTTAATTGTGAATGCAGGTGATTCAAACATGCCAGGAGGAAAAGGAGGACGAATAGCAGGTTTAGCAAAGAAGGCCGCAAAGAAAGTTAGGGCTGTCTCGAAAGTTAGGGCTGTCTCGAGCATTATCTCGAAGGATGACCACCAGAGAGCTTCAGGATCCACTTCGAGGAGGGGGGGTAGACGTCCACCTAGTCCTCCACCCACTTCGAAGAGGAAGGGTAGACGGTCACCTAGTCCTTCTCCTTCTCCCCCACTTGTTGACTCAGCGGCGGAGGAGGACGAGGAGGACTCGGCGGAGGAGGACGAGGAGGGGGACTCGGCGGCGGAGGAGGACGAGGAGGACTCGGCGGAGGAGGACGGGGAGGGGGAGTACGACGAGGAGGACTCGGAGCCTGTTTTCGAGTTCGAGGAGGAGGAGGGGGACGAGAGGGTCTGGGACGCACCGGACGAGTACGTTGAGCCCGAGTACACGGGTATGCCTCGGGAGCCTGGGACCAGGGAGCCGTACCAGCGGGGACAGGCGATGCTACCTACTATGGAATGGTGGCTGAAAAGGGGTGGGATTGTGACGCTCACACCAGAAGGAAAAAGGTGAGCACACGGTTTTTTTTCACAACCTTTCAGCTTTTGATATTGTAATAATGAACTTTTCATCATCTGTTGCTAATACCCCTTTTTGGCTTTCTGTTGTGCAGTTCGTTCTTGTATAAGGAGGGGAGAAAAGTGCGCACCTACTCGAGCATCCTTGGATGCCTCATCAGAAAGTACTGGCCTGGGGCTGTAAAAATGCCTAATGGTCGTTGGGAGATAGCTTGGTTTTGGAGGCACTACAAGCGTGCAAAAGATCCCTTGGGCACGAAGCACGAGTTCCTCGTGAACTGCCAGGCGAGGGTCCTCACGGAGTTCTGGGTAAGTTTCTTCGACTACCAACCTTTCGGTAACCATCCATATGAAAGGGGGCAAAGGTATCACGAACAAAAAGAGTACTTGAAGGAGTCATATACTTCTAACTAAAATGAATATTTCTTCAACTTTTCCATGAACATCAACACCCACGGGTCTTCCCTGCAGCATGTAGATTTTTTTCCTTCTGGTCTTTAGTGTGAATTGTGATTCATTAAGATTCTGCAATAAAACTTTCAGTGTGTAACGGTTCAACAAGTATGTGTATTTCAGTGTGTACTTTAGTATTGACCATAGTAACCCTGGGTTAAGATTTCGGTAGCCCTTTTGGGTGTTTGGGGCGCCAAAAAATTCAAATTTTGGCAAAAATTCAAACTTCTCAGAAAAATCTGAAAAATTTACAGAAAATCATAAACACTAAAATGAGTGTACTGTTCTAATTTGAGCCATTTCTGGGCAGATTTGCATAGGTAAACTGACATTTTCTGTTCTGTCCAGAAATTTGTCAAATTTTGGCCGAAAATTCAAACTTCTCAGAAAAATCTGAAAATTTTACAGAATATCAACAACACTAATATGAGTCTAATGTTCGAATTTGATCCATTTCTGGGCACATATGGTATGTTTAGAGTGGTCTCGATTACACATTTGTCTCGATTACTTATTCGATCAAACTAATATCTCCAATAAGACATGAAGAAAGTGCTTCTTGAATAGACTGTACATAGTCAGCTTCTGGATGTTATACTTGGAAGGCTCCACAAACTTCATCTATCCATTGCTTCTAATACATAAATAGTTTCAGGTTAGTAAATAACCGGTAATTCCACTTGGTCTAAGTAATGGACAAGTCTAAAGTATTTAATTAGATCACACATTTGGCTACAATAACCTACAGGCTGTAGTGCTCAATCTAGTACTACCTTGAGTGATGCTAATCTCACAACTAGGTTTGTTTGAGTCACACCGTATGAATAAAACTATATGCTAGATTGGTTAAACAAAAAAAGGAATGAAATACACCTAGTCTTGTGACTAGAGAGACGAACGAATCAAACAGACACAGGCTCCGTTAAAAAAAAAGATAGAAGCTGAGATTAAATCAGTGCTTGTAGACTTACTGCCACTTTTAACCTATGTTCATCCTGCTTGTAGACTTACTTTCGGATGGACCCGGAGTATACCCGCGAGGAGTGCATTGCCGTGTCTCGCAGGGCGGCTGTGAAGCAAGTCCCTGACTCTATCTACGAGGCGCGTGTGGGCTGCGTCCGTAGATGGTACGCCGAGAAGCGCAAGCTCGGGATGGATAAGTCTCAAGCCCGAGGTATCTTTATGGAGCCGTGGCAGTACTTGCAGGTAATATGTGTATTTTCTGTATGCGGTGCCCTCCTCCGTACGGCTTTCACTAATATGTGTATTTTGTGTATGCAGGTACCTCCTCCGTTCGTAGGTCACGCCAGAGAGGGAGTCTACCGTGCTATGGTCTGTTGGTGGACAAGCGCCGAGTACAAGAGGAGGAAGGAAGAAGGAAGGCTAAGGAGAGCCGAGATGGAAGGTGGATCACACACGCAAGGCAGCATCCCCCTCGGCGTCTGCAAGGCGAAAGAGGTGAGAAAAAGCTTTCTCCTAACCTTGCTCATCATGATGTTCCTTATTCCGCAAATGCGACCCTCTTGATCTATCTTCGTGCTCTCTTTTGCAGGCACAAGCGCTAGGCGCGGAGCCCTCTCTGTTCGCGGTCTGGAGCAAGTATCGTAAGAAGAAGGACAAGGAGACTGGGACACTGACGTGGGTGAGCGATAACGCCGAGCTCAAGGACAAGGAGTACCGTTTGGGGTTCGCCGAATCACATGGCGAGTCGAACCCTGAGACCGAGCCCTTTGACCCCGAGGTTGCCATGCGTATGGGAGGCGGCAGGAAGGGTGGCCGCTTGTGGATGTGTGATAGCGCCGTCGATCCTAGGACCGTCCGGTCTATGAGAGAGATTAGGCGTGACACCTCGAGCTCCTCCTCTACCATACAGTCCCGTCCGACGGCGTCGTCTAGAGCCATTGAGAAGATCCAGGTATGCTCTTCTTCCTTGGTCATCCACACTTCATTCCATGTTTTCCATGGCAACATACATGACCTTCCGATGACACAACGTAGCTCGAGTTGGAGGAGGCGAGGAGACAGAGGGAGCAGGCCGAGGCCCTCATTACTCAGCAGCAGCAGCAGATGATGCAGCAGAATCAGATATTGGGGTGGTTTACACAGAGGATGACAGCCTGCGAGTCCCAGTTATCGGTAAGTTCTTGCTCATAGGACCTACGACGAATCCTAATTCCATACAGCTTACCCGCTCATGCTTGATTTGCAGGCCCTTCTGCCGAGTGGCGCCACTCTTCCTACTGTTAGTCCACCTCCTTTTGACTTCACCGCATGGGTAAGTTGTCTTGCGTGTTAGGTGCCAATCTCGAAATACCACATGTCTAGTGCATATTGACTTAGGCTCACAATTTTCCATCTTGTAGCTACAAGCCTCGGCTGGATCCAACAATGCAGAGCACGGTGGACCATCGCATCAGGACCAGACCATGGAGACGCCTCCTACGGGGGGACAATCCGGCAACCCGCTCGCTCGTTCGCTCTTCTAGGTTTGTACTCTCATTCTAGTGACTTGTATAATTTCACATAGTCATTAGAGAAACTTAGTCATAGAAAAACCTAGTCATAGAAACTTAGCCATAGAGTAACTTAGTCATAGAAAAACTTAGCCATAGAAAAACTTAGCCATACAAAAATACATGATCTTTTCCATAGAAGTAGAACTCATGGGAGCCACTTGTATATATTTTTATGTTTATCTTGTGATCATGATCCTTATTCCTTGTATATTGCGATGTTTCTCTACTTGTCAAAATTTAAAGAATCTTTCCTTTACTTGTCAAACTTTGGAGCTTTTAGTTCTAGACTTGTACATGAATCTCATGTCTTTGATTTCTATTTGGTAGGATGTGCATGAAGGAAGGAGCTATTCGCCGTTTGGTGATTACATGTGAACTCTATGTGTATGGTTGGACTCAATGTATATGGTTTGGACTCTATATGTTGCTATATGCAACTTGTGCGAACTTGTAGGAACACTTGATGGATCTTGTGTATGCACTTATTATGGACATATGCACTCTATTTGTGGCCTTATTATGGACATATGCACTCTATTTGTGGTGTTGGATCTTGTATGTGATCTATTTATGGCAATAGATCATTGTATTGTGTATTTGATGTTTATATGCATTGAAATATGTTGCTATTGTGCCACAGATGTTGGCTTTGTACATATTTGTGATATTGGTATTTGAATTGCTGGGAATAATGGGAAAACAGGTTAAAAAAAAATATGCAGGGGCCTTTGCCGTGTGCATGCACACGGCAATCTTTGCCGTGTGCATGCACACGGCAAAGGGTGTCACCTGGGACCAAATGGTGTATGTGCCGTGCGCATGCCCACGGCAAAGGCTGCGAACCTGGGACCAAACGGTGCCTTTGCCATGCATGCATCTGAGGAAAGCGCACGGCAAATCACGTCTCACGGCATCGCGGTGGCACACGGCAAAGAAGTAGACACGGTAAAGAAAATGGGCACACGGCAAAGCTACACCACGGCAAAGCCTTTGCCGTGTGATGCGCACGGCAAAGAAGAAGTCACGGCAGAAGAAGGCACACGGAAACGCACGGCGCACGGCAAAATTCAAGGGTGGGTCCCGCGTGCAGGACACACGGCAAAGCTAAGTGGGACCACTGTCACGGCGCCGTCTCGGCCGCGGCGGCGTCAAGTTACTTTTGTGTGCCGTGCAGTGCAATTTTGCACACGGCAAAGGCTTTGCCGTGCCATTTTTGCAGTCCACACGGCAAAGCCCATTTTGCCGTCCCAAACGTTGCCGTGGTGCTCTTTGCCGTGTGTATGGCATGGCAAAGGCTTTGCCGTGCTTTTTTTTGGCTTTGCCGTGCTACACATGGAACACGGCAAAGATTGCGATTCCTGTAGTGTATAATTCAACTTGATTGTGGGGGGGGGGGGAAGAAGAGTGTAATATCCCCTTGCCACTGGAGATCAGGGCGTGAGATCCAAACTCGATAACTTGAGGACGAAGAAGATCAGAAGAACAGAAGAGAAGACAGACACGGGAGAGGAGAGCAGGAAATATTCAGTTCATTCCTTTAATGCCGAGATACACCGGGTACGGTCTGGTTATATCCTTCCACTTACATGTGGGTCAACACACACGCTGACGCAGCAGCTCCGACTTACAGGTGGGCCACCCTATCTAGCCACTAGATGTATGTGCAGCGCCAGCTGTTACATCACTCCCCGCTGGAGACGTTGCTTGACCCCAAGCAACCGCATCAGGGAACCTCGTCTTGCACACGTACAGGTCTTCCCAGGTCGCGGATGTAACTGGAACGCATGTCCACTTGATCAACACTTGTGGTACAGCAGCATTTCCCTTCTTCACGAGTCGCCGATCCAGGATCTCTTCAGGCATTGTATCTTCTGCATCCAGTGCTGGGGTTGATGGTAATTCAGAGAACACAGGTGTGAAATCCGGAGTGTACGCCTTCAGCTGAGAGACATGGAAAACTGGATGTATTGCACTGTGGCTAGGAAGGTCCAGCTTGTACGCCACAGCTCCGATCCGTTCGAGCACACGTTAGGGACCGAAGAACTTGAAGGCTAGTTTGGGGGCACCGCCTGTTTGCTAGAGAAGATTGTGTATAAGGCTGTAATTTCAGAAGAATGTTCTCCAACTTGGTAGGTCTTCTCTATGCGATGCTTATCCGCCTGCATTTTCATTTGTTTTGGGCTGTATGCAAATGCACTTTGAGTCGGTCCAGGTGAGCTTGCCTGTCCTGAAGAAACATGACAACATCACTGTCAGGTGAATCTGCTACCAACGGCATTGTAGCCAGATTCGGTTCGGCACCATATACAACTTTGAACGGTGAGCAACCAATTGCTGAGTGAAAAGTAGAATTGTACCATAGTTCAGCAAGTGGCAGCCACTTCTTCCATTTCTTAGGGTCCTCATGCACGGCACATCGAAGGTACATTTCAAGACATTGGTTTACGCGCTCCGTCTGGCCGTCCGTCAGTGGATGGTAAGCAGTGGAGAAATGGAGCTTGGTGCCTAGGCTCTTGAACAACTCTTTCCACAGCTGGCTTGTAAAGATCTTATCACGGAATGGGCAGTAGCTGTAACAGGCCTGCAGGGTTGTGAAGATTGTGTTTGGACTGTTGGCAGATACTGCACTGTTTCACAAACTCCTCAACAGCAAGTTTAAGTCCAGGCCACACAAATAACTTCTTCAACTTCAAATATGTCGGTAAAATTCCCGAATGTCCCCCAATGGCACTAGAGTGAAAAGCACTGATTAGCTTTGTTTGCACAGCTGAGTTGTTCCCAATCCAAATGCGACTTTTATATCTGATAATTCCATTGCATAGCTCATACCCATGCTGATGGCCCTTGAAGAGTTGATCTACGACGCCAGAAAACACTTTGTTGATCTCCGGTGCGTAGTTACCTGTGTCAAAAGTAAATGGGTTAGGTTGAGACTCCAAGTGCAGAGTGTGTAGTAGTGGAAGACTTGTTTTCCCCACGAGGGGTGACTCGAGGGTTTAATATCGAACTCTCGGGGAATCAGTAGTGAAGATATATCTTCTTATCCTTCTTTTGGTTACCTACAAAACAAAGTTAAATGTTTTGGTCCTCAACCTCACCTGTGGTTGTCAAGCACAAGGTGTAAGAATGATATCAAGATAGTTATGCAATGCAAACAGGAAATAAATATGCAATGGTGGTGGATGCAATGGTAAATGATATTTTTGGGTTTTTTAATGATGTATGCAAGATGAAAAGTATTTTTGTATTTTCGGATTTAATGATGGCTGAAAATAGAAAAGTGGTATATGGTGTTGGAAAGGTGTTTCTTATGATTAAAAATGGACCGGGGTTCATGGTTTCACAAATGCACTCTCTCTTTATAAAGTGGCAGACAATGGAACACACACAGAATTAACATATGAGATTGCAACACAAAGTTTGATAACAAGTTACTTAGATATATGGGCATCACGTCCTAACATAGAGACCTTTTGGTTATTAGTCTCTCTTATACTCCACCAAGATGCGAACCAAATCATAACACCTCAGTAATTAAGATGACTCAGAGTATAGCAATAAGTTCATGACATGAAGTGAAAATAAGAACATGCTGGATCTAGTCACAGGAAGAAGCTTGGTCACCCTCAACCCTTGCAGCATGGTATTTTTGTTTATCCCTAGTGAGGTAACAAAGTAAGGTAAACACCCAAGTGGATCGCGATATTAAGTTGTCAGCTTACCGCACTCACCACTCCCCGTTACTCCAACTAATGCACACGTTCCCCCACACACGCTCTCATAAACATGCTTGATCATAACAAGTAGACAAGAACGGGGTACATAATATGCATCTATACTCATAACTGAAACAAACATTGCAATCTCAAACATATATTAACTCATAGAAAGATCCACCACATAGGTATTACAAATATGACCGTAATCATGTTCAGCAGCTCATACGGTACTAATTAGTGAAGCTCAAGAGAGGAGAGATACATAAGTTACTTCCACAAACCCATAGTCCAGAGGTGGACTACTCCCTCTTCATCATGGAGACGGTGGAGAAGTCGATGGAGAGGATGGAGACCACACCGGCAGCGCCCCGCCGGAGTTTTCCCCTCCAATCTGCAGCTCCTGATCTCCGTTTCGGTGTTTCTGTGTTTGTGCGGCGCTCCTTCGCGAAACGCCAGGGGACCTTTTTTATAGGCGTTTTTAGGTCAAGACGGAGTCGGTGGACGAAAGATCGACGGCAGCGGAGCCACGAGGGCCAAATGAGTGGGCCCCACGCGGCCACAGTACCTGGCCGCGTGGGCCACCCCTTTTTGCCTGCGGGCTCCGTTTGCTTGATTCCTTCGCTCCTACGTCTTCTTCCTTCCAAAATAACGACCCTGTATTTTTCCAGAATTTTTGACGACGTTTGGGTCCCTGAAACATAAAAGGAAAGAAATAGGGTTTTCTGCCTGCGCAGGGTTAATTCCATAAAAATAGGAAACAATTGATTTATTTCCTAAAATCATTAATAACAATAATATAACCCTTATATGATGCAAATATGATTGGAATATGTGTGATATAGTGCAAAGTTCATGTATGCATTTTACATGCATCAACATCCCCAAGCTTAACCAATACTCGTCCTCGAGTATGAAGGTGATAAAACTAACATGGGCTTTGCAATATAGCACTAACAATGGATATCAAAGATGATTGCTACTGCTACATAGAGTCAAATGATTCATTCTTCAAAGGAGTAGCAATATGCAAAACAGTTTATGAAGTGATATCAAGTATTCAATGCAAGGATGTTCAATGATAGTTCACAAAGTGTAACATAGTAGCAAGTAATATGGACATTCTTACTTTTGCATACATGTGGTCCATAGAGTGATGATGAAAATCTGAATATGTTTGGTGGACACTTTGGAAAGATGAATAAGTGAGTAGAGGTAAAGCATGCATAAGTTTCATCTAACCTCCAAACTCTCCTACTTAAGTTAATGATTGCAATGTGGTAATACTTGGTGTCAAGCTCTCATTCCCCTATCATAGCATCTTGAATGATTATAGTTTAATGTGAGAGCAAATATGAGTAGTGTGCTTGACAAAGTAAAGGTTGGATGTCTCATGCCCCTTGAATACAAGTACCTACACCATGAGTTACTCAACTTGGGAAAAGCAAGTTCAAGTTATCTATCATTGTAAGTAATAATAGTATCATCAAGAGCGTCAACTGGGGTACCTCTTGTCCCAGGATATGGAACAAGCCCATATCAAAATGACAAGACAAACAAACAAGATGAACCACCTCAACACCCTTTTTATTTACCATTGGAATAGCTTTTTATTGTAAGGTGTGTCATAGATAATTCACCATAGCATGTAAGTAAATTTCCACCATGAATAATGCATGGCTTAGATTAGCGGCCCAGGCGTCTCTCTAACCATTTATACAAACTCATTCAAACTAAATCTTTTCCCCCTTATTTCACCATGATAGGCATCCATAGACAAAAGCACATGATATCAACTAAATGGAGCATGTTGAAAGCTTTGCATGTGACAGCACATATGGGCTAACTCCCAACCTTGGACATTTATCAAGCCACTAGCATCATAATCTTAATCACAATGGGTCATGTTTTATTTATAGCAATGATAGTAAAAATGTGCATCAAGTTCATGAGAGCTATATAACCAACTTTTCCCATGGCAATCAATAACATAATCATTTTCATTCAGAGGTATAGATAACACAAATATCATGATGAACATACTCGGAATAGCATATAGCTAGTAGGTAGATATGGTGGACTCACTGGAATAACTTTGGTTGAAGGTGTTGGAAACAAGTTTTGACTTGTTGAGTTTTTGGGCTAGCAAAAGGGAGAAAGTTGACCATCTAGATGCATGCATGAGTGTCCATAGAACTAACTAATCCATGTTAAACCAAGTAAAATAACAATCAGCACCAAAACATGAATAAGTTATAGCTCTTCAAAAAGGATTTGCAAACTATTACTCATAAACAAGCTCATGAATCATGCAACTATATGTATCATTAAAAATCAACTCAAACATCCCTTTTCCCAATCTTATAAAAGCATCCAACATATTTCAACCCATATTTCCAGTAGCTCTCCCATATATAAATGATAGTGTGGTGGTCTCTCAAAACAAATCAAACCAAAACAAAACAAAAGACGCTCCAAGTTTATGCGATAAAGTGTTTCGATCGAAAAACAGAAGTTGGACGTGTGCAAACCGAGAGTGTGTAGGTCCAGCGGGGTTGTCTTCACATCCCCAAGCTTATGGTCTTCACCATCCTTGGATAACTCTTGGTGCATCTCCTCCAATCCCTGTGAAAAAACTTCAAAACACCGTTTCTCCCATTTCTTTTCTGTGGGGTGCATTAATAGTGATAAACAAATATGTTTCTTGCTGCATATAATCCTTGAACAAAAATTCATATGAGATGTCCAGAAAGTGTATAATGTTGTATGCCTACTCATAAACTCAATTGGATAAAAAGATTCAACTTAAAAGCTCAAAGCATGCATCAAACAAAATGGGACAGAATCTGTCCAGAAAAACAGCAGCAAAAAACGTATTTTTCTACCCTACCAAACTTTCTCGAAAAATTCCGAAAAAATTCATGCATACAGAGGATGAAAAGTTGCAACTACAGTTCAAATATGAGCTCATTCGGAGTTACAGAATAAGAATTAAAAATCATACCGTGCACTGATTCGTGCAGGAATAAAATCTCCGAACGCTATAAGCAACTTTTTCAAACCAAAAAGGGTAAAACTTGGCACTTTATTGAAAATTCCAGAACCTAAACTAGACACAAAGTCTCTTGTTACAGCAAGAGGACACAAAAAAAATAACCGGGTTGCCTCCCGCAAAGCGCTTTCTTTATAGCCATATAGCTAGGCTTCTTACTTGTTGTTTATTGTGGACGAAACTCATGAGGGAGCTTGAACTTTGGTGGTTCCCTCTTCCTTGGGAAGTGTTCCATGCACTTCTTGTGTGGGAACTGAAACTTCACATTCCCTTCCTTTGAATCAATGATGGCACCTGTGGTACGAAGAAAAGGTCTTCCAAGCACTAGTAGGAAAAGCCAATTCTATGGAAGCTTATTCTGTGGCGCACCTTATAGCCGTGCGCCACAGAATAAGCTTCTGTGGCGCACCTATAAAGATGCGCCACAGAATAAGGTTATTCTGTGGCGCATTACTTATTGGTGCGCCACAGAATTAGTTTATTCTGTGGCGCAGCTATGCCCATGCGCCACAGAATAGGCGCGGGCCCCACACCCACGCAAGGGTCAGTCACTTTGGGCTTATTCTGTGGCGCAGCCATGCCCATGCGCCACAGAATAAGATTATTCTGTGGCGCACCAGGTTGCATGCGCCACAGAATACGCGTATTCTGTGGCGCATGCCAAACAGGATGCGCCACAGAATTTCCTTTGCCTCCACTTACATGTGGGCCCTCCCCGCGCTGCCTCTTCCTTCCCCAATTTCCCCAAAATTTCGCTAAGTGCCGAACTCCCGCGCCCGACGCCGGCGACCTTCCCTGCGCCCGACGCCGCCACAAGCTCGCGCCACCGCGTCCATCCCTGCGGCGCCGCGCCAATCCCTTCGCCGCCGTGCGTCCCTGCCCCGGCCGCCCCTGTCCGAGCCGCGCACACACCGTGCCCGGCGACCTCCCCTGCGCCGTCGTCGCCCACGCCGCTCCCTCTGCCGTCGTCGCCCGCGGCGCTCGACGACCACCACCACCTCGCCGCCACTCCACCGCGCTCGACGACCACCACCGCCCCGCCATTGACGGCCAGGAGGAGCACCACCGCCACGCCCGCACCGACCCTGCCCGAAGGAGCACCACCACCACCGCCCCGCCACTGACGGCCAGGAGGAGCACCACCACCGCCGCCCCGCCACTGACCTCTACACCGCGCTCGACAACCTCCCTCCCTCCCCTCCCCGAGGTGCTTCCCCTTCCCCCTCCTCCCTCCCCTACCGAACTGCTGCACCCAAGTTGTTTTGCTGTTTGATTTCTGTTGTTGATTGCTAGTAGCCTTGCTGATAATTGCTTTTAGTGCTGGTTGCTGTTAGTTGAGATGAAAAAAATGTTAGTGCATGCAGTAGATGTTTAGGTTAGTGCTAGGTGCTTGATATATGTTGTTATATGGAAAAATGCAGTAGATGTTTTAGTGTTCTAGGTTCTAGGTGCTTGCAAAACATCTACTGCATTTTTAGTGTTCTAGTTGTTGAGCATGCTTGTGTGTGCTTGCATTTTTAGTGTTCTAGTTGTTGAGCATGCTTGTGTGTGCTTGCATTTTTAGTCTCATGTGTATAGTTGCTTGCTGTTAGTGCTAGGTTAGTGCATAGTTGCTAGTGCTAGGTTAGTGCATAGTTGCTTGCTGTTAGTGCTAGTGCTAGGTTAGTGCTAGTGCTATTGGTACTTTTTTTGTTGCTTGCTACTGCCACTATGTTGCTTGCTTGCTCTAGTTGCTTGCTGCATAGTTGCTAATGCTCTAGTTGCTTGCTCTAGTTGCTTTTCTTGTAAAAAAATTGCTACTGCCACTATGTTAATTGCTATGGTGTACTAGAAGTGATTTTTGCTACTGCCACTATTTTTGCTACTGCCACTAAAAAAATTGCTAAGTGTGTGTGGTAGATGCTAAATCATGGTTTTGTTAATTTATTGCAGCGCCACGAGGAGCACCTCCACCACGCCGATCTCGGACCCGAGCCTCCCTTCCCTACCCGAGGTAGTTCCTCTCTCCCTCGATGTGGATGTGGATGTGGTGATGTATGTGCATGAGGATATGCGTCCACGACCATCGTGTCGTGGTTGTTGTGCTCCGACCATCGTGTCGTGGAGATGCCGGCCGGAGATGCCGTGCACAGATGTGGATATTATTTGTGAAATGCTTGCAGGTACCCCCGAGAGGCCCTTGAGATTGCCGGAACGTCGATTAACTTCCGTTCCGGCAATTTCGGGTACTCCATATGTCCCTTTTTTAGCAAAGGTCATGCCGAATTTTTTCGTGAAATTTGGCATGACTTTGCTAAAAATAGGACATATGGGGTATTGCGACTAATGCATGGGCCGGGGTATCTTAGTACTTAGTTAGGTGATTTTTTTTCTCTTATATTTGTCATACTAACGTTTTGCCTCTTTTTAATGCAGTTCAAACATGTCGGGCGACGCTTCTAAGCGCATGAGCATCGAAGAGCAAGCAAGAGTACAGAACATGGACTTTTGGCCCGACGATATGAGGGACGAAGCCGCGGTCACTAGTGGCAACGAGGCTGAGGAGCATCAACGGGACGTCCGGGACCTCTGCGAGCCAGCCACCTAAGATGCCAAAGGGATCAAAGGGCGCCTCTGCGAGCCAGCCAACTCCTATGATTATCCAGGGTTGTGAAGACACCATACCACCCCCTCCGGACAAATCGGCGCACATGGTTCATGAAGCTGGAAAACCGATAGTGCCTCCGGAGATGACCCACCTCGCAACTCCATCAATGATCTCTTTGAGCGATTCTATCTCTATGCTAGAGGGCTTTCTTCTAAAAGACAGGGATCCAAATTACCCGGCGTTCACTGTCCAAGTGCCAAAGGAAGAAGGCGGGTTGGTGGTCGTCGGTGAACACCCCGCGGATCTGTTCTTAGTAGCATACGAGGACGTGTTCAATCTATTTAACCAGCAGCGGCTCAACTATAACTTGGTCCGCCTATACGCGCTCAATGAGGCCATGACTATCCACAGAGATAATCTCTCGCATGTCGCGGTAGCGGATCCCTACTACATGCGTGACAGCCAGCTGGTGCAAGGATCTGTGACACGGACCAGCGCAGTTGAGTACCTCGAGAGGTTCATGTTGCAAAACCAGCAAAAGAATTGCCTTCTTGTGCCTTTCTTTCCCGAGTAAGTACACATCCGCTCGCCGCCGTATCTTGTGCCTTTCCGAGTTCAATGCATGCATGTTTCTGATCATCATCTCATTTAAATTGTGTTGAGCAGGGACAAGTACTGCGTCCTCATCATCCTACACCCGAGCCATTACCATGCCACTTATTTTGACTCAGGTAGTAGTACTACGAAAAGGTATGCCAACATAATTGCTGTCCTCAATCAAGCTCTTCACGGCTACCACCAAAAGGGAGGCGTCTTCGAAAGCACCGCGCAACCACAATTAATTGATAATAAGTTGCGCCGGTTCAAGCATATCACCGAGTTCTCTTGCCTCAAGGAGCAGTCGGGCAGCGAGATGGATGCCTTCTACGCCCTCCGTCATATTAACATGATTATCCGAGATGGAGCGCAATGTGGTTTGCCATCTGCTTTACAAACATGGGTCGAATATGACAGACGCAAGTCCGATATGGATCTTAGAAAAGATTTCCAATGCATCAAGACCAAGTTATCGGAAGTCATCGTCGGAAATGTTATCACAACAGGGGGGACCTTCCATTGCTCCGACGAGGTAGATAGGATGTATTATAAAAGAAAACCTTACACATGCACACATACATACTCTATTTTATCCACTTATATCTATCTCCATCTACAGGGTTGCATCAGAGAGAAATCGAAGAACGCCTAAAGTTGCAGAAGGACAACAGGGCGTGGATGACGAAGAAAGACGGCAAACCATTCCCGGCGCCGCTCGCACCGCTCGCTACATGAGATCGTCGTGCTCCGCTTTTGCTCACCGTCAACGCCGAGATGTAATCTATTCGATCCTAGTGTAGGCGGTGAACACTTTATTTGTAACGTGTGCAACGATCGATTAACTTTTGTATATATCTCAACACTTGTGTAAAACTTCGGCACTTTTGTATCAACTTGTGATGAGACATATATTAGTAATGTGTTTGTATATATCTGTGTAAATATGAAATATACATGTATTCTGGTATTATACTGGTATTTGTATTCTGGTAATATACGGGTACAATACGGCACAGTAATTCTGTGGCGCACCCAGAACTATTCTGTGGCGCACCCTATTCTGTGGCGCATGGTGAGTGGGGTGCGCCACAGAATAGTTATTCTGTGGCGCACCAGGCTGGGTGCGCCACAGAATAGCCACTATTCTGTGGCGCACGTAGTGGTGCGCCACAGAATAGCTTATTTAGTGGCGACTATTCTGTGGCGCACCACCCATGCGCCACAGAATAGAAAAATGGTGCGCCACAGAATAGCTTTTCTGTACTAGTGAAGAATAATAGGACTAGAGGTTTTATTCCCCATATCCATGATTAGAAAATCCACAGGCACAAAAGTCATATGTAACTCCACCATAACATCACTTACTTTTCCTAAAGCATGTTTAATAGAGTCATCAGCAAGTGCAAGTTCAATGGAGCATTTTCAAGATTTTTCAATTCAAGCACTTCATATAGTTCTTTAGATAAAACAGAGACACTAGATCCTAGATCAAGTATAGCATGGTGTGTCTCTTTTCCAATAGTTACTAGTACCTTAGGAATCCACATATCCCCAAGCTTAGGTGGTATCATAGCCTCTTGGTTGTACCTAGCAATCTTTTCTTTCAAGACATGATTAGCAATATAAGAACCAAAGCCAGCTTGATTAGTGTTGATGGAAGGATCACTTGCAATTTTTTGTAAAATAGATATTAATTCATGCAAACTACAGTTTTCTAAGTCAAGCAAAGGATCCTTGACTTCACTAAGCATTTTAACTTCCTCAACTTCCTTTTCTCTATTGTATAGGTTGAATATTTCATAACGGTCATCAAAAACATCTTCAGGTACTTGGGCTTTTTCTAAACTTTCTTTAATTCTTACTTCCAAAAGCAAGCCATCAAGTAAATAGTGAGTATTGTTAGCAGCAGTATTCATGAAGGAATCCTCACATTCATTATCCAAAAAGACCCTAGAGGCTTCAGTCAAACCTCTATAAAACACATGCACGAGCATCCAATCTCTAAGACCATGTTCCATTCCAAAAGCTATGCCTCTAAACCTTTCCCATGTTTTCACTAGAGGTTCATCCTCTTCTTGTCTAAAGGTGATAAGTACTTGTCTTAGGTTACAAATCTTTTCAATGGAACAAAATCTTTCAACGAAAGCAACTTTTAAATTAAACCAAGTGCTAAAATTTCCAGGTGGCCATCTTAATATCCAATCTAAGGCTTTTCCACCTAGGGAGTAAGGAAAAAGATTAATTTTAACATTAGCATGGCTCAAGTTTAACATTTTGCACCTTTCATCAAACTTCTTAAGATGTGGTATAGGATCTTCTTTAGGTTTCCCATAAAAACGGTGTTCATAAATCACTTTCACGATATTAGGATCTACAACACATTTCTCAACAGGGATATTCATATCTTGGGGAAAGTTCTTAACACTAAATGGCCAAAAGGTTCGTTTCTCCATTTTAGAAAGTTTTTTTGTATTTTTTTATTTTTTATGCAAAACTGAAAATAAATATGCAAGCGGAATATGATATGCAATGACACTAACAAAACAAATAAATAAATTGTAAGTAAAGATGGATAAGATGGTGCTCACGTAGGTGCAACCTCTCCAAGCTTAGGTGTTAGCACAAGTTGGTGAAGTTAACTTCGTTGTGAGATGAATGCGATGATGCACACCCTTGGATAAATCTCTCAGCTATGATTCCCCGGCAACGGCGCCAGAAAACAGTCTTGATGGCCCTTCAAGAGGTTGATCTACGACGCAAGAAAACACTTTGTTGATCTCCGGTGCGTAGTTACCTACGTCAAAAGTAAATGGGTTAGGTTGAGATTCCAAGTGCAGAGTGTGTAGTAGTGGAAGACTTGTTTTCCCCACGAGGGGTGACTCGAGGGTTTAATATCGAACTCTCGGGGAATCAGTAGTGAAGATATATCTTCTTATCCTTCTTTTGGTTATCTACAAAACAAAGTTAAATGTTTTGGTCCTCAACCTCACCTGTGGTTGTCAAGCACAAGGTGTAAGAATGATATCAAGATAGTTATGCAATGCAAACAGGAAATAAATATGCAATGGTGGTAGATGCAATGGTAAATGATATTTTTGGGTTTTTTAATGATGTATGCAAGATGAAAAGTATTTTTGTATTTTCGGATTTAATGATGGCTGAAAATAGAAAAGTGGTATATGGTGTTGGAAAGGTGTTTCTTATGATTAAAAATGGACGGGGTTCATGGTTTCACAAATGCACTCCCTCTTTATAAAGTGACAGACAATGGAACACACACAGAATTAACATATGAGATGGCAACACAAAGTTTCATAACAAGTTACTTAGATATATGGGCATCACGTCCTAACATAGAGACCTTTTGGTTATTAGTCTCTCTTATACTCCACCAAGATGCGAACCAAATCATAACACCTGTCGTGGGGTTAACACGGCAGATGTTACCATAGGGTAACTTGATGATTGGGGCAAGGCGCCTTGGTCATTCAGGAGATTGTCACGCTCGTTGGGGAAAAAGGGTTTACCCAGGTTCAGCCTCTCCATAGGAGATAAAGACCTACTTCCTGCTTCTATGTTATTGATCTCGAGGTCTCGATAACTCGGCTACGACAACAGAGCCGAGTTACGAGACAGGTTACAAGGGTTTCGCTTGATAGCGGTGATATCGAACTAGGGTTGAAACTTAGAGCTTGAGACTTGTCTATCTATGTTCTGGGAGCCCGTTTATATAGACGTCGGGTCTCCCGAACTTACAATGAGTACCGAGTTACATACGAGCCCGGAGTCCTACTCTAGGTTCTTCTAGACCTTCCGTAGCCTCCAAGTCACCCGGTTTCTTCCTTCACTCGGACTCCAGTTCTTCTAGGTCCTTCCTTCCAGGGACGAGTCATGTTAGGCCTATTGGCCCAACTATAACCCGGCCCATATCTTGTACACATCACTCGGACCAAGCCTCAGGCCGTCCGACTGATTCTTCCTTGGTCATGAGTATACCGGGTTATTATCCCCCCAACAGTAGTCCCCAAGTTTGACTTGCATAAGCTCATCTGTTGCTTCACTTGATAATCTTGATCTTGATTTGATTACTCAAGGGTAGCTGCTGATGGGATTATCCGAGTTAAACTCTTGAAAACAAAATAAAGATCATTAACACTGAATGGCCGGGTTACATTTCAGACCAGCTCCTTTTGGCGGTTCTCTTATAACCCGGCTTTTCTCTCGCACTTAACCCTCTAGTCAACGACCAGGGAACATTCTCTGACACATTCTCTCGTATCTTTGACCCATAATCAAAACGGAATCTTATCTCCTCATTTCACGCTCCTAGGGTTTCACCCCAGGGCTATAAATAGTGGACCACGGTAAAAAGGGTTTCACTTTCCCCATTCACCGCGCCCTTCATCTTCAACCTCAGTCTTTCTCTCTCCTCGAGCTAGGGTTAGGGTTCCTCCAAGCTTGCCGCGCCGCCGCCGGCCATCAAAGCTCCGCATTGCAGCAACCAAACGCCGGGGAATCTGCTCCGCGCCAGATCTCCACAAGCTCTGGTAAATTTTTCACTCAAGCTCCATACGCCTTTTCAATCGGAACTCGAAGTCTTGGTTTGATTCCTTTCAATATTTCCTGATTAATCCTTTCTACCTGCCCGTTGGCCTGTGGATGTGCCACCGAAGCAAGGTCTAATCTGATTCCCTTCTCTTTGCAGAATATCTCTGTTTCACCGAGTGACATGTTGGTCCCATTATCTGTGATGATACTGTGAGGATACCAAACCGACTGATAATTTTCTTCAGAAACGTGACATTTTTGGAAGCATCACAACTTGTAACTGGCTCCACTTCAACCCACTTAGTGAACTTATCAACAGCCACCAAGAGATGAGTTTTCTTGCACGATGTCATCTGGAAAGGTCCCATCATATCAAGACCCCAAACTGCGAACGGCCAGGTGATTGGTATTGTCCTCAATTCCTGTGCCGGCACATGCTCCTGTCTTGCATATCTTTGACATCCATCACATGTCCTCACAATCTGCTCTGCATCCTTGAAAGTTGTAAGCCAAAAGAATCCATGCCTAAATGCCTTGGCCACCAGAGACCTAGATGAAGCATGATGAACACAGTCCCCAGCATGTATCTCTTGCAAAATTTGCCTTCCTTCGACTGATGAAACACATCGCTGATAAACTCCAGAAACATTGCGCTTGTACAACTCACCATCAATTACTGCATAGCCGAGTGATCTTCTGACAATTTGTCGCGCCATAACTTCATTACTCGGCAAAATCTTCCTTATCATATAATCCAGATATGGTTCAGTCCACTCAGGAATCTCATGCAACGCTGCTACTAACTCGGAATCTTGATCTGGACTATCATCTTCCTCTTCACCTAGAAGTTGGACTGATGGCTTCCATAACTCATCCAGGAACACATTAGGTGGAACTGGCTCTCTACGTGACCCCAATCTTGACAAAGCATCTGCTGCCTCGTTTTTCCTTCTATCAATATGATCCACCTGGAATCCTGAAAAGAATCCAGCTGCTTCATCAACAGCCCTTCTGTAAGCCGCCATCTTCTCATCTTTCCTGTCCCAAGTCCCAGAAACTTGCTGCGCTACAAGATCCGAGTCACCAAAACACATGATCCTTTTGATGTTCATCTCCTTGGCAATGCGCAAACCATGTAACAAAGCTTCGTACTCGGCAATATTATTGGTGCAATCGAAATGAATCTGAAGAACATAACTCATCTTATCCCCTTTGGGTGAGGTGAGAACCACTCCTGCTCCTGATCCCTCATACTGCTTGGATCCATCAAAATGCATAACCCATGACTTATAACTCGGCGCCTTGGGTGGTGCCGTGCTTAACTCGGTCCAATCATTGACAAAATCAATCAAGGCTTGTGACTTAATCGCTGTGCGAGGCTCATACTTGATGTGATAATCACTCATCTCAATCGCCCACTTGGCAATTCTTCCAGTAGCTTCAGTATTGCACACAATGTCTGCCAATGGTGCTCCACTTACCACTGTAATGGGGTGTTCTTGAAAGTAATGCTTCAACTTCCGACTGGCCATGAAAACGCCAAAAACTAACTTCTGCCACTGGGATACCTCTGTTTAGCCGAAGTCAAAACCTCACTGACATAATAAACCGGCCTTTGAACCAGATGCTCCTTTCCTTCTTCCTTTCGCTCTACCACAATAACTACACTAACTGCTCGGGAATTCGCAGCTATGTACAACAGCATGGGCTCCTTTGGAGCTGGAGCAGCTAAGATTGGTGCTTTCGATAATGTTCCTTCAATGCCTCCAGGGCTTTATCAGCTTCCTCATCCCAAACAAATTTATCTGACTTCCTCAAGAGTCGGTATAGGGAATTGCTTTCTCTCCCAGTCGGGATATGAACCTACTCAACGCAGCCACGCAGCCCGTAATCTTCTGGACTTCCTTCAATTCAGTCGGCTTCCCCAACCTATTGATTGCTGCTATCTTTTCCGGGTTTGCTTCAATCCCACGCTCGGACACAATAAAGCCGAGTAATTTTCTGATGGAACTCCAAACACACACTTTTTTGGGTTAAGCTTCATCTGAAACCTCCTTAAGTTAGCAAAAGTTTCTCTCAAATCATCGATAAATATCTCAGCTTTCTTTGTCTTGATCACCACATCATCAACGTACGCATGCACGTTCCGATCTATCTGCTTCTCAAAACAACTCTGGATGCACCTCTGATAAGTTGCTCCAGCATTCTTCAGTCCAAATGTCATGTTCTTGTAACAAAAAGCTCCAAATGGGGTGATAAATGATGTCTTCTCCCAATCCTCCTCTGCAAGCTTGATTTGATGGTATCCTGAATATGCATCCAGGAAACACAAAAGATCACTACCTGTCACAGCATCTATGATTTGATCAATCCTTGGTAACGCAAACGGATCCTTCGGACAATGCTTGTTCAAACTTGTGAAATCAATACACATCCTCCACTCATTGTTCTTTTTCAACACTAAAACCGGGTTAGCCAACCACTTTGGATGTAACACTTCCATAATGAATCCTACGGCGAGTAAACGAGCTATCTCTTCTCCTACAATCCTTCTTCTTTCCTCATTCAATCTGCGCAATCCCTGCTTAATCGGTCTTGCTTTAGGATCAACATGTAAGCGGTGCTCAGCGAATTCAGTCGGTATGCCTGGCATGTCACTAGGTTTCCATGCAAAGACATCCTGATTCTCACGGATGAATTCGATGAGCACGCTTTCCTATTTGTCACTCAGATTTGACCCGATAGAGAACTGTTTGGACGAATCACCGGCACGAAGTCAATCATCTTGGTATCCTGAGCCGCTTTGAATTTCGCCCTCTCTTCGGTCATTGGTTTCTTCAAAATTGTCCCATCATCCGGATTTGTGGTAGCTTTGTAGTAATTCAACTCCTCTTCCGCACAGGCTTGTTCTGCCATAACAGCATCACCTTGCTCACATTGTAACGCCAACTCACGACTGCCATTGACTGTGATAATACCTTTTGGACCTGGCATCTTCATCTTTAAGTACACATAACACGGCCTCGCCATGAATCTAGCAAAAACGTTACGGCCAAAGAGAGCATGATAGGGGCTCTTCAATTTGACCACCTCAAAACAAATCATCTCAGACCTGAAATTATCGTTTGATTCTCCAAACGCGACCTCCAATGTTATTGTTCCCTCTGGTCTTGCTGACTTTCAGGGACAATCTATTATATTATTAAAACAACAAACAACCAATGGCTCAGATTAAACAATAATATAACAACAGAAAAGAACGGCTCAGATTATGTTACGTAACGCTTGAGCCACAAGTCCAACCGAACGCTACAAAAAGGAAGTCGATCTGTCGTTTGTACTAGGTACAATCGATCACGTCTGCCTATGGGTACAGCCTTCACGCAAAGTCAGCCTCCGAGACGTAACAAATATGAATCCTATTACGTGAAGATTGGAAACACCACGAGGATATATAGGAAACTCCTAATTGATGCCTCTTCAACAAGAGGAACCTTGCGGATATTTCTACAGCCTGCGCAGGTTTTGGACGATGGATGTCGACGGTTTGGTCTGGATTCACAGCGGCGATCTGGTGATGGTCCGTGTCCTCAGCCCAGCATAATGTCTTCGGTGAGCTCGAGGCGACAACGCATATGACGCCGGCGAAGTTAGCTCCAAAGGACGACGGCGATCTCGCGTAGACAAACACCAAAGGTGCCCTTCTACCTCAATGTCTTCGAGGAGTACATATGGCGATATTGATCTGGAGGGCACCAACGACGTCTGAAGCCCAACGACGGTTTGGATCCGTGGTGACATGCCGACCCCAAGAACCAAAAAACGGTGCGGCGATTCACAGTAGAAAATTTGGTGATCCGGCATGCAGTTTGCATCAGCTAGGCATGATTGTTTTATGATGATTCAAGCAGGTCACGTCATCTCCTCATGCACAGGCCCGCCTTCTAATGCATTTGCATCCAGACGATTAGGAGTGAAGCCTGAAGGCACATATTCAAGAACTGAAGAAGTTTTTTTTGCGGGTGGTATGCAAGAACTTGAAGATGCATGTGGAGTACACAAAGTAATTATCTACAGGTACGAAGTCGACACATGACCTATCAAGATAAAGAAGCACCGCAGTTAATTACGTGAGTCTATCCATCAGCTATTCATGTACGAAAAGAAGGCATCCTACATGAAAACATACCGTCTTCAGAAAAAAGAGAAGAGTATATGTCGATTTCTCTCGGCGGCCTTCCTCCTCGATTTGGCGACGCAACGAGTTGAATCTGCTATCCATCTGAGTGTTTACCCATCCTCCGGTTGGAACAGGACGTGCATGGTGGAGAAGCTGCCGCTGCCTTCCCCGTCGCGTCTTGACCGCATCGAATAGACTTCACGGCGCAGCCAGCGGCAGCAACGGACGAAGTTTCCGCAGTTCACATCAGTGTGTGCATCTATCCGCGGACGGAAGAGGTCACTTCCCGTGTATCCATGTGCTGACTCCGTCTGAAAATCTGAGACACAAATGCTTTGGAATCGATATATATGTTGTCCTTCTAGACACATCTTTTTAGGGGACTTCTAGGATCATGATCTGATTTAAAACAGTGTTGCTTTTCGTGGTATGTGTCGCTGGTATTGTTAATCTCGATCTGTTCTCAGTTGAGTTCCAGATATGTTCATATGTTGGTATGATTCAATTGTTATTGCCGGCAACAGTTTAAAAAAATATTGTTTTCCCGTTTTTTAGTTTTGTTGCAAACCACTTCTAACTGTATTAATTTTCTTTCACATTGCTCTGCAGGTTACTGCTCACACATTAGTTTCGCAATGCTCCGATAATTTTGGTTCCTCCCGTGTCAATGAAGATGGATGTTTATTTCAGATTGTCTGACCTATCGCTTCTGGGATCATGATCTGATGTAAAACAATATTGATTTTCCTGGTATGTGTCGTTTGTAGTGTAATCTCGATCTCTTATCAGTTTCATTCCAAATATGATCGTATGTTGGCACGCACGATGCAATTGTTATTGCCGACAGCGGTTCTAAAAAAATATTGTTCTCCAGTGTTTAGTTTTGTTGCAACCACTTCTAACTGTATCAATTAATTTTCTTTCACATTGCGCTGCAGGTTACTGCTCAAACATTAGTTTCGCACCACTTGGAAAATGTTGGTTCCTTCCGTGCCAATGAAGATGGATGTTTATTTAAGATTATCCGACCTATATTGCTAGCCAGCAGATGAGCTCCGCATAACCAACAAACTTATTGTAAGCTACTCCCTCCGTGCATAAAAGCATGTCATAACTTTGTCTAAACATGCATGCATATTTAGACATAATTTAGTGTGTAGATACATGCATGTTTAGACAAAGTTGAGACATCTTTTTATGGACGGAGGGAGTACAGTTTTTTTCCGACGAGCGTTGCTTTGCAATATACAAGTCTAACCTTATATTTCAACCGGTCTAGCTCTTTTAGTTCTTGACACCTTTTAGGTAAATATCTCCTCCAAGTTTTTGCAAGAAGGTAACGACTCTTCGGGGTGGCCGGCGTCGTCGTTTTGCAGTTCTGCATCTTCCCCTCCATGGCGTCGTCTGCGGCGGCGCCCCAAAGGTGCAGGTGCTTCCCCGTCCTGCCGCTGCTTCTTCTGGCCTCGGCGGCGGGCGGGTGGTGAGTGGGTGCATGGCCGGAGCTGGTGGTGGAGGTGCGAGGCGACTGCGGCGTGGTGGTGTGGCGTGTGGGAGGGGGATCGGCGGCGCAGGCCGGGATCCGGGGCAGGTGAGGCTTGGGCCACGGCCCCGGCCGATGTGCTACAACCGTCTCAGATCCAGCTCGCTGGAGCTGGTGGATGACGCGGCTCAGCGACGCCTTCGGGCTAGGAGCCCCTCTGCTCCATGGATGCGAGCTCCGGCGGGAGTTCGACGAGGCGACGACGGCGTGGTGCTGCAGTGTCAGCTCTCTGTATTCTCCTTTTTTTCTTGCTTGTAGTCCGACTGTGTACTGTATCCTTCTAGTATGAATACAAGTATGGAAAATTCAAAAAAAGAAGGTAACGACTCCTCCATCAATGAACTTGGAAGGTAATTTATGTCTTTGAGTTGACCAATTATTTTAGGATACGGAACTGAGTCATATATACAATATAATTGTCCCGTTGCATAGTCATGTGATTTGCTTAATATTTGGACTCTGAGAACTCTTTCGTAAGGCTCCATTGCTTGCTTCTATTGGCGTGTGCGAGGGAGATGTGTCTGAAGTGTTGTTACAAAGCTAAGGATACCCACACTAATTTAATCCACACATGTTAGCTCTTCCATGGATTGCATTATTACTATACGCAGTGGCATGCCATTTCCTAGACATTATTTAGTGCTTGAAACGTTAGAACTGTCATATATGAAGCAAAATAAGTTGGTTGGTAAAATAACCCAGTTGTTTATATTAAAGGATGGATTGATAGTATAATCTTTTCTGGTGGATTGAGATTCTCTTACCCCTACTTCTTACTATTTGTTACCGGATGCGAACAGCTATTAGGTATCTGCACATATGAACTGAACAATGTTAATATATTTGCACATGAATGGCAGTATTGCATAACTGTTTCCATCCACTGACAGATATCGACTTGCATGTTATTGCATGCATTTTCCCTTCCTTCTAAGGCTATACATAATTGCTTATAAAGTGATCCATAAATTTGGACATGCAGACAAAATTCAGATACATCTCTAGCCAAATGTTCTCAACCCTCATTTACATATGCAAAATCCAAACTTCATGTTATTATTCTGCTTCTGATATATATTTACCTCTGTTTCTGAAATTATTTCCTCTGATATCACTTATTTTGCAAAACAGGTTTGCTTTTCTGATTTAAATATTTTACCACAGAGGTTACTATATAGTGTGATAAACATCATGATCCTAGAAGAAAAGGAGCGTGGACATTCAACCCTCTAAAATTAGCAGAATGAGATACCAACGATTGAGATCTATGGACTTGACAACGAAGGAAACATACGTGGGCTGTGCACATAAAAAGTTGAGGAACGTGTGCAATAGAAATACTACTTCGTGCAAGCCAAAGGAATCGTACTCACCAAGAACTTTACTCCTTGATTGGTCTAAAGATAAGAACCCTTACTCCATATTTTTTGGAGCATCTCTTTGCCCAGACAAGACGTCATATCTCTGGATTTTATCTGTATGGCTGTAAGGGTCCTCTTCAACGACAAAGCATAAGCGATTCCAGCCTGCAAGTTTTGCACGAAGGAGAAATCGGGTATTTAAATTGATTTTGTAGCTTCCTGTGTCACTTGCAACGGCCCAGCATTAAACCTTCGACGAGCTCCAAGCGAGGCGGTCTCACGCAGACGAATCTTATGATGGCGATCTCATGCCAACGAGCTTAACGAACATACAAGGATCCCTGAGTTTACGGCAATCCTATATGGCGATATGATTTGACGACTAGCGACAATATCGCGAAGGCCTGGATGATTTGGATCTATGGCGACCACAAGGATCAACAAAGGCATGATGGTTGTAGAGGATTTGTCTACCAAGATGTCAACGATGATTGTATCTGTTGGGGGTTCTGATTATTTTTTGGTTGCACGTTTAAGTCCAATTTAGAGTTCAGATGCATAATACAAATTATTCGAACTGACTGCAATGCATTAAGTTGATTCCAATTGGTTTCGCCTCATGCATTTGTAACCACGTGATTTGATGAAGATTTTAGGCATACACATGTAAGAGCCAGCAGATGCATTGTATCGAAGAAATAGTAAATAGCTTCAGGTAAGTGGTAAGTCAGCCCATAAGACGACGAAGGATGAATCACCACACTCACTCAGCCCATAAGACGATTGAGGATGAAAGAAGCACCACACCCGAGTCTATGATATATGTCCCAACTATTATACATTGAAACAATCGACATGAAACTACATTCCAGAGTATCAAGCATCAAAATGCACACCCCCAGCATGGTGCGAATATATGAATCTATTACCGTCTAAAAAATTATATATCAAACGATTGATAAAACAAAAGAGATAATATTATCCACATCCGTTGAAATATTTATTAGTTCAGTCTGAGACCATGCATATAGTTGACAGATCAAACAAATCCAAACACAACCTAACCGATCTAGCCGCGCAAATGCGCGGGCCAATCAGCTAGTACCATGAAAGATAGTACCAGAGGGGTGAAGCTGCTTGGCTGTGAAACCCATCCGGATGAATGTATCCCACTACAGAATGTTGATGCTACTACCTCCATCCATAAGAATCTTCTGTAAAATATAACCCGAAACCTGAGGTGCAACAACTAAAGCCAACGCTCCAGGTGACCAAGTGATCGGATACTCGGACCACTTCAAATATCTCGGAACCGCGGGAAGAACGGCGTTGACAACTCTCTTCTTCAATTTCTGATCTCTCCGACAAGTGCTGGAAACTGTAATATGATACTGTCCTCGATTTAACTCTTTGGGGTTTTGCTGGAAACCTAACCCGGTTGGCCCGTTATCCAGGCCGGGTGGTCCTCCATTATTTCCTCCAACTTGTGGTCCGTTGGCCGGGTTATTTCCATTACCCGCCTTGGGCCATTTCCTCCCATGTTCATCCTGGCAAACCCCTCGTTCTTCCATCTCTGAAGATCAACACACTGGGCCAAAGAGTGATTTGCCGGTTTACCGTTCCTACTATGACGTGGACACGGCATGTTGAATGCTTCCTGGGGGTTAGCCGGTCCTCGGAAATTTCCCCTGTAATTGCCATTGTTGTTATTGCCTCGATAATTGTCATCTCGCCGCTGAAACTTGTTATACCCGGTGTTTGTGTTTGCCACCAAGTCTGATCCACCATCATGCTGCCTTTTGGAGTTATTCCCATTGTTACCATTGTGATTATTGTTCCCATTGTTGTTGTTACCGTTGTTGTTGTGGTTCTTTCCTCCGTTGTTGACGTTTCCTTTTCCCTTATCTTCATCATCATCCCGGGTCTTGTCTGTGGATGCGTGCTTATGAGCCGCTTCCATCAGCTGTCCCATGGTGATGGTTTCTGCTTCGCCAGTGGCCCTCAGTCGACCCATCTTCTGAATTACCGGGTCATATCTGCAGGTTTTCTCCATCGACGACACGGCCGCAGCTGGTGTAATTCCCTTTGATGAGTGAATGATGGCTGTGACCCGGCGCATCCAGTGACGCGCCGACTCGCCTTTCTTCTGGAAACATCGCTCCAAATCTTCTATAGTGAACAACTTCTCACACGTGCCCTTGAAATTCTTGACAAATAATGCCTTCAACTCATCACAAGAATTGATAGATTTCTCGGGTAATCCATTGAACCATAACTTTGCTGCTCCTTCACTCATCATCAGGTACATGTATCTCGCGCACAAGTTGGCGGTGGCATTGCGAATACTCATCGCCATCTCGTAACTGCTGAGCCATGTTTCTGGATCCATGCTGGGGTCATAATTTGTCACCTTGCATGGCTCTTTAAACTTTTCGGGAAAAGGTTCGCTCTTAATAGCATCTGAAAGACATTTAGTTCCAACCGGGTTAAGTAATGAAGAAACTAACGGCAAACCTGACCCGGTATTTGGTGCGTGGCCCATCACTCCTGCTTCAGGTTGTCCTCCGGCTCCTTCGGCGACACCTAAAGCCGGGTTTGCGCTCGCCGCACGCCGTGCTCTTGAACTGTTGACAATTGCTTGGGCCACAGACTGGGCCGGGGCCGGCTGATGCGGCCTCGGTGCCGACTGATTCTGGGCTGGCCTCTGCTGATGTCCGAACGCTGAGGCTGCGGCGCCGGGTGACCTTGATTCTGCTGTCCGTTCCTGACGCCTGATCCGGCTGGCCTCGGTGTTTCTCCGTGATGACTCCGGTTAGCTCGGCTATTGTATGGTGTTGAATGTAACACTCCATTCTTATCCGGCATGTTTCCCTGCTGCGTGATCGCGGTTTTCAACATCTCAATTGCCCTGCGTGCTTCGTCTCCCTGTGGTGATTGATCAATCGGCATGCGGCATAATGCTAATGTTGCTGCGTACACGTTATCAGCCGGATTTGAGTAGTGACCACTGGGCGTGTGGAACCGATCTGCTGGTGGTGGCATATCACCCGCAGCCGCTGTGTTCTGATTTTGCTGAGCTCTGGCCCGAGTGTTGGGTGGCACCCCGTTTCCTCCCTGATTTTCTCTAACCATGATAGCATGCCCAATTCCAACCGGCTCTGGCTCAGGCCGAGTGACATTGGGAGCTCCGTTTGGTGATGCAAAGTTCAAATCTTTTTGGATATAAGGTCATGCCTGGCATCACCGGGTCTCGTGCCTCCTCTGATGTACTGCTGTAAGATCTTCATGACAATTCTGCACTGTTATCCTTTCTTGCTCCACACGAGCTCGATCCCGTTCTATCTCTTGTTGTTCATCAAACATGCGCTGCTGCTCCGCCAATAAAGCCTTCTGTTGATTCTCCAGCGTGATTCGTAACGTATCCAATTACTGCGCCCGGGTTGCTGCATTATCTGGTGTGATTGGGGTGGTAACTATTGCTGCGTCAAAGTCCAAGGGCCTAAAAACTGGTGGGATTTCCATCACAACCGGATGTCCCGAGCCTTCACCCGGTTGAAAGGTCGTGAGACGCTGAATTCTTTCTCTGTTTTCTCTGGCCGCACGCGTGGCGTCGTCCTCGCTCACTGAAGTTTCTGTCCCATCATTGTGGTTCCTCAGGTGTACACCACAGCGTTTCATGGTCCTTGGCTCCGACTCATAATCTTCCTCATCAGCCACGTATCCAAATCTCTCGTCAAACAACGGTAAGATCGATTCAGTATCTGTATCCAAATCTTCCTCACGTCGGTACTCCGGCTCGCAAGCCTGGATGTCCGACTGATGTTCGAAACCTCCTGTTCCGGCTGACTCTTCTCCATCAGATTGGACGATGGTGGCTGCCCCTGAAACGGAGTCGCACATAACCTCGTCATCAATTTGCTGAATTGCATTAACCATACCTACGAAGACGTGGATCCGACCGAACGGGATCACCCGGCCGGTATCCAGCAGATCTGCTTCTTCTTTCCAGCCGGAATCATCGACGATGCGGTTTCCGCGCTGATCCATCCTGACTTCGCCGATCGCGAGGTTCTCCATCCCTCGCAGAGCTTCTCCCTTGATGAGGACAGCTTTGGTCGCAGGCCCCACGGTGGCGCCAACTGTCGTGGGGTTAACACGGCAGATGTTACCATAGGGTAACTTGATGAGTGGGGCAAGGTGCCTTGGTCCTTCAGGAGATTGTCACGCTCGTTGGGGAAAAAGGGTTTACCCAGGTTCAGCCTCTCCATAGGAGATAAAGACCTACTTCCTGCTTCTATGTTATTGATCTCGAGGTCTCGATAACTCGACTACGACAACAGAGCCGGGTTACGAGACAGGTTACAAGGGTTTTGCTTGATAGCGGTGATATCGAACTAGGGTTGAAACTTAAGCTTGAGACTTGTCTATCTATGTTCTGGGAGCCCGTTTATATAGACGCCGGGTCTCCAAACTTACAATGAATACCGAGTTACATACGAGCCCGGAGTCCTACTCTAGGTTCTTCTAGACCTTCCGTAGCCTCCAAGTCACCCGTTTCTTCCTTCACTCGGACTCCAGTTCTTCTAGGTCCTTCCTTCCAGGGACGAGTCATGTTAGGCCTATTGGCCCAACTATAACCCGGCCCATATCTTGTACACATCACTCGGACCAAGCCTCGGGCCGTCCGACTGATTCTTCCTTGGTCATGAGTATACCGGGTTATTATGCCCCCAACAACACCTCAGTAATTAAGATGACTCAGAGTATAGCAATAAGTTTCATGATATGAAGTGAAAATAAGAACATGCTGGATCTAGTCACAGGAAGAAGCTTGGTCACCCTCAACCCTTGCAACATGGTATTTTTTTTTATCCCTAGTGAGGTAACAAAGTAAGGTAAACACCCAAGTGGATCGCGATATTACGTTGTCAGCTTACCGCACTCACCACTCCCCGTTACTCCAACTAATGCACACGTTCCCCCACACACACTCTCATAAATATGCTTGATCATAACAAGTAGACAAGAACGGGGTACATAATATGCATCTATACTCATAACTGAAACAAACATTGCAATCTCAAACATATATTAACTCATAGAAAGATCCACCACATAGGTATTACAAATATGACCGTAATCATGTTCAGCAGTTCATACGGTACTAATTAGTGAAGCTCAAGAGAGGAGAGATACATAAGTTACTTCCACAAACCCATAGTCCAGAGGTGGACTACTCCCTCTTCATCATGGAGACGGTGGAGAAGTTGATGGAGAGGATGGAGACCACACCGGCAGTGCCCCACCGGAGTTTTCCCCCTCCAATCTGCAGCTCCTGATCTCCGTTTCGGTGTTTCTGTGTTTGTGCGGCGCTCCCTTCGCGAAACGCCGGGGACCTTTTTTATAGGCGTTTTTAGGTCAAGACGGAGTCGGTGGACGAAAGATCGACGGCAGCGGAGCCACGAGGGCCAAATGAGTGGGCCCCACGCGGCCACAGTACCTGGCCGCGTGGGCCACCCCTTTTTGCCTTGCGGGCTTCGTTTGCTTGATTCCTTCGCTCCTACGTCTTCTTCCTTCCAAAATAACGAACTCTGTATTTTTCCAGAATTTATGACGACGTTTGGGTCCCTGAAACATAAAAGGAAAGAAATAGGGTTTTCTGCCTGCGCAGGTTAATTCCATAAAAATAGGAAACAATTGATTTATTTCCTAAAATCATTAAATAACAGTAATATAACCCTTATATGATACAAATATGATTGGAATATGTGTGATATAGTGCAAAGTTCATGTATGCATTTTACATGCATCACATGCTCATCTGGACTGAGTAGAGCAAGTTGTTGCAGTTTCTGCTGTGCTTCATGATCAGTTGCATAAGTGTTTAACACTTCCTGAATCCAAGCTGGCTGTGCTATTGATATAGCATTCAAATCCAGGACATGTGCAACCCTGGACAATGAATCAGCCGTTGTGTTCTCACTGCCCTTCTTGTATACAATTTTAAACTGAAGACCCATTAGTCGTGTCATAGCCTTCTTCTGCAAGGGTGAATGCAAGATCTGATCATCTAAGAATGTCAGACTCTGATGATCCGTTTTGATGACGAACTCCCCTCTTTGTAGATAAGGTCTCCATCGTTCCACCGCCATGATTAGTGCTAGAAACTCTTTTTCGTATATTGAGAGAGATTTGTGCTTTACACTAAGTGCCTTGCTCAGAAATGCAATGGGTCGCCCTTCCTACATCAGAACTGCTCCAACACCTGTGTCACATGCGTCAGTCTCCAGAATGAAGGGTTTGGTGAAATCCGGCAATTTCAAGACTGGAGTAGAAGCCATAGCTTTTTTCAGAAGTATAAATGCTTCCTCAGCTTCAGGAGACCACAGGAAACTCTTTGTCTTTAGTAAGTTTGTCAGTGGTTTTGCAATGATGCCGTAGTACTGCACAAATTTTCTATAGTACCCTGTAAATCCAAGTATGCCTCGCAATTCTGTTAATGAAGTTGGTCTAGGCCATGCCACCATGGCTGCAGTTTTGCTAGGGTCTGTGGCAACTCCTTCACGAGAGACAATATGTCCCAGATACTCTAGCTCTGTTTGAGCAAAAGAACACTTAGTTGGTTTAACAAACAACTCATTATCAGCCAGTAGTTGAAGAACTTGTCTCAGGTGATCAGCATGTTTCTCTAGAGATGCATTGTACACCAAAATGTCGTCCATGAATACTAGAGCAAATTTACGCAAACATGGTTTAAGGACTTCATTCATCACACACTGAAAAGTTGCCGGAGCGTTCGACAGCCCAAATGGCATGACTCTGAACTGATAGTTGAAAGGACAAGGATGTCGCCTAGAGGGGGGGGGGGTGAATAGGCGATTTAAAACTTTTCCGGTTTAGGCTTGAAAATTGCGGAATAAAACTATGTGTTTAAATTAACAAGCCAACAAACTAAATAAACTAGGCTCACCTATGTGCACCAACAACTTATGCTAAGCAAGACAAGCAACAAGGTGATAGCAAGATAGAATACTTCAAGCACGAAGGCTATCACAATGTAAAGTGCATAAGTAAATAGCTCGGGTATAGAAATAGCCGAGGCACGCGGAGACGAGGATGTATTCCCGAGTTCCTCCTTTTTAGGGGAGTACGTCTCGTTGGAGAGGTGTGAACCAACACAATGGTTCAACAACCACAAAGGTTTCACCTTCTTCTCCGATGAACCACACCACAAAGGTTTGGTTCACCTTCCACTATCGGAATCCTTCGAGTCGGAAATCCGAAGCCTTTCAACAACGATCTGGGGCACAACCCACAATGGGATTGGGGCTCCCGAACAGCTACAAGTGACCACACAAGGGTCTCAACCACCACACGGGCGTCTAGGGTCCAAAGACCCAAGAGTAACAAGTTCACAAGCTTTCAACTTCCACGAATCCTCGTGGAGAGCACAAACCGATGCAACAAAGCAATGGCAAGAGCACAAGTGCTCAAATCCTTCACTCTCAAATCCCTCCACAAGCAACTAATGCTTATGGGGGGAGAAGAGAGGAAGAACAATGAAGAACACAACAAATGGAACTTCAAGAACTAGATCGAAAGGGTTCCACTCACTTAGAGGAGAAATGGATCGGTGGAAATGTAGATCTAGGTCTCCTCCTTCAATCCTCCAAAGATCAACGAGTTTGGGTGGAGGGATTGGGAGTAATCGAAGAAATGAGCTTTCAACAATGGAGGAGAGAGGAAAAACGTGCTCAAGTACTTAGGAAACATTGGGGAAGAAAGGCCTTAAAAAGGTGCCCGAAAATCTGCCCGTTGGGCTGTTTTTCGGCCCGGGGCGGTACTACCGGGCTTGACCCGGTACTACCGGGTCACAACCGGGCCACTACCGGGTTAAAAACCGCTCGAAACCAGTACCAAACACGCGATCCGGTAGTAGATGCGGTAGTAGAGGCGGTACTACCGCGCGTGTAAAATGCAGAAAAACACCGACACCAAAACGAGCAAAACTTGCGCATACGAACTCCGTTTTTGATGATCTTGGGCTCGTTGGAATCGCAACGAAGAGCTTTACAGATCATGCAGAGAAACATCATAGTCAACAATGGAGGATAAAACCAAATGGGGAAAGGTTAGACCTCTCGATAAAAGAACAACCGATAAAACCTCCAAACCAAAACCGCAATATGTTTTCATCCGGACTCCGTTTTCTATGATCTTGGGCTTATTTCGAAGATACTCACAAGCACAACAAGATTATGCATATACACATCATAGTCCATCATGTGAGGAGGAAACCACAAGTGGAGAGTTTGACCTCTCTTAGAAAAGACAAACCGGTAAAACCTCCAACATCAAAAACGCAATAAGATATTCAATGAAATCCGTTTTTGATGAATTAGAGCTTGGTATGGAGATGAACACAAGCTCTAAATCTCACATGGATAAAAGCCAAATAAGAACCAAGAAAGATGATATGCCAAGTATGCAAAGGTTTGAGCTCTCCACAAAGATGCGATCAAGTTACTCACTTGAGAGCCCCTCTTGATAGTACGCCGTCTATCCTATAACCCGGTCTCCCACTAACACCACGAGACCGGTAAAATAGAAACCTATCAAGATCATACCTTTGCCTTGCGCATTCCACTTGAGCTAGATGATGACGATCTTGACTCTCTCAAGTTGGAACACCTTTCTTGATTGTGCTTGCTAGCACATGCTTGATGAAGACTTCTCCAAATGCTCCCCCATACCATTATGGGAGAGCCTCGCTAAGCTCCGTCTTCATGAATCCACTTGCGCTTCATATTCTTCTCTTGATATAGATGATGGCTTGGAGATAAACATGAAGTTCACTCAATCTTCTTTTCCAAGCCATGCTTGCAATAAGCTCAACTCTTCACATGACCATTCTTCATATAAACCCTTGGATAACCTTGGTCATCATGTAATCTTCTAGAGTCCAACACATGAACTCCAATCTTTTCATGGACAAGATCTACAAGATATCTCAATGCAAACATTAGTCCATAAGGATTGTCATTAATTACCAAAACCACGCATGGGGCAACACATGCACTTTCAATCTCCCCCATTTTGGTAATTGATGACAATCCCTTTTACGAGGGTTTATATAATGAATTAAGCAACCATGCAACACAAAGAGCAAGGATGCAAGAGCATGAAAGGCAAATGCTTAAGAACGAAACTAAAGCATAAAACCAAATTCCCTTAAACCCTCTAAACTTCTCCCCCATTGGCATCGATTGCCGAAATGGGAGGAAAAATTTAGAAGGCCAATATAGTAAGAGCTCCCCCATAATGTGTGCATTTCTCATAATATGAGTGAAATCAAATGCACATATCCAATGACGAATAGTTGGAAGGAGATCAAACTATATTGAGGATCCAAAGATTGCAAAAGAAAACAAATTGAAAGATACTTCGACAAAAGAAGTAACCAATCAAAGGATCCGAAAAACCAATTGAACATAAGAAGATATTATGATAAGATCAACCAAGTGTTCTAAAATCAAGAGGGAACTCCCCAAGGTACGTGCACAATAGGATTTGCATTTTAATATGTGTGCACAACATGGAATCCTCACTCCCTCCTAGATAATTTTGAACACAAACAAAGAGTAGCAAATAGGTCCACAAGCTTATTAAGAAAAAAAAACCAAATGAAAAACAAAGCTTGTGCCTTTTAGAAACCACCAAAGAATCAAAAGCAATAAGAGGTGGTCACTAAAGAATTGGAATACCAATTAAAGATGTAACTATTCTCATGTGTATAAGTTTCTAAGTAGACACCAATCACGAAGATATAAGTCCACAAATAAACATGCACACACAAAATAGTACAACGGTGAAGAACATGATATCCAAGAGGAAGTCATAATATACCAATAAGATCATTGCTTAAAAGCATAGCACAAAGCTCAATTTTATCTTAAGGATATAGATGAACTTCCAACACAATCTCATCATAGCATCAAAAATATCCACAAGGGAAAGGTGAAAAATGGGATGCTCCGAGAAAGATAACAAGTATCGCAAAAGGCAAATGATTTTGAAAAGCATCAATATTGCATATGTGAGACATAGAGTAGAAAGTGCTAGATTAACATATGGGATTGATGAATCATGAAAATGATTATATATATTCCCCTTGATATGTAATCATCCCGGCTTGCCCACATTTGCAACAAAGTTGTTTTGCAAGAACCAAATGAATTGCAAAAGAGAGATTCATGCCATGAAACAACCTACACAAGGTTGAAAGCTAGAAAATATGCATGAGGTAGATACTTGTTACCGAGATAGCATTGGTGATGTAGAAGATAAGAGTTCACGATCATCCGAGCTTGGCTCCAATAAGCACATGGTGATAACACCTTCCTTGTAAATGAGACAAGCTTCCAATGCATCCGATGTACCTAAAACAAATTCAAGTACAACATGGTACCCAAACTCATTGGGTCCAAAGTAGTTAGAGCAACTACAATACATAGGACAAACTCCACATAAATATGTGCATATTGATATGAAATTGAATTTCATGCACATCTTAGCCATTTAGGATTTGATGGAGTTTATCCTATATATTGGATCAACGAAAGTAAGCATGCCATAAGATATATATAGTAAATATGCATGCACAAGACTTTCAAGAACCAAAGAGATACAATTTGGACAAAACACCAATTAAACCAAGAAAGCACACACAAGTGTGACAAGAAAAAGAATTGTCCAAATTATATCAAAGACCCAAATCAACACATGATTGAAGATACCACTTTGAAAAGATGCCAAATGAAAGTAAGATACCAATTGATGAAAATATCATCAAGGAATAAACCAAACCCTCTACACTTTCATGATGGCACAAAGTACCAAGACGAAAATGTTTGTCTTCCAAAGAGACACGTCATCGGGATCAAAACCAATTGAAGACAACTAATGTTCAAAAGCATATAGGATTGCTCCCCCAAGATTTGTGCATTATTTATGATCTTGCATTTGAATACAAATGCACACAAATGGGATCATCACTCTCCATACATATTATTCAAACACTAGTCATGTTCAAGGAAAGCAATAAGATGCAAAACCAATTTAAAGAACGGAGTTCTACTCAAAGTAGGATAGCTTCCCAAGAATAGTGCATTATCAAGAAGTATGACTTTTGAATGTCAATGCACAAGAATTGGATCATTGCTTTTCCTAACACAAATTTTGAGTAGAGCAACAAGGATCCAAAAGATACAAGGAAGACAAAGAGAGTTAGATCAAAACAAATCCTTGGCAATAAAATAAGGCAATTCAAAGCAAGAGCCAAAGTGAAGATGGTCTACAAATTTCACCACAATATGAGTATCACTTGTCAAGGACAAGGAGTATATAGAGATATTTCTCGGTGGTATATAGAAATGATATTGAAGACCAATTTCACAACAAATAAGCATATGGCAAAAGATAAGATTTAAAGGCCAAAGCTTAAAAGATAGATATTCTTGATAGCTTCAAGTATTCACGCGATCATGCAAAGCCACTACAAAGAGTAGCTTGAAGCAATCGATTTCCCAAAAGGATATGCGAACATATTTGGGGAAAACCGTACCAAGAATGTCCATCACAAACAAGATCCAAAAGATTGATTAAACAAAATCATTTTACCAAAATGGAACTTGTTTGAGCAACATGCCACATAGGAATAAGATAATGAAGAATATCAATTCTAGGTGGCAATACCTCACATGTTCACATTTTCTAGGTTTGTAATATGCACATAGCTTATTACTCCCCCATAATGTGATAATCCATTTTTTAAAACAAGAGGCAAACAAAACCAACTCGAGAAATTAATGGACATTATAGAATTTGAATTTCTCATGAGCATGACATACCACATAGAGAATAGATAATATTAATATGTCAACACTAAGTGGTATTCCTCATGTACACACATTTTAGGATTGTGAAGTGCACGAAGCATATCACTCCCCAAAATGGATAGTCCATTAATCTCTCAAAAAGAGAGCCAACAAGATAAGATATCAAATAAAAGCAATAAGGCTCAAACAAGTAAATGGTGTGCAAACCAACATACACATACTTGATTACTCAAGATAAGTAAGTAGAGAGCACAACACATACAAAACTAGCAAGGTACAAAACCTAACACATGCAAGGGTGCAAGCAACTTTCAATGTATATATGATTTAAATAAAAGTTACCGCAAGGAGGAACATTGGATATGAGATAGAACAATATAATCCAAATGACTTGCTTGAGAAATATAATTGATGAAGATCCCTTAATTCTTCATGATGTAGCCAAGTCTCCAATGCCCTCCAACAACACCTATTGATCAAGTTTTAGCTTGTTGGGTCCTAAGAGGTTAGTCACAATAGGTTGGCAACCCAAATGGTTCTTTTCTTGACACCACTTTGAGTACCAACATATTTGGCAAACACATTGCCAACCTTATCCTTCCGAAGAGAATAATCATCATCAATAATAATGGGGTTGGATAAGGTACCATTTGTGCATGAAGAAGCAACGTGACCCTTCTCACGGCATAGGTAGCAACATCTACTTCCTCCTCTCTTCTTAGTTGGAGTCTTGACTTGAGGAGGGGTAGCTTGATTCTTCTTGGGAAGAGGCCGTTCTTCAACTTGAGGAACTTGAGGCTTCTTCCCTTGTTGCTTCTCACTAAGAGCCTTCTTCTTCAAAGGGCAAGATCTAACATGGTGCCCTTCAACTTTGCACTTGAAGCAAACAATCTTGGCCGAATCTTTAACTTGTTCTTGGCCCTTTTTCTTCTTGTTGAACTTGGACTTGTTCTTGATATTGGAGTTGAATCCAAGTCCACTCTTGTCATTGGGGCGTCTTTGAACACTCAACATATTGTCAAGTGTAGAATCCCCAACATGACGCTTTTCCAAGTCTTTCTTCAAAGAAGTGACTTGGGCCTTGAGCTCATTTAATTCTCTACATGGTTAGTATCAACAAAAACACTAGAGGAAGTAGAGCTTCATTGTTAGAGCAACAAGGCATAGAAAGTAATTCATCACAAGATGTAGCAACATTGTGAGTGGATGAATTACTAGGACTAGCACATGGCAATAAAGCATTTTAGTCGAAGTTGTGCCTTTGTCCACATGAGGCTCACAAGATGTTACCTTTGTAGTGATAGCCTCATGAGCTAACTTTAGCCTAGCATAGGATGCTAGAAGATCATCATTAGAGCTAGATAGCTTTTCATGACTTTCTTCCAATTTCCTATACTTGCTAGTTAGCAACTCAAGTTGAGCCCTTAGCTCAACATTCTCCTTCAAAATAGATGCTTCACAAGAAGTGGAGTTAGTAGCACAAGCATCATTAACATTAGAAATGGAAGAAGACAACTTGGCAAGCTCATCATTTTAGATAGTTGAGTTTGGAGTTGATCATGAGACTTGATAAGGAGAGAGTGTTCACTTTCTAAAGCCTTGTGGCTTTGTCAAGTCTCTCTATATCCTCAATTAGTCTAGCATTGCCAACACCAAATTCAACTTTTTCCTTTTTAAGCACTTTATATTTAGCAATAGCATGATCTCTTTCCTTAATGATTTTAGCAATAATAAGATCATTTGATTCATCAAGAGATTCAAGTTTCCTCAAGAGACACTCGAAGCTCTTGCTCTTCCTCAAGGGCATTCATTAAGGATGCCTTTTCATCGGCATCCTCTCTCTCAATTTGACATTTCTCGAGAAATTGAGTTTCCAAGTCCTCAATGATTTCCCTACTCTTAATAGCATAAACAATGATTTCACTTAGAGGAGGGATAGCTTTGCTACCTTTGGGGAGAGCACCAAATACCATCTCACCCTTCTTTGTTATGGATTCAACATCCATAAGCGCTCCATGAGAATCCTCATCCACATCATCACAAGATGTAGAGGGTTCCAAAGGTGGAGAAACCTTTGAATCCTTAGCCATAAGGCAAAAATGAGTAGTGGGCAAAGATGGTGAAGAGATACTTGAAGCCATTGAGATCCACGTCTTGTTCCAACAAATGTTGGATTCCTCTACATTGTTAGCCACACAAGAAATAGAGGATATGGAAGTATTGTTTTCATGGCAACAAGACAATGAAGCATATCATCATGAGATTTAGTTAAACAACTATTACATGATATGCAAGGACTATCAACACTAGCATGTAAAACATTTGGAGTGCTAGAAGTGTTTAAGTCCAAAGATAACATTGCAATGAGATAGAGATGAAGTATAGTCAATAGAATATTCACCATCAACAAAGCAATTTCTATCACCACTCACCATATCATTACCTTGTGACAAATCACATGTTGGTGAAGTGGAAGAAGTTGTGAACTCATCACGGCCGGAGGTGGAGGAGAACAATCATCCTCAATAATATTGGACACTTCATATTTATCTTGAAGCTTGGTCCAAAGCTCATGAGCGTTCCGAAAAGGCATGATTGATGCAAGAACTACATCGCTCAAAACACATATGAGACAATTAGATACACGAGTATCGAGATAAGAGTTTTCCTCATCCTCTAAAGATAACTTTTGGGAATCCTTTGGAGGAGAAAAACCCATATCTACAATTCTCTTAAAATTTGGGTTATGTCCCTAAGAAGGTTAAGCATGCGAATTTTCCAAACATCATAATTTGTGCCATCGAATATAAGAGTGGGATCGTGCACTAATTCTCTATACGACATCTTTACTCTCTAGGCGGTAAAGCCCAAAAAGAGAGCCCAGGCTCTGATACCAATTGAAAGGACAAGGATGTCGCCTAGAGGGGGGGTGAATAGGCGATTAAAACTTTTCCGGTTTAGGCTTGATAATTGCGGAATAAAACTATGTGTTTAAATTAACAAGCCAACAACCTAAATAAACTAGGCTCACCTATGTGCACCAACAACTTATGCTAAGCAAGACAAGCAACAAGGTGATAGCAAATAGAATACTTCAAGCACGAAGGCTATCACAATGTAAAGTGCATAAGTAAAAGCTCGGGTATAGAAATAACCGAGGCACGCGGAGACGAGGATGTATTCCCGAGTTCCTCCTTTTAGGGAGTACGTCTCGTTGGAGAGGTGTGAACCAACACAATGGTTCAACAACCACAAAGGTTTCACCTTCTTCTCCGATGAACCGCACCACAAAGGTTTGGTTCACCTTCCACTATCGGAATCCTTCGAGGCGGAAATCCGGAGCCTTTCAACAACGATCCGGGGCACAACCCACAACGGGATTGGGGGCTCCCGAACAGCTACAAGTGACCACACAAGGGTCTCAACCACCACACGGGCGTCTAGGGTCCAAAGACCCAAGAGTAACAAGTTCACAAGCTTTCAACTTCCACGAATCCTCGTGGAGAGCACAAACCGATGCAACGAAGCAATGGCAAGAGCACAAGTGCTCAAATCCTTCACTCTCAAATCCCACCACAAGCAACTAATGCTTATGGGGGGAGAAGAGAGGAAGAACAACGAAGAACACAACAAATGGAACTTCAAGAACTAGATCGAAAGGGTTCCACTCACTTAGAGGAGAAATGGATCGGTGGAAATGTAGATCTAGGTATCCTCCTTCAATCCTCCAAAGATCAACGAGTTTGGGTGGAGGGATTGGGAGTAATCGAAGAAATGAGCTTTCAACAATGGAGGAGAGAGGAAAAACGTGCTCAAGTACTTAGGAAACATTGGGGAAGAAGGGCCCTTAAAAAGGTGCCCGAAAATCTGCCCGTTGGGCTGTTTTTCGGCCCTTGAATAGAGCATTGATCATCATGTAATCTTCTACAGTCCAACACATGAACTCCAATCTTCTTCATGGACAAGATCTATAAAGATATCTCAATGCAAACATTAGTCCATAATGATTGTCATTAATTACCAAAACCACGCATGGGGCAACACATGCACTTTCAATAGTGCCCTTGGTGTGTTTTAAACGCAATTTTCTCTTCATCTTCTGGGCGCATCCTTATCTGATGATACCCTGCCCGCAAGTCTAATTTAGAGAAATACTGAGCTCTCGACAATTCATCTAACAACTCATCAATCACCGGCATAGGAAAAGTGTTCCTTATAGTCAGTTCATTCAACCTGCGATAATCGATGCAAAATCGCCAGGATCCATCTTTCTTGAGCACCAACAGGACCGGAGAAGCAAATGGACTCATTGAATGGACAATGACTCCTGCATCAAGCATAGTTTTAACTTGCCTCTCGATCTCATCTTTATGGAACGGTGAGTACCGGTAGCGTTTAGCATTTACTGGTTCTGCTCCAGGCTTCAGAGAAATAGCATGCTCATAAACCCTAGCCGGAGGTAAGCTGTGTGATTCTTCAAACACTTTAGAGAATTCCTGAAGAACCATCTGTATTTCTGGAGGTATTGGCTGATTCTGATCATAGTTGGATGTTTCCAGAACTGCAAGTGCCCACACATCATTTCCCTTTGTCCATTTCATTACTTGTTCGAAAGGAACTTCTGTCACGACATTCAGATTTGCCGGAGCCATGCCTTGCAGAACCACTTCCTTACCTTGTGCATAAATTTCAGGGTCTTGCTCTTCCAGTTACAGAACATGCCACCTTGTTTGGCCAGCCAATCAATACCCAAAATTGCATCGTAAGCACTCAAGGGTAAAATCCTCATATCATGCTCAAATGTGTTTCCATTGGACCACCAGGACAAATCCTTCACCATTGAATTGCACTGCATGAGCTCATTGTTTGCTACTCGAACTGGCACTGCTGGTATGTCAATAAGAGGGCATTGCAGTCTGTTAACGAAAGCTTCACTCACAAAGCTATGACTGCTACCAGTGTCGATCAGCAATAGGATCACCTTGTTCTGCACTAAGGCTCGGATTTGCATGGTATTCCCATCACTTACACCTGACAGTGCATTACAAGATAGAGAAAGTTGTTCAGCCTCTGCAATATCCTGGAGTTCCAACAGATCTAGAGTCTCTGGGGATAGCTGCACTGCATGATCTTCTAATGTTAAGGCATGAAGAGTGGCTTGTTTTGCAGTAGCACAAACGTGTGTAGGATCATATTTGTCACCACACCGATAGCACAATCCATTGGCCCGTCTATATTCTTTGAGCTGGCGCTCTTTCCACAGATCTCCCGGTCCTCCTTTTGTAGCAACTCGAGGAGCATCAGGCTTAGCGAGTGTTTGATTCCTCCCAGTCCAAGGTTTGGATTGTGTACTCAACTCTCCTGCACGTGTGCTAACAGAATTGCACGATCCACAGTTTCAGGCAAATGAGAAGCCACTGCCAGCCTTATGTCGTGCTTGAGCCCTTTGATAAAATGCCCCACGAACAATGTCTCGTCATAATGAGGGTTCTGGCTACACAATTTGAACATGATCTCCTGAAATTCAGTGCAATACTCACTGACAGTACCCTTTTGCTTCACACTGATCAACGTGGACATGAATTGCCTATGGTCATCTACACCAAATTTTGCTTCAATTGCAGCCATAAAAGAATTCCAAGTGGATACCTCATGTCGCAGTTTGTATGCTTGAAACCACAAAGCAGCGTTTCCTTCTAGATGCAAACGAGCAATAGTAAGCCCCATTGCAGGAGCCACATTACATACCGTGAAGTAGTCGATGCAGTTGTCACGCCACAGCCTCGGAAAGGAGCCGTCGAACTTGGGAAACATCATCTTGTGAGTTACTATTCTACTGCCGCCAGGGTGTTCGTCCGGAGGTCTCCCCCGTGGAGGAGCACCATCTGCTCCCCACGCCGCCGCCGCTGCCACCGTACCAGGGTCCTGAGGGCGAGGGGTTGTCGACGAACCCATCACGAACCCCATTGGTGGTGACATGTCGCGCCCGCCGCCGCCGTAGGAGATGCCAACACGCCTTTCCCGCCGCCTGGGTCACCTCCGATGCGCCGCTCTCCAGATCCACCGTAAGCGCGGGTTTGGGTGCCCCGAGCTTCGCCACCGCCTCCGCCATCGTCGTCATCTGCTGAGAGAGCGACTCCTGGCGGCGCTCGATGGCGTCCATGATCCGTGTGTAGTCTCCGATGGCGCGTGAGTTATTGTCGAGGTTGCTCGCTACCTGCTGGTATGCGGTGTCCAGCAGGCCCATCCGCGAGTCCAGCGACCCGATCTGAGTCTGCATCTGCTCGAGGCTCGAGCGAATCGCCACCAGCGACTCGTCGGTGCGCGCCGTCGCTTCTCCCATCGCCGCTAGGACGAATTCGGTCTGCGGCGAAGGCTTCGGAGGCGCCGTCGTGAACAATCGATCGATCCAGCAAACCCGTTGCTGGACTTACAGGATCTCAGCGAGGAATCGATCGAAATCAACCCAAGCCGAGTTCACCGACCAGAACTAGAATTTTACAGCTGTAGATCTACGTGGCCAACGATCGTACTGACCTCTGATACCACTGTAATATCCCCTTGCCACTGGAGATCAGGGCGTGAGATCCAAACTCGATAACTTGAGGACGAAGAAGATCAGAAGAACAGAAGAGAAGACAGACACGGGAGAGGAGAGCAGGAAATATTCGGGTTAATTATCAGGCTCCCCTCAGTTGTGTCATGACCTTAGTTTTACCCTTAGTCGCAAATGGTCCTCAGTTTTGCCCCTAGTCTGTGCACAAGGACTCATTCCGTGACTCTTGCCGTCTCCGTCAGGACTGCTGACTTGTGGGACCCAGAAGACAACCGTTGACTGCTGACTTGTGGGACCCAGAAGACAACCGTTGGCCGCGGCTTGTGGGACCCAGAATAGAACCGTTGGCGCGGCTTGTGGGACCCAGTTGTTGACCGTTTGCTGGCGGCAGCGTGTGCTGTAAAAGCGGTGGAGCGCGACCCGGAGCTCGCAGCGGTGAGCACAAAAATCAGCCGAGCGGGAGAGCGGCCACGCGCAGAGGTGGGCGGCGACCCCTGTTGGCAGGAAGGAGCCGGGCGCGGGCGACGGAGAAGGCGGCGTGGGAAGATTGCCGTGGAGGGCGCGGCCGTCTGGTACAGCTACAAGGGTCGTGCGCGTAGGCTTTGAGATCCCCTTCGGCTCGGGCGGTCGCGAATCAAGCTCGATGTCTTCTTCTAGCTCCCGCGCCACCTCGCGGATCGAGATTCTGGCGCGCATGGAGATGCCGATCTTCCTCTGTCCACGGTGCCGGGGGAAGTTGTTCGGAGGATTTCGCGCACAGCGAACAACACTAATCGTCCGTTCTATGTGTGCAGGCAGAATGGGGCAAGAATCGGAGCAATTTCACTATTTTAGTGCTGCGAGAATGGGGTAAGAATCGGAGCAATTTCACTAAATTGACGTGTTTGGCGTTATTGCAGATAAATGTTTCTTTCTCTGGGTCGATGTTCTGGCCAAGACGCTGATGATTGAACTGCTAGACGAGCACGAAGAATGGTTGCCCATCGTGCCACAAATGGCAGCGGCCGTAGCGCGAGCTCCAGAAGAAGAGACGGTGGGTGGAGCACGCATTGATGTTGTTGAGCTTAGGAGGTTGAACCAGAAGATTAAGAAGCTCGAAGATCAAGCACAAATTCCCTTTGCAATTACATTTGGGCATTTGTAGGTGTGGTAATCGCACTAGGTGAAATGTTGAAATTGTATGGAAAGGCATGATGTTGGGAGCAATTTGTAAGTTTGAAATTGTATGAAATGTTTGAAATTCAGAACATTTATCAATGAAATGCAGCTCTGAATACTGATAATCCTTAAAAGACAAAATAAGATTCTGTCAAAAAAAAGTGAGAACAGACTAATGGGCCAACTGCATCCAATTAGGCCATTCGTAGTGGGCAAATGGGATTCTCTGAAAAAAAAAGGTGAGAAGGGTAGAAAATGAACAAAAATGGTGTGGCTGGGACTCGAACCCACGACCGCTTGGGTTGGTTGTCTGAAGGGCTGCGCTGGAAACCCGGTGGGAGAGATGAAGAGATATTGAAAAGGAGAGGGAAGGAAGCTATCTATAGTTAGTGCATGACTTGGTTTTGGATTTGACTACTGATACGTGCATTTTATATCATCATTTATATAACTTTTAGTATCATACTAGAATGTTATTTGCATGATTATATGATTGTTTCTACATGTTTTAGATGATTTTGGGGACTTTCATACAAAGTCCCTATTTTTGGTATTTAATTTCTGGGAGGCAGAAAACCTCCTTTTTCTTGTCTTTAATGTTTCAGGAGCTACAGGACCTCAAATAATAAAAGGAAAAATACTGCGTCAGTTTTTCATCGGGAGAAAGGCAGAGGGAAGAAGACCGAAGAGAGGAGAGCCACGAGGGCCAAATGGGGGTGGCCCACGCGGCCCATGTACCTGGCCGCGTGGGACCCACCAAAGGTGCCTCGGGCACCTCCTCGCCTGGGGCTTTTTAGCAACGCCTTCGTCTCGCCCGAAAAGTAACGCCCTAATTTTTCCAAGTCCATCCGAGGTCGCGGCGGCGGCGAAACTCCTGATCCCTTCCGAGGGGGGTCAGATCCTGCTGCTCCGGAACTCCGGAGAAGGGGGAAATCATCGTCATCGTCATCACCTCTCCTCCTTGGCGTGGGAGGAGGCCTCTACATCATCACCCCCATCAAGACCAGCACCATCACCATCATCATCACCGTGATCCACTCCGTTCCCCTCGCAGTTTGAGAGTTGCTATACCCTAGATACTTGTCTTGTGCTACTATTCATGTTTGTGATTGAGTACTTGTCATTATTTGGTGGTGAAGTTATAATTTCAGATTGTGTTGTACCACTTATGCCACTGATTATGATCATGTTCGCACGTTGTGAGTAGTTCCCGTATGTTCCTGAGGGCATAGGATGAATTGGCATGATTTATATATGACATGTGTTGGTATTTTGTCAAGAGTTTATCTTTTATGTGATTCTATGATGGTGTTGTGCGAACGTCGACTGCACAACACTTCACCTATATGGGCTCATAGGAGAACACCGTAGTGTAATGAATTGATGGAGACTTGGGAGGACACGTAAACCTGAGACCGAGTCATGAAGTTATATTATGAGGGTATTAGTATCGGGGACCTTAGAGTGTAATGCTATGGTGGGACTTTAGGTCTTAATAATTCTTGTGCAGTCATTTGCTTGGCCACATGATCCATCATAAGGGGTTGTAGTTTATTTATTTAGCTATACCTAATTATGGCTCCGTCCAAAGAGGATTAAAACTTGACAAGATATTCAACGTGTTGTTTAATAAATCTCTATGCCTAGCATCATCCATGCCGCCCTCGGGAACGTTTGCCACATATAAGTTACACATCACTTGAGCTTGTCCTTTGCCACATAAGAGGATTGGGCTTTCTCTCTTTGAGAGCTTTCACTTGCTACTATCTGTTATCTGCTTGCAATTATACAACTGAAAATACCAAAAACACTGCATCTTTTATTGTTTTATTTATCAATCTTACTAACCAATACCTTCAGCTCCTCGTGGGTTCGACAACCTTTTCTAATTGAAAGGTACTACAATTGATCTCCTGCACTTGGGAGCCATCAAGATACTTTTCTGGCGCCGTTGCCGGGGAGCGTAGCGCTATTGGTAAGAAGTTTGGTAAGGAAACTTGAAAGCTGTTTATCTCATTGTTACTATGGCATTTATGAATCGTGCCTCGCTGCATCTTGCTCTATATGAAAGTGCTTATGCCACTACTGCAAAGGTGGTTGAAACTACTGTGTCTGAGGTACCTAAAGTGGGATTTAAAATTCCCATGGTCATGTTAAAAGAGTTATGAAAAATCCATTTACAGGAGATGGAACTAAGTCGGCACGCGAGCACATGGAAATAATTGAGGACATATGTGGCTTATTCAGACTACCTGGTATTTCAGAGGATCAGGTAAAAAGGAAGCTATTGTATTTGTCTTTATCTGGTAATGCTCGTGATTGGTACAGGTCTTGGATGAAGAGGTCCAGAATGAATGGAGTATCTTGAGGAAGGTTTTCTTTCTTAAATATTTTACTCCTAAAGAAGCTTATGATAACCGCTGCTATATATTCAATTTCTGGCCACATCTGGGAGAGAGTATTACTCAAGCTTGGGGGAGGTTAAAGGAACTCCTTCGCAAGAATCCATGTCATGATCTTACAAGGAAACTTATATTGATAAACTTTTATGTGAGACTACCTATGAAGCACAAGGAGATTCTGGATAATTCATCTGGTGGAAGTTTTACTAATAACACTGAAGAAGAAGCATGGAATTTATTGGAGACTATTTCTGAAAATACTAGCCACTGGGATCTTGATAAAGGTAATGAGCCATATTTTGATTATGAATATTCATGTGTAGAGAATTTCTCTACTTCTATTCTGTTTAAAAATCTGAGTGATACTTTTGGTCTTGATCCTTATGTTATAATTGAAATAGCTAAAGGTTTTGCTGATCATATCTGTGTTCCAAAAAGTGGATTTGAAGTTTATGTTGAACCTGTTAAACAATCTATTGTTGTTCCTAAAGTTATTAAACAGGTTGAACCAATGTCATCTGTGACAATTGAGGAGTATGTTGAACCACCTCCATTTCCAAACCAAGTTAAGGAGAATTTACTTAAAGCTGTTACTAACAAGAGTAACAAAAGATGTTCTCAGCCTTATGAACAGGTGGAAGTCAACACTCAAATTTCTGTTATCAAGCAACTAAATGAAGAAGACCCAGTGGATGTTTATCTATGTGAAGATGCTACCAAAGTCATCAAAGGTAATTCGGCCAAAGTTGGGAAACCTGTTATATCATGCTCTATTGGGACTTCAAGTTATCATGGTCTATGTGATATTGGAGCAAGTATTAGTGTCATTCCATATTCTCTTTATCTTGAGATCAAGCCTGATATTGATCCCATTGTTATGGAAGAGACAGGTATGACAATTCAACTTGCTAATAAAGATTATATTAGTCCATTTGGAATTGTTAGAGATGTTGAAGTATTGATTGGCAAAATAAAATACCCTGCTGATTTTATTGTGCTTGGTTGTCCTCAAGATTCATTTTGTCCTATCATTTTTGGTAGACCTTTCTTACATACTGTTGGTGCTGAAATTAATTTGCCTAAAGAGAAAGTGTTTATTAAATGTGCTGGTGAGAAACTTGAATTTAACTTTTCCAAATTTGCTGATAAACATGTTGAGAAAGAGCCAATTCCTAATAATTTAATTGAAACTCTTGCTCATATAGCTGTAGCTTCAACTGATGTTGTAGAACGTTATATGCTTAATCAAGATGAACCATTTAATGATGAGGAAAAAGAGGCTTTGGAACAAATATTATGGCAACAACCACCACAATTACAATTGCATATCCCACCTGATAATTTAGGAGTGCTACCACCACCTAAAGGGGATCCTAGTTTTGAATTGAAACCTTTGCCTGCAAATCTGAAATATGCATATTTGGATGAGAAGAGCATATATCCTGTCATTATTAGTGCTAACCTTTCAGCTGAAGAGGAAGAGAAATTACTTGATGTGCTAAAAGCTCACCGACCAGCCATTGGATACTCTCTTGATGATCTTAAAGGTATAAGCCCCGCTCTATGTATGCATAAAATTAATCTGGAGGAAGATGCAAAACCTGTTGTTGATTTTCAACGCCGCCTCCATCCAAAAATGAAAGAAGTGGTAAGAAAGAGGTAATAAGACTTATTGAAGCTGGTATCATTTATCCTATAGCTGACAGTAAGTGGGTTAGTCCTGTTCATTGTGTTCCTAAAAAGGGTGGAATGACTGTTGTTCCAAATGAAAAGGATGAACTTGTGGCTCAACGTACTGTAGTTGGTTATAGGATGGTTATTGATTTCAGAAAATTGAATAAAGCAACTCGAAAAGATCATTATCCATTGCCATTTATTGATCAAATGCTAGAAAGGTTATCTAAACACTCTCACTTTTGCTATCTAGATGGTTATTCAGGTTTCTCGCAAATTCCTGTCCATAAGGATGATCAAGAAAAGACCACTTTTACTTGCCCATATGGTACTTTTGCTTACAGGAGAATGCCATTCGGTTTATGTAATGCTCCTGCTACTTTTCAAAGATGCATGAATGCTATATTTGCTGATTATATTGAAAAGATAATGGAGGTTTTTATGGATGATTTTTCTGTGTATGGTACTTCCTTCGATAATTGCTTGTTCAACCTTAACAAAGTTTTACAGCGTTGTGAAGACCAACACTTGGTTCTTAATTGGGAGAAGTGTCACTTCATGGTTACTGAGGGTATAGTTCTTGGGCATAAGATTTCTGGAGAAGGAATAGAAGTTGATCCAGCAAAGATTGAAGCTATTGAAAAACTACCATATCCAAGGGACCTCAAAGGTATAAGAAGTTTTCTTGGGCATGCAGGTTTTTACCGTAGGTTCATTAAGGATTTCTCCAAAATATCAAAACCTCTAACCAATCTTCTGCAAAAGGATGTTCCTTTCTCTTTTAATGATGATTGCATTGAGTCCTTTAATATTTTGAAGAATGCTTTAATCACTGCTCCATTATTCAACCTCCTGATTGGAACTTGCCTTTTGAAATTATGTGTGATGCTAGTGATTATGCAGTTGGGGCTGTTTTGGGCCAACGTGTTGATAAGAAACTGAATGTTATTTATTATGCTAGTAGAACACTTGATGCTGCTCAAAAGAATTATGCTACAACTGAGAAAGAATTTTTAGCAGTACTGTTTGCTTGTGACAAGTTTAGACCTTATATTACTGATTCAAAAGTCACAATACATACTGATCATTCTGCTATTAAATACTTGATGAATAAGAAAGATGCTAAGCCTAGACTAATAAGATGGGTACTTCTATTGCAAGAATTTGATTTACACATTGTTGATAGGAAAGGGGAGGATAATCAAGTTGCTGATCATCTCTCTAGGATGGAAAGCATACCTGATGATCCTATTCCTATTAATGATAGCTTTGTTAATGAACAACTTGCAATTGTTAATGTTTCTAGTGCTAAAGTTGCATCTCCTTGGTTTGCCAACTATGCAAATTTTATTGTTGGTAAAGTTTTGCCTCCACACTTCACTTCTCAACAAAGAAAGAAATTCTTTTATGATCTTAGACATTATTTTTGGGATGATCCTTTCCTCTATAAGAAAAGTGTGGATGGTATTATTAGACGTTGTGTACCTGAGCATGAACAACAGGCTATTATAAGAGATTGTCATGACAGTCCCTATGGAGGGCATCATGCAGGAGATCGCACAGGAGCAAAGGTATTACAATCTGGTTTCTATTGGCCTACTTTATTTAAGGACTGTGCTGAATATGTTAAATCTTGTGATAAATGTCAAAGAGTAGGAAACATTGGTAGGAGGAATGAAATGCCTATGAATTATTCATTGCCACTTGAACCATTTGATGTGTGGGGTTTTGACTTTATGGGTCCTTTCCCAGAATCAAAGACAAAGCATACTCACATTTTGGTTGCAGTTGACTATGTTACAAAGTGGGTGGAAGCAATTCCAACCAAAAGTGCAGATCATGCCACAGCAATGAAGATGCTCAAGGACATCATTTTCCCCAGGTTTGGTGTTCCTAGGTTCTTAATTACTGATGGTGGTTCTCATTTCTTGCATGGTGTTCTTAGAAAAACTTTGGCAAAATATGATGTTAACCATAGAATTGCATCTCCTTATTGTAACATCTCAAAGTTGTAACCCTGGTTTATTAGTCAAAATTGTGGGCCAACAAAAACTTTTGTTATTCTTGTGTGTTTGTTGCTTGTGCTTGTTTGTGTTGGAGTGTTTGCTAAATTAAAAATGTAAGAAAAGAAAAGAAACCTAATAAAAAGATCTCACATAAAATCATGTGACACAAGTCACACAAAAAAAAAAAAATTCCTCTTATTAGGAAAATCAAATTTTATTTCCAAAACAAAATTCAGTGGGGTGACATGTGATCACTCTCTCTTGTTCTCATATTCTTTTCCCTCTCCAAAAATATTTCTAAAAATCCTAAATTCAAATTCCATTTCTTTCTTGAACTCTCCAAATCACAAAATGTGCTATGTTGCACATATCCAATAAATTCTAGCATCATACCAAAAATCCCTACTCTATACCTATGAATCAAGTATGGAATTAAATTCAAGAAAATTGAATTTAATTTTCATTGAGACGATTCATCGAGCACGTGGTGGGCACTGCCCGTGTTCATCCTCAACTCCACGAAACCGAAATCAAATCGATTGATTTGGTGGATCCCTGCATCCCCTTGCTTGCTCCACACTCTCCCCTCACTCCCCTCGATCACCAGAGCAAGTTGGAAGCGTGCCACTTTGGTTGTTTTGCTCGTGGCCGCCGCTCTCCGCACGCCACCGTGCTGTCCACCCCTGGCCGTCGACGAAATCGTGCGGAGGAGGCACCCCGCTGGCCCAGCCCTGCACCCTTGCGTCCTCTCACCCTCACCGCACCCGTCTGGACGGAGGTGACCACGCCCTGATGCCCTGAGGAGCCGTGCGCCAGCCGCCATGTCAACGCTCGCCAAGCTCTGGCCGCGCGTGGACGCCGACGCCGTTCCTCTTCTCCACGCCACCCCAGCTCGCGTGGCTCGTCGCAGACGCACCTCTGCCACCCAGCAACCTCAGGGACACGTCCCGTCGGCCTTCGTGGCCTGCAGCAGCCCCAATCGATCCGTCCACTCCGCGGACGCGCCATGGACGCCGTGCCGTGTCGAGCTCGCTCTCGCAGCCGCGCGTGCACCCTCTACCCCTACGCCCTAGCTAGACACCCTATGGTCGTCGCCGTGCAGCACCGCCATCAATGGCGTGCTTTCCCCTTCCCAGACCTCTCCTACGCTCAGCCCACCGCACGCCGTGGTTCGGCTATAAAACGACCACCGCACCCGTGCCTCCACACCTCACCACCGCCCATTCCAGCACCCCTCCCTCACTCTCCACCCCTCAGTGCACCGCTAGGAGAGCGGTGACACTGCCCCGCAAGCCCAGGCCGCCTCGAGCGTCCCCGATTTCCCGCCGGAGTCGAGGAAGAGGTCGAGCACGGACAGGTCGTTGCTCGCTTCCCCTCTCCCCTCTCTGGCCCATCCTAGCATCACCATTACCCTCGCACTTACCCGCCGCCGTTTCCCGTGTTTCGTGCACAGACAAGGCGCAGAAGGATCGCCGGAGTTGCAGCACGGCCGCGGAGGAGGAGTTGCTTGTCGCCGCGCCTGAAGCTCTCCCAGCAAGCACAACTCATCCCAGAGAGTTCCCCACGATCCCCGCCGTCGATCCACCTCTTTCCACAGCCTCCCGAGCCCTAGGTGAGCTTCCCCGTGCATCTCGCCGTCGCCGGAGCCGCGGCGCCGCCGCCTGAGGTCGTCGATGACCGCGAGCTCCAGGCGCCGTTCGATTAGAAATCGAATGTAGCGTACCGGTTCGCGTAATTAGTCGCTGACTGGTGGACCCCACCCGTCAGCGTTTTAAATTTAAAACGCGCGCGCGGAACGTTTCCGTTGAGTCGCTGACGGGCGGACCCCACCCGTCAGGGATTTCAACTTTTCCAGCGTTTTAGAATTTCCAAATTCCACTGCTTTTCAGTACTGGATCTAGATTGGAAATTCAATAACTTGAGTTCTAGGAGTCCAAATAAATCAAACCCAACTGTTCTGGAAAGCCTATAAAATTCTTTAACTCACCAAGTGGTCTCATCTCATTTAATTAAATAATAAAAGTGCACTAATAAAAATGCTCCAGAAGGTTTAAAACACCAAACCATTTGTTTCTGGAGTTATATTAATCCAATTGACTTGAAACCAATTTTGGTAGACTTGCTTTAGGATCTTTTAGCTCCCCAATTTTTGGTAGAATTAATTGGGTAGTGTAAAATCCTTAGCCCTTGGTTGAACTTCAGTGCACCCTTCTGCACTAAAACAATTAGTGTGAACTGTTGGTAGATCCAATTGGTCTAAAACCAATTTTGTTAGGTCACACTCAACCAAGGTTAGATACCCCTAAAAGGATTTAATTTTTGGAGCAACCAAATTTGTTTGGTAGCTAAACTTGTTTAAAACCCTTCTGAACTAAAACAGATGTGTAGGGAGTTTTGTAACTCCAAATGATCCCAAACCAATTGGGTGATCTTCTACACACCAGTAGCTATCCATAGAATTTTAGTTTGAATTTTTGTGACGAACATAGATTAAATGGTGAATTAATTAGTGTACAACTAGTTTCTGCCTTAGTTTGAAATTAATTAAATAAAGTTTAATTCAATCAATTTGAAACCACCTTGTGTTGCTTGATGTGTGCAGTAGCTATGTGTAGCGATTGTGATGTTGTGATGATGCTTGAGTTAGTATAGTAATTGTTTGTATCGCTTGTTTGACGTTAGACGAAAACGCTGCCGGAGTCTTCGAGGAAGGGGAGTACTTTGATCAGCAGGAACAAGACCCCGAGAACTTTGCTGAGCAAGGCAAGCTACTTCACTGAGCTTGCATTTATATACATCTATTTTAGTCTCCAGAGTTATTCCAAGGAATCAATGATTTTAGAAAAAAATCCCTTTGCAAAATACCTAAAAACTATTTTTGCCACCTTATATAGAAGTATAAGGTAGTTTTTTAAAACTATAAGTTGGGAAAAACAATGTTTCTCAAAACTCCTTTGGAGGTACTTGGATGAAGGTGAAATGCCGAAAGGTCGGTATTAAGTTGGAAAATGGTGGTGTTGTTTTGGAAAAGTGCACATTGTGTCTAACACTATGGCGACCAACCAATAACCGGTGCGACCACATTTACCCACATATGGGCACGGGCGTAGTCATATAATTTGCTCGTGTTAGTACTGGATGCCTCAACAACGAGGATGACCTCGTTCCATGAGGGGATGGTTTGGTGACCTACCCCTGACCTGGGTCCTCTTCATTGAAGTCTACCGGAAGCCGGTATGAACATGTCGGAGGAAGAGGATTGAAGGGCTCCCTTGGGTCCGCGGACAGAACTACGAGTCCTCACACTTAGTTTCTGAGGATTTGAGTGTCGATGGAAAGTGTCGTAAAGGCAGGGTCCTATACTAGCATGAGCAAAGGACAGACTATGGCCGGGAACTCAACTTCGCATACCTCTGATATGGCGGGACGTGGCTGACACGATGAGTGACCGGATGGGTGTGGGAAAAGCGTGCTACCTCTGCAGAGGGTAAAACTATTCGAATAGCCGAGTCCTCGGATATGGACAATTGGGAGGCTGTTTTAAGACCATGTGCAAGTTTTGATAAAAGTGTTGAGTTTGGAAAGGAAGTTGAAATGGAAAGGGTATTTCGTACCTGTGCCAATGAGTTGGTTTGAGGTAGTGACGTGCTTGGTATCATGTTGAGAATTGGACAGAAGGAGGTGGAGTTTCGGAAAAACAGTTTAAAATGATGTTTTCTTATAAGATAGCTATATTCTTCTTCTCACCCCTTTTCAATAAAGATTCTGGAGAGTTTTTAAACAAGAGTTTTTAAGAAGTAAAACTAGTTCTAGCGCTTACTCAAGTTGGGGTAGTTTGCGAGTACAATCAAATGTACTCATATTGGTTTCGTCCCTGGCTATTGTCTTAGCCAGATTTCGAGGAGCCCTACGTTGAAGAGGAGTTCGGCGACGTTTATGCGAACTAAGATCTTCATAAGTCAGCTGCCTGTCGGGTGTTGTCGAGATGGTTTAGCCCTACTACCGTAGCTTCCGCTGAATAAAGATGATTTGGCCCTTGAAGGCACCTATGTATAATTAGGCCTGTATGGCCAGGTTTGTAAGACTTAAAACTCGGTATTGTATGGATGTAAACTTTGGTATTCAGTTCGGATTATGTGCAACGACAGACTGATCACGGGATCGTTGCGTTGAGCGTAATCGGGTATTTCGGACAGCTAGTCCGGGGTCCCCACACTTATCATCCTCAAACAAGTGGGCAAGTTGAATTAAGCAATAGGGAAATTAAACTCATTTTGGAAAAGACAGTGAATAAGTCTAGATCTGATTGGCCAATTAAGATTAATGATGCTTTGTGGGCTTATAGAACTGCTTTTAAAAATCCTATGGGAATGTCTCCTTATAAAATGGTTTATGGAAAAGCTTGTCACTTACCTGTTGAACTAGAACATAAAGCTAGATGGGCTATTAAACAACTGAACTTTGATTTTAAAACTGCGGGAGAAAAGAGAATTCTTGACCTAAACCTACTTGACGAATGGAGAAATGAAGCTTATGAAAGTGCCAGGATGTTTAAAGAAAAAGTTAAGATTTGGCATGACAAGAAAATTAAGAAAAAGGAATTCAAAGTCGGTGATCAAGTTTTATTGTACAACTCTCGTTTCAAGTTTTCTGCAGGGAAGCTAGCTTCAAGTGGCAGGGACCATTAGTGATACAGGAGGTGTACCGTTCAGGAGCTATCCGTCTTCACGGTGACATGAAAGGTAAACCTCATGTAGTCAATGGACAACGCCTTAAACCTTATATTGCAGGAAAGAGCTTCATCGGAAGGGTGGAGGAGTTGAATTTACAAACACCGGAAGAGGTAATTGAGAGAAACCGTGCAGTTCCAGAAACCCTAAATCAATAGAAGGTAACTTTTGTGTTGGAAAGTTTCTCGGAATTGCATAAAATTTTACGGAGGTCAATTTTTATGGAAATCGTCGTATGGGACAAGAAAACTGGACGAAACGGAGACCGAGGGAGAAAAGAGAGGGGCCCACGCGGCCCAAGTACCTAGCCGCGTGGGGCTATCCCTTTTCCACCTCGGAGTCCTTTTTCGTCTCGTTTTCGATCCCGACGCTTCGTCTTGACCTAAAAACCCTCAATATATACCCCTCTCTGCCGATCTGATCTCGCACCGAGCGTTCTCGAGCGATCTTTGTTTCTGTTGTTTCTGCCTGTCAGGTTTTAGCCATGTCTTGCTCCGGATCCAACCAAGAGGGGGAGAGCTCTCCCAAGGAGGGTGTTGTGAACCGCTGCCTCAACTCCGTGATGACACCACCGAAGACCGTGTGCTTCAAGGAGGGCGTGATGCTCGTGGAGGAGGTGAAGGCTCCCAAGGCCACCGGCACGGTAGAGGCAAGGCTGGATGAGTTGGAGGACAAGACCTTCAGGTATGGCACTGTGGTTTACCGCAGCCTTGATGCTCACCACTTCATGAACCTGGAGCTGGAAAAGAAGGTTGAAGAGTACAAGAAAAGGCTTGAAGATCTGGAAGATAGATACTAGGACGTCATCGACAAGTGGGAAAAGTTCCAATGCTTCATGTGGGATTTGGAGAACCAGAACTGTGAATATGAAGAACGCTTCAAGAAGATTGCAGCAGCTGCCACCCTCAGGTATAATGATCCACCTACATCTTTCCGTGATGGAAAGCCCTTTCCATGGAAGATGGCTGAGTGGGAGAAAGAATATGAGAAGGAGGAAGCTGCAGCAAAGAAAGACCTTGCAAAACATCAAGCTTGGGGGAGTTCCACCTAGTCTTTATCTCCACTAGTTTATCATATCTATCTAGTCATGGTGTGTTTTGCTTTTATCGTTTAGTTATCAATATCTCTTAGGCGTGTGTGAGCTCATGGAGCATTATCATGTATCCCTATCCTATGGTTTATCAATGAATATTAAAGTATGGTGTCATCCATAATTCTCTTGTTTGGAGATTGATGGGTAACACTCATGCAAATGAGCATGGCATATTTAGAATTTCAATCACATCTTGCCTTGAAATTAATTAACTTGAGTATGTTGGACAATTATAGAATTATCTCAATATAGAAGAAGTAAAAAGACTTGTGAATTAATAGTTTGAGGTTAAGATATAGTCTTGTAGGATAAGAAGTTGAGAAGACTTAATGAAAAGGATATAAAACACTCTTGTTACAACCTAGTATCTTTTGAGCAAATTAATGATCATGGATATTTCAATACTTATGCTCTTGAATGTGAATGAAAGGAAGGCACCTGAAATTTCAGCTAGCCATGGAAAGTGTAAGAAAAGGGTTGTGTAGAGCATGGGAACTTGATTGAGATATCCATGACTAAAGTTTGCACTAGTTACTAGTCAAGCAAGAGTGATAACAATTTTTATATCTATCTGTCTTTTCATTTGTCTTCTTTTGAACTTGTTATCCAGTGAGAGTTTATCTTGTCTTTGAATTTCAGCAAAGTATAAAAGATTATAATGCTTGCCATGAAGAGCAAAAGCATGTGAAAAACAATATGATTCGATTGTCCAACATACAATGGTTATTTGCTTTCAAAAGTAAGGGGTGATTGCTAGAGTTCTACTTATGTTGCCCTCATATGTATGAGTTTTAGATCATTAATCTTATCTTGCAATTGAATATGATGATGATACAATGGCCGTATTTATTTATCAATCATAAGTCCATTGATGCATGTAATGATCTATGTCCTTACTTACTCGAGGACGAGTAAAGGTTTAAGCTTGGGGGAGTTGATACGTGCATTTTATATCATCATTTATATAACTTTTAGTATCATACTAGAATGTTATTTGCATGATTATATGATTGTTTCCACATGTTTTAGATGATTTTGGGGACTTTCATAAAAAGTCCCTATTTTTGGTATTTAATTTCTGGGAGGCAGAAAACCTCCTTTTCTTGTCTTTAATGTTTCAGGAGCTACAGGACCTCAAATAATAAAAGGAAAAATACCGCGTCAGTTTTTCATCGGGAGAAAGGCAGAGGAAAGAAGACCGAAGAGAGGAGAGCCACGAGGGCCAAATGGGGGTGGCCCACGCGGCCCATGTTGATGGGGAGATGATAACCCGGTAGGCCCATGAAGAGGGAAGCATGACTCGCCAGGCAGGAGGCCCGGCCAGGCTAGCTAACCATCAGCATGGGCCGGGTTATGTTGCTGGGCCAGAGGCTTTGGCGGTAACCCGGTTCAGGAAGGGAAGTTTCTAGAAGACCAGAGGCGGTTCGTGACTTGGAGGATACGAAGGCTAGAAGAGTTAGAATAGGATTCCGAGTCTGGGTAGAGCCCGGGTTCGTATTGTAAAGTGCCAGGAGACCCGGTAGTCTATATAAGCCGGTTCCTGAGCCCTAGTTGAGAGGGAACTTACAATCCAAGCTTAGGCGAGAGAACCACCGAGAGAAACAACACCACCTTGTACCCTAGATCGAGATCCGGCTCTGTTGTCGTAGCCGGGTCATCGAGATCGAGATCAATAACAAGATAGCAGGAAGTAGGTCTTTATCTCCAATGGAGAGGCCGAACCTGGGTAAACCTTTTGTCCCTGCAATGCTAAACAATCTCCCAGACGCTAGTGTCGCCTTGCCCATCAACTCAAGCTACCCCAAAGTAGCATCTGCCGTGTTATCTACCCCACGACAGTTGGCGCCGTCTGTGGGAATCGCGTCCAAAGGTGTCACCATCATGGGAGAAGTAAAGCAAGGAGTAGAGAACTATGTTTTTGGCGAGATCACCCTCAATTCACAAGGAGAGCCCATCGTTGATGATTTGGCTGGGGGCCGGAATCAGATCTACTCGAATCAGGTGATGTTATTCCAATTGGCAAGTTTAATGTTTTTGTTGGTATGATTGCAACTAGATCTGCTAGTGATGGAGACTATGAATCTGTGTCAGGAGCTGCCACAATTGTTCAATCTGATGGAGAGGAATCAGTTGGTACGGCTGAAGATGAGCTGCCCCTGGACGTGCACGAGGAGAGATCGGGAAACCCGGCCCCAGTCCTGGGTGATGTGGGGGACTATGCAGATTCAGAATCGATCCTGCCCTTGTTCGAGGGCCGGTTCGGATATGGTGTAGAAGAAGAGGACGAAGAGGAGCAAGAGTCCGTTCCAAGCCCGGTTAGGAGGATGGCGGTTTACACTGCTCCTTCGATCAACGCGGGGGCATCACCGTCAACGGTTGTGCCGCCAGCTTTTACTCCGGGTCAGCAGCAGCAACAATTGCCACCAGTTTTGGAGCTGGCGGGCCAAAGGGTTGATGGAGACCCGGCTTCGGTATCAGAGGAAAGTGAAAACACGGCGCGTTACAGGAATAGCTTCGGTTTTCTCAATAACCGAGCTCAGGGTGAGGAAAGAAACAATGCAACTGGGACCCGGGCCATGTTTAACAATGGCCTGGTCTTAGATCCAACAGCACTTACGAGGATTGTTACTCCAGAAAATGCAGCAGCAAGAGCTATAGAATTGGATACTGCACGCCGGGCCTTGGAGCAGGTACGCAGAGACACAATGGCAGAAAAAGAAGATATGGAGATTAGGAGAAAGCAATTAGAGGATGAGGAAAATCGTCTCAATGAGATGACCAGGGCGCACCGGAGGAGGCACCAGAGCCGGCTGGCCCCTGGAGAAAACGCTATAAACCCAGCAGCATTGTTTAGGACCCCAGAAGATCAACCAGTTGGTGTCACCCAGGTGGCTCCAGTTGTAAGGGCAGATATAGAACCAGATAGAGGAACAGGAGCAGCTGGGGTTGCAGTTGCAGCGGCGCCGGGTCTTCTCGCTGGGGGAGCCAGGGGAAATCCGGGTCTGCCGCCCAGGACACCAAGGTTTCATACGCCGGCGGGTCACTATTCCAATCCAGCAGATAACGTATACGCCGCAACTTTGGCACTAGATCGTATTCCATTAGGAGACTCGCCAACAGAGGTTGAAGCTCGGCGTGCTATTGATATGTTACGCACTGCGGTTGCTCAGCAAGTTCAGTACTCGAAAGAGAAAAGTGCGCTTCACTCTACAACGTATCGTAGCAAGAGTCGCCATGGGGGAAACCCGCCATTGGCCGGGTTTGCCGCGGCACAGCAGCTAAACCCGCCCAGGCAGAACCAAAACCAGAATAATCAGCAGTATCAACCCGCCCCTGCAATTTCTGTGGCTCAGCAGATAGTCAATAGATCGCGGGCAGGAAGGAGTGCAGCTAATGCAAACCCGGCAGTACCAGCAGCTGAAGCACCACAAGGAGGACCGGGTCCCGTGCCAGCAGCATCTGCAAGCTCGCCTGGTAATATTAATCTTTTAGCAAGTTCTTCCACTTTGGCGGGTCCCAAGTGTCTTTCAGATGCCATTAGAGCAGAGCCTTTCCCTGAGAATTTCAAGGAGCCAAGCAAGATTGCCAATTACGAGCCGAGCACAGACCCGGCAAGTTGGTTGAGCAGTTATGAGATGGCAATGTGTATACGCAACGCCACAGAGAACGTTTGTGCAAAGTATATGTATTTGATGATGAGTGATGGTGCAGCAAAGTTGTGGTTCAAGAATCTGCCAGAAAAATCTATCAACTCTTGGGATGAGCTGAAAACAATTTTCATCAAGCACTTTCAGGGCACGTGCAAACGTTTATTTTCCATTGAAGATCTTGATCGCTGCGTACAAAGGAAGGGCGAGTCAGCTCGTCACTGGATGGGCCGGGTCACGGAGATCCTGCACTCTTCATCAGGTATCGAGCCCAAGGATGCAATTTCATCGATGGAGAAAACTTGCAAGTATGCTCCCTTGGTGCAGAAGCTGGGTCGCATGAAGGAAGGACACCGGGTTAAGCCCGTTACTATGGCAGAATTGATGGATGCGTGCAACAGACATGCAGCCACGGACAAAACCCAGGATGATAGTGAGGAAGAAAAAGGGAAAGGCGCTGCGAACAATGGAGGAAAGAACAATGGCCCGGGAAACAATAACAACAGCAATCAGAACCAGCACAAGCGTGGGCACCAGGAAGGAAACTCAGAGCTAGTTGCAAATGCAAATGCCGGGTTTCAGAGGCAAAGGATGGATGGGAATTATCAGGAAAACAGATGTTATCAGGAATTCAGAAGCTACAGGAAGAATTGCCAAGTGGGCAATAGAGATGGGGCCTTACCACATTGACTATGTGCCTCGTACAGCTATCAAATCGCAGGCATTGGCGGATTTTCTTAATGATTGGACACAGTTGAGTGCACCACCTCTTGCGCCGGGTCTCAAACCTTGGGTTATGCACTTTGACGGGTCTAAGCAGGCACAAGGTTCAGGAGCGGGAGTTGTGTTAACTTCTCCCAAGGGTGAAAGCTGAGCTATGTTTTGCAAATTCACTTTGATTGCTCTAACAATGTGGCGGAATATGAGGCTTTGTTACATGGTTTGCGTATGGCGAAGGAGATGAGCATCAAGCATATTAATTGTTATGGGGATTCAGATCTAGTGGCACAGCAAGTTTCAGGAACATGGGATAGAAAAGATGCACAATGGCGGCTTACAGGAGAGAGGTGGACAGGGTAGCCGGGTTTTTCTCAGGCTATCAGGTGGATCATATTGACCGCAGGAAAAATGATGCTGCAGATGCTTTGTCAAGACTCGGCTCACGCAGAGAGCCGGTTCCACCTAACGTTTTCTTGGACGAGCTATGGACTCCATCAGTTAAGCCTCAGGGCGTAGAGGAATTGGCGGGTCAGGAAGACCCGGATTCGCAATTGGTAGCACAACTCATGAAATTCCAGAGTGGACAGAACCTTATTTGGCGTATCTTTTGCGTGGAGAGCTGCCAGAGCAGGAAGTTATATCCCGGCAAATTGTGCGCCGAGCTAAGGCATACGTAGTTATTGATGGCGAGTTATATAAGAGAAGTGTTTCTGGAGTATTTCAGAGATGTGTGTCTGGAAAGGAGGGCCGGCAAATTTTGAAAGAGATTCACGAGGGAGATTGTGGTCATCATGCTTCAACAAGGTCTTTAGTAGCAAAAGCTTTCAGACACGGCTTTTCTGGCTCACAGCTCAGGCAGACGCAGAACGCTTGGTGAGTAGATGTGATGGTTGCCAGAGATATGCACGGCAAATTCATGTGCCGGCTCAGGAGTTGCGAACAATACCTTGACTTGGCCCTTTGCAGTTTGGGGGCTTGATATGGTGGGTCCTTTTAGCATGTCTCCTTGCAAGAAAACCCACCTCTTGGTTGCCATTGATAAGTTTACAAAGTGGGTTGAGGTGATGCCTGTTACTAATTGTGAAGCAGCTACAGCGGTCAAGTTTTTGAAGCAGATCATACACAGGTTTGGGTATCCTCATAGTATCATCACAGATAATGGTACTAACATGTCCCTTGGTGAGATGGCAAAGTTTTGTGGAAATCAGGGTATACGTTTAGACGTTGCTTCAGTTGCTCATCCACAGGCCAATGGACAAGTAGAACGAGCAAATCAGGAGTTGCTTCGAGGTTTGAAACCACGTCTCCGGGTTCCGTGTCTCAGAGCTGCTGGAGCGTGGGTTGAGGAGTTGCCATCAGTAGTTTGGGGAATCAACACAACACCAAACAGATCCACAAAGATGACCCCTTTCTTTATGGTGTATGGGGCAGAGGCAGTTTTGCCAAGTGATATAATTCATGACTCGCCTCGCGTGGCGGCTTATGTTGAAACAGAAAATGAGCAGACCCGGCAGGATGCTGTGGACCTGCTTGAGGAGCATAGAGAACAAGCACTGGAGAGATCAGCAGTATATCAGCAAGATTTGAGGCGGTATCATAGTCGCCGGGTTAAAACTCGCACTTTCCAGGAGGGAGATTTAGTGCTACGATGGGTGCAATCCAGAGAAGGGATGCACAAGCTATCTCCCCCTTGGGAAGGGCCCTTCATCATAAGCAAGAAATTGAACAATGGTTCATATTATTTGGTGGATGCAAGAGAAAAGTCCGAGTCTGTCAATGACACATCGCACTCTACCTTTTCATTGGAAGAGCGTGAGAGGCCATGGAATATTGCGCAGCTGCGCCCATATTATACTTAGCATGAGAAAGAGATATGAGATGTAAAACACGATGTAACAGGCAGCAGGTTTCAGACGCGCTCTTTTCCTTACCAGGGTACCTAAGGGGACTGGAAGGTTTTTAATGAGGCGGCTTGCTGACCTAACCTTTTCTATCAATAAAGTGAAGGTTGAACAGAAATTTGTGTCCTTTTTGTTCCTTTTTTGATGTTTGATAAGTAGTGTTGCATAGCTCTATGGTTAAGTTTGGCCTTGGGGGCTCGCCCCAAGACCCGGCTTTTCACGGTCATCCGGGTCTCGATGTTTCGTGACCCGGCTGTGCAGTTTTCGTTACAGTATCCATAACTTTGGATTCAGAGGTATGAAGGAGAAGTTTATGTTTTATTTGTTTATGTTTTTGTCATAAGAATAAGTGCATAGTTATCTTTGAGGACGCCCAGAGAGCGTGTCCCACCAGTATGAGGATCAATGGGGTAATGTTGCATAGTTAAGCCATTACTTTATAAACATTGATCCAGGTCTTGGGGGCTCCTACTACAATAGTTTGCAGCTGCAATCCCAAGACCCGGCTTTATGCCACTAGTTTATTCTTGGTTATCTTGCTGTTGAGCTGATGTGACTCGCAATTTTATGGCCTGATTGCTCACCTGGAAATTCAATCAACCATGAAGCCCATTGGGACTTGGTTCGACCCTGTTTTTCTCAGAGAAGTAGCGACAGGGTATCCATGCGAAAGCCGGCTCACAGTTAAAGAAATCAAAAGGGTCATCAAAACCACAGAAGAGGCATATTTCATAGCAAAAGTTTGAGAATAGCATAAAAGTTTCATCAGGTGCATAGGCGCACCATCACAGGCATAGGCAGACAGTGCAAAAGTTATTACAATAAGCGCCCAAAGGGCCGAATAGAGATTGTTTTCTTGCAGAGATAACAGCATCTGCGTAAGTTTTCACGCTTTGGCTTCAGGAGCCGGGTCACGGGAGGAGAGCCGGTTGGTTGATCTTCGACGGTCTTTGCCGGGTCTTCTTCTTCTTCGGCGGCCGCCGGGTTAGCTCTGGCTCCTTGGTCTCGTCGGTTTCTTTGGCCTTGGTCTTGCGCCGGGTGATTTTTCGAAGTGGCTGGAAGAAGGTTTCATCATCTTCTTCAGCTATCGCCCGTGACGGAGGAGGAATAACTGGCGTAGAGGAGCTGGGAGCAGTGGAGGTACCAGGAGCATTCTTTGCCGGGTCAATAGAATCCTTATAGCTTTGGAGGAGATCGACGCGTTGTGGCTCGTCATCCATGATCTCTTCATCATTCTCATTATATCCAAGCTGTAAGGTGGTGAGCTTCATCTTGCTGGCAATAACAGTGGCAACATGCCGGGTTTGCTTCACAACCCGGGCATAGCACTTCTTATCAAACTCCTTGCCATCAGTGTCAAACTGAGGAAAGCCCTTCATCAGTGGAGCCGGGTTTAGCTGGGGATGGTAGGCCTTTGCCAAGGCAAGACCTCGCATCACCCCGGCCCTGCAAGCTGATCTTTGAGCAGATGGATCCATTGCGGCATTGTTGACAGATGCCCAAGGACTTCAGTGTACTTGCTTGGCGGGTTCTCCCAGAGCCTAGCGGCTTTGATGACCTCGCAGCTGCCAAAGTACAGCTGACGGGTCAGCGTGTACATGCATTTGATCTTCTCTGCAGCGGTTTTGCGGAGGTTACCATCACGAGGGCCTGTGTAAGAAAAAGTGGAGTAATGAAATTTCAAAAACCGGGTCTGTTTGATCAGTTTAGGTTGAAATTCAAGGAGTAGTGCTTACCCACTAAAGATTCAACCATTGAGGTGATCATTCTTTTTAGCCGGGTCAGCTCGTTGTTGGTTTCATCCAGCTGCTTCTGCAGGGTCTCCTGTTGCTCCTGGAAGTTCTCCTCGTTCTCCTGCATGTCCTTCTTCAGATCGGAGTTTTCTTGTGTCAAGGCAGTAATCTTTTCCTCCAAGGCCTGGAGTTGAGCTGAGTGATTAGCCCGGGTCTCAGATTCAGTCTTGGCAGCGTCAGCAAGCCGGGTAATCTCAGCTGGGCCTTGGCATGGTCTTCCTGTTAAGATGCAAAAAATTATGTTAGTCCCAGGTCGCCGCAGGCGTGCAACCCGGCACTTGGGGGCTACTATTTGAAGTTCAATTTTCACGTAATAAAGAAGTCCCAGGTTGCTGCAGGCACACAACCCGGCACTTGGGGGCTACAGTGTTCAAAGTTTGATGTGAAAGTAAGTTTTAAATGATGGAAGTTTTTTAGTCCCAGGTTGCTGTAAACAGACAACCCGGCACTTGGGGGCTACAGGTTTGAAGTTTTTTCCTAAGGAATGCGTATTGAAAGCACCAAGCTCATCACAAGTGATGAACTTAGAGCTTGGGGGCTACTCAGGGTATAGTTATGCAAGAAAATATATAGGCAAGAAGTAAAAATGGGTACCTCATATCGTTTTTGGATCAGGGCGACCAGTTCTGTCTCCAGGGTCTTGTGTTGAGCTAGGCGAGAAAAATATTCATCGCAAAGTGCTGGAACAGACATGGTGTCAGAGCCGGTGAGTTTGAGGAGGAAGCCGGGTTCTTGTTCTTGGCAGGAGTTGCCGGGTCAGCATCTGGGGCTGGCACCTTGGCCAGAGTCTCAGGAGCACTTTGTACTGGAACGTGCCGGGTCCAGTAACCTGCACTTCATCTTCTTTTGTCCCAGAACCTAACCCGGGTGAGTGAGCAGCTGGCGAGGATTCTGGCACCGGGTCAACAACATTTTTTGGAGAAGCCGCGGGGGTTGCTTCTCCCTTGGCTCGTCCTTGTCCTCTGGTTCTCTATATGTGCCTCCATAGGAGAAGGTTCTGTGGTTGCTGGAGGAGGGGATGCCGCGGGAGGAGATCCGGGTCTTCTTCCATAAAAGCCCTGGCACTGGAACAAAATAATGTCTTAGTTAAAAAGAATGGGACAGTGAAGTATAAAGGTATGGAAAAGATATGAGAAGTATTTCTAACCCGGTGTTGATCGGGAAATCCTCGGGTGTGCTAACACCATCCGAGGAAGAATCTGACAAACGAGATGGTTTAGGAACCCGGATCTTGCCAGCTAAAGGGAACTGTTTGCTGGGCGTCTTCTGGATGGATTTGGCCCAGCTTGATAAAGAGCGTTGAGGGATACCTGGGCTCAGGGAAGCTTCGCTTGTAGAAGACCGGGTTCGGCGTCTCTTGTTCGCCTCAGCCTCCTTTTCCTGTGGTTGTGCTTAAGTTTAAGATGAGTTCATCATGAAGATTGAGAAAAAGAATGTGGTACCTTGGCAATGGTGGCCCGGGTCCTCTTCTGAGTTGGAGCTGCAGTAACTTGGGGACCCGGCGCTACGTCAGAAGCCGGGTCTGTGGGGCCTGGAATAAAATTTGCTGGTTGTCAGTAGAGGTGTCCTTGTTGGGGACTTCGTTGTTAATCAACTGGAGGAAGAGCCGGCCTACGGAGTCAAGCTCACCTTCTTCTTCTTGTTCATCGTCTTCACTTTCTGTGTCCTCTCCGTCAGGAGAGGATGTTGGGGTAAAATCCACGCTCCACCATTTGGAGTCCTGAGAAAAAGCAGTCACGATAAATAACAGTCTATGGATGAGTTTGCCGGGTTAAAGTAAACAAGATGGATTGAGTGTTAGTTTTACCGTGGGGGGTTTGTTCTTGGCACTAAATGGGGGAGCCCGTTCAGTGCAATGGCGTCTTTCTTCTCGCCAAGTAGTCTCTTGGCATTCTTCACAAGTTGATCATCAGTGAGCGTCATCTCTGAGTAACGCATATTGTCTGTGGTTTCGCGTGTACTGGCAAATTAGCCGGGTCCTGATGCTGAGTGGCTGGATGAACCAACCGATCCAGCACTTGACCAGATCTGTTCCCTTGAGACCATGGGCGAGTAAAGCTCTGGCCCGGCGAAGAATGGGCTCGAGCTTGACCCGCTCGGCGTCATTGCATAACTGTTCATCTTGGCGTCATATGTTAAACCCGAGTTTCGGAAAGCCGGGTAACGGGCATCGTCAGATTCTGGAGAGGTGTCTTGCAGTAAAAATATGTGTTTTGCCACCCCTTGGGGTGGCTGGCTAGAAGGAGAGCCGGGAAATCGCACTCCCTTCGGCGCTGGATTGCAACTCCCCCATATGGAAGTACTTGATCCTTGCGGGAGGGGTTGCAGTAGAAAAACTCAAGGAACAGCTCGAGGCTCGGAGCCATTTGCAAATAATCTTCGCAGAACACCACATAGTTACTGATGTTCAGCATGGAGTTGGGCGCGATGTCTTGAGGCCTAAGGCCGTAGTACTTCAAGACCCGGCGAAAAAACAGGGAACCCGGGGGGCGAAGGCCGCGCTGAACATGGTCGAGGAAAACCACCACTTCACCTTCCTTGGGGCTGGGGCGGATTTCTTCTCCAGCAGCACGCCATTGGATCTCATCCTTTGGAGGAAGCTCGCCGCAATTCACATATTCCTGCAGCATCAAGGTCGTCACTGTGGATTTGGTCCAGTTGACCTGAGTAGCAGCAGGGGCGGCGGAGCCAGATGCACCGGCGTGGCGCTGTGGGGCTTCTTCGCGAGCTTCTTCGCCGCGCGGGGAGCTCCGGCCTTGGCTTTGTCCTTCACCATGGCTGGGAAGCTTCGAGGTTCTCTGAGCGCAACAATGGAGTGTGAAACCCTAGTTCTAGATGTGGATACGTGGAGAGGGAAATGCGAAGCAAATCTGGACGAGATTCAAGTGAAATCAGTGCGGAGCACGGATGTGTGGGATAAACGTACCTGTAGATCTTCTTGCAGGAGATTGAGAAGCTCGATTTGAGATTGGATCCGCAGCTGCTACAGTGCGCCGCGAGGAAGAAGATGAACTCGGTGGGGAAAAATGACGTGGTGTCTCCTGGCCTTCTATTTATAGGCGCAGTGAAAACCCTAGGGGTGTTGTGGTAAAAAGTGAAGAGATAAGGATCTTTGACTAAAAGTCAACGACAAACAGAATGAGATAATTACGGAGTATTAAATGATAAGATCGCGATTAAGTGGATAAGGATGGAGTTAAGTTGGGAGATAGTTTTCGCTAAGTGCTGAAAGTGAAACCCGGGCGTCGGAACCCGGCAAGGTTAACCGGGTTACGGCGTGAACCGCCAAAGAAACTGGCCAAGTAAAGGAGAAAAGGGCATGTTCTAATGTTAGACTTGTTATCTGTTGTCTTATGTTTCAGGTGATTAACCCGGCTGGCCAGGATATCAGCTCTGTTCAAAGAAGTAATATTCAAGAATAAGAAGCCGAGCATGCCAACCTGGCAACCAGGTTAATCTGGGGGCTACTGATGGGGGGATGATAACCCGGTAGGCCCATGAAGAGGGAAGCATGACCCGCCAGGCAGGAGGCCCGGCCAGGCCAGCTAACCATCAGCATGGGCCGGGTTATGTTGCTGGGCCAGAGGCTTTGGCGGTAACCCGGTTCAGGAAGGGAAGTTTCTAGAAGACCAGAGGCGGTTCGTGACTTGGAGGATACGAAGGCTAGAAGAGCTAGAATAGGATTCCGAGTCTGGGTAGAGCCCGGGTTCGTATTGTAAAGTGCCAGGAGACCCGGTAGTCTATATAAGCCGGTTCCTGAGCCCTAGTTGAGAGGAACTTTACGATCCAAGCTTAGGCGAGAGAACCACCGAGAGAAACAACACCACCTTGTAACCTAGATCGAGATCCGGCTCTGTTGTCGTAGCCGGGTTATCGAGATCGAGATCAATAACAAGATAGCAGGAAGTAGGTCTTTATCTCCAATGGAGAGGCCGAACCTGGGTAAACCTTTTGTCCCTGCAATGCTAAACAATCTCCCAGACGCTAGTGTCGCCTTGCCCATCAACTCAAGCTACCCCAAAGTAGCATCTGCCGTGTTATCTACCCCACGACATATGTACCTGGCCGCGTGGGACCCACCAAAAGGTGCCTCGGGCACCTCCTCGCCTGGGGCTTTTTAGCAACGCCTTCGTCTTGCAAGAAAAGTAACGCCCTAATTTTTCCAAGTCCATCCGAGGTCGCGGCGGCGGCGAAACTCCTGATCCCTTCCGAGGGGGTCAGATCCTGCTGCTCCGGAACTCCGAAGAAGGGGGAAATCATCGTCATCGTCATCACCTCTCCTCCTTGGCGTGGGAGGAGGCCTCTACATCATCACCCCCATCAAGACCAGCACCATCACCATCATCATCACCGTGATCCACTCCGTTCCCCTCGCAGTTTGAGAGTTGCTATACCCTAGATACTTGTCTTGTGCTACTATTCATGTTTGTGATTGAGTACTTGTCATTATTTGGTGGTGAAGTTATAATTTCAGATTGTGTTGTACCACTTATGCCACTGATTATGATCATGTTCGCACGTTGTGAGTAGTTCCCGTATGTTCCTGAGGGCATAGGATGAATTGGCATTGATTTATATATGACATGTGTTGGTATTTTGTCAAGAGCTTATCTTTTATGTGATTCTATGATGGTGTTGTGCGAACGTCGACTGCACAACACTTCACCTATATGGGCTCATAGGAGAACACCGTAGTGTAATGAATTGATGGAGACTTGGGAGGACACGTAAACCTGAGACCGAGTCATGAAGTTATATTATGAGGGTATTAGTATCGGGGACCTTAGAGTGTAATGCTATGGTGGGACTTTAGGTCTTAATAATTCTTTTGCAGTCATTTGCTTGGCCACATGATCCATCATAAGTGGTTGTAGTTTATTTATTTAGCTATACCTAATTATGGCTCCGTCCAAAGAGGATTAAAACTTGACAAGATATTCAACGTGTTGTTTAATAAATCTCTATGCCTAGCATCCTCCATGCCGCCCTCGGGAACGTTTGCCACATATAAGTTACACATCACTTGAGCTTGTCCTTTTGCCACATAAGAGGATTGGGCTTTCTCTCTTTGAGAGTTTTCACTTGCTACTATCTGTTATCTGCTTGCAATTATACAACTGAAAATACCAAAAACAACTGCATCTTTTATTGTTTTATTTATCAATCTTACTAACCAATACCTTCAGCTCCTCGTGAGTTCGACAACCTTTTCTAATTGAAAGGTACTACAATTGATCTCCTGCACTTGGGAGCCATCAACTACGCATTTTTGTACTGAATTTTTTTGTCACGTTGCTTAACCACTTGTGTAGTTCTATCTTTGGGCACACATAAATTTGAGATTTGGGCACGTTTAGTTTGATATTTGGGCAGGTTGCTTGACCACATGTGTAGTTTAATCTTTCAACACACATTGTTTTTTGAAACAACTCTTTCTTTATTAATTTGATATTTGGGCACCTTTAGTTTGATATTTGGGCATGTTTAGTTTGATATTTGGGCAGGTTGGTTGACCACATGTGTACTTCAATCTTTGAACACACATAGTTTTTTGAAACAACTCTTTCTTTATTAATTTGATATTTGGGCACGTTTAGTTTGATATTTGGGCATGTGTTTTTTGAAACAACTCTTCTTTTTTTGCTTAACCACTTGCTCTATGAAAACTTTAGGGCACGAACTTTTTTGACACATATAATGACTTGATAGATGCAAACGAGTACATAGGAAAACACATAGACACGACCATAACATAGATATATAAATAAAAGCTCTTACATATAACACGACAAACATAAAAGCCCTAGATAAAAAGTTAACAAACGACACAACATAGTAGTAGAAATTAAAAGCCCTAACACACTAGGGCAACTCCATCTTCACGACAACCGACATGATGCATGCCTTTAGCACCGTCTTCACTCCTGCTCCTCCACCTGGCCGTTCTCTCCGAGATAGTACGGGAGGCTGTGGATGTTGCTGGGGAAGATGCTCGCCACGACGGTGAAGAAGTTGTACGTGGTGAAAGCGATGAACTCCTGCCCACCAAAAAAACCTGGCCGAGCAGGTAGTAGGCATCGAAGCGGTTGGTGAAGATGGCGCGGTAGCCTGTCGTCGTCGAGCCGGCGTGGGGACGCAGTTCCTCGAGGCGGAACATTCTCGGAGAGCCCGCCGGGAGGTGGCAAAAGCCCGCACGGAGGAACCCCTCGGCAAGGTCACGAGCACCCCTCCAGGGTGAGATCGCCCACTGATGCATGTAAAATGCATACATGAACTTTACATTTTATTACTTGATATTCCAACTTATTTGCATCATATATGGGTTATATTTATGTTTTATAATGATTTTAGGGGATAATTCACAGTTTCCCCATTTATTTGGAATTAACCCTGCAGAACCAGAAAACCCCTTTTTCCATCTTTTTGACTTTCAGGGACCCAAACGACGTCCAAATGACCTAATATTTCACGGGCGTCAATTTTTGGAAGGAAGGAAGCGTAGGAGCGAAGGAAGCGAACAAACGGAAACCCGAGGGCTGAAAGAGGTGGGCCCACGTGGTCAGATTCCTTGACCGCGTGGGACCCCCTATTCTAGGCCTCGAGCCTCCGATGTCGTCGATCTTCGTCCCCGTGCCTTCGTCTTGACCTAAAAACGACTATAAAAATAGTCCCCTGACGGCTTTTGGAAGGAGGCGGGGAAAAACACAAAAACCACGAAACAGGAGACAGAAGGCTGCCGCCGGAGAGGATCGGAGGGGGAAACGCCGCCGGAATCACCTCCGGAAGGCTCCTCCATCCCCCCTCCAGAGTCTCCATCAACACCACCGTCAAGACCAGCACCATCTCCATCGCCATCTTCGTGATCCACTTCATCCCCCTCATTGTCGTGGGGTTGATAACACGACAGATGTTACCATGAGGTAACTAGAGTTGTAGGGCAAGGCGAAACTGGTGTCCAGGAGATGGTCTAGCTCTACGAGGAAGAAGATATTTTTTACCCAGGTTCAGGTCCCCTCGGTGGAGGATCCCTACGTCCTGCTATAACTAACTATTTGATAACAGATTACATGGTGCGCCAATGGCGATCGCCAGGTTTGGATGACTCCGGCATGGGAGCTCTCTCTTGAGCTCTCTCTACTTTGTCTATCTTATTCTGCTTTAGACCTCTCTCTCAAATTTGTCTATCTATGACCTAGGAGCCTGCTTATATAGATGGCCAGGTCTCCTAGTCGTACAAGGTAAAAACTGGGTTATACCCGAAATAAGAGTCCTAGTCTAGGTCCTTCGTGATCTCCAAGTCTTAAGTCTCCAACTTGTACAAGGATTCCGGGTCTTCCCAAATCTTTCTTCTATGACATCTTTCGAGACCCCTCCCGGTGCCAGGTTGTCCTGAAACCGGGTCTGCCTCCTGAAACCGGGTCTGCCTCCTGGCCGGGTCTGACTCCTGAAACCGGGTCTGCCTCTGGCCAGGTCTTCTCCTTGGCCGGGTCATCATCTTGGCCGGGTCTGAATGAGCCTGCTGGCCCAAGTGTAACCCAGCCCATGTGGGGTGTGAGGTAACCTAGCCAGGCCTCCTGCCTGACGGGTTACGCTTCGCTCTTCATGGGCATACCGGGTTATGATTCCCCCATCAGTAGCCCCCAAGTTTAACCTGGATATGAGCTTGGCTTGCTCTCCTTTGTAATCTTGATCTTAAGCATCATGTTTAAAGTGAACTCGCCAGCTCGATCATCCAGGCTAAACTCCTGAAATAAAACAAATAACTATTTAAAGGGATAAAACCCGGGTTAGACTTGCTAGGCCAGCTCATTTTGGCGGTCCATTTTATAACCAGGCCTTTTCCTCCTGGGTTCATATGCCTCCAGGTTTATCTCAAGAACATCCTGTAAATACTGCCAGGAATATTTCCACATTTTCTTTTGTGGGTCCTCTGACCCGGTTTTTTATAGAGCCTACTCATACGGAGGCTGTGCTGAAGGATGCTCCAGATTCTTACGGTCCGGACTTGATGGAGCCTATTGACATGGAGGCTGTCTTTCAAGACCCGGATTTTGAAGACCCAGCGCGAATACCTACAGCTTTACCGGTTCTCAAGAATATTAATCTCGATTTTTCTCGTGTATATAACCTGTAGCCCCCCAAGCTCCGAGTTTATCACCTCGCGATAACTTGGTGCTTGATGAATGAATATAAAACTTCGAACCGTGTAGCCCCCAAGTGCCGGGTTGCATGCCTGCAGCGACCTGGGACTTCTGCATCTTGTACCTCTGAAATAAATTTTGAACTTCAAATACTGTAGCCCCTAAGTGCCGGGTTGTTGTTCCTACAGCAGCTCGGAGCACGCCCTTCAATGATTGTATAACTTAGAAAACTTTGAGCCGGCATCCTACGAATTTGAGGCTGTCTTCATCCTTGGATCTTGATCCGGCTAGTGGCTGTTTTGTTGATGTGGTAGTAAAGAAAACTAAAACTGGCCACGGCCGGGTCTTTGATGGTTGCGAAAAAGCTGAAGCCGGCGCACGACCGGGTCTTGATGGTCGCGATGAACTTGGGGTCGCAGAGCTGACCGCACTCTTTTCCTTCATAAGCTACCTAACGAGGCAGCAAAATCTGATTTTCTTTTTCTTTCCTTGACCTTTACGAGAATTGCATGCATGCATCGATACTGGCGATGAGGCTATTTCACGGGTGACGTGCTTGCATGCATCCCCTTTTTTTTATTGCATGTGCCCACCAACTTGACCCGGCTGATGAGCTGTTCCTCTTTTTTTTTCATTGCTTTGGCCTTCACATGACCTACTTGGCTTGCATGCAGCGAATATGCTGCTTGACTTCTTTTTTCTCCATTGGAGCTTTGATTGACTCGCACGAATACTAGCCGCACCCGGCTTTTCTCTCTTTTTTCTCTTCTTGATTCACTTGATGATTATCGAGCCGGACATATACAATTTTGGGAAGCCGGCAGCTCTCTCCCTTCTTTTTCCTTCATTACTTTTCCTGGATTCAGTTCTTGATACAACACATGGAACATGGACGTGTCTTCCTTTGAGACTTGAAGCGCTGATGCACTGACTTTCATCTTGTACTACTCTTGTTCTGCTCCTTCGAAATTTCTAGCCTGCACAGACTCTCGAGCCGGCAGACAACTATTGGCCTTGTGCATGAGATCCCAACTTCCAGTTAGACTCGGCAAACGACAAATCGCCCGGGTAACTCGAGATTCCGATCACGAATGTTTTTCTGAACGTTGTTGGTGAAGCCGGACGCAACTGAACGAGGCCAAAATTATCCTTGGTTACCCAAAGATGTAGCTGAACATATGGCTTAATTATGACCCGGCGGCCGGCTCCCAACTCGCACATGCTCACATAGTTAGCAGGCTGATGACCTCCTTTTCTTTTTACTGATCTCCATGCAATGGGCAACTAGCAAATTTGACTCGTCTTGATTGCATGCGTGACTTGGCAGCAACCCCGATTTCTTCTTCTTTCTGTTCTTTTCACGTGAACTTCACATGCAATATTGAATTTTCTCCTTAGCTAGAGCTAGTTGCTCACGTACGCCCTGTATAGCTTGAAGTAGCAGTACTTTCTTCACGTCAGAAACGCCTCTTCTTATTTCTTTCCTTCTCGTGATAACTATCCAAGGCCTTTTCCAGATTCAGACTTAATATAGCAGCACTACAACACTAGACCAGAATCAAATGACGTGAGACACGCGATGCTGCCGGATCTTTCGATCAAACGTCCTGCTGTTGTGCTATGCACGTGCAGATTTCTGCCGGCTCACACTCTATTTCAATTTAAACTTCTTGCTTTGGGCGAATTGCTAGTAACTTGGGCGAAAACAACTTCTGACCTAACTGATGAATTATCTACCCGGCCACTCATCAAACGCTGCCAGTTAGCCTTGATCTGATGTGACATACTTGATCAACAACGCATGTGAGGGGGTGATGATGTCTTGATCCACACAAGCTGCTGGTAGCACTCAGTATAATATATACTTCTGAATCGCCGAGCTGCATTTATCAAGCTTTGATGAGCCTGCTTCAGCTACCGGGTTATAGATTGATCCTGCAAATATTTTTCTCTGCACATGAAGCAATATCATTTAACCTAATGGGCTTGTAATAAGTTAGTAACTGTAACAGCCCAAAATTGAAAACCTAAAATTCCGTATAAAATTTTCACTTTTTGCTTCATACATGCATCATTGCATCATGGCATCCATGCATACCATGTCTCTTTTGAGTTAACACAACATTGATATCGAAATGATATGGAGTTGCTAAAACAAAATGCCCGAAGTGCTCTAACAAAACTTCCACACAATGTTGGCACTCAAACTTGTAAAACAAATACTTGGACATTATATTTGTCAAGGAAGTTCCAGGAGCTCACAAATATGTTTCCTGATTTGTCTAGGAAGTTCCTAGGATGAAAAACATAATTTTTGCAGGAGATTTAAAATGGGAATTAAAATGGAATTGAAATACTCCAAAAATAGCAGCACCAAATTCCTATTTATTTGAAGTACCAAATGAACTCCAAAAAATGTTCAATTTCTTACCAGCCCTCTCTTTTGAAGTATATTTGAAGCACCAAAAATTTCAGAATTTTTGGAATTGTGTAAGTGCCTCAAATAATTAGAAACTAGCTGCTGTTTATTCTAACAGAAACAGAGAAGGGCTTCTTTGTAAATAGGGAAAAGGACTTAGTTGTGAGGGAATACAAATATGCAGGGGTTTTTTCGCAAAACGCCCTTCTTCTTCCTGTAGCGACCGGGCGAATGCGCCGCACCGGCTCGCTCGACGCCGTGGCGTTGCCCATCGACGCCGCGCCGGGCCCCCTTCGCTCGGCCTCCACCTGCAGAAGAGGAGCAAGCCACGAGCCCCCACCGTGCCCACCTGCTCCCTCTCCCCATTTCTTCTCCCCCCGAGAACGATGCCGCCATCACCGAGCTTCTCCGACCACCGCCGCCGAGCTCCGCCGCCGTCTCGACGCTGACTGAAGCTTCCCCGAGCACATCCAAGGCCGCAGAAAGCTCCGCCGTGGTCCGCTCGACCCCCACGCCGCACGAAACGATCCCGGACGCCGGGAATCGGCCGCGTCACCTGCGACATCGCCGCTGCCGTCCGACGCTCCGCTGCACGTTTTCCGTCGCCATCGCGCCTCCCCCGCCGTCCCCGAACTCGCCAACGAGCTCACGGTGAGGCTCCCGTGCAGTAGCACCTCTCTCCCTTCCCCGTGCTCTGTCTCGCCGTCGCCGTGCTACGCGAGCACGCCCGCCACCGTCGCCTCGCGTCGTGCCCGTGCGAGAGCTGCTCCCTTTTTTCCTCTCCCCTCGAATTTCTTTTTCCCCAACCGGAAACTCCGGCCCAACTCCGGTGTGACTCCGGCCCGCGTCCAGTAGCTGCCGTTTTTGGGCTGAAAAATTGGTGGTCCGGAAACTCCGGCCCCTGAGCCCCCTCTGGCCGGAAACTCCGGTCTGGCCAGAAAAACTGCAATTTGCCCTTTTCTCCGACAATTGTTCCATACCAAATATAATTCCTTTGTCACCTATTTCTTCCGGAGATGATTAAATAATGATATTGTTGTTTGAAATAACTTAATAAAAGGACATCATTAACAGAGGAATCATAAGAGTGTAATAACTTATATTTTATTCAGTACCTAAATTATTTCATGCTTCACCTCTTTTTAAATCCTGGGTAACTAGATTTAATTATTGTTTAACATAAATTATCACACGGACAGATCTTTAAAAGAGGAAGTTTATAAGTGTAAGAACTTTTTATCGGGGCATCAGAAAATTGTGTTTGTTATACCAAAATGTTCAGAAAAAGGTGAATTATCCAAAATCATCATCACCATGCATATTTGATCACAATGACAATACGGTACTTTTAGGAGCATTAGAATCATTAAGTTAAATATGGGGTGTTTCCTTGACTAGTTCAGGTATTTGTTTCTCCCGCACCCCATTTAAATTGCTAGAGAGCTGTTAATAATAAGTCGGTGCATTAAAATGTCATATCATCATTCTTGTATGCATTGCACAATTGCCATGTGTTGATTGTTGTTCTTGCTTTCCGGTGTTGTTTGCTCTCCGGTAGACCCGAGTTCGGAGTTGGGCATCCTTACTCCGACGAGCAGTTTGACTCCTCCGCTCAACAAGGCAAGCGTAATCCCCCCTCTGAGCATATCTTATCCTATGTTTCCGCAAATATTTTCTCCACTATAATATCGCATGCGGTTCCAAATGTCAATTTTATTGGATTAGAGTATCCTATAGTTGCATTAAGATTCCGATGCCAATACCTGTTCCCCTCCTATTATCCATATGTTTGTATTGTTGGCCGAGATACCGTCTATGCTATGTTGATGCTTAGCCATGCTTAGTTAATTGCATAGCTATACGATGGATGGTTGATGTTGGAAAACAGGTGTTGAGATGTGTGGTTGATGGTGGAGAATTGTGGTAAGGGATAATAAAATGCTAAAAGGTGGGGATGAGAGGCCACTGTGGTTGTGGTGTTTTGTCTCGTTCTCGCCGCCTAGGTGCGAGTTCTGTACCTCTTGAACCAAGACTGAGCGTGCAACCATGCGTGAGGCCTATGCATTCGCAGTGCAGGAACCCTCATAGACTAAATAACTCGAGCGGGGCTAGCCAGGGTCCTCTAGTTCGGGCTTCCATTTGCGCGTGCGTGATGATGGTGGGATGAACTGAGATGAGGATGGTTGTGTTAGGAAAATGAGTGGCTACGGGACAGGGGATTGGAGGAGACACCAAACCTGTTCCGTCCTCACTGATGATCCTGGGTTAGTCCTTAACGAGGGAGAAGTCGACACCGCTCCCACCCAGCCGGCTTTCCAAGGAAGAGAGCTAATTGTACAGGTAATGGGCCGGACGGTACGCGTGGCGAAGAAGCTGGGGCCCCTCGGGACTCCGGGGACTTCCACTTTGTACACCCCTGCAGGGATAAATCTTTTCGAAAAGCCGTGTCCGCGGTTATGGACGACTTGGGAATGGACGATGATCATAGAATAATTTTAACGGAATGATTAAAAACTGAGTACTAAAGGTACTACTAATAACCAAGGTGAGCTTCCTCGAGGGTGATTCGGGGAGGTGCCTAGTAGATAGGTGATGAGAATGGTGATGGTTATGTTGGGAATGGTTACCAGAAAAGAGTTACTTCTTACCCCTTTTCAAAATAATCTGATTAGTCGATGCCATGGAGTTATGTCTTTTCAAAATAAAATCAGCTTTATGCAAAACAGCCATAAAACCTTGAAAGCCAATCATCGAGCATATATTAGCTCCTAATCTTGCTAGTTCGTCGAACTCAACGTCGTTTGTTTTGTTTCAGAGGAGGACTTCACCGACCTCGAAGGTGGGTTCTTTGTGGACGTCGACGAGTAGTCTGGGGTTCCCAGGTGGCAGCTTGGGACATCCTGGAACAGCTGGCGTTGTGATGTTTATCTGTAGGCCTCTTAGGCCATATGTTGGTTCTTGTTGTTTAGAACAACCTAATTTGCTTCCGCTTGTTGTAATGTTGGGTCTGTGACCTCTGATTGTCTTTTGCTATTTTTCTCTATTATAAGAGTTGAACTATATGATTTTGTGTCGTAGAGTCTGTGATGTGCCAGTTGTTCCACAAGTCTTGATCTCTCTATTATGCTTTGATAGTGTGTTTGCTGGTATCGGATAACCGGAGACACAGTATCACTGTATAGCAGTCAGGTCGGGGCGCCACAAGTTGGTATCAGAGCAGTACTGCCTGTAGGAAACCCTTCTACTGGTCGATGTTGAGTCTAGTGTTTGTGAAAATATTTTTAACCTAAAAATGAGTTGTGAAAACCATCTTAGGATTCTTTTTACTCCTTATCTGGTTACCCTCTAATCTCGGAGCAATCTTACCTCGATTTGAGTTTAAAGGTTTTACTTCTCATCTGTTACTTCCAAATTAGGAGTAAAACGGGGTTGGGTTCGATCTTTAGTGTTATGTGCCCAGTTGCTTCCGCCGCGCTACAATCCGAAGCTTCATGTGTCGAGAAACCATCTGGAGTACGACGAGAATTCCTATCAACTCAGTTGTTTACGGACCCTTGTATTCCTATCAAGTTTAATCTCTTAACCCTTTCTTTTGGGTTTTAACCCAAGGACTTGAACATAAGGTCCCGGATTGTGCCGGATAGTGTGGGTGGAATCACGTGGTTTCTTAGCCATTTGAATCTCACGCTACTGGTGCATGATGCTGATCTTCGACCCAAGTCCCAGCTTGTTGTTTCTCTGTTCGTTGTTGCACAAAAGTATTATCGTCCCTAGTCTGAGTACTGGAGTACGCTAATGCTAATGTCTCAACCATACCGAGGTAGATACTAACTGCGTCCTTGTCAAATCTACAGAATGGCCCAACGCCCTCCGCTCCATCAAATCGAAGCCACCCCAGGGACCCACTCGACACCCTTTGATCGGGAGAAATCCCATACATCTAAAGTTTTGCCCAAGGAAGCTAGAGGCAAACTCAGGTGTTACACTTGTAAGGAGCGTGGACATCCGTACCGGAAGTGCCCCCTCAACTACCCCGGAAAGTGGGGACTACCACAAGGAAAGGCATGTAGTCAGTGCGGAAGGGGTGGACATCAGGCGAGTCAATGCCCCGGCAGTTGCCCGCATTGTTGCAAGAAGCATCCACTCGGCCAGTGCCTAACCGCTAGCGCCACCTGCTACCTATGCGAAGGAGATGACCACTTTCCGGCTGATTGTTCTATGGAGTTCATAGTGGGGGCAGTAAAGGATGCCCAGGAGAAGATTGCTTAGCACGCCACCACGCGCCCCATTACTTCGACAGCTGGGTCAAGCGGAGGTGGTTGTCGTCCTATGCCACCTGCTCCACCTGGACTTATCTGCTACACCTGTGGCCAGACGGGTCACTATTCCCGGGGGTGCCCCAGCAGAAGTGGGTATCGTCCTCCGCTACCTGCTCCCCCTGGACTTACCTGCTACACCTGTGGTCAGGCTGGCCACTACTTCAGGGATTGCCCTCAGAAGGCACCTATCACGGGAAATCCTGCACGAGCCCCTGCCACTCCAGCTGGCAAGGATGGACCTATTGTGCGTCGTCGCCTGAACCACGTCTCTGCTGGAGAAGCTGAAGAAGATTCCGGCGTCCTTAAGGGTGAGCTATTAATCAACAATAATCTTACTACAGTTTTGTTTGACTCTGCTGCATCTCTCCCTTTTGGGGCATGGTTATCACAATTGAGTAATAACCGGTGCCTCTTCGACATCTTAGAATTTCTCCTGAGCATGTTTCTTACTCTGATCTGCTATTTGACCCTTGTCGGTCAGTTGACAGTTAAGTCTTATCGTGCATTGGGTGTTCCGATGCAAGCCACTCTCCTGATCCGTCAAGACTTTCCACTTCGACTTGTCAGGAGAAACAAACTCCAGTACCTTGTCCATTTCTCGGATCAGGTCAGAGTATTGTAATCTGCGGAATAAGGGGCTTGTCTAGCTCGTGGTTCTGCTCCACCTTAGAGTGTCACACTCTTTGTTATCAAGGTATCGAGCTAAGTATCTTGATCCTCTTGATGAAGTGATGCTTTTTACACTTGTTGCTCTCCGTCTTCCAAGTAACTTGTTACTCGAGGATGATGAGGCGTGAGTAATGATGTGGCCAACGGATATTCTTAGCAGTTCTTACTGTGCGGAAATCCAGGGATATCCATCGCCCTCCTTAGCGTGATTGGTTAGCCGACCAATAAGTTGAGTTGGATTGTGTTCCCAAGTTCGTTTTCTCTGTTGCACTCCCTCGGTCAAAGAGCTAGGTTCGTGCCGAAGCTCCCAAGACCACCTCGTCGTGCCTTGAAAGGCCTGATCCTCTCTTGAACTCAAGATCCACCGGTATATCGTGATATCCTATATGTGGATCGTGGTATTCTGGAGGTCTTTCCCGAAGTATCGCCAGGTTGTCACCTGATCGTGATGTTGAGCTTATGAGTAAGCTGGATCTCTGAACAACTCCCTTCTCCAAGAAAATCGGGCTGGATGTCCAGAATTATTCGGTTGAGCTGGAACAACTTGGAGAGTCGAAAGACAAGAGCTCTATCCCGACATAGTTCCTTTACAAAGGGATGTCTAGCTTCCTGTGTCGAAGCAAGGTGGTATCTCCTTTGTGGATATGCTATCCTACAAATTTTTGATTTGATTTGGGCTATCGTCAAATCAAACTCAGACTAACACATTCAGTAGGTTAAACTCAGATTAGAAGCGTGTTAGTCTGACCAATCCTTATGCCCGTTCATGTGATAACTTCAGAACACATACCTTGCGAGGTCGACCGTCTTAGAGTATCTAGATAAGTTGGTTGTTGAGCCCTTCCACTACATTCGTTCTTCCTCCATGTTTGATGGGAAACTTGTTAGAACTAACCTTGTGTCGTCACAAGGCGAGGTTCTGGAAGTTAGAAGTGACTTTCCCTGGTTCACGTGCAATTGCTGAAAGATGTCGCCGTGGATCTGAGTGAATTGTCTGGTTTCCTCGATATCATCTCAACTCGATCATGCATGTGTAGAATATTCTCGGAATGGTATGTTGTTACCTCCATCCGTTGAGAATTCCATTTCTGCATCCAAGCCACTGATTGAATTGTTCCAGAAAGAGAGGAAGTCTGAGAACTTCCTTGTCTGCTATGGTGTTTCCCATCAAGAACTCAATCATGTCCTGCTGCAAGATAATCAAGTGGGGCAGCTGTCTCCTGATAAGTCTAGCAATTGTAACCCGTTGGTATGCATTGCAAAGCTTCCTATTCCTACCGGTGCTGAGTCTGAAGTATCTCTACACTTCCAGGTTTGACTCTCAATCAGAAACGATAGTTGGTGATCCTCAAGAAGTTCGTCCCGATGACTGGAAAATCAAGAAGTGTTCACAATACTAACGTTTGCGGAGTTTCGGAAGTTCTCTCGATCTAGCTTTCCGATCCTTCTCCAGTGATATGAAATGCTCCTCCGTGAGGAAAGTTCTACTCAAGCCGACTAATACAAGTTATCTCTTCATCTGTTGGAATCTTGTTTCAACACTCTCCCTCAGAAATTTAAGGCCTTGTGCAAAGTTCATATTCTAAATCCTTTGAGAAAACAGTTGTCTACCAACTGGAAACTTCTTGTCAATCCTCCATCACCCGCTTGTGTCTCCTAATTGTCAAATCACGGGATGCTTGAAGTCTCATCCTAAATTCTACGAGGAGGTACCTGATCGTTCTAGATTCACCAAGATCCATCCTTCCGGTGATGTTTCCTTCTTTCCGATGGGGTAAGTTGATAGTGACCCCGGAGCGAAGCCGATGAAGATCTTTGTGATGCCCTCGATCCACCTCTTCAAGAAAGAAGCCACCCGAAGAGAGAAGATCGTGTAGTACCGTCGTAACCTTTCCCTCTTTCCTACGCTTAGAATCTCGGGACGCGATTCCTGTAAGGAGGGTAGAGTTGTAACAGCCCAAAATTGAAAACCTAAAATTCCGTATAAAATTTTCACTTTTTGCTTCATACATACATCATTGCATCATGGCATCCATGCATACCATGTCTCTTTTGAGTTAACACAACATTGATATCGAAATGATATGGAGTTGCTAAAAGAAAATGCCCGAAGTGCTCTAACAAAACTTCCACACAATGTTGGCACTCAAACTTGTAAAACAAATACTTGGACATATTATATTTGTCAAGGAAGTTCCAGGAGCTCACAAATATGTTTCCTGATTTGTCTAGGAAGTTCCTAGGATGAAAAACATAATTTTTGCAGGAGATTTAAAATGGGAATTAAAATGGAATTGAAATACTCCAAAAATAGCAGCACCAAATTCCTATTTATTTGAAGTACCAAATGAACTCCAAAAAATGTTCAATTTCTTACCAGCCCTCTCTTTTGAAGTATATTTGAAGCACCAAAAATTTCAGAATTTTTGGAATTGTGTAAGTGCCTCAAATAATTAGAAACTAGCTGCTGTTTATTCTAACAGAAACAGAGAAGGGCTTCTTTGTAAATAGGGAAAAGGACTTAGTTGTGAGGGAATACAAATATGCAGGGGTTTTTTCGCAAAACGCCCTTCTTCTTCCTGTAGCGACCGAGCGAATGCGCCGCACCGGCTCGCTCGACGCCGTGGCGTTGCCCATCGACGCCGCGCCGGGCCCCCTTCGCTCGGCCTCCACCTGCAGAAGAGGAGCAAGCCACGAGCCCCCACCGTGCCCACCTGCTCCCTCTCCCCATTTCTTCTCCCCCCGAGAACGATGCCGCCATCACCGAGCTTCTCCGACCACCGCCGCCGAGCTCCGCCGCCGTCTCGACGCTGACTGAAGCTTCCCCGAGCACATCCAAGGCCGCAGAAAGCTCCGCCGTGGTCCGCTCGACCCCCACGCCGCACGAATCGATCCCGGACGCCGGGAATCGGCCGCGTCACCTGCGACATCGCCGCTGCCGTCCGACGCTCCGCTGCACGTTTTCCGTCGCCATCGCGCCTCCCCCGCCGTCCCGAACTCGCCAACGAGCACACGGTGAGGCTCCCGTGCAGTAGCACCTCTCTCCCTTCCCCGTGCTCTGTCTCGCCGTCGCCGTGCTACGCGAGCACGCCCGCCACCGTCGCCTCGCGTCGTGCCCGTGCGAGAGCTGCTCCCTTTTTTCCTCTCCCCTCGAATTTCTTTTTCCCCAACCGGAAACTCCGGCCCAACTCCGGTGTGACTCCGGCCCGCGTCCAGTAGCTGCCGTTTTTGGGCTGAAAAATTGGTGGTCCGGAAACTCCGGCCCCTGAGCCCCCTCTGGCCGGAAACTCCGGTCTGGCCAGAAAAACTGCAATTTGCCCTTTTCTCCGACAATTGTTCCATACCAAATATAATTCCTTTGTCACCTATTTCTTCCGGAGATGATTAAATAATGATATTGTTGTTTGAAATAACTTAATAAAAGGACATCGTTAACAGAGGAATCATAAGAGTGTAATAACTTATATTTTATTCAGTACCTAAATTATTTCATGCTTCACCTCTTTTTAAATCCTGGGTAACTAGATTTAATTATTGTTTAACATAAATTATCACACGGACAGATCTTTAAAAGAGGAAGTTTATAAGTGTAAGAACTTTTTATCGGGGCATCAGAAAATTGTGTTTGTTATACCAAAATGTTCAGAAAAAGGTGAATTATCCAAAATCATCATCACCATGCATATTTGATCACAATGACAATACGGTACTTTTAGGAGCATTAGAATCATTAAGTTAAATATGGGGTGTTTCCTTGACTAGTTCAGGTATTTGTTTCTCCCGCACCCCATTTAAATTGCTAGAGAGCTGTTAATAATAAGTCGGTGCATTAAAATGTCATATCATCATTCTTGTATGCATTGCACAATTGCCATGTGTTGATTGTTGTTCTTGCTTTCCGGTGTTGTTTGCTCTCCGGTAGACCCGAGTTCGGAGTTGGGCATCCTTACTCCGACGAGCAGTTTGACTCCTCCGCTCAACAAGGCAAGCGTAATCCCCCCTCTGAGCATATCTTATCCTATGTTTCCGCAAATATTTTCTCCACTATAATATCGCATGCGGTTCCAAATGTCAATTTTATTGGATTAGAGTATCCTATAGTTGCATTAAGATTCCGATGCCAATACCTGTTCCCCTCCTATTATCCATATGTTTGTATTGTTGGCCGAGATACCGTCTATGCTATGTTGATGCTTAGCCATGCTTAGTTAATTGCATAGCTATACGATGGATGGTTGATGTTGGAAAACAGGTGTTGAGATGTGTGGTTGATGGTGGAGAATTGTGGTAAGGGATAATAAAATGCTAAAAGGTGGGGATGAGAGGCCACTGTGGTTGTGGTGTTTTGTCTCGTTCTCGCCGCCTAGGTGCGAGTTCTGTACCTCTTGAACCAAGACTGAGCGTGCAACCATGCGTGAGGCCTATGCATTCGCAGTGCAGGAACCCTCATAGACTAAATAACTCGAGCGGGGCTAGCCAGGGTCCTCTAGTTCGGGCTTCCATTTGCGCGTGCGTGATGATGGTGGGATGAACTGAGATGAGGATGGTTGTGTTAGGAAAATGAGTGGCTACGGACAGGGGATTGGAGGAGACACCAAACCTGTTCCGTCCTCACTGATGATCCTGGGTTAGTCCTTAACGAGGGAGAAGTCGACACCGCTCCCACCCAGCCGGCTTTCCAAGGAAGAGAGCTAATTGTACAGGTAATGGGCCGGACGGTACGCGTGGCGAAGAAGCTGGGGCCCCTCGGGACTCCGGGACTTCCACTTTGTACACCCCTGCAGGATAAATCTTTTCGAAAAGCCGTGTCCGCGGTTATGGACGACTTGGGAATGGACGATGATCATAGAATAATTTTAACGGAATGATTAAAAACTGAGTACTAAAGGTACTACTAATAACCAAGGTGAGCTTCCTCGAGGGTGATTCGGGGAGGTGCCTAGTAGATAGGTGATGAGAATGGTGATGGTTATGTTGGGAATGGTTACCAGAAAAGAGTTACTTCTTACCCCTTTCAAAATAATCTGATTAGTCGATGCCATGGAGTTATGTCTTTTCAAAATAAAATCAGCTTTATGCAAAACAGCCATAAAACCTTGAAAGCCAATCATCGAGCATATATTAGCTCCTAATCTTGCGAGTTCGTCGAACTCAACGTCGTTTGTTTTGTTTCAGAGGAGGACTTCACCGACCTCGAAGGTGGGTTCTTTGTGGACGTCGACGAGTAGTCTGGGGTTCCCAGGTGGCAGCTTGGGACATCCTGGAACAGCTGGCGTTGTGATGTTTATCTGTAGGCCTCTTAGGCCATATGTTGGTTCTTGTTGTTTAGAACAACCTAATTTGCTTCCGCTTGTTGTAATGTTGGGTCTGTGACCTCTGGTTGTCTTTTGCTATCTTTCTCTATTATAAGAGTTGAACTATATGATTTTGTGTCGTAGAGTCTGTGATGTGCCAGTTGTTCCACAAGTCTTGATCTCTCTATTATGCTTTGATAGTGTGTTTGCTGGTATCGGATAACCGGAGACACAGTATCACTGTATAGCAGTCAGGTCGGGGCGCCACAGTAACTTATGAAATATTTATGCTGATGGTGTACGTGCACCCTGAGGTTTGCTTTTTTGATGAACGTGATATGTCGTTCTGCAAATCCCTTTGGTTTAGATGACCCTTTTGGTTTCTATAAACTGTAAGCCGGCTTTCGCATGGATCTTCACTGTTGCGACCTCTCTGTTAAAGACAGGGTCAGTCAAGTCCCAGTGGGCCTCATGACTGATTGAATTTACAGGCACGCAATCAGGCCATATAATTGCGTTTCACATCGAGCTTAAGTTTAGATAACCAAGAATAATAGTGGCTCCAAAATTGGCCGGGTCATGAGATTGCAGCTGTACCTTCAAGGGTAATCAGCCCCCATGACCAAAGTGGCTTATATGCCGGGTCTTGAGTTTGTAACTGCGCTATTCAAGCGATCAGCCCCCAAGACCCAATATTTACAATGTTGCGAAGCACTCCTGGGCACACTAACCGAAGTTGTGAAGCACTCCTGGGCACGCTAACAATTTGCAAATAATTGAAGCTGGGAGATGTTTCATGGATTCTCCTCCAGTAGGGTCCATGTCTTCAACCAACAATTAATAACTGAAGCCGGAGATGTTTCATGGTAAGATCCATGTCTTCAACCCAACAATTGATAACTGAAGCCGGGAGATGTTTCATGGTAAGATCCATGTCTTCAACCCAACCATTGATGACTGAAGCCGGGAGATGTTTCATGGTAAGATCCATGTCTTCAACCCAACCATTGATGACTGAATAATAGGGAGACCCAGATTTTAGGATTCGCCCTTCTGAATGATAAATATTTGGCACGCTCTTAGCGTTGATGATGTATAAGCCAGAGTATGGCGATTGAGCCGGAATAATGATAATGAATAGGCCGGGATACGGCGATAGATCTGGAAAGATGATAATAAATAATGTATATGCCGGCGATTAAGCCGGATGAGGATAATGAATAAGATATGAGCCGGCGATTGAGCTAGATTGATGACAGTGAATAATGTATAGACTGGCAATTGAGCCAGGATGATAATAATGAATAAGGCATGAGCCGGCAATTTGAGCCGCAGCACATCGATGGCACTTTAATAGCAACCTTATTATTAAGAAATCCATTGCAAGCAATAGATAGCTCGACTTTGATAAACCCATTGCGAGCGATAAACAATTCGATTTTGAAAAGTTACCTGCAATCTTCTGAATGATCTTTGTAATTTCCTTATAAACAGTATATTTAACTCCACTCCACGTTATTTCTGGAACCCCCCCCCCCCCTTTCTACAGTACCCAGTGGCGACGGGGGGGCGACCCCGCGTCGACCAGCGGCCGCCGGCGTATCCGGTGATTCCCTTCTCTCCGCCGGCCGCTCCAGCGGCGGGAGGGTGGGGAACCACCGGATCTGCGCTCCGGCGTAGTAGATCGGGGGTTCGGGCGGCGTGGCCGTGGTGGGAAGGGCGACGTCGCGCGCGTTGACTCTCTGCGGCTTCCCCCTCGGCTTCGTCTCTGGCGGGCCGGCGTGCTGCAGGGACGTCCTCACCTTGCCGTTGCCTCCTCCGTCGGCGGCAGGGTTCGAGTGGAGTGGGAAGGAGGCCGGGGTTCAGGTCTGCCTGGCCGTCTTCGGCGTCGACTTCATCGGCGTTGGATCAAGACGGTGGCTCTGCTCCGGTGGTCTGCCAGCATCATCTGCTCCGCCAAGACCCAGGCGGTGGTTGAAGACGGCGGCTTCGTCGGCGGCTTCCTGGCCGCGGTTCGCTGCGGGTTCGCCGGCTCGGTGGAGTGCGGCGGCAGCGCGCGGTCGGCGGCCACCGTGGTGAGGAGGCGTCGGTGCTGCTGGATCCTCAAGTTTCGGGTTTGTTTTTCTTATTTCACTGAGGATTGTACCACTGGTTCTGTGTTCTTGATCTGTAATCCCTTGATCTCAAAAAAAAAAAAAAAGTATATTTAACTCAAGGGATTGACTTGAAGGAGGTAGATATATTTAATTGACTGAATAAAATATGAAATTTAAACATAAACACGACTTAGCTCATTTTGTTTTCCTGTTTTGATGACGTTGTGTGGGAGCGCGGGTCCTCAGCCGCGACAAGGCTGCGCTACTGAAGAGAACCGGCCACTTTTGAGGCGAGCCTGAAGTCGTCCACGTTGAGCCGGACGCACGCCCACCTCCGGTTCTCGTATCGCAGGACTCAGACGCGGGTTGCTGATTGATTCAGTTGACCACACCTATTTTCTTCTTTTCTTTTTGCTCATCTGACGTATGTGTCGTCCATGGAACTAAGTAGTAAAGCTAGCTTCTTCGATTTATTCTTGGGATTTGCTTCCAACGATCCGTGTGAGTCAAGTATAGTACTAGCTGATATGTAACTCCACCTCTTTCATTTGTTTAATACAAACTGGAGACCGGGTCACATGGCTGCGGCCCTTTAATCGACTCAAACTTATCCCTTGATTTATCGCAGACAAGACCTTGTGCACACAGTCATGCTCCTACGCTGCCTCTTTTTCTTCAAGATTTCATCAGATGAACGAGCGAGTAGATTTTTTTAGTCCCAGCTATTGCTATACCGTGACTTGCAATTTGCGTATTTCCTCTTTGTGTCCTCTGTTGCCGGCTTTCTATCTCCTCCAACTCCGGCTTCTCTATGGCCGGCTCCTATGGTTTTGCCGGTTCTCTCCACTGTGACCCGGCGTGTACGTACTAATCACCTGGCAAACACCTTAATTTCCTTTTGTTTATTTTCTTTTCAGCCCACGTACGTGATGTCCTGGGAACGAGGTAGCAATTAAGCTAGCTATTCCAAACTTCTTTTCTCCTTGATTTTTTAAATCACCTACTTGAGCCGCGTACGAGTCAACCACGACACCTTTTTCCTTTCTTGCATGCGCTGTTGTATCACGATCGGAACTCGGAGTCCAGATCGAATCCGGCCACGCGCAAGCTTGCTCGCGATACGTGACCCGGCTATGTGCGACGTACAACTTCACCAGCGAAGCGGGAGCCGACTGTGTGGGATTCAGTCATGCGCAACCTCGCCAGCGATCCGAGACCCGGTCGCCATCCATGCTTGATACGATTTTGTTGATCACGATGCCGTGATATCTGCCGGCAAATACCAATCTTGTAACGCGATGTTCCTTTTCTTTGCTTTGTAGACAACGTACACCTAGCCTCATAATCCTCGCTAGATGCGATTTTTCTGGGTCTGATTCCTTCACAGCCGGCTCTGTGACTTTTCCAGCACTGGCCTTCTCTATCTCCTCCCGTGAATCTTGCTTCCGGGTTTCATCTGATATCATGAACGACGCTATCTTCTTGTTGGTTGTTGACGATCTCTCTGACGGCGATTCCTCCATCCCTTGCAGCGCTTCTCCCTTGATGAGGACACTCTTGTCCGCAGGCCCCACGGTGGGCGCCAACTGTCGTGGGGTTGATAACACGACATATGTTACCATGAGGTAACTAGAGTTGTAGGGCAAGGCGAAACTGGTATCCAGGAGATGGTCTAGCTCTACGAGGAAGAAGATATTTTTTACACAGGTTCAGGTCCCCTCGGTGTAGGATCCCTACGTCCTGCTATAACTCACTATTTGATAACAGATTACATGGTGCGCCAATGGCGATCGCCGGGTTTGGATGACTCCGGCATTGGAGCTCTCTCTTGAGCTCTCTCTAGTTTGTCTATCTTATTCTGCTTTAGACCTCTCTCTCAAATCTGTCTATCTATGACCTAGGAGCCTGCTTATATAGATGGCCAGGTCTCCTAGTCGTACAAGGTAAAAACTGGGTTATACCCGAAATAAGAGTCCTAGTCTAGGTCCTTCGTGATCTCCAAGTCTTAAGTCTCCAACTTGTACAAGGATTCCGGGTCTTCCCAAATCTTCCTTCTATGACATCTTTCGAGACCCCTCCCGGTGCCAGGTTGTCCTGAAACCGGGTCTGCCTCTGGCCGGGTCTTCTCCTTGGCCGGGTCATCATCTTGGCCGGGTCTGAATGAGCCTGCTGGCCCAAGTGTAACCCAGCCCATGTGGGGTGTGAGTTAACCTAGCCAGGCCTCCTGCCTGACGGGTTACGCTTCGCTCTTCATGGGCATACCGGGTTATGATTCCCCCATCACTCATAGTTTGAGATTGTTGAACCCTAGCTATTGTCTAAGTACTATTCTACATGTTTGTAAATTGCTACTTGTCATTGTTTTGTGGGGAGATTATATTCTCAGATTGTGTTGTATCACTTATGCCATTGAATCATATCATGTCTTCGCGTTGTGAGTAGTTCTCTCATGTTCCTGGGGGCATAGGATGGATTGGCAATGATTTATTTATGACATGTGTTGGTATTTTGTCTAGTGTTTATCTTTTTATGTAATTCTATGATGGTGTTGTGCGAACGTCGACTGCACATCACTTCACCTATATGGGCTCATAGTAGAACACCGTAGTGTAATGGAGTGAGGGAGACTTGGGAGGACATGTAAACCTGAGACCGAGTCATGAAATTGCATTATGAGGGTATTAGTATCGGGGAGCTTAGAGTTTAAGGCTATGGTGGGACTCTATGTCTTAATAACTCTTGTGCAGTCATTTACTTGGCCATAAGAACCATCATAAGGGGGTTTAGTTTATTTATTTAGCTTTCCCTAATTATGGCTCCGTCCAAAAGAAGATTAAAACTTGACAAAATGCTTAACTTGTTGTTCTAGAAATATTTATGCCATGAAGTCTAGGTAGCCCTTGGGAACGTTCTCCACTTATAAGAAACACACACTTGAGCTTGTCCTCTCGCTGCATAGAGGATTGGGCTTTCTCCCTTTGAGAGTTTTCACTTGTCATATTTTATTTTCAGCTTTTTACTTTATTGCAAACTCTACGCCAAAAACCCAAAAACACTTGCATCATTTAATCATTTAGTTTGTCTAGTGCATAGATAATAAGAGAAGTGACACTCTTATTTGAGAGGATAAACACATATACCTTCTACTCCTCGTGGGATCGATACTATACTTACACATTGAAGATTTCAACGATCCCCTATACTTGTGGGTATCAAGACATTTTCTGGCGCCGTTGTCGGGAGTGTAGCGCTTAAGTTTTGCATATACTCAAGTTTACTTTCAGTTTTGCATTTAGTTTAGTTTTACTTTCAGTTATATATATCAAAAAACAAAAACAAAAAAATAGAAAATGAAAAATACCAAAAAAACTCGTGTTATGGGCATAAGTATGGATATAAATGATGCTTTGATAGACACTTGAATGCTGCTAAGATTGCCAAGGAATATAGAGAATCAAAGGAAGGGAAAATACTAAAAGGTTTCATGATGGAATTAAATTATATTGCTGAGGAGTTGCTTTTACACCATGATGTAACTTGTATTTTTTGCTCTGAACAAAAAGATAAACATTTTGAATTTCAATGTAGGTTCCATGAAGAATGTGTTATTGCATCTTACCATACTGGTGATTATGCTTATTTAGGAATGGAACAAGTAGAGGAATTTGTTACTTTCAAGGCATCTTTTGAATTGCAAACCTTCATTCATGAAAATAAAACTTGCCCTATAGCTAATAAATTTGGAAGAGAGATAGATTTTATTCTTGAATATTGCATAGACAACTGATGGCCCTTGAAGAGGTTGATCTACGACGCCAGAAAACACTTTGTTGATTTCCGGTGCGTAGTTACCTGCGTCAAAAGTAAATGGGTCAGGTTGAGACTCCAAGTGCAGAGTGTGTAGTAGTGGAAGACTCGTTTTCCCCACGAGGGGTGACTCGAGGGTTTAATATCGAACTCTCGGGGAATCAGTAGTGAAGATATATCTTCTTATCCTTCTTTTGGTTATCTACAAAACAAAGTTAAATGTTTTGGTCCTCAACCTCACCTGTGGTTATCAAGCACAAGGTGTAAGAATGATATCAAGATAGTTATGCAATGCAAACAGGAAATAAATATGCAATGGTGGTAGATGCAATGGTAAATGATATTTTTGGGTTTTTAATGATGTATGCAAGACGAAAAGTATTTTTGTATTTCATATTTAATGATGGCTGAAAATAGAAAAGTGGTATATGGTGTTGGAAAGGTGTTTCTTATGATTAAAAATGGACCGGGGTTCATGGTTTCACAAATGCACTCTCTCTTTATAAAGTGGCAGACAATGGAACACACACAGAATTAACATATGAGATTGCAACACAAAGTTTGATAACAAGTTACTTAGATATATGGGCATCACGTCCTAACATAGAGACCTTTTGTTTATTAGTCTCTCTTATACTCCACCAAGATGCGAACCAAATCATAACACCTCAGTAATTAAGATGACTCGGAGTATAGCAATAAGTTTCATGACATGAAGTGAAAATAAGAACATGCTGGATCTAGTCACAGGAAGAAGCTTGGTCACCCTCAACCCTTGCAGCATGGTATTTTTGTTTATCCCCAGTGAGGTAACAAAGTAAGGTAAACACCCAAGTGGATCGCGATATTAAGTTGTCAGCTTACCGCACTCACCACTCCCCGTTAGTCCAACTAATGCACACGTTCCCCCACACACGCTCTCATAAACATGCTTGATCATAACAAGTAGACAAGAACGGGGTACATAATATGCATATATACTCATAACTGAAACAAACATTGCAATCTCAAACATATATTAACTCATAGAAAGATCCACCACATAGGTATTACAAATATGACCGTAATCATGTTCAGCAGCTCGTACGGTACTAATTACTGAACCTCAAGAGGGGAGAGATACATAAGTTACTTCCACAAACCCATAGTCCAGAGGTGGACTACTCCCTCTTCATCATGGAGACGGTGGAGAAGTCGATGGAGAGGATGGAGACCACACCGGCAGCGCCCCGCCGGAGTTTTCCCCCTCCAATCTGCAGCTCCTGATCTCCGTTTCGGTGTTTCTGTGTTTGTGCGGCGCTCCCTTCGCGAAATGCCAGGGGACCTTTTTTATAGGCGTTTTTAGGTCAAGACGGAGTCGGTGGACGAAAGATCGACGGCAGCGGAGCCACGAGGGCCAAATGAGTGGGCCCCACGCAGCCACAGTACCTGGCCGCGTGGGCCACCCCCTTTTTGCCTTGCGGGCTCCGTTTGCTTGATTCCTTCGCTCCTACTGTTGGGGATATACCTACTAGGGGTATCACCAGCATAGATCAATCCGGCTAGTCCAGGGTGGCCTGCAGTGGTGGTGAAGGCTTTGCCTGCCGGGCGGCCCAGATAGTTGACGACCAAGGCGGATGCCGGCAAGGAGGAGGCCCAAGACTGAAGCCCACGAAGCCATCAAGACCAAGATGGAAGGCGGCATACTTGCCGGCTAGGTTTAGGACTCTGTATGCTTGCCGGATACGTAATCTCCTTGTAACCCTAGGTCCAGCCGCCTATATAAGCTGGACCACGAGACGCCTTTAGGGCAACCAATCCATATACTTTCATACGCAACCAACTCATTGTAACCTGCACTTCGGCTATTGCCTTATAGTGAGTTATAGCAGCACGTAGGGCCCCGCCACCGCCGTGGAGCCTGAAGCTGGGTAAACTGCCGTGTACAATCCCGACCTTGACGACGTCCACCTTCTTGCCCTACGTTCACCCTCGGCTAGCAGGACCCGGTCTCCTATCTCAGATGCCGATACGACGACAGTTGGCGCCCACCGTGGGGCCTAAGGCGTCAGGCGTCACCTTCCAGGCGGGAACCCTTGGCGGCATCGGCGAAACAATCGCCGTCGGCCGCGCTGTTCGCTACGGCGACAACCACTACATCAGCTGCGACGAGTCCTACATCCCCGCAGACGACTACATTGTCGGATGCAGAGTTGTGCCGTTTGGCGGCGTCGATGTGTTCATCGGCTACACTTCTGAGGCGTATGGTTTACCGCGAATTTATTCGCCATCCCACCCGCCCTACAATCAAGGCGGATCTGAGTTTGCCTCCCCTGAGGAGTCCGCAGATTCAGATCTACACTTTGTCGGCATGACGGGATTTGGATCAGACTCCCAGCCCAACAGTCAAGATCCCGAATCTATTCTTCCTGCGCTCCAGGATGATGTGATGTCGGATGCCGGATCCAGATCTACCGTTCACGTCAACGTAGATTCTGATTCCGAAGAAGATTCTGCCAGCATGTTTGAGCAACAGGTCAAGCAGTGTTTTGTTACACCTTGTTGGGGATATACCTACTAGGGGTATCACCAGCATGGATCAATCCGGCTAGTCCAGGGTGGCCCGCAGTGGTGGTGAAGGCTTTGCCTGCCGGGCGGCCCAGATAGCTGACGACCAAGGAAGGCGGATGCCGGCAAGGAGGAGGCCCAAGACTGAAGCCCACGAAGCCACCAAGACCAAGACGGAAGGCGGCATACTTGCCGGCTAGGTTTAGGACTCTGTATGCTTGCCGGATACGTAATCTCCTTGTAACCCTAGGTCCAGCCGCCTATATAAGCTGGACCTCGGGACGCCTTTAGGGCATCGAATCAATCTACAACCAACTCATTGTAACCTGTACTTCGGCTATTGCCTTATAGTGAGTTATAGCAGCACGTAGGGCTCCGCCACCGCCGTGGAGCCTGAAGCTGGGTAAACTGCCGTGTACAATCCCGACCTCGACGACGTCCACCTTCTTGCCCTACGTTCACCCTCGGCTAGCAGGACCCCGTCTCCTATCCAAGATGCCGATACGACGACAGTTGGCGCCCACCGTGGGGCCTAAGGCGTCAGGCGTCACGTTCCAGGCGGGAACCCTTGGCGGCATCGGCGAAACAATCGCCGTCGGCCGCGCTGTTCGCTATGGCGACAACCACTACATCAGCTGCGACGAGTCCTACATCCCCGCAGACGACTACATTGTCGGATGCGGAGTTGTGCCGTTTGGCGGCGTCGATGTGTTCATCGGCTACACTTCTGAGGCGTATGGGTTGCCGCGAATTTATTCGCCATCCCACCCGCCCTACAATCAAGACGGATCTGAGTTTGCCTCCCTGAGGAGTCCGCAGATTCAGATCTACACTTTGTCGGCATGACGGGACTGGGATCAGACTCCCAGCCCAACAGTCAAGATCCCGAATCTATTCTTCCTGCGCTCCAGGATGATGCGATGTCGGATGCCGGATCCAGATCTACCGTTCACGTCAACGTAGATTCTGATTCCGAAGAAGATTCTGCCAGCATGTTTGAGCAACGGGTCAAGCAGTGTTTTGTTACACCTGATCCTCCGCCTTCTGAGGCGGCTACGGGCTCCTCCGTCAACATGCAGCAGGTTTTTGTGGCGGATGTCACCGGTGCAGCCTCAGAGCAGGCGGCGGCAACTGACGCCGCCAACCTGGGGACCCCGGCAACCGATCCACTGTTTCCAGAGCCTCCTGGGGCTCCGAAGAAGAGGATTCTAGAAAGGGCGAGCCCAGCAAGATAGGAACATGGCGGCCCTGGCGGAAGTTCTGCACACGCCGGTGAACGACAAAACCAACCCGGCTGATTTGGAGAAACTTCGAAACACCTTGGTGGAGCAAACTGAGTACCTCAAAAGCAAGCAAGCAGAGGTCCAGAGCCTCCTCGACGAAGCCAAGGAGGAAAACGCCAAGATAACCGCCAAGTTAGACCCCAAGCGCAATCTTTTCACCACCACCCCATTGCCCAAGCCGGCAGGACGTGGCAGAAAGAAAAGCAAGAAAGGCAGGGATCATGACACTTCAAATCCCCTGCCCAAAAGCTTGGTTTCGAGTGGGCTACAGCGCCGCAGCGTAAGGACAAGAACGGGGACGTCATCCTCGCCACCCCTGTCCTCAACACTGCAGCCGCCTTAGACATCCTCAACAATGATGACTATGACAAGGACGAGAAGATTTACTACGCATCGATCCTTGCTCACAAAGCTCTAGAGCAGCAGGCCCGTGCTGATTCTCGCGCCGACATGGCGGACGCAAGGGGAGGAAAGTTGGAATCCAAATCCAACGCTTGCAAAGCTGCGGCCGGTGGCAACCCGAAGATCCGTCCGGCTCCAGTAGCCACGGAAAAGGGAAGGACAAGGACAAGGACCCGCGCAAGTCACCACCTCCCAAAAGGCAGCGTGACGAGGCGTCCAGAACCGGCAACAGGCGCAAGGCCTCACCCCCTCCGCCTAGGCGGGATGAAGGCGGAAGCAGGGGCAGCAAGCAGCCGCCAAGGAGTGGCGGCAATCGTGACAACGCCCCGCCGCCAAGAAGAAGCAGGGACCGCACACAGTCCCCACCACCAGTGCCCAGGCACGAAGGCGGAAGCCGGGGACACAACAACGAGCCTAGGCACAGCCGGGCAGCGCAGGACGAGCCTCATGCCGATAGATCTGGCAAACAGCTCAGTCCGCAAGACGCGAGACATCGTCTCAATGACATCAAGGCTGGAAAGCAAGATGCCTATCTAGGACCTGAGTGCTTTGGCCCAGCCATCCGCAACGTTCAAGTACCCGAGACATGACATCAGTGTCAAAAACTCATCAAAGGTACAATGGAGCGGACAAGCCAAACTCATGGTTGTCGGACTACGCGCTGGCAGTTGAAATTGCCGGAGGCAATGGCCTCGTCGCCGCACGCTTCCTTCCCCTCATGTTGGAGGGGACAGCCCGAAGCTGGATCGAAAACTTGCCGGAGAAAAGCATTCATAGTTGGCATGACATGGAAAAGGTGTTCACACAGCACTTCCAAGGCACGTACAAGCGACCCAATACATACACAGATTTGGTTCGTTGCGTGCAAAAGCCAGATGAAACAGCTACAAGCTTCTTGGCAAGGTGGATTCAAACAAAGGCAAGCTGCGAGAACGTAGACGACAATCAAGCAATCCATGCCTTCACCACAGGCCTCCTGAAGGGCTCAAGTCTCAGACATAAGCTCGTACGCATGCAAGTCAAGGATCTCGGAGTCATGCTCGAAGTAGCAGCCATGTACGCACAGGCGGATGATGATGCACGCGATGGAGATGGCGCACATGACATGGCGCCAAACAGGCGAGCAAGTCACAAACGCAAGGCTCCCCAGGATGACAAAGCCGGACCGTCAAACGAGGTCGCCGCCGCCTTCGAAGGCAAAGGCGGCAACCGCAAGTGGAAAGGAAAGGGTAAAGATGGCGGCTCCAGCAAGCAACGCCTGACATACGATCAGCAAAAGCCTTGCCCTGCCCAATCCACGCGTCCTTAGGCAAAGTTAACCACACATTAGGGGAATGCCGGTTCATGGAGGACTTCAAGAAGGACCCCGAGGTTGGCTGGAAGTCAAAAAAGAGCAAAAAGGCTGAGAAGACAAAGAAGGAAGATGATGATGGGGCAGTGTCCATGTCCGAGGATGAGGAACCCAAGCTGGTGCGCAAAGAAAGGAAATATCCCAAGGTACATGGCCAATTGGTGTGCTTCTTGGGCACTCCTTCGGCAAAGAAGAAAAGGCGGAGATGCGCGAGCTAAACGCCACAGTACCAGACGTTCCCCAGTATCTAGACTGGTCAGAGGAGCCAATAACTTGGGATAGAGATGATCACCCAGATCACGTACCTCACCCCGGCAAATACGCCCTTGTCGTCGACCCAATTGTCGATAACTTCAGGCTCACCAAGGTGTTGATGGATGGCGGCAGCAGCCTCAACATCATCTACGCGGACACACTGAAGCGCATGAACTTGTCGGAAAGCCAGCTTGACTACAGCAAAGTCAAGTTTCATGGCATCGTTCCGGGAAAGCAAGCCAAGTCAATGGGAAGCATCAAATTGGAGGTTACTTTTGGGCTGAGACAAACTACCGCTCGGAGTATCTCAGGTTCGAAGTAGTCCCCTTCAAAGTGCCTACCACGCCATTTTGGACGGCCAGCTTTCGCCAAGTTCATGGCTCGCCGTGTTACATCTACAGCAAGTTGAAGATGCCGGGACCCAACGGTACAATCACCGTCAATGGCAACTTCAAGAAAGCAAAGGAGTGCGAGCGTGGCAACGCCGCCTTCGCTGAGGCAGTCCTCCACGCAGAGGAGTTAGCCATGTTGAAAAAGAGCTCGATACGTCACAGTTGCCGGAGCATGTAAAGACCGCTGAGCAAAAGAACACTTTCAAGGCGTCCGAAGACACAAAGAAGGCGGATCTGGTCCCAGGTGACAGCTCCAAGCAAGTCACCATAGGGGCTGGCTTGGACGACAAATAGGAAAGCGCGCTCGTCAGGTTCCTCCGTGAGAATCAGGACATCTTTGCATGGTCGTCAGCCGACATGCCAGGTGTCCCGAGGGAACTTGCCGAGCACTCTCTTAACGTCTACGAAGGAGCCAAACCAGTGAAGCAAGGAATAAGGCGCTACGGTGAGAAGAAGCGGACAGCAATAGGGAAGGAGATCATCAAGTTGCAAGAAGCCAAGTTCATTAGGGAGGTAGTACACACTGATTGGTTGGCAAATCCTGTAATGGTTCCAAAACCTAATAAGGAAATGAGAATGTGCATTGATTATACCGGTTTGAACAAGTGCTGTCCTAAGGACCACTTTGCTTTGCCTCGTATAGATCAGGTCATAGACTCCACAGCCGGCTCCGAGCTGCTGTGCTTTTTGGATGCGTACTCCGGGTACCACCAAATCAAAATGCGAGAATCCGACCAAATCAAAACAGCGTTCACTACGCCCTACGGGACCTTCTGCTACATCACGATGCCCTTCGGTCTAAAAAATGCCGGCGCAACGTATCAGCGGTGTATGCAAAGATGCCTTCACGAGCAAATTGGCCGCAATGTTCACGTCTATGTTGACGACATTGCCGTCATGTCAAGAAAGAAGGCAGATTTGCTTGACGATTTGAGAGAAACCTTTGATAGCCTCCGGGTATATAGGATGAAGCTCAACCCGAAAAAATGCGTCTTCGGGGTTCCTGCCGGCAAATTGCTTGGCTTTATCGTTTCCGAACGAGGGATAGAAGTAAATCCAGAAAAAATCAAAGCGATCCTCAACATATCCAGGCCCAAGGACCTGAAGGACGTGCAGCGACTTGCCGGCTCGGCGGCTGCCGTCAGTCGTTTCATTAGCCGTCTTGGTGAGAAGGCACTGCCTCTCTACCGGCTTCTGAAGAAATCCGACAACTTTGAGTGGACAGACGAAGCAGACGCCGCCTTGCAGCAACTCAAGGACGCGTTAACGTCTGCTCCAATTTGGCAGCTCCTCGTTCGCAGGAACCAATGCTGCTTTACATCGCGGCAACTAACTTGGTTGTTAGCGTGGTACTGGTTGTGGAACGCAAGACGGAAAATTCAGACTTGCCGGAACAACGTCCGGTTTACTTCATCAGTGAAGTATTTTCCGCCTCAAAACAGCGTTATCCGCATTACCAGAAGCTGGTCTACGGTGTTTTCTACGCCGCCAGGAAGTTAAGGCACTATTTCCAGGAGCATTCAATAACGGTGGTGAGCAAGGCACCTCTGGGGGATATCATCAATAATACAGATGCAACAGGCCGCGTTGCCAAATGGGGCATTGAACTTGCCGCCTTCGACATCATGTATAAACCCAGAACGGCCATTAAGTCTCAAGCCTTAGCAGATTTGTAGCAGATTGGACGGAGGCCATGGACGAAGTACCTCTCCCTGAAGATGCATATTGGATCATGCACTTTGATGGATCAAAAATGCTTCAGGGCTCGGGGGCTGGCATTGTTTTAAGAAACCCTCAAGGAGACAAGCTTAGTTATGTGTTACAAATTCACTTCAAGGCAACTAATAATGTTGCTGAATACGAAGCTCTCCTTCATGGTTTACACATTGCCAAGGAACTTGGCGTCCAGCGTGTCCTCTGCTACGGAGATTCAGACTTGGTGGCGCAACAGATACGTGGTACTTGGGACACAAAGAGCGAGACAATGGCGGCATATCGAGCTACCGTTGACGAATTCGCCAAGTGTTTTCTAGGCTACGAGGTCCGCCACATCCCAAGAGCTCAAAATGAGGCGGCAGATACACTTGCCAGAATGGGGTCTGAACGCAAAAAGGTACCAAAAGATGTTTTCCTGGAACACCTACACAAGCCGTCAATAAAAGGAGCAGACCTCCTTGACCCAGAATCGGCAGAGCCAGTTGACAATGCTAGCTATGCCGTCTACTGGTAAAGCCGGATTGGACGACGCCATATTTGGACTTCCTGATCAATCAGGAGTTACCGGATGATGAGGTTTTGAAAAGGCAAATAATAAGAAGAGCCAAGGCATTCACAATAATCAAAGGCGAATTGTACAAGCGTAGCACCACTGGTGTTTACCAACGTTGCATTTCGCCCGAAGAAGGCAGAGAACTGTTGGATGAGATACATGCCGGCGTATGTGGACATGCTTCCTCACGCGCCCTTGTTTCAAAAGCCTTCCGACAAGGTTTCTACTGGTTGACAGCCAAGCAAGATGCAGAGACATTGTCAAAAGATGCAGGGGCTGCCAACTTTATGCCAGACAATCACACATGCCGGCTCAAGAGCTTAAAACAATACCCATCACATGGCCTTTCGCAGTCTGGGGCTTGGACATGGTTGGTCCGTTTAAAACGGCGCCTGGTGGCTACACACATTTACTTGTGGCTGTAGACAAGTTCACCAAATGGGTTGAAGCTAAGCCTATCAAAAAGCTAGACGGCGCCACAGCCGCAAATTTTCTGTGGGGAATAATCTCTCGGTTCGGGGTGCCTCATAGCATTATCACCGATAACGGCACTAACTTGTCGCAAGGCGAAGTCGAGGAATACTGTTATAAGCATGGCATCCGCCTAGATCTTGCCTCAGTAGCACATCCGCAGGCAAACGGTCAAGTAGAGCGTACAAATGGTTTAGTCCTACAAGGATCAAACCACGTCTCGAAGTACCATTGCACAGAGCGGCTGGGGCTTGGGTGGATGAATTGCAATCTGTCCTTTGGAGTTTACGCACAACTCCAAACAGATCAACCAAGTTTACTCCTTTCTTCTTAGTCTATGGCGCAGAAGCAGTGTTGCCAACCGACATGATGTACGATTCTCCCAGAATTCAAGCCTACGTCCAGGAAGACGCAGAAGATGCAAGACAGGATGGCCTTGACCTACTTGATGAAGAACGAGATGTTGCCTCGCACGATCCGCCATCTATCAGCAAAGTTTGAGGCGTTATCACAGCAGAAGAGTGCGGCAACGAAGTTTTAGAGTTGGTGACCTGGTCCTCCGCCTAATCCAAGACAGGAAGGGCTTGCATAAGTTATCCCCGCCTTGGGAAGGACCTTTTGTGGTCAGTAAGGTGTTGCTCAATGGTTCTTATTACTTGGTAGACGCACGAGACGGATACAAGAAGAAGCGAGGTCGCAAGCGCAAAAGGAAGGTTGACGACAAGTATGAAGAAACCAAGCGACCTTGGAACATTGAGCAGCTACGTCCTTTTTACACTTAGCAATTTCCACATTGTAATAAGTACTATATGATTATGAAATAAAAGTCTGTGGTTTGCTCATTCAGTTTTGGGATCATGCCATCTTTTGTCTTTTCTCGCAATCATATATCTGTTGTCATAAAAGTTACCAAACAAAATAAGTTTTTGCTCCGTGCTAAGGTTCAAACTTTTTGACATTTGCCGTCTGCCGGCTAAAAAAGCAAACAATCTTTGCACCGCCTAATATGCTTATCTGTCTGTTTGTGTGTGGGTCGCCTAGTAGTATGTCGTTGGCACCAACATGCTGGCTTTGGTCTCTGAGTCTAAATTAGTTGGTATTGCACCTGGTTGGCTCAGCTAAAGTAACTAAGATGAGGTTCCGCCAACATATGAAAAAGCTAAACATGCAAGCGAGATACATATTAAGGCGGGCCACTTAAATAAGCCTACCGCCAAGTGTAGCATAAAAGTTGGCCCAAATATTTACAAACCCAAATATAAAGTTTTTGCGTTAACAGATTAACGCAGTGTTTTGTGCTGCCTTTGCAGGAGGACAGTCAAGGGTTGCCGCCTTGGTAGAGCTGGTGGAGAGATCCTGGGGGCTGACGCCGGCATTCTTGGGGCTGGCTCCGCCATCCTGGGGCTGCGCTCGTCGGCTCCGGCTTCGCCTTCTCCGCCTACGGCAGCTTCAGGATCCGCCAAGGAGGGATCGGCTACGGCAACATGCGGATCCGGGTGTTCCTTGTAGAACTTGCGGATGTCAACCATGTTGGCAACCCGGGTCGCATAGCCGCGAACAGACCGCAGCACGTCCTGCATCACGATGGCTTGGTTGTTTTCGTCTTCGGTGGGGAAGTACTCGGTGACTTGATGAATATCAGCCTCCGGGTACCACGCCGCCGTCATCGCCAATGCCAACTTGGCGCCGCCTCGTGCTGCTGAGCGTAGCGTGCTGTCGTGTTCGCTGCCGCCTTCTCCAGCAGGTCCGGCAGGCATCGAAGATGACGGGATCGCCGTCCTCCCCAGGGTAGAACTTGGCGGCAAACGCTTTGCCTGCGCCGACAATCTGGTTGACGATTTCGCCAACTTTCAAGATTCGGGCAAGGCGCGGCGTCGTAGCCAGGTCATCACCCAAGTTAGCCGGCACTGCACAAACACAAAGTTACACACTGCAGCTTCAAGTTTCAAGAGTGCAAGGTGACAAAGAAAGATGAAGGATTAGAGACGTACCCAAGACATGCTCGTGGATGGCGTTGACCTCATCCAGATGGTTTTCAAGTGTTTCCTGAGCCAGCTGGACTGCCTGTGACAGTTGTTCCTGCTGCGCTTTGGCGTTCTTGTTCACCTGGTCGAGGTTGTTGCTCATGGCTTCAAGTTGTCCCGTCAACTTGCTAACCTCGGCGGCATGGGCCAGCGCCCGCTCATCCAGCTCCTTGGCGTGATCCGCCTTCAGCTTTGCCACCAGCCCAGCAAGATCTGCAGCTTCGTTCATCAAAGCTTGCATGTCAGTGGAGTTCTTGAGAATATCTTGCGCAGTGTTTAGTAATTCTACAAATAAAAAGAAAGACGACTAAAATACTTGTCGGAAAAGGAAAAGAAGTCGGACGAAAAGAAGGCAAAGAAAACTTTGTCACCTTCATCCTTTTTGCGAGCCTCTTCCAAGCTCGCAATTGGGCGTTCTTCATCTCCACGTCCTGCTGCAGTTGCTGGCATTCTTGTTTTCTTCTCTTGAGCACGGAACAGCTCAAGGTTGGAAGCAAGAACGGCCTGCATGCACGAAAACAACATTGCGGTTAGCACTATTTAGTCAACGAGACCACTTTGCCGGCTAAAATTTTTTCAGCCGCCAAAGTGCTCGGGGGCTGGGACCATAGGCTACATTACCTCAAGTTGGTTATGCAGGGTCTCGTGGAGATCATCCATGTGCGCGTACCATTTACGGGTACCTTCACGCATGGTCCTTAGCGTTTGCCGGGGGTCTTGCAACCCTTTGCCAGATTGAGAGCCAGGATGGGAGGACGATCCGCCTTGGTCAGCCGCCATCCTGTCGTCCATCTCTTGCTTCATGGCAATAAATCGAGCGGCATCATTAGCCGAAGCTTCAGCCGTCTTGGAAAAAGTGGGCCGGCAACTGATTTTTGCCCGCCATCTTCTCCGTAGCCGCCTCTGCGGTACCAGCAGCTGTGTACGTTCCCTGGCATAGAACCACGGGAACGCCAACTGTGGGCGTTGTTGGCGCAGCGGCTGGAGAAGAGCGGGTGGCTTGCCTCTGCCGGCAGATATTTTCAGATTGGAGCGGAGCTTGGGCATGGCTGGCTTGCCCCTGTAAGCAGAAAAGTGCAAGTTTGTCAGCACAAACATATCAAAATGGCTAAGTCAGGGAAAGCAAAAGTTTGCCTACCGCTTGAATGGGACATTCCCCACGGTCTCATCCTCTGCATCAGAGGTGGCCGCCTTCTTCCTCTTCTCCAAATCCTTGGTGGAGGTGCTCATCTTGCGCTTCTTCGACTTGCTGGCACCGGTGTCGTACCAGTTAGGAGCCAAGTCTTCCTCCCCCAAGGTTTGCAGCTGAAAAGGAAACAAGACAGAACATTAATCAGTACCCAGTGGATAAAGATGTCAATGAAATGACAAAGTAGCTTTGGCTTACCGCTGGGGCTGGGTTGTCATGGGTGAACATGGCGACGCCTTCAGCCGCCTTCACCGACAGAGGCTTGACAAGCTCTCTGAGCCGGTACTCTAGTGCATCTTGGTCAAGGATGCTGTTGCCGGCGTCATCCGCCTTGTACTCGCACATCTTCAGTGGGCGATGGCGGAGTGGCATTATCTTCCTCGACACCCAGCAGATGACGGTGTCAACTCCGTCAAGTTGCGGAGCCATCATCGTCTTCGTCAAGAACTCGATCCGCCTGACGGCAATTCGAAGCTCAGCCGACAAACTGCTAAGCGGCACCTTTGCCGTCCAACAGGCCTTGTGGGTTGGCGGACCGTTGACAAAAACGGGCATCCCCTGTGTGCTGCCGGGTGTCGGGATGTCCTTGCAGTAGAAGAAAGTGCTGGTCCAGTGCTTCACCGACTCGATGTATGGTATCTTTGGGTACCAGTCGGGTTGGCGGCAGTTGAAGGTGACACTACCGCAGGTTGCTAGATGGCCGCCTGGTATGGTTTGCCGGCGGCACAGGAAGCAGTACTTGAATAGCTCTATGGACGCAGCTATGCCTAAGTACCCTTCGCACAAAGCCTGGAAGCCGGCTAGCACTAGAATACTATTGGGCGCTATGTTGTGCGGCTGCAGCCCGTAGAAACTAAGTACCGCCAAGAAGAAGGCGGAAAGCGGCAAGGACATACCGCGGAGGCTGTGCGACGCCAACATGACGCGCTCGCCGTCTTGCGGGTCAGGGACTGCCTCGTCGCCTGGAACCCTCCAGGAGCATTCAGTCTTTGGCGGTATGTAGCCGCCTTCCTCCAGCTCCTTCAGATAGGCTGACGTCATAACTGACGGCAGCCAGTACCTGGAGCCAAGGTCTCCTGTCTCCTCTTCATCCTCGGCGTCGTCGTCGGCGGCAGATTCCGCCGCAGCCTCAGAGCTGGTCGCCGCAAGGGATGGGAGAGGGAAGGTCGGAGCAGTTGCTGCAGGCGCCGCCGGAGTTGGGGAAGAAGTGGGAACCTCACCCGCAGCACGGTGGTGACGGGAGAGGTCATCGGCGCGTTCGTGGGCACCGCCGCCGCCGCTGGCGCAGATCCAGATCCAGCAGGGGTCGCCGAGGCCGCAGCCAGCGCCGCTGCCGCCGCCGCATCTTGCTGAGTGCTCGCCATTTGCAGTGGAAGCTTTGCTTGTGCTCGCCGGAGGTGAGTACGGGGGGGGAAGAGCTCGGGAAGATGAGGAGGCCGCGGTGGGTGCGAATGGGGAAGAAGACCTGCCTCGGTGTGCCCTTTGGGGTATTTATTTCCACGTGCCAAGATTCGTGCCCGAGATTGGGGGGACGCACGATTTCCGCCACGTGCCCACGATTTGCACGTCGTGGCAACGGTGTCTGCGGCCCTCGCTCCAATTTTTCTGCGTAGTGGGGAAACAATCATGACACATGCCCAAGTCCAAACTGTCGTGGACTGCATGACGTCATCCGTCAACATTTGACGAGACCAGTCAATTGACAAGACTGGTGCCGGGAAGATTCCTGACAGCGGTCAGGCCGTCTTTCCCATGATGGCGGCAAATCATCCGGCTACGTTAGGCGGATCGCCGCTTACTTTCAACTTTGGAATGCTTCAAGCTCTTCAGCCGCCTACAAGACAAGACGGACGTTGCCGACAAGAAGAAGACGACGCCTGAAGAACTCGAACCCTTCCAGGGGCTAATGTTGGGGATATACCTACTAGGGGTATCACCAGCATAGATCAATCCGGCTAGTCCAGGGTGGCCCGCAGTGGTGGTGAAGGCTTTGCCTGCCGGGCGGCCCAGATAGCTGACGACCAAGGCGGATGCCGGCAAGGAGGAGGCCCAAGACTGAAGCCCACGAAGCCATCAAGACCAAGATGGAAGGCGGCATACTTGCCGGCTAGGTTTAGGACTCTGTATGCTTGCCGGATACGTAATCTCCTTGTAACCCTAGGTCCAGCCGCCTATATAAGCTGGACCACGATACGCCTTTAGGGCAACCAATCCATTTACTTTCATACGCAACTAACTCATTGTAACATGTACTTCGGCTATTGCCTTATAGTGAGTTATAGCAGCACGTAGGGCTCCGCCACCGCCGTGGAGCCTGAAGCTGGGTAAACTGCCGTGTACAATCCCGACCTTGATGACGTCCACCTTCTTGCCCTACGTTCACCCTCGGCTAGCAGGACCCCGTCTCCTATCTCAGATGCCGATACGACGACACCTACGTCTTCTTCCTTCCAAAATAACGACCTCTGTATTTTTCCATAATTTTTGGACGACGTTTGGGTCCCTGAAACGTAAAAGGAAAGAAATAGGGTTTTCTGCCTGTGCAGGGTTAATTCCATAAAAATAGGAAACAATTGATTTATTTCCTAAAATCATTAAATAACAGTAATATAACCCTTATATGATGCAAATATGATTGGAATATGTGTGATATAGTGCAAAGTTCATGTATGCATTTTACATGCATCAACATCCCCAAGCTTAACCAATACTCGTCCTCGAGTATGAAGGTGATAAAACTAACATGGGCTTTGCAATATAGCACTAACAATGGATATCAAAGATAATTGCTACTGCTACATAGAGTCAAATGATTCATTCTTCAAAGGAGTAGCAATATGCAAAACAGTTTATGAAGTGATATCAAGTATTCAATGCAAGGATGTTCAATGATAGTTCACAAAGTGTAACATAGTAGCAAGTAATATGGACATTCTTACTTTTGCATACATGTGGTCCATAGAGTGATAATGAAAATCTGAATATATTTGGTGGACACTTTGGAAAGATGAATAAGTGAGTAGAGGTAAAGCATGCATAAGTTTCATCTAACCTCCAAACTCTCCTACTTAAGTTAATGATTGTGATGGGGGATAATAACCCGGTAGGCCCATGAAGAGGAAAACATGACCCGCCAGGCAGGAGGCCCGGCGAGGCCAGTTAACCCTCAGCATAGGCCGGGTTATGGTGCTGGGCCGGTATCTTGGCGATGACCCGGCTATTCATGAAGAGTATTCCAGAAGGTCCAGAGGCGGTTCAAGAGGCGGTTCTATACTTGGAATACACGAAGGATAAAGGAGTAGTAGTAGGACTCAGAGTTCGGGTAGAACCCGGCTTATCATGTACGCGACCAGGAGGCCCGGTATCTATATAAACCGGCTCCAGGCCCTTAGACAAGGAGGACCTTTTCGTAACCCCAAGCTTTAGGCGAGAGACATACAATCCTTGTAACCTAGATCGAGATCCGGCTCTGTTGTAGTAGCCGGGTTATCGAGACAGAGATCGAGATTAATAATAAGATAGCAGGAAGTAGGTCTTTATCTCCAATGGAGAGGCCGAACCTGGGTAAACCTTTGTCCCCTGCCGTGCTAAACAAACATCCAGACACCAGAGTCGCCTTGCCCAAAAGTTTAAGCTACCCTCAAGTAGCATCTGCCGTGTTTTCTACCCCACGACAGTTGGCGCCGTCTGTGGGAATCGCGTCCAAGGGTGTCACCATCATGGGTGAAGCAAGGCAAGGGGTCGAAAACTTCGTCTTTGGCCAGATCACAACCAATGAGCAAGGAGAGCTCATCGTTGATGATTTTGGCTGGGGACCGGATTCGGATCTACTAGAATCAGGTGATGTTATTCCAATTGGCAAAGTTAATGTTTTTGTGGGCATGATTACAACTAGATTGCTAGTGATGGAGATTATGAATCTGTGTCAGGAGCCGCCACAATTGTTCAATCTGATGGAGAGGAATCAGTTGGCACAGCTGAAGTTGATGGGGTCCTGAACACGCTGGAGGAACGGCTGGATGACCCGGCAGGAATCCCGGGCGACGCGGTGGAACGAGCCGGGTCGGAATCAATCTTGCCCCTGTTCGAAGGCCGGTTTGGGTATGATGTAGAAGAAGAGGATGATGAGGAACAAGAGTCAAGTCCAAGCCCGGTACGTAGGGTAGCGGTGTACACCGCGCCTTCGTCCAGCATGCAACCGTCACCATCAGCTGTTGTTCCACCGGCCTTCACCCCGGGTCAACAGCAGCTGCCCCCAATTCTGGAGTTGGCAGAACAGAGGGTTGATGGAGAGCCGGCTTCGGTCTCAGAGGAAAGCGAGGGTACGGCAAGATACAGAAACAGTTTTGGGTTCCTGCATAACCGGGCCCAAGGAGAGGAAAGAAGTAACATAGCAGCTGCCCCGGCCTTGTTTAACAATGGCCTGGTCTTAGATCCATCAGCACTTACAAGGTTGGTTACTCCAGAAAACGCAGCAGTTAGAGCAATGGAATTGGATACAGCACGCCGAGCGTTGGAGCAGATGCGCAGGGACGCCGAGGCAGAGAGGCAAGAAATAGAAGCGAGAAAGAAGCAAATAGAAGAAGAGGAAAATCGTCTCAACGAGGCAACCCGGGCACACCGGAGGAGGCATCAAAGCCGGCTGGGCCTTGGGGAAAATATAGCAAACCCAGTGCCTGTGGCAGCATTGTTCAGAACTCCAGAAGATCAGCCTATTGGCGCAACTCAGGTGGCACCAGTGGCTAGGGCAAGTACAGAGCAGAATAGAGGAACAGCAAGAATTGATGTAGCAGCAACAGCAGCGCCGGGTTTGCCCGCTGGAGGAGCCAGGGGAAATCCGGGTCTGCCGCCTAGAACACCGAGGTTTCACACGCCGGTGGGTCACTATTCAAATCCGCGGATAACGTGTATGCAGCAACTCTGGCACTTGATCGTATTCCATTAGGAGATACACCAGCAGAGATTGAAGCCCGGCGTGCCATAGATATGTTACGTACTGCAGTAGTTCAGCAGACGCAGTATTCAAGAGAGAAAAGTGCGTTGCATTCTACAACGTATCGTAGTAGGAGCCGCAATGGAGGAAACCCGCCGTTGGCCGGGCCTGCAGCAGCACAGCAGCCAAACCCGCCCCAGCAGAATCAGAATCAAAACAATCAGCAGCATCAACCCGCCCCAGCAATTTCTATAGCACAGCAGATAGTTAATAGATCACGTGCAGGGAGAAGTGCAGGTAATGCAAACCCGGTAGTACCTGCAGCAGGAGTACCTCAAGGAGGACCGGGCCCTGCGCCAGCCGCGTCTGCAAGCTCGCCCGGTAATGTCAATGTTTCAGCAAGTTCTTCTAGTTTAGCCGGGCCAAAATGTCTTTCAGATTCCATCAGAGCAGAACCTTTCCCTGAGAAGTTCAAGGAGCCAAGCAAGATATCCAACTATGAACCTAGCATGGACCCAGCCAGTTGGTTGAGCAGTTATGAGATGGCAATGTGTATACGCAATGCCACGGAGAATGTTTGCGCCAAGTACATGTATTTGATGATGAGTGATGGAGCAGCAAAGTTGTGGTTTAAAAATCTACCAGAGAAGTCCATTAATTCCTGGGATGAGTTGAAGGCAGTTTTCACCAAGCATTTTCAAGGTACGTGCAAGCGTTTGTTTTCCATCGAGGATCTTGATCGTTGTATACAGAAAAAAGGCGAGTCAGCACGTCATTGGATGGGCCGGGTCACGGAAATCTTGCATTCCTCGTCTGGTATCGAGCCAAAGGACGCAATTTCATCAATGGAGAAAACTTGTAAGTATGCACCACTTGTCCAGAAGCTGGGTCGCATGAAGGAAGGGCACCGGGTTAAACCGGTCACCATGGCAGAGTTGATGGATGCTTGCAACAGGCATGCAGCCACAGACAAGACTCAGGATGAGCCTGAGGAGGAGAAGGGGAAAGGCACGGCAAATAATGGTGGAAGGAACAATAATGGCTCGGGTAACAACAATAACAGTAACCAGAATCAGCATAAGCGAGGTCACAATGATGGTAGTTCAGAGTTAGTGGCAAATACCAATGCCGGGTTTCAGAGGCAAAGGATGGATGGGAATTATCAGGAAAACAGGGGTTATCAGGAAAACAGGGGTTCTCAAGGCAACAATTGGAATTACAACAGTGGAAATAATTACCAAGGATCGCGTCCAATGAGTAATGAGGAGGCCTTCAGGATGCCGTGTCCTCGTCATAGTAAGAACGGCAGAGCCGCCAATCATTCTTTGGCTCAGTGTGTGGATCTGAACAGGTGGAAAAACAATGAGGTGCAGAGAGCTTTGCAAGGAGCAAATAGAAGTGGAGGACCCGGCACGGGTGGTAACCCGGCCTCGGGACCTTTGACTGGAGCAAATGCGGTACCTACGGGAAATCCGGGTCAGAACCAAAATCAGAACACAAGTAACCAAGGTGGATTTTCACAGCAGCCAAGGCAACTTGGTCAGTATCATATATACACAAGTGGCACAACCAAGAGAGAGAGGAAAATAGTCAAGAGGGCAGTTAACACAGTGGCTGCAGGAGTTCCGAGATATTTGAGGTGGTCAGAGCATGCAGTTACTTGGAGTAGGGCGGATCATCCAGAGGTGGTGGAGCACCCGGGTCTTCTTGCGTTGGTTGTGGCTCCCCAAGTTCATGGTTTTGAGTTAAAGAAAGTGCTGATGGACGGTGGCAGTAGCATCAATATTTTGTACTGGGACACGTTTGTGCGCATGGGTTTGAAGGAGTCACAGTTGCAGAGAACGTCAACAATTTTTCATGGTATAGTTCCGGGAAAATCAGCCACACCAGAGGGTAAAATTTCATTGGAGGTAGCTTTTGGTGAGTCTATCCATAACTTCAGATCAGAGTGGCTCACGTTTGAGGTGGTAAAGTTTCCAAGTCCATATCATGCATTGTTGGGAAGGCCGGCCTATGCCAAGTTCATGGCAAGGCCGTGTTACGTGTATCTCCAGTTGAAAATACCGGGTCCTCATGGGATCATTACAGTGCATGGTAACAGAGATATTGCGGCAGAGTGTGATGAGGGGGATGCAGCCTTAGCAGAGCATGCTTGTGCTAAGGAGGAATTGAAAGCTTACAGAGCAAATCTTGACCCGCAGGATAACACAGCACTTAAAAGGCCAACAACAGAGGATGATAGGGCAAAGTTCAAAGCTGCCAGAGATACAAAGATGGTGGATTTTGTGCCTGGAGATTCTTCCAAGCAGTTCGCCATTGGGACCAACTTGACTGATAAATAGGAAAGCGCGCTCATCGAGTTCATCCGTGAGAATAGGGATGTTTTTGCATGGACACCTAGTGACATGCCAGGCATTCCAACTGAACTCGCTGAGCACAGCTTACATGTTGATCCTAAGGCAAAGCCGGTAAAACAGGGTATGAGGAAAATGAATGCAGAAAGAAGGAAAGCAATTGGAGAGGAGATAGCCCGGCTTTTGGAGGCCGGCTTTATCATGGAAGTGTTTCATCCAGAGTGGTTAGCTAACCCGGTTTTGGTTCTGAAAAAGAACAACGAGTGGAGGATGTGTATTGATTTCACAAGTTTGAACAGGTTTTGTCCCAAAGATCCGTTTCAGTTACCGCGTATTGATCAAATCGTGGATGCAGTAGCAGGTAGCGAGCTTTTGTGTTTCTTGGATGCTTATTCAGGGTATCATCAGATCAAGTTGAACAAAAATGATTGGGAAAAGACGTCATTTATCACTCCCTTTGGTGCTTTTTGTTACAAGACCATGACTTTTGGGTTAAAGAATGCAGGGGCAACTTATCAGAGGTGTATTCAGAATTGTTTTCATGATCAGATTGGACGTAATGTGCATGCTTACGTTGATGACGTGGTAATAAAGTCAGAGAAAGCCGAGTCATTTATTCGTGATCTTACAGAGACATTCAAAAATCTGAGGGAGTACCAGATGAAGCTTAATCCTACAAAGTGTGTGTTTGGAGTCCCAGCGGGAAAGTTACTTGGTTTCATTGTGTCAGAGCGGGGAATTGAGGCAAACCCGGAAAAAATTAGAGCCATTCAAAGCTTGAAAAAGCCAGAGGAACTGAGCGATGTTCAGAAGTTGACGGGTTGTGTGGCAGCGTTAAGCCGGTTTATTTCCCGGCTCGGAGAGAAAGCAATTCCTTTGTACAAGTTATTGAAGAAAACAGATAATTTCGTGTGGAATCAAGAGGCAGATGAGGCATTTGAGGCTTTGAAGAAACAGCTGTCAGAAGCGCCAGTTCTGGCAGCGCCGGGTCCCAAGGAACCCATGCTATTATATGTCGCTGCCGGGCCTCAGGCTGTGAGTGCCGTGGTGGTGGTCGAGAGAAAAGAGGAAGGAAAAGAGAACCCGGTGCAAAGGCCGGTCTATTATGTTAGTGAGGTGTTATCAGAAACCAAGCAAAGGTACCCGCATTGGCAGAAGTTAGTGTATGGTGTTTTCATGGCCAGTAGAAAGTTGAAACCATATTTTCAGGAGCATCCAATTACGGTGGTTAGTTCTATACCCTTGGCAGATATTATTAGAAATTCAGAAGCTACTGGGAGAGTTGCCAAGTGGGCCATAGAGATGGGGGATTATCACATTGAGTATGTGCCTCGCACAGCTATTAAATCTCAAGCATTGGTGGATTTTCTTAATGATTGGACGCAGTTGAATGCGCCACCTCTCACCCCGAGTCTCAAATCGTGGGTTATGCATTTCGACGGGTCTAAACAAGAGCAAGGATCAGGAGCTGGAGTTGTGCTAACTTCTCCCAAAGGTGATAAGTTGAGTTATGTTTTGCAAATTCACTTTGATTGTTCCAATAATGTGGCAGAATATGAGGCTTTGTTGCATGGTTTGCGTATGGCAAAAGAGATGAATGTCAAGCGTATCAAGTGCTATGGGGATTCAGATCTTGTGGCGCAGCAAGTGTCGGGAACTTGGGACAGAAAAGATGCAACGATGGCGGCTTACAGGCGAGAGGTGGACAGAGTAGCCGGGTTCTTCTCAGGCTTTCAGGTGGATCATATTGACCGCAGAAAAAACGATGCTGCAGATGCTTTGTCGAGACTCGGTTCTCGCAGAGAGCCGGTTCCACCAAATGTTTTCTTGGACGAGCTATGGACGCCATCAGTCAAGCTTCAGGATGCAGAGGAGCTGGCGGGTCAGGAGGACCCGGATTCACAGTTGGTAGCAGCAACACATGAGATCCCAGAGTGGACAGAACCTTACTTGGCGTATCTTTTGCGTGGTGAGTTGCCACAACAGGAAGTTATAGCCCGGCAGATCGTGCGCCGGTGCAAGGCCTACGTGGTTATTGATGGCGAGTTGTACAAGAGAAGTGTCTCAGGCGTGTTTCAGAGGTGTGTCTCTGGAAAGGAGGGCCGGCAAATTTTGAAGGAAATTCATGAAGGGGATTGTGGTCATCACGCTTCAACAAGGTCATTGGTAGCAAAAGCTTTTAGACATGGTTTCTTTTGGCTCACAGCCCAGGCAGATGCAGAGCGCTTGGTGAATAGATGTGATGGGTGTCAGAGATATGCCAGACAGATTCATGTGCCGGCTCAGGAACTGCGCACCATACCTTTGACTTGGCCTTTCGCAGTTTGGGGGCTTGACATGGTGGGTCCTTTCAGCATGTCTCCTTGCAAGAAAACCCACCTCTTGGTTGCTATTGATAAGTTTACAAAGTGGGTTGAAGTTATGCCTGTTACAAACTGTGAGGCGGCTACAGTGGTCAAGTTTATGAAGCAGATCATACATAGGTTTGGATATCCTCATAGTATTATCACAGACAATGGTACTAATATGTCACTTGGAGAGATGGCAAAGTTTTGTGGAAATAATGGTATACGTTTGGATGTGGCCTCAGTTGCTCATCCTCAGGCCAATGGACAGGTTGAACGAGCAAATCAGGAGCTGCTTAGAGGTTTAAAACCACGTCTCCGGGTCCCGTGTCTCAGAGCCGCCGGAGCGTGGGTTGAGGAGTTGCCATCAGTTGTTTGGGGAATTAACACAACACCCAACAGATCTACAAAGATGACCCCTTTCTTTATGGTGTACGGGGCAGAAGCAGTTTTGCCAAGTGATATTATTCATGACTCGCCTCGCGTGGCGGCTTACGTTGAGATAGAAAATGAGAAGACCCGGCAGGATTCTGTTGACCTGCTGGAGGAGAATAGAGAGCAAGCATTGGAAAGATCAGCAATTTATCAGCAAGATTTGAGGCGGTATCATAGTCGCCGGGTTAAAACTCGTACTTTCCAGGAGGGTGATCTGGTATTACGATGGGTGCAGTCCAAGGAAGGGATGCACAAATTATCACCTCCTTGGGAGGGGCCCTTCATCGTAAGCAAGAAATTGGACAATGGTTCATACTACTTAGTGGACGCAAGAGAAAAGTCAGAGACAGTCAATGATACCACACGCTCCACCTTTTCCATGGAAGAGCGTGAGAGGCCGTGGAACATTGCGCAGCTGCGCCCATATTATACTTAGCAAGAGAAAGATGTAAAAGTTGTAACACACGATGTAACAGGCAGCAGGTTTCAGACGCGCTCTTTTCCTTACCAGGGTACCTAAGGGGACTGGAAGGTTTTTAATGAGGCGGCTTGCTGACCTAACCTTTTCTATCAATAAAGTAAAGGTTGAACAGAAATTTTCTTTGTCTCAGTTTACTTTTCAGTTTTTAAGCCGGTTATTTTTTATTTGCATCATAATAGTTCTTTTGATCAGCTTGGTCCTGGGGGCTTGTTATTGAAAAGTGCCAAGTTATTTCCCCGGGACCCGGCCCCAGTGGTTATCCGGGTTTCAAATATTGTAACCCGGCAGAGCAGTCACAGTTTGTTCTCTTGAGTAATATGTGTGTTGATTTTATATCTTGAGGACGCCCAAAGAGTGCGTCCCGCCAGTATTTTGGATCAATGGGGTACTGTGGCATAAGCCCTTTACTTTATAAACATTGATCCAGGTCTTGGGGGCTCTTACTGCAAAAGTCTGTAGCTGCAATCCCAAGACCCGGCTTTTATGCCACTAGTATTCTTGGTTATCTTGCTGTGCAGCTGATGTGACTCGCGACTTTATGGCCTGATTGCACACCTGGAAATTCAATCAACCATGAAGCCCATTGGGACTTGGTTCGACCCTGTTTTTCTCAGAGAAGTTGCGCCAGGGTATCCATGCGAAAGCCGGCTCACAGTTAAAGACACCAAAAGGGTCATCGAAACCACAGAAGAACAAGTATTTTGACAGGTAAAGACACAATACGATTACTGCAAAGTTTTACAGCGCATGAGCGCACATCACAGGCATAGTATCAAAATACGGCTAAGTTATTACAATACTGTGCCCCAAGGGCCAAATAAGACAAGTTTTTATGCAGACGCAGCTGCTGGGCAAATGTTTAAGAGCCGGCCTCAGGCGCCGGGTTAGTAGAAGGAGTGGTGGCTGGAGTATCATCTTTGGCGCTGGCCGAGTCCTCTTTTGCCGGCTCTGTTTCTGCTTCCCGGGTCTTGGGGGCTTCATTTGTGCGCCAGGTGACAAGTTGAAGAGATTGGAAATATCCTTCTTCATCGTCTTCTACGGCCGCACGTGAAGGAGGAGGCACAGTTGGAGTTGTTGAGCTTGGGGCTGCAGAGGAGCTGGAAACATTTTGCTCTGTCGCAAGGAAATCCTTATAACTTTGCAGGAGGTTGATGCGCTGAGGTTCATCCTCCACAATCTCTTTATTAGCTTCATTATAGCCATATTGGATGCTGTTGAGCTTCAGAGCGTTGGCAATTTGGGTGGCTGCGACCCGGGTCTGCTTCACAACCCGGCCGTAGGCCTTCCTGTCGAAGGCAGTTCCATCTGCATTGTACTCTGGAAACCCTGAAGCAAGTTTAGCCGGGTCAAGACTGGGATAGTAGGCCTTAGCTAAGGCTAGGCTGCGCATTGCGCCGGCTCTGCAAGCAGATTTCTTCAATAACTGAATCCAGCCTGGCATTGTGGATAAGTGACCCAGCACTTCAGTATAAGTGCTGGGCGGGTTCTCCCAGTTCCTGGCGGCCTTGATCACCTCACAGCTTCCAAAGTATAACTGGCGAACCAGTGTATACATGCATTTTATCTTCTCAGTTGCGGTTTTGCGGACGTTTCCGTCACGTGAACCTGTATTCAAGAAATAGAAGTTGGAGTTAGTTCACATTCCGGGTCTGGTTAGACAAATATTACAAGGTTTCAAAGTTTTGTGCTTACCAACAAGTGAAGTAACCATGGAGGTGATCATCTTTTTTAGGCAGGCAAGCTCATTGGTGGCTGAGTCCAACTTCTGTTGGAGGTTGGTCAGCTGCTCTTGAAAGTTATCCTCATGCTCTTGCATGTTCCGCGTCAAGTCAGAATTTTCTTGCGTCAAGGCAGTTATTTTTTCTTCAAGGGCCTGAATTTTGTTCGTATCTTCAGTCCGGGTCTCAGTTTCAGCTTTCAAGGCTCCTTGGAGCCGGGCCACTTCTTCGTTGGCTTTGTTAACATGCTCCTGTTACACAAAAAAGAGAGCAGTTCAGAGTTTTTTCTAAAGTTTCAAGTTTATAAGTGAAAAGTGCAGTCCCAGGTTGCTGCGGGCAGCTAACCCGGCACTTGGGGGCTACAGTCTTTAAAAGTTGTTTTTCGCAGTTTGATTGTGACGAAGGAAAAGTGATTTCAAGACCCGGCTTGTTGTAAACATACAACCCGGGCCTTGGGGGCTACAGGTTGAAGTTTTTTGGTAAGCTATTATTTTTTCAAGCACCAAGTCCATCAACAAGTGATAGTCTTGGAGCTTGGGGGCTAGTAAGGTTATAGTTATGCAAAAGATAAAAGGTCAAGCAAAGATAAAAGAGTACCTGGTATCGTTTTTGAAGTAGAGAAACAAGTTCAGTTTCCAAATTCTTGTGATGAGCAAGGCGAGAGAAATACTCCTCGCATAGTGCAGGTGTGGACATGGAATCCAAGGTCGCCAAATCTAAAGAAGAAACCGGGTCCTTGCCCTTGGCAGAGGGATCTACTTTGACTTCAGGAGCAACAATCTTTGCAAGAACTTGAGAGACACCAGGAGCTGGGCCTTGATGAGACCCGGTGATTAGAACTTCTGGTTCAACTTCTTTTGTACCAGAGCCATGCCCGGGTGAGGGAGTGTTCTTTGTTGGCTCTGGAGCAGGTGCAGGGGGACTTGGTGGTGATGCTACCACATTTTCGGCGCCAGATTCTTCCTTCTGGACCGGCTCCTCAATTTGTACCTCCATTACAGAGGGTTCAGCAGTTGTGTGTTGAGGAGAGGCAGCGGGAGAAGATTCTGGGTCTTCTTCTTCTTCCACAATTGCCTTAGCGCTGAAACAAAAGAAAAGCAGTTAGTCATAGTAAAGATTGCAAAGTACTGAAAAAAGGAAGAGATAGTGAAGCATTTCTAACCCGGCATTGATGTGGAAATCCTCGGGCGTGCTAACCGCGTCCGAGGAAGAAGTATCTGATAAACCAGAGCGTTTAGGGACCCGGATTTTTCCAGCTAAAGGATACTTTGAGCTGGGCGTCTTCTGGATGGATTTGGCCCAGCTTGATAAAGATTGTTGAGGGATACCTGAGCTCAAGGATACGTGGGCTGAAGAAGACCGGGTCCGCGGTCTCTTGTTTGCCTTGGCCTCCTTCTCAAGCTCCTTCTCCTGTGTTGGTACTTGAGTTTGAGATGAGTTCGTTGTACAAGTTGAAAAACGAGAAATTGGCACCTTTGCAATGGCGGCTCGGGTCCGTTTTTGTGGAGTGGGTGCAGCAGTTTCAGGACCCGGCAATACGTCCGGAGCCGGGTCATTGGGGCCTGGAATGAGAAGAGCCGGGTTATCAGTAGAAGTGTCCTTTTTGGGGACTTCGGTGTTAATCAGCTCGAGGAAGAGCCGGCCTATGGAGTCTGGCTCACCTTCTTCTTCTTCTTCCTCTTGATCGTCACTTTCTGTGTCCTCTTCAGTAGAGGATGTAGGGGTGAAATCTGCGCTCCACCATTTGGAGTCCTGGAAAAAGAAATATCAGTAACAGTTTGCAAGAAGTACCGGGTTATAGTTTACAGAAACAATTAAGGGCAAGTTTTTTACCGTAGGAGGCTTGTTTTTGGCACTATATGGGGCGAGCCCGTCCATAGCAATATCGGTCTTCTTTTCGCCAAGGAGCCTCTTGGCGTTCTTCACGATTTGGTCATCCAGCAGAGTGATCTCTGAATAACGCATGTCGTCAGTGGTCTCTTCCGTATATTCATGGAAGAGCCGGTTTCTGATGCTGAGGGGCTGGATGAACCAGCCGATCCAGCATTTGACCAGGTCAGTCCCCCTGAGTCCATGTGCGAGCAGGGCTTTGGCCCGGCGGAGCGTGGGCTCGAGTTTGACCCGGTCTGCGTCTGGGGCATAGCTGTTCATCTTTGCTTCGTAGGTCATGCCAGAGTTCAGAAAAGCCGGGTAACGAGCATCATCTGACTCGGGTGAAGTGTCTTTGAAATAGAAATAAGTGTTTTGCCATCCCTTTGGATGGCTGGCGAGAGCAAGAGCCGGGAAATCACATACCCGCCGGCGCTGGATCGCCACTCCACCGTAAGGGCCAAGGTTGTCTTTGCGGGATGGGTTGCAGTAGAAAAATTCTAGGAAAAGTTCAATGCTGGGGGCAATTTGCAAGTAATCCTCGCAGAAAACTACAAAGTTGCTTATGTTGAGAATGGAGTTGGGGCCTATGTCTTGTGGCCTAAGACCGTAGTATTTTAAGACCCGGCGAAAAAACAGGGAACCCGGTGGGCGGAAACCACGCAGGACATGATCTAAGAAGGCTACCACTTCACCTTCCTTGGGGTTTGGGCGGATCTCTTCCCCAGGGGCGCGCCACTGGATCTCCTCCTGAGGTGGGAGTTCACCCCGGTTCACGAAAGACTGAAGCGTGGTCTTGGTTGCGCTGGACCGTGTCCAGTTCACAGGAGCGGTTGCGGGCGCACCGCTAGATCCGCCCTTTGCGGAGCTGGGAGGTTTCTTTGCAAGAGATTTTGCAGCTTTGGGCCCTCCTGCCATCTTCTTCTCCTTCACCATGGCTGGAGATCAACGAGGTGCCTAAGCGGCAACAATGGCGAAGAATGATGAACATGATAAGAACCCTAGCTCAGATGCAAATGTGGGTAGAGGAGTGCAGATTGAATCTAGACAAAATGAGGAGCGGAATCGGATGCGCAGCACAAGTAAAAACAAAGATTGGAGTTACCTTGGAGATTAGTTGAAGTTGGAGAGCTCGATTCGAGATCGGATCCGCGGCTGCTACAGTGCTTGCGCGAAGTTGGAGATGAGTTTGGGAGTGGGGAAAATGACTGCGCGAGGTCGTGGTCAGATATTTATAACCGCGGTGAAAACCCTAGGGGTAACATGGTAAAAATGAGTGGATAAGATAAGTATCTTCTCCGGGAAGTCAGCGACAATTAGACAGGACAAAAAGAATATTCCTTGACTCATTTATGGTGTAGAATGGGAAAGCCGGGTCATAAGATAACCCGCCAAGAAGAGCTGGCTTAACAAGACAGAGGGAAATGAAACTTGATATCTTGTACATATTTATTATCTTTGTATTTCAGGTGATTAACCAGGCAAGCCAGAACACCAGCATTGGTCAACGCAAGATAGAAGCAAAGCGTGGCAATCTGGTTACCTGGTTAACCTGGGGGCTACTGATGGGGGGATAATAACCCGGTAGGCCCATGAAGAGGAAAACATGACCCGCCAGGCAGGAGGCCCGGCGAGGCCAGTTAACCCTCAGCATAGGCCGGGTTATGGTGCTGGGCCGGTATCTTGGCGATGACCCGGCTATTCATGAAGAGTATTCCAGAAGGTCCAGAGGCGGTTCAAGAGGCGGTTCTGTACTTGGAATACACGAAGGATAAAGGAGTAGTGGTAGGACTCAGAGTTCGGGTAGAACCCGGCTTATCATGTACGCGACCAGGAGGCCCGGTATCTATATAAACCGGCTCCAGGCCCTTAGACAAGGAGGACCTTTTCGTAACCCCAAGCTTTAGGCGAGAGACATACAATCCTTGTAACCTAGATCGAGATCCGGCTCTGTTGTAGTAGCCGGGTTATCGAGACAGAGATCGAGATTAATAATAAGATAGCAGGAAGTAGGTCTTTATCTCCAATGGAGAGGCCGAACCTGGGTAAACCTTTGTCCCCTGCCGTGCTAAACAAACATCCAGACACCAGAGTCGCCTTGCCCAAAAGTTTAAGCTACCCTCAAGTAGCATCTGCCGTGTTTTCTACCCCACGACAGATTGCAATGTGGTAATACTTGGTGTCAAGCTCTCATTCCCCTATCATAGCATCTTGAATGATTATAGTTTAATGTGAGAGCAAATATGAGTAGTGTGCTTGACAAAGTAAAGGTTGGATGTCTCATGCCCCTTGAATACAAGTACCTACACCATGAGTTACTCAACTTGGGAAAAGCAAGTTCAAGTTATCTATCATTGTAAGTAATAATAGTATCATCAAGAGCGTCAACTGGGGTACCTCTTGTCCCAGGATATGGAACAAGCCCATATCAAAATGACAAGACAAACAAACAAGATGAAAAACCTCAACACCCTTTTTATTTACCATTGGAATAGCTTTTTATTGTAAGGTGTATCATAGATAATTCACCATAGCATGTAAGTAAATTTCCACCATGAATAATGCATGGCTTAGATTAGCGGCCCAGGCGTCTCTCTAACCATTTATACAAACTCATTCAAACTAAATCTTTTCCCCCTTATTTCACCATGATAGGCATCCATAGACAAAAGCACATGATATCAAATAAATGGAGCATGTTGAAAGCTTTGCATGTGACGGCACATATGGGCTAACTCCCAACCTTGGACATTTATCAAGCCACTAGCATCATAATCTTAATCATAATGGGTCATGTTTTATTTATAGCAATGATAGTAAAAATGTGCATCAAGTTCATGAGAGCTATATAACCAACTTTTCCCATGGCAATCAATAACATAATCATTTTCATTCAGAGGTATAGATAACACAAATATCATGATGAACATACTCGGAATAGCATATAGCTAGTAGGTAGATATGGTGGACTCACTGGAATAACTTTGGTTGAAGGTGTTGGAAACAAGTTTTGACTTGTTAGAGTTTTTGGGCTAGCAAAAGGGAGAAAGTTGACCATCTAGATGCATGCATGAGTGTCCATAGAACTAACTAATCCATGTTAAACCAAGTAAAATAACAATCAGCACCAAAACATGAATAAGTTATAGCTCTTCAAAAAGGATTTGCAAACTATTACTCATAAACAAGCTCATGAATCATGCAACTATATGTATCATTAAAAATCAACTCAAACATCCCTTTTCCCAATCTTATAAAAGCATCCAACATATTTCAACCCATATTTCCAGCAGCTCTCCCATATATAAATGATAGTGGTGGTCTCTCAAAACAAATCAAACCAAAACAAAACAAAAGACGCTCCAAGTTTATGCGATAAAGTGTTTCGATCGAAAAACAGAAGTTGGACGTGCGCAAACCGAGAGTGTGTAGGTCCAGCGGGGTTGTATTCACATCCCCAAGCTTATGGTCTTCACCATCCTTGGATAACTCTTGGTGCATCTCCTCCAATCCCTGTGAAAAAACTTCAAAACACCGTTTCTCCCATTTCTTTTCTGTGGGGTGCATTAATAGTGATAAACAAATATGTTTCTTGCTGCATATAATCCTTGAACAAAAATTCATATGAGATGTTCAGAAAGTGTATAATGTTGTATGCCTACTCATAAACTCAATTGGATCAAAAGATTCAACTTAAAAGCTCAAAGCATGCATCAAACAAAATGGGACAGAATCTGTACAGAAAAACAGCAGCAGTAAAACGTATTTTTCTACCCTACCAAACTTTCTCGAAAAATTCCTACAAAATTCATGCATACAGAGGATGAAAAGTTGCAACTACAGTTAAAATATGAGCTCATTCAGAGTTACAGAATAAGAATTAAAAATCATACCGTGCACTGATTCGTGCAGGAATAAAATCTCCGAACGCTATAAGCAACTTTTTCAAACCAAAAAGGGTAAAACTTGGCACTTTATTGAAAATTCCAGAACCTAAACTAGACACAAAGTCTCTTGTTACAGCAAGAGGACACAAAGAAAATCACACAAAAAAAATAATCGGGTTGCCTCCTGCAAAGCGTTTTCTTTATAGCCATATAGCTAGGCTTTTTACTTGTTGTTTATTCTGGACGAAGCTCATGAGGGAGCTTGAACTTTGGTGGTTCCCTCTTCCTTGGGAAGTGTTCCATGCACTTCTTGTGTGGGAACTGAAACTTCACATTCCCTTCCTTTGAATCAATGATGGCAGCTGTGGTACGAAGAAAAGGTATTCCAAGAATAATAGGACTAGAGGTTTTATTCCCCATATCCATGATTAGAAAATCCACAGGCACAAAAGTCATATGTAACTCCACCATAACATCACTTACTTTTCCTAAAGCATGTTTAATAGAGTCATCAGCAAGTGTAAGTTCAATGCAGCATTTTTCAAGATTTTTTCAATTCAAGCACTTCATATAGTTCTTTAGATAAAACAGAGACACTAGATCCTAGATCAAGTATAGCATGGTGTGTCTCTTTTCCAATAGTTACTAGTTCCTTAGGAATCCACATATCCCCAAGCTTAGGTGGTATCATAGCCTCTTGGTTGTACCTAGCAATCTTTTCTTTCAAGACATGATTAGCAATATAAGAACCAAAGCCAGCTTGATTAGTGTTGATGGAAGGATCACTTGCAATTTTTTGTAAGATAGATATTAATTCATGCAAGCTACAGTTTTCTAATTTAAGCAAAGGATCCTTGACTTCACTAAGCATTTTAACTTCCTCAACTTCTACCCAAGCAAGATTCTCATTCCTTTTTTCTTAAAGCAGGATTCAAGGCTATTTGGAGGTCATTCTCCTCTTCAACATGATTCTTAATATCCCTGTCCAAAGGTTCCAACATAGAAGATATTCTTTCATTTAATTCCCTAGTCAACTTCTTTTTAGACTTAGCATAGTTCAATATCGTTTCCATTTTTAAAGAGATTCCAGAAAGAGTGTTATTTGTCTTTTTCATCCTAGATTTGGTATGAAGGATAAATGAATGCATCTCATTTTTAGTAGGATAATCCTCCATATAAGTTTGTAGACATAATGTTGACCTATCCAAAGAAGCTTTTAGTTGTTTGATCTCAGTTTCATCTTTGGATTCTATAGAATTCCCAAATAAATTTTCCATCAAGTTATTAGCATGTGAGGGATTTCCAGAAGCAAATTTTCCACAAGTCAACGAGTCTAGAAAACATTTTGACCAACCATCTATACCTTTATAGAAGTTTCTTATCACAGTGGCAGGAGTATATTTAATGACACCATTTTTACTAGTGTCCTTAATTCTATACCAAGCATCCATTAACGACTCTCCATAGTATTGACCAAAGTTGTTCATTTCAGCACTAGGATTCATTTTAGCAAGGTTTTTTTTGTATTTTTTTATTTTTTATGCAAAACTGAAAATAAATATGCAAGCGGAATATGATATGCAATGACACTAACAAAACAAATAAATTGCTTTGTAAGTAAAGATGGATAAGATGGTGCTCACGTAGGTGCAACCTCCCCAAGCTTAGGTGTTAGCACAAGTTGGTGAAGTTGACTTCGTTGTGAGATGAATGCGATGATGCACACCCTTGGATAAATCTCTCAGCTATGATTCCCCGGCAACGGCGCCAGAAAACAGTCTTGATGGCCCTTGAAGAGGTTGATCTACGACGCCAGAAAACACTTTGTTGATTTCCGGTGCGTAGTTACCTGCGTCAAAAGTAAATGGGTTAGGTTGAGACTCCAAGTGCAGAGTGTGTAGTAGTGGAAGACTCGTTTTCCCCACGAGGGGTGACTCGAGGGTTTAATATCGAACTCTCGGGGAATCAGTAGTGAAGATATATCTTCTTATCCTTCTTTTGGTTACCTACAAAACAAAGTTAAATGTTTTGGTCCTCAACCTCACCTGTGGTTGTCAAGCACAAGGTGTAAGAATGATATCAAGATAGTTATGCAATGCAAACAGGAAATAAATATGCAATGGTGGTGGATGCAATGGTAAATGATATTTTTGGGTTTTTAATGATGTATGCAAGATGAAAAGTATTTTTGTATTTTCGGATTTAATGATGGCTGAAAATAGAAAAGTGGTATATGGTGTTGGAAAGGTGTTTCTTATGATTAAAAATGGACCGGGGTTCATGGTTTCATAAATGCACTCTCTCTTTATAAAGTGGCAGACAATGGAACACATACAGAATTAACATATGAGATTGCAACACAAAGTTTGATAACAAGTTACTTAGATATATGGGCATCACGTCTTAACATAGAGAACTTTTGGTTATTAGTCTCTCTTATACTCCACCAAGATGCGAACCAAATCATAACACCTCAGTAATTAAGATGACTCAGAGTATAGCAATAAGTTTCATGACATGAAGTGAAAATAAGAACATGCTGGATCTAGTCACAGGAAGAAGCTTGGTCACCCTCAACCCTTGCAGCATGGTATTTTTGTTTATCCCTAGTGAGGTAACAAAGTAAGGTAAACACCCAAGTGGATCGCGATATTAAGTTGTCAGCTTACCGCACTCACCACTCCCTGTTACTCCAACTAATGCACACGTTTCCCCACACATGCTCTCGTAAACATGCTTGATCATAACAAGTAGACAAGAACGGGGTACATAATATGCATCTATACTCATAACTGAAACAAACATTGCAATCTCAAACATATATTAACTCATATAAAGATCCACCACATAGGTATTACAAATATGACCGTAATCATGTTCAGCAGCTCATACGGTACTAATTACTGAAGCTCAAGAGAGGAGAGATACATAAGTTACTTCCACAAACACATAGTCCAGAGGTGGACTACTCCCTGTTCATCATGGAGACGGTGGAGAAGTCGATGGAGAGGATGGAGACCACACCGGCAGCGCCCCGCCGGAGTTTTCCCCCTCCAATCTGCAGCTCCTGATCTCCGTTTCGGTGTTTCTGTGTTTGTGCGGCGGTCCCTTCGCGAAACGCCAGGGGACCTTTTTTATAGGCGTTTTTAGGTCAAGACGGAGTCGGTGGACGAAAGATCGACGGCAGCGGAGCCACGAGGGCCAAATGAGTGGGCCCCACGCGGCCACAGTACCTGGCCGCGTGGGCCACCCCCTTTTTGCCTTGCGGGCTCCGTTTGCTTGATTTCTTCGCTCCTACGTCTTCTTCCTTCCAAAATAACGACCTCTGTATTTTTCCATAATTTTTGGATGACGTTTGGGTCCCTGAAACATAAAAGGAAAGAAATAGGGTTTTCTGCCTGTGCAGGGTTAATTCCATAAAAATAGGAAACAATTGATTTATTTCCTAAAATCATTAAATAACAGTAATATAACCCTTATATGATGCAAATATGATTGGAATATGTGTGATATAGTGCAAAGTTCATGTATGCATTTTACATGCATCAACAACTTCTCTCAAAATATTTATGTTGTTGAATATAATGAGGCTCCCCAAGAGAGCACTGATGTTTTGCAGGAAGAGGAGGATAAAAACCTAAGCTTGGGGATGCCCGTGCAACCCCAAGAAGATGTTGAAAATGATGAACAACTAGAGAATGAAGAGAGAAAACTTCCACCTTCACCCTGATAAACTTTGTTTTTTTTATTCTGATGATGAGGAGGACTATCAACCTATGCCTAATGAGAACATTATTGATAATAATTTTAAAAATGATGAGGAGTATGGTTTAGACATGTTTTATGATAGTACTCTAGATGATGATCCTATTTTGCTTGATGATCCTCCATGTTTAGAACTTGTTACTACTTTATGTGAGGATAAAAATGATATACTTGCTGTGTGTGAAAATACTCTTACTTATGAGAGTCCTACTTTATTTTTGAACTCTCCTATTCACACCATGGAGGAGAAGCTTTTATATGTTGAAAAGTACATATGTGGGCTGAAATTATCTTACACTAATAATCATTTCACCCATAACCATCATGTTTATGGTGCTTCTTGCAATTATTTTGAGAGAGGAAAACACACTAATGGCTCACATGATAGTTTTAATAATCCTCTATATGTTCCTAAGTTTGCAAAGTTGCACCAATCTAATAGTTCTTTTGTCAAATTTGTTTCCACTACTTGTAACTATTATGAGAGAGGAAGAAAGACTTATCTTTATGCTTCTATGTTATTTAAAATGCAACCTACTGATCATTACATGCATTGATTACCACAAAATTGCTGCTATTTATTCATATATAAAATGCCAATGCATAGGAAAGGAGTTAGACTTAAAAGTTAATGGTTTAATGTTTTATGGTGTGCTCTTTATGCTTTTATTTCCTATTCTGTTTAGGCACACCTTCATATCTTGAAAACATGTGAAATAACTTTACCTACTATTTTCTGATTGCTAGTTTAAGATTTTCACTTTATATAAAATTTGGGAAAGTAAATGAGAAGGATGAGTAATGGAGATGTTGGGGTCGACCTTGAACATGTGTTGTTCATGCCAATGGAACCATTGCAAAGTCTCTATCATTAAAACTTTTCCCAAAGCTAAAAACAAACAAAAAGAGTTTTTATGTTGTATATATTTGCTTCTTCTTTTGCCTTTTTACTAAATCAAAAACAACAAAAATATTTTTCTTTCTTCTTTGTTTGTTTCTCTTGATTCTTTCTTGGTTCATTTTGTTTCTTTTTGATTTTTATCTTCAGTTTAAGTTTTGGTTTTTGAGTCAAGGTGCGTGTTTACTACTGTAACATCACCTTTGTATCTTATATTTCATCTTTATGGCAAGAATAACCTCTTTTGAGAGGTGGGATCAGACAATAGTGATTTGCTGTCCAGAAAACAGATTCCTAAGCTTCCCTGCAAAATGTTCTAAAAATCACAGAAGAGGAATTTTGACCTGAAATTTTACGACAGCAATATTTAGGTATTATTACACATTTCATTAGTTAAAAGTTTTCTTATTTGAGCAACGTAAGTGCCTCTGAAAATTCACTCTTTGCGGGCTGTTCAGTTTTTGACAGATTTTGTCTTTATTTTGCATTAGCCTCATTACTTGTGTTTTGTGTGGTTCTTTTGATCAATGAACAATACGCAACCATAGTAACAGTAGTTAATGTTTAGAATCAACTCATGATATGTCTTTGCTATACCTATGTGGATTTAATTTATGGAGACACTAACCCTCTAATCAAGTTTTATAATGAGTTTTGTGTAAAGAGAATTTTCAAGTGGAAGAGTTGAGGGTGATGAACAAAGATCAAGAGGGACAAACACTCAAGCTTGGGGATGTTACCCCTGGGCTCACCCAACATATTTCGAATAAGTACAAGAATTCAAGCTTGGGGATGCCAAGTCACCTCACTCCAACCATTTTGATACCAAGTAAGTAAGCCTAGCTATATGGCTATAAAGAAAGCGCTTTACGGGAGGCAACCCGGTTGTTTTTATTTTTGATTTTCTTTGTGTCCTCTTGCTGTAAAAAGAGACTTAGTTTTTAATTTTGTTTCTGGAATTTTTAATAAAGTGCCAAGTTTTACCCGTTTTGGTTTGAAAAAGTGGCTATTTGTATTCGGAGATTTTATTCCAGCACGAATCTGTGCACGGTATGATTTTTTATTTCTATTTTGTAAATCCGAATGAGCTGAAATTTGAAGTTTAATTGTAACTTTTCATCCTCTGTAAGCGTGAATTTTTTCAGTTTTTTTGACATATTTAAGTAGGGTAAAAAAATGCGTTTTGCTGCTTCTGTTTTTCTGAACAGATTCTGTCCCATTTTGTTTTATGCATTCTTTGAACTTTTAACTTAAATCTTTTTTATCCAATTGAGTTTATAAGTAGGCATACAACATTATATAATTTCTGGACATGTTTCACATTTTTGTTTAAGGATTTTATGCAGAAAGCAATTCATTTGTTTATCACTACTAATGTCACCCCACAGAAAAGAGATGGGAGAAACGGTGTTTTGAAGTTTTTTCACAGGGATTAGATGAGATGCACCAAGAGTTATTCAAGGATGGTGAAGACCATAAGCTTGGGGATGTGGAGACAACCCCACTGGACCAACACACTCTCGGTTTGCACACGTCTAACTTCTGTTTTTCGATCAATGCACTTTATCGCATAAACTTGAATCGTCTTTTATTTTTGTTATTTCGGTTTGTTTTTTTTATTTGTGAGACCACCACTATCATTTATATATGAGAGAGCTACCCAAAAATTCCAACAAGTAAAAACTTGTTTTCCAACACCTTCAACCAAAGTTTTTCCAGTGAGTCCACCATATCTACCTATTAGCTTTATGCTATTCCGAGTATGTTTATCATGTTATATTGTATTATCTATACTTCTGAATTAAAGAAGGTTATGTTATTGATTGTTATGGGAAAAGTTGGTTAAAAAGCTCTCACGAAATTGATGCACACATTACTTTTATTGCACTTAATAAACATGAACCATTGTGATTAAAATTATGAAGTTGTCAGCTTGACAAGAGTCTTGGTTGGGAGTTAGCTCATATGTGCTGTCACATGGCAAGCTTTCAACGTGCTCTTAATTATATTTAGTTGATATCATGTACTTTTGTTTATGGATGCTTATCATGGTGCCAAATAAATGCAGAAACTTAGTAAGTTTGAGGAGTTTGTATAAATGGCTAGAGAGATGCCTGGCCCGCTAACCTAAGCCATGCATCATTCATGGTGGAAATTTACAGCGCACCAAAGTGAACATTCAGTGATGCACGTCATAATAAAAAGCTATACAAATAGTAAATAAAAGAGTGCTGAGATTGTTCATTGTCTGTTTGTCTTGTCATTTTGACATGGGCTAGTTTCCATGTCCTGAGGCAAGAGGTACCTCAGTTGACGCTCTTGATGACGCTATAATATTACTTACAATGACTTTAACTTGAACTTGCTTTGTGGCCCGAGTTGAGTAACACCGTGGTGTAGGTACTCGTATTCACGGGGCATGAGGCATTCAACCCATACTTTGTCAAGCACATTACTCATATTTGCTTTCACTTTAAACTTTAACCATTCAAGATGCTATGATAGGGGTAATGAGAGCTCCACACCAATGAATACCACATTGCAAACATTAACTTAAGTAGAAGCATTTGGAAGTTAGATGAAACTTATTCATGTTTTACCTCTACTTATTTATCTATCTTTCCAAAGTGTCCACTTTTATATTCAGATTTTACAAGATTACTCTATGACCATTATAGGATGGTTTTACTTTTCATTATGCGTACATTTGTTCCATAGTACTTTCTTCTATGTTACACTTTGTAAATTATCATTGAACATCCTTTCATTGAATATTTGATATCACTTTATAATCTATCTTGTATATTGCTACTCCTTTGAGAATGAATCATTTGATTTTATGTAGCAATAGTAATCATCTTTGATATCCATTGATGGTATTAAAATGCAAAGTCCATGTTAGTTTTATCACCTTCATAATCGAGGACGAGCATTGGTTAAGCTTGGGGATGTTGATGCATGTAAAATGCATACATGAACTTTACATTTTATTACTTGATATTCCAACTTATTTGCATCATATATGGGTTATATTTATGTTTTATTTGGGCAGGTTGGTTGACCACATGTGTACTTCAATCTTTGAACACACATAGTTTTTTGAAACAACTCGTTCTTTATTAATTTGATATTTGGGCACGTTTAGTTTGATATTTGGGCATGTGTTTTTTGAAACAACTCTTCTTTTTTTGCTTAACCACTTGCTCTATGAAAACCTTAGGGCACGAAATTTTTTGACACATATAATGACTTGATAGATGCAAACGAGTACATAGGAAAACACATAGACACGACCATAACATAGATATATAAATAAAAGCTCTTACATATAACACGACAAACATAAAAGCCTAGATAAAAAGTTAACAAACGATACCACATAGTAGTAGAAATTAAAAGCCCTAACACACTAGGGCAACTCCATCTTCACGACAACCGGCCTGATGCATGCCTTTAGCACCGTCTTCACTCCTGCTCCTCCTCCTGGCCATTCTCTCCGAGATAGTACGGGAGGCTGTGGATGTTGCTGGGGAAGATACTCGCCACGTCGGTGAAGAAGTTGTACGTGGTGAAAGCTATGAACTCCTGCCCACCAAAATACACCTGGCCGAGCAGGTAGTAGGCATCGAAACGGTTGGTGAAGATGGCGCGGTAGCCTGTCGTCGTCGAGACGGCGTGGGGACGCAGTTCCTCGAGGCGGAACATTCTCGGAGAGCCCGCCGGGAGGTGGTGAAAGCCCGCACGGAGGAACCCCTCGGCAAGGTCACGAGCACCCCTCCAGGGTGAGATCGCCCACTGATGCATGTAAAATGCATACATGAACTTTACATTTTATTACTTGATATTCCAACTTATTTGCATCATATATGGGTTATATTTATGTTTTATAATGATTTTAGGGGATAATTCACAATTTCCCCATTTATTTGGAATTAACCCTGCAGAACCAGAAAACCCCTTTTTCCATCTTTTTGACTTTCAGGGACCCAAACGACGTCCAAATGACCTAATATTTCACGGGCATCAATTTTTGGAAGGAATGAAGCGTAGGAGCGAAGGAAGTGAACAAACGGAAACCCGAGGGCCGAAAGAGGTGGGCCCACGCGGTCAGATTCCTTGACCGCGTGGGACCCCCTATTCTGGGCCTCGAGCCTCCGATGTTGTCGATCTTCGTCCCCGTGCCTTCGTCTTGACTTAAAAACGATTATAAAAATGGTCCCCCGACGGCTTTTGGAAGGAGGCGTGGAAAAACACAAAAACCACGAAACAGGAGACAGAAGGCTGCCACCGGAGAGGATCGGAGGGGGGAAACGCCGCCGGAATCACCTCCGGAAGGCTCCTCCATCCCCCCTCTGGAGTCTCCATCAACACAACCATCAAGACCAGCACCATCTCCATCACCATCTTCGTGATCCACTTCATCCCCCTCATAGTTTGAGATTGTTGAACCCTAGCTATTGTCTAAGTACTATTCTACATGTTTGTGAATTGCTACTTGTCATTGTTTTGTGGAGAGATTATATTCTCAGATTGTGTTGTATCACTTATGCCATTATCATATCATGTCTTCGCGTTGTGAGTAGTTCTCTCATGTTCCTGGGGGCATAGGATGGATTGGCAATGATTTATTTATGACATGTGTTGGTATTTTGTCTAGTGTTTATCTTTTTATGTAATTCTATGATGGTGTTGTGCGAACGTCGACTGCACATCACTTCACCTATATGGGCTCATAGGAGAACACCGTAGTGTAATGGAGTGAGGGAGACTTGGGAGGACATGTAAACCTGAGACCGAGTCATGAAATTGCATTATGAGGGTATTAGTATCGGGGACCTTAGAGTTTAAGGCTATGGTGGGACTCTATGTCTTAATAACTCTTGTGCAGTCATTTACTTGGCCATAAGAACCATCATAAGGGGGTTTAGTTTATTTATTTAGCTTTCCCTATTTATGGCTCCGTCCAAAAGAAGATTAAAACTTGACAAAATGCTTACCTTGTTGTTCTAGAAATATTTATGCCATGAAGTCTAGGTTGCCCTTGGGAACATTCTCCACTTATAAGAAACACACACTTGAGCTTGTCCTCTCGCTGCATAGAGGATTGGGCTTTCTCTCTTTGAGAGCTTTCACTTGTCATATTTTATTTTCAGCTTTTTACTTTATTTCAAACTCTACGCCAAAAACCCAAAAACACTTGCATCATTTAATCATTTAGTTTGTCTAGTGCATAGATAATAAGAGAAGTGACACTCTTATTTGAGAGGATAAATACTTATACCTTCTACTCCTCGTGGGATCGATACTATACTTACACATTGAAGATTTCAACGATCCCCTATACTTGTGGGTATCACCCACACGCGGAGTTCGGTCTCGACGATGACTCCGGCTGGGTACCGCCTCTCCGGCTCGGTGGTTGGCAAGCGGAAGGTGGGGGCGTTGAACTGCATCCTCTCCTCGCCTCGCTTCGCTTCGAGAGTGCTTTGGAGTTGGGTGAAGAAGAGAAGGGCGGCGCAGATGGAAGGTGTGGAGAAGAGACGGAGGGTTGGGTGGTTTAAATAGGGATAGAGCGCCGCATCTGTATGCGTTCAAACGAGGCGTGTCGATCCGTATGCGTGGTAACTGAAACACTGCCGCATCTGTATCACGCGTGGTGTTTAATGGCTCTGAAAGTCTGAATCAAGCGGTGCATCAGCTTCTGCGTGGCGAGTGAACGAGGCGCGCACGCATGCATGCAAATGGCGTGGTCTCCCGCGCGTGCATGCAGACGCTGAGACGACCGACGGCCTGCAACGCTAAGACGAACGAGGCCTGCAAACGCTGAGACGAACATGACGGCCTGCAAATGCTGAGATGAGCGCCGGGCTGGAAAGGCTGAGACGAGCGCGGTGCAGCACGGCCCGGCCCAACGGTCCATCGTGCGTGCCCTCTCCGTTTTAAAAAAAAATTCCTCCAGCCAATCAGGTTGCAGAAGGAGGCATCTCGCGGATCGCGGTTGGATCGGACGGGTGCAGTAGGCTTGGGTTGGATCGAAGGTGCCTTCTAGAAGGTTTGACCAAGATTTGACTTGAGCATAAAAAAATCAAAAAATGAAAAAACTCGCGCACATTGTCTCTTTATGACATATACTAACGTCTCAAATTAATAAACAAGGTGTATATACATTCAAACGAAATGAATGCATGATATATCAAAACTCAAACTATGAAGTCCAATGTTGAGTAGAAGTGGTTTTGGATGTGTAACATGAAATTTTGAAAAAACTCACCAAAGCTTCATTTTAGAGTAACTAAGAAGGATCCGGGCTTATTTTTCATTTTCATGTTTTAAACTTGTTTAAATGTTGGTCAAACTTAGGTTTGACCAATTTCAAAATAATCATAATAAATTCAAAAAAAATCAAAAAAATGAAAAACCTGCGCACATAGTCTTCATATGTCATATACTGACGACTCTAGTTGATAAACAAGGTCTAGGTACATTCAAACGAAAAATGCATGGATCTGGTGTCATATCTCAAATCTCAAACTATGAAATCTTAGGTTGAAGAGAAGTGGCTTTGCATTTGCAACATTAAATTTTGAAAAAACTCACCAAAGCTCATTTTGGAATGACTAAGAAGGATGCAGGCTTAATTTTTCATTTTCATGTTTTAAACTTGTTTAAATGTTGGTCAAACGTAAGTTTGACCAATTTTTAAAATAATCATAATAAATTCAAAAGCAATCAAAAAATTGAAAAACCTGCGCACATAGTCTATATATATAGAATAGATGTCTAGGTAAGTTATTTGGCTGATTTAGACAAGGTCGAAAAAAATCTCGCTTACAAATGAGGCCGTTTACCCTACCTTCGGAGCTCGTTTCTAGCATATTTTTCATGAATGTGAGTTTACTTCCCAAAAGGGCTTGGATTTTGACATTATTCAACAGAAATACAACAAAAATAGTTCTAACATAGATCCCACATCATTCAACACAAATACAACATCATTCATATGGGTTGTTTCATAGAAATACAACATCATTCATAATGTTTCATAGAATCTTGGTGCTTTTTGGCACCACTTTGCTCCTTATGATCCTTGTGGTACTTGCCACCACTTTGCTCCTTGTGCTCCTTGTGATCACTGTGCTCACTGCTTCTTCTCTTCTCCTCTTGGGTGTCGGTAACTTAACTTTCTTCTTCGAATAGACCACAGAGCTGTACAAAAAGTGAGATAATTTTCAGCATCATTTGGAGCAGAACATAAAGTGATAAATGTACAACAAATTCGAAAACACTAATATTGCCAAGATTTACATACCTAGCAGAACTCAGAACCACAAAAGGTTGGTCACCATCGTTTGCAACATAATTTTCAGCATCTTTTGTTTCAAAATCATTTGCATCATCATCCGAAGCATCATTTGGAGCAGCAGCATCTGAAGCATCATTTTCAGCATCTGTTGCATCCGACTGACCAGCATCTGTTGCATCCGGCTGAGCATCATTTTCATCAGAAATCTCTCCGAACGCTGGATCTACTGCATTATCACACTTGTTACTGAAATGACCAGACCCACCACACTTTCTGCACTTACGCATCCTTGCTACAAGTCCAGCTCCTTCGCTGCAACGCTTGAACCGAGTCTTCCTCGGTCTACCTGCTGCTCTCTTCAGAACTGGAGCGCAAAGCTTGAATCCAGGGTCCACTCTGTCCCATTGTTGTTTTCCCTCCAAAGCAGGCAAGGCATGTGCATATGTGGTTTTGAACCTTGCAACAGAGTAGTACTCATGCACATATTGTTGTATGTTCCCTGCTGGACCTGAGAGAGAAGTGATGAAAAACAAAGCATGAATGCATGGCAACCCAGTTATCTGCCATTTCCTACAACTGCAAGTTCTAGCTTCTAAATCCACTGGATATCTCCAGGCTTTCTGCTCTTTATCCAATACTGATACCTCTGCTCCGGTATCCGACAATAGAATCATGTTCATTATCAAGCCTACTGTTTTCTGCTTCAGTTCATTCATCACGGAAGGGATGATAATGTGGCCCATGAATTTTGCCTCAGCTATTCCATCACGAAAATGAAACTTCTGCACGTATTCTATCCTTATCTTGTCAAGCAAATCCACCAAATAAAGATCCTTTAGTTTCCGGATCGTTGAGTTGAAAGACTCTGCAAGATTATTGTGCACATAGTCAACTTTGCTCAGTTCACTGAACTGGCTTCTGGCCCATAACTTGGAGTGGTGTGTTTCCAAGTATTCCTTCACTTTGGCATTCGTGTATAACTTCCTCATGTGGTAGTTATGCTTCCTCACACAGCAAGTCAAAGATGCTGGCCATAAATTGTCAGTATATATCTTTCCTTTGAATTTCTTCACAAAATTTGCAGCAAGGTGACGCATGCATTCCCTATGCTCTACTCCAGGGAACACATTGTCCACAGCCACTTCTAGACCCTTGCAGGCATCTGTATGAATTATCAACCCATTGGGATGTGCAATAGCACGGCGCAGATTCTGCAAAAACCAAGTCCAGCTCTCCTCAGACTCTGTCTCCAGCACACCGTACGCAACTGGAAATACAAAATTGTGTGCATCAACTGCACAAGCTGCTACTAACTGTCCTTTAAACCTCCCTGTGAGAAAAGTAGCATCAATAGCCAAATATGGCCTGCAGCCTGCCAAAAACCCGAGGCGACAAGACTCAAAGCACACAAAAACCCTCCTAAAGCATTCCTTGGTCCTTGTCACTCCCTTCAATGTGTACTCCACGGAGTGGTGATCAATTTCAACGATACTACCTGGGCTGGTCATCTCCACTTCAGCTTTGAATGAATACAACAATTCAAAACTTTCATGCCAGTTACCATAGATAGATTCCATAGCTTTTTGTTTACCATTGAAGACCCTCATGTATGGTAAATCTATCTTGAACTTGTCTTTGATGTTTTTCATTAATTCCTTTGTACCCACTTGATGGTTTTTTGTCACCCACTTCTTTACTTCTTCTGCCACCCATTTTGACTTGGCTCTACTGACTGTTTCCTTCCTGAGAGTAGATTCTTGGCATGTGTGGCTAAAAGGGTTCACTTTGACCTGAATATTCGTGCTTTTTCGCATTTTGGATGCGTGCATCCTCCATGGACAACCCTCAGTCACACAATGCACTGTGTAACGATTTTTATCGCTCTTGTCAACGATGAACGCACGTTCTGCCTTGATGCAGTACGTCACAAATGCATTTCTACACTCATTCATGGATGTAAAAATTGTACCTTCTGCCATATGAGGGTTCTCAGGGTCCCACTCAACAGCTGGAAGGTCTTCCTCCTCATCATCTTCTTGCTCATTGTCAGCCTCATCTGGGATTTCAGCAGCACGAGATGCCTGTCGTAAATTCTGAACAACATCAGCATATAGCCTCTCTTCATCATCCCCAGAGATGTCAGCATCAGCCTCCACTTCAACAGGGACCCTGCTGCCCACGCTTGTCGAGCCACCACGTCCCTTTGAATGAACTGAACTATTCTGGCTAGAATTGGCCTTCCGACGAGATGTTTCTGCCCGAGAAGATGAACCTGTCACCCTAGGTCCAACTTCCGGCACAAGCACATCAGTTTGCAGCCTCACATGAAATTTATCTTTCTCCTTATGCTTAGCAAACATGGTAGCGAGTTCTTCATCGTTGCTAACTTTCGCCCAATTTTTTCCCCCATCGTAGTATCTGAATTCCACTTCGTCATGCAAACCCTAAGGATATGTGCTGCAAAGGACCTCCCCAAACTGTCTGAAACTCCAATTGCAATCCATTGGCAACGAATAATCGAAACCTCCATGAAATTTCTTCTTACTGTCTTCATCCACGATGTACCGGTCCCTTCTAATGCTCAACAAGAAAGCAAACCGCAACTCCATCCTAACCAAAGAAAAACAGAGACGCAATCAGCACAAGCAAGCTCGGGAACCCATTTTTCCAATTGCAGAATTAACCTCAAATGCACAAGCAACATATGTCCAATTGCAGAAATAAATAGCGTCCTATGTCGAATCCACTGTTCAAATGCACAAACAAGCTAAATTGGAAGCCTTACCCCTCGGGAACCCTGTCGTGGACGCGGCGGGTCTCCGGCCCGACGCCTGCCACGCCAAATACTCCGGGGTCGCTGCCGCTCGCCATTTCGCCGCCAACGTCCTGGTGGGGTGCACCAGCCCCTCACCTGTCAGCGCTCCGGCCGGGCGCACGGAAGGAGCCCCGCCGCGGGTCGAGCAGGTTGCGGTCGCAGTGGCGGAACGAGCGCCCCACCCGTGGCGTCGCAGGACGGTAGCGGCGGATCTGGTGGCGGCGGATCTGGTGGTGGTGGATCTGGTGGCGACGCGGGACGGCCGTGGCGGCGCAGGTGGTGCTGGCGGCGGCGCTAGTGGTAGTGGCGGCGTCGCACGAGGGCCGGTCGGGAGCAGGCGCGCACGGACAGATTGGGCACACAGGCAGTTGGACGGTCCCACCTGTTAGTTCCGGGCACACTGTCAGTAACGCCATCAGACGGAATAAGACTCAAACTTGCCGTTTGGAGCAAGTAAGTCGGAGCTGCTGCGTCAGCGTGTGTGTTGACCCACATGTAAGTGGAAGGATATAACCAGACCGTACCCGGTGTATCTCGGCATGAAAGGAATGAACTGAATATTTCGGCTTATTTAATGGATTGCCCTCAGCGGCCTCCTCAGACTCAGCTGGCCACTAGATGTATGTCCAGCGCCAGCTGTTACAGAGAGCAGCTAGAGAGATTGATGATATATTGTTATACAACTGCCTCGGTCTTCCTGCAGCAGGCACAAATCTGTGAACGAAACATTTGACATTTGAGCTCCTGTCTGCGAGTTGGGTGGATCTAGCTGGTGGATCCATGTGGTCCGAGAGCCCCCTTCTCCGGGATGCCGGCGCTGCTGTGCTCACTGGAGGCGCCGCCCTGTTGGTACTCCGCTTCTGGGAGGAGATCGGCAACCGCGCCCTCTTGGACCAAGTAAGCTCTGCTCACCTCCTAATTAATTCCCCTTTCTTGTTTTTTGTTTTTCTTTCAATTGATGATTTTTCGATTTGCACCGAGAAATTCTAGAGGAAATAGGACAAGCTAACACAAAATCCTCTCTTAATAATTAATTAATCTTAAAAATCATCTGGTTGTATACCTCTTCCCTTGCGGATCAATTATGTAAATAGAAAGCAATATTATGCTGTAAGTGATTTAGCGTGGTAGAAAAGTTTGGAATACTGACCTCGTGGTTTAATTTCCCGGGCAATGGAGATTCATATGCAAGTTATTTATCATTGGTATCTGCTATGCATTTGTAGAAACTTTGCAGGAAACTGGTGCACATAAGCGTTGGGCTAGTATATTTCCTTATGTGGCCTTTGTTCAGGTAGATCAGACCACCAACAAAGCTCCTCATTTGGCATGTGTGTATGACCTTTCTAAAAGTTCTTCTCGATTGCAGTGCAGATGATGTGTATGCTCCGTTCCTTGCTACACTGGTCATCGCATTCAACATCGTAAAGGTGACCTTGATTGGACTTGGTGTAGTTAAAGATGATGGCGTCGTTAACTCAATGACAAGAAATGGAGACCATAGGTACTGTCTCTTGTTTTCCATCTCATTTTTATTTTTGTTAACAATGAACTGACCTCCATCTTTTCTCCATTGTTTCTAGAGAGCTTCTCAAAGGTCCACTGTATTACGCGTGTGCTATAACTCTCACCACTATAATCTTTTGGAGGACGTCTCCCATTTCCATCGCTGTCATTTGCAATTTGTGTGCTGGCGACGGTACTACTTTTTTCTCATGGAATTACAGTTCGTCCGGTGCTAAGTTCTCCTTTGAGTGTTCAACTGAAGGTTTCAGAGCAGCATAACTCTGTACCTTGCTTCTTTCAGGTGTTGCTGACATAGCCGGGAGGCGATTCGGGCACAAGAAGCTCCCTTACAATCCCGACAAATCCTACGCCGGAACCATTGCAATGTTCTTCGTCGGTTTCGTTGCATCGATACTGTAAGCAACAGTCTATGTTACTACTCTCTCCGTTTTTTAATATTTTTTTTTGAATTTTCCATACTTGTATTCATACTAGAGGATCAGTACAAGGTCGGATACAAGCAAAGAAAAAGAAGGATACGAAGAAACGGCACCGCAGCGCCACCGTCTTCAGCCACGAGCAACTCCAGCACGCGCCGCCTTCACCGCCGGAGACGAGGAAGGAAGCCGCCGCCCAGAGCCCTCTCCACGGAACGGAAGAGCTTCTAGCCACCACAGTGGCGTTGACGAACCACAACAGCCACCAGCTCCGACGAGCTGGATCTGGATCGATGAACGAGTAGAGGTCGGGGCCGCACCCCGAGCACCTCCCGCCCCAGATCCGTGGCCAGCGCCACAGATCTTCCACCCGCACGCCACGCACCACCGCCGCATCCGCCTCGCACCTCCTCCACCACCGGCCTCGTACACACTCGACACCGGGCTGCCGCCATGGCCGGAGAAGAAAGCAGCAGCCCGGAGACGATACTGCAGCTCGAGGGCGCCGTCGTCGACGACGCCGAGGAGGGGGAGCCGCAGATCTCCAAAAAGACGGCGCCGGCATCCCCGCCTCCGCCGCGCCGCCCAAAAGCCCCACCGCTACACGCCGGAGCGCAGATCTAGGGATCCCCCGCCCTCCGCCGCCGGGGCGGCCGGCGGAGGACGGGAGATCCCCAGATACGCCGGCGGCCGCCTGGTGACGCCGAGTCGCCTCCGCGTCGCTCGTGAGCACTGTAGAGGGGAGAGGGTTTCCAGAAATATCGTGTGTTGGCAAAGTGAGGCGGCTGTGAGCGCACTCCGTTTTTTAATATAAGATGTTTTAGGTGCTGCACATGTTGTCGAGATACATACTAAAGTGAGTGAACATACACACTAATACATGTCTACATATATTTGTGTACATGTGCATGTGGACAAATGCTAAAACATCTTATATTAAAAAACGGAGGGAGTATATACTACCGGACCCTTAAGCCTAGAGTCATCTTTTGGTTTATTTTCCGAAAGATAGGAACTGATACTGAATGTGGTATACCTGCAGTTACATGTGCTACTTCCACCTTTTCGGGTTTGTCGAGCAGAGCTGGACCATGGTCGTTGCCTTCGGCATCACGTCGCTCGCCGCAGCAATTGTCGAGTCACTCCCGATTAGCACACGCTTGGACGATAACCTGACGACTCCAGTCGCATCTGTGCTCGTCGGTGCACTGGTTTTCCACTAAGTTGGTGGTGGTGGTGGTGTTACTGCCGGCGACCAGAGCTGCATCGCTGCAATTGTTGAGATGGTCTTTGCAGGAAGCAGCTAGTACAGTAAGGAGAAACTGCAGTGAGTTGGAAGGCTTTGTTTGTGTTTGACACTGGCAATGAGTTACAATTGCTGAGATGGTCTTTGCATGCTATCAAATGAGTGTTGGTTTTATCCGGTTTGTGTCTATGTAACATAGTTATAGACTAAATTGTGTAACAGTATCTCTGTAACGATGACTGTTTTTTAATAAATCAATAAAGGCCGCATGCATCAATCGATGCAGAGGCTGGGACTGGCCCTTTTCTAAAAAAAAACAGTGTCATTGTGTAAACAACTAAGCATCATTTGTTTTGGAAGAGCATTGAGCAACAGGGTTATTCACCAAACATCTATCTATCTATCTATAAAAGCCAAGCGTTTCACCGATCCTGGAGTTGCCGACGTCACGGGCGCTGTAGAAGTCTACAGTGCCTAAGCCAAGCGTTTCAGGGATTGGTGAAGCTGCACGTCACGGGCACTGTAGGAGTTCTACAGTGCATCGTGTACTGTAGCGTTCTTTTTTTTTTGCTATAACATGCACATGAAATATATGCGCGCCGACGAGCAGGTTCCATTCCCATGATCGGTTTCGAGTTTAGTCGACTCTAAATCCTTAATTTTGGATCCAAACTCGCAAAAATATCTGACGAATTTTGTCAAATTCATCGCACTCAGTCATCCGTTTAAGTTTCCCTTTCACGAGTAGACGAATATCATCCTTCCGAACAACTTTCATGTTTTAACCTTTTAGTGTTGACGGACATAAACATATTTCTCTCCAATCTTCAAATTCGTTGTATTTTTGGCTGCGCAAAAAAGACAAATTCTGACGGATTTCAAAATTTTGAAACTCGAGGTATCCACGTCGCCCGGGCACTGTAGAAGCGCCGTCGCTTCGTCATCCAACGGTACGTGTGCAATTTTTTCGCAAAGGCCCCTGCGTGTTTTGAAATTTGCGAACCGGTCCTCCTCGCCCTCCTCCTCTCCTCTTTCCTCCTCCGCTCGGACGGAGACGCCGCCGGCGCCGAGCTCCTCCCCCGACAAATCGAAGCACACAGGAGCTCCGCCGTCGTCTCCTCTACCTCTAAGAAAAATTTCAAATTTAAGAAATTTTCAAACTTTACACATAAAGGTTTCACCAAATATCCATTGTGTACAAAGTGAAACTAAGAAATTCTTAAAATTAAGAAAATTTTAAATTTTTCACACAAACTAAGAAATGTTCGTTTTGTTGCAGATTTTTTGGATTAGTTTTCCAAATAATTTTTGCATTTTTGCTGAAACAAAAAAACCAAATTCCAGTGGATTTCACAATTTTGTATCACAACGGGCGCGGCGTGTCGCCGCGCGACATTTCCTAGTAATTCATCATCAATGTCTGCATTTACAACCGAAATCTTAAAGATTTGATATCTTTTTTTTTTTGAACCGCCGGGCAAAAGCTTTGCCCGTTCCATTTATTAAGAAGAGAGCTGCCCGGTTAATTATGGAAAACCGGGCAAAAACCGCTACAACAAAGACACACAACAACCGGTCCCGAGACCACACCTCCATCGGGTCACCGTGACAAGACGACACCCCACCACACCTAGGAAGCTACATCGACACTCACACCGGGCAAAGAAACACCAAGACTACGGCTCTATCGCCTAAAAGATCAGAGCAAACACCTGAACACGTCGGAGCAGCTGCTCAAACTACCACCTGCAATAGACATTTGGGATGGTCTTCACGGCAGAAGGCTTTTCCTTTTCCTTCGAGCACCCTTGGACTTGAGACTTGGCAGCTTCTTTTTCTGCTGCGCAATACGGCCGCTGCGGCGAGGAGTGTCAACCATCCCTCGTATTGTCTTCTTCGGAGCCGGAGTAGACAAGAACGACATGCGCACGGGCTTAGTCACAGAGGCGATGAATCTCTGTAATGTCCATGAATCAGGCGCCAGGTCCATGTGATCTTCCCGGGGAGACAGAGGGTGCGCAATACCCTCAGACGGGACCGTAGACGCTGGCAAGGGCGGGGTCAAGGGCATTCCCAATGCCACAGGCTCAAAGTCAGCAGAGATGTCACGCGCCAGGTAGGGAGAGTCGTCGCGGGACAGGAAGAGCAAACACTGTGACCCCGCGGGAGAATGCGGCGAGCTAGAGCTAGATGACGTGACGGAGGTGAACGTCGGGGACGCGTCCACGGCGATTGGTGTACACTCGTTCCAGGCTTGATGTTCTCCATGAAGAGGCATCAAGTCATGGGTCCCAGCTGGCCCCAAAACAGCACACGGTGGCCCAACAGCCACGGTCACAGGAGGGAGAGGCCCCTCGGCAGGATAACACGGGAGGGGGGCACGCTCCAACTCCGGCGAGGCGATGTCGAGTCTGGCAACGAGCTCTTTCGCACGCTCAAGGAACGAGTAAACGCAGCCAAGCAAGGAGCACAAAGTAGCAACATCCTCCTTTAACGGCTGAAGGGCCTTATCCAGAGCAGTGTTGAGGTCGTCGCGAAGGAGGCGCCCCTGCTCGGCAAGGGCGTGGTGAAGCTCCACGGTAGCGACATTGGCACGGGCCGGCGAGGCAGCACGGCGACACCCAAGAGGGGAGGTTGTTCGCGTGCAGCGCGACCGGTCATGACCCTCGGAAGCATTGTCTCGACGCTCGTGCCGGCCACCACCGGGGTTGAGGTCGTTTCGGCGTTCGCACGGTAGAGGAGGTGCAACAATCTCGGCCCAAGAGCGGGCACCTGGGGCGGTTGGGGAAGACGTAGCCTGATGCCTCGTGCTATCACGAGCATCAGGACAATCAGGAGGCTTCGATTTGCGACGACGAGGGCAAAAGCGCTCGCGGTGGCCGGACTCGTCGCATGAGAGACAACGGATCTTGTCCATGCACTTGGAGTTGCGATGGGGGGGTGCAAGGCATCTGGGGCACTTCCCCTTGGTCTTGCTAAGAAAGCGAAGAAGGCTGGCTTGTTTTTGCTCGATGTGGTCACGCGGCGCGGGCCGACTCGCAGCGTCGTCATCACGGTCGCCATGTCGCGGGCGGCGCTGCCGAGAGACGCCAATCCATGGCCGTTCATCCCCAGGCGGAGAGACGGCGCGCGAGGACGGGCAAATGCCTCCCTCCTCAGAGTCTCGCACCATGAGAGAAGGTGGAGCAGTGATGGTGGAGCGCAGCCGCAGAGGAGGCAGAGGAGGATCGATGATGTCGGCCTGAGCTGCGCTCCCAAGGCAAGGGGAAGGAGGTGCGGAAGAGAGGGATAACTGCCAAATGATTAGTAAGAGGAGGCAGAGGAGGATTTGATATCTTACCGTGTCATCAAAATGATTAGTAATTTCTCCAACATGCCAAATTTTATTATTATACTGCCAAAGATCATTAATAGTACTATGACAAAAGACTACCAGGCAATACAACTCAACTTGATGGCGAGAACAAGAGCTGCTAAAGATTGGCGATAGCATATTAATTGCTCCGACGCAACAGTTATCCCTCTCTTCCTGCAACAGCCACAAACCTGTGAGACAGGCCTGAGCTCCTGTCTGCGAGGCTGCGAGTTGGCGCTAGCACTGGTGGATCCATGTCGTCGGAGAGCCGGCTGTTCCGAGACGCCGGCGCGCCGTGCTCACTGGTGGCGCCGCGATGGCGGTGCTCCGCTTCTGGGAGCAGGTCGGCAACCGCGTCATCTTAGATCAGGTCAGCCTACCACTATAAGATATTTTATTTATTTTCCTTCAGGGTTGATGATTGTTCCGGTTTGCGCGGAGAAACTTTGGAGGAAATGACACAAGCTAAAACAACATCATCTCGAAATTGACTTTCTGCTCTTGTGGTGCTAGGCTAACTCCATGTCTGAAAGTAATAGTTAGCACTTTGCAGTACGCCTGTTGCCTCATGTAATTAGGAAATAAACTTATACCACCAAAATGACAGCCTGGTAGAAATGTTTAGAATCCAGTTGTTAACAGGTAGTGCCATAACTAGTTAGTTATTACGCTGGAAATGAAGGTTCACATGCAAATCATTTATGAGATTTTTGGTCTGTATTTTTTCAGAAACTCTGCAGGAAGCTGGTGCACATTAGTGTAGGGCTGGTGTATTTCGTTATGTGGCCTTTGTTCGACCATCCACATTTTTCTTCGACAAGGGTGTAATTGTTGAGTGTATAAGTGGGTTGTCTGGCCCTTTCCATCAGATTGGTCTTTTGGAATAGTGGTCAGCGCATGAAGCTTGACATGGTATTAGAGCCAAGGTGTTGAGTTCGAGTCCTGTGTGGCGGAATTTTTTTGCTGGTGCCCCCTCCGTCCACGTATTGGCCTATTGAGGCATACCTCTGAGTTTACACGTGTTGACTTGTCTTTCCGTCACACGTGAGGAGGGCTGTTGAGTGTATAAGTGGATTGTCTGGCCCTTTCTATCAGATCGGTCTTTTGGAATAGTGGTCAGCGCATGAAGCTTGACAGTAATCACTTTGCTAACAATTACTTCGACATTACAGTGCAGATGATATTTATGTTCCATTTTTTGCTTCACTTGCCATGGCACTCAACATCGTAAAGGTGACCTTAATTGGACTTGTTATAGTTAAAGATGATGACGTGGTTAACTCAATGACAAGACAAGGAGGCTATAGGTAGGATTTTTTTTCTTTCCACCTCAGCTTTGTATACATTGTCAACAATGAACTGACAAGTATATCTTCATCTTTTGCTCCTCCTGTATGCAGAGAGCTTCTTAGAGGCCAACTGTATTACGCGTGTGATATAACTCTCACTACTGTGATATTCTGGAGGAAGTCTCCTATTTCAATTGCTGTGATTTGCAATTTGTGTGCTGGGGACGGTATTAGTTCTTCTCATTATCTGAAGAGATAGTTCTTCCTGCTCTTTCGTTCTGAAAATAATAATGTAGCGTGATTCATTCAGGTGCGGCTGACATAGCTGGTAGGCGATTCGGGAACATGAAGCTCCCTTACAATCCTCACAAATCCTATGCGGGAACCATCGCAATGTTCTTCGCCGGCCTCATCGCATCGATTCTGTAAGAAACAAAGCATCTTTTGGCTTTGGGGAGCAAAGCCTGAACTCACATTTTATTCTGAAAGTTTGGAGCTACTACTGAATGTGTGTGTACTATACATGTTGCATGTACATGTGCTACTTCCATCGTTTCGGGTTCGTCGAGGAGAGCTGGACTATGGCCGCCGCGATTGTCGAGTCACTCCCCTTCAGCACGCGCCTCGATGACAACTTGACGGTTCCGGTCACCTCTGCGCTCATCGGTGGCCTAGTTTTCCACTATGTTGGTGGTGGTGCCGGGAACGGGTGACAGGAGCAGCATCTTTGCAAGTGCTGAGACGGTCTTTGCAGGCAGTAGCTAGTAGTAGTATAATAAGCAAGACACTGCAGTGAATTGCATGGTTTTCTTTTGTTTTTTCACTTTGTAGTGAATGTCAATTGCTGACATAGTCTCTGCAAGGCTGTTCACTATAGTCTTGGTTCAATCTGGGTTATTTTGTGCAACAGATTCTGAACTAAATCGTGTAGCAGGTGTTATTTTGTGTAAGCAGCATTGTTATCGTTCAGAGGGCACGAGAAACGGAAGAAAAAATATATTTTGAAGTGAGAAAGAATGAATCAGAGAAAAAAAGTGGCCCATGCAGGTCTCGAACCTGCGACCTTCGCGTTATTAGCACGACGCTCTAACCAGCTGAGCTAATAGGCCATTAAGATATAGCAATACAATAGTACTCTAACAGATAACCAAACAAGCAGAGAGCAAATTTGTCCTGAATCTAGCCTGGTCTTTGATGACTTCTCAAAAAAAAAAAAAAAAAAAGGTCACATGACCGATGAAGACGACCCTGAACTGCCGTCCAGTCAGCGCAGTCTCGCCGGTGATCCCTCCTTCGTGTCAACCAGAGGCAGAGGAAAAGTGAAGAGAAGCGCAAAGACTACAACCAGGAGGGGCAGCAATAGCATCATCCATGCACCTTGTAGCTCCTCTCGTCGTCAAATCAAATTTATATAATATACGAATATATTTTCTGATGGTTTTAAAATATTGGCTTGTTTTCGTAGATGTTGATATATTTTACTCCCTCCGTTCCTTAATGTATGGCGTATAGTTTTTTTGACAAAAACTCCAAAATATAGTGTTTAGCGATTTATAGACAATTTTATGCATCCAAAAATGAGTTTCAACCTATAACGGAGAGATTTAAATGATTGTTTTTATTTTGTTACTGTCAAGGACTCCTCTCTCCCAACTTTTTACATGGGAAAATGATTTCACCGTATGCAAAATTCACACATCTTAATATTCGTGCGAAAAACTATACGCCTGACATTCAGAAATGGAGGGAGTAATACATATCTGGTACTACTTTATAATGTTTCATTTTGACTAAAACTAATATGCATTACAGTTTGACATAGAGAGAGGGGGTATTTAATGAGCTACATAGTTATGATGAGATGCTAACTCAGTAACTCGTGGCTTGATGCTAGAGGAGCTCAGATGTGTTGGCAGTGTGCTAGGAGGTTAGGGGCTAAGTCATTTTGTTTGCGTGCGTGGACATGCTGCATGTTGGCCAGGTTGAAGGGCATGTTGTGTTTGCTCGCATCCAGGAACTCAGCCAACGTTGTCTATCATCGAACGATCAAGGGTCAGCTCGATGATCGATTCAAGTGGTAAGGAACAAGGTCAGACGGCGACCGTTATTATGGCTGAGATAATATGTTTAACCATCGTACTAATAGAGAGAAATTGTCCTCATAACCCACATGTTGAGGAAATATGTTTGATTTGGATAGGTGTACGAGTGGGCGAGAGCTCGTTGTATCGGCTGATCATTTTGGTAATCTTATCCCTAATCGTTTTGTCTACCTCGTTCTATTATGTATTGTTGCGCTGCATACATATTGGGTGAGCCATGCTTTGAGACTAGACATCAATGTGTGATAGGTTGTGGCTGCCATCCCCCAGCTGCACTCCCCTAACGCCGTCATGCGGCCATGATGTGCTTGATTCTGGTGAGAAACAATATTTTTTATTTTGCGTATATTTGTTGAGAAATAATGTATGGCATGGCCACCTTGGAATGAAAATTATGAGATGTGATCACCTTATATTGTTGCTTGAATTCCATCGTCCTCTAATATCTATTATTTTCACAATATTTTTTTACGAATGTTTTTCTTTACTATGAAAACGCAGTATGTGGATGGTGTCACACTTCCAACTAATTACGTGAAGAATGCCACCACACAGTCAAGCATACTTCCTCTCTCCTCACCCATGTTAAATTTTGTAGGGATAATTAGTTATTTTGCCAACAACTACTTGATGACTAATCCCGATCTTTGTGGATAGTTACTTGAAAAGTGTTTTCTAACGGAGCCACGCCCTACCGGACCTGCATGCTGCCAATCAGCAGCTGCCACCTATGGTCGTATTTAAATACGTAGATATGTATTTTCACTCGTATTTTAACTATAAGTAGTATATTATATAAAGAAAAATATTTTTTACAATAAATTCAAAATAATTTTACAATGGATTTCAACGAATTTTTTAAATAAATATTTCAAAATTCAGAAGTTCAGTTTTCTAGTTAATTTTCTTAGTATTTTCAGCTATGTGTTATTTTTATGAAAAGTTTTCAGAAATTTCAGAATTTACCACTGAAAGTTTAGTTATTTTAGAAACATTCAGATAAATAACACATGTAGATAAATATGTGTTATTTCAGCGATGCGCAATATTTCATTATACAAAAAAATTCAGATAAATTTTGAAAGTAGATACAATTTTCAATAGATTTATATAATGTATGTTCAAAAAGTGACAGAAACTTTTTATATGTGTGAAATATTGGTGAAATATATGTGGTGCCACAAAAACATTAATGAAATATGTGTGTGAGTCCGATAATTTATCAAAACATAATCATTAACTTAAAAGTATCACGTGCAATGTATCAAAACTTCGCAATAGAAGTAGGGTAGACTTTTTTTTTGCATCACCATACCAAGCCGTGAGCCTCCATGGCTCCTCCCCAGCTCACCCACAGCCATATAAATGTGGTACTTGGAGAAATTTCGGATTTCTAGAACTAGGTTTTTCTCTTTCTCCTTAATTATAGTTTCAGGTCGGCAAAATACATATGATATTATGCCAAAACCTAAACTGAGAGGCATTATAGTTGTTAATTCTAAAAAAACTGTTGCTTATGGCCTAATAGTGAAGCAAGGCTGGTCGTTCCTAAATGTACCATATGGTGGAGCCTCCCATAATTTCCTACGTGAAAGATATGTGTGTTTGTGTGGCATGGTGTGAGCGTACGTGCCTTGCTTTCTTAGGCCATCACCAATGCAGGATGTTTAGAGAGATGCATAAAAACATAAATTTTGGTTTGACTTATGCGTACATATATAAGAAATGCTTACTTAGACCCTCTACTATATAAACAAACAAAAAAAACACTTAATAGGAAATTAGTTTATTTTGTAGGCACCTTACGTTGTGAATGGCCTTACAAGATTATTGATGCCAAAATATATTTTTATTAGAAAAACTAGTGTGTCTTTAGTTTTGGTGTGAACTATGAAAAAAACTGATGGGAGCTGAGCTTTGAAAATCTATTATGAGGTGAAGATTGTGTGAGAGTTGAAGTTGTTTGGTTAAAACAACTGCAAGGTTATGGTTTTTGGTACGAGTATTGTGATATTATTTAAGGACATATGGTTGGAAGATTGTTTATATGCCAATTAACCATAAAACACCAATCTATATATAAATTTACATGTAACTTCTACTTTGAGAGGGAAAATCCAACTTTTATAAGGTTGTGTGCCTAAAAAGACGAGGCGCTAGAGGAAGATTCATTCGCACGGGGAGGAATGAAACCCAACCGGCATGACTTACGGTAGCATCGTACCTAATTTTCATGAAAGTTCGGAATTCACCACGGTGAAAGCAGGGGTCAACATGTTGTGCGAAATTCACTACGAGCGCATGTGCATTCGTGAAATCTAGAAATATACCCCTTTAGTTAGCATTTACATGTTTGTGTGAGGAAGCAGGATGGAAAATCATAACCAAACGTACTCTAGGACAGTTTTATAGCACTAAGTATATTTATTTTGCCTTTGTTGGTAAACAATGTAACTATTGTTTCAGTCATAATAAATCCCTCAAAAAAAGTATGTTTTAGTTAACCTACATCGGCATAGAGATTGATTTTGTAGGGAATGTACATATTTATTTATTTCACAATTTGGGAAATTAGGCATTAATTGTTTTTGAGGGAAAGGGAATTTAGACATTGATTTTTGTTTTTGAGTGGAGGGAATTTAGACATTGATAGGCCAGGGCTAGTCTGATTTAGATATTGTCAGGCTCCACTGGGCCTTTTTTAGCCCAAATACAGGCTTAGTCTAGCCCAACCCAGGCCTGTCGTGCGGTCTCTCTCCTTCCTCGCTCGGCGCAACGCAAACAAAAGCGAGGCCAAGACGAGAGAGAACCCTCTCAAAACCCTAGAACACTAGGCATCGCCGCCGCCGCCCGCAAGACAGCAGAGAAGCAGGAGGATTCCCAGCCTCCGCCATGCCGAAATCCAAGCGCAATCGCTCAGGTCAGTTCACCCGCTCCATTCCCTTGCACCCAGTTCCCCCCTCCTACCTCTCTACTCGCTTCTTGTCTTCTCCTGGATTCGACCCATGTTTTGGCTCATCCAAACGTGTCTCTGTTTGTTTGTTCTAACTAATAGAGCTATGAATTGGGTTTATTAGCTTGTTAATTTTCAGCTTGCTTGTAGTTCTAGTGCCTGGTGATTGGTCGGCAATATCTATGTTTTCCTGTAAATCATGAGAGGCACCTTTCCGGGGATCTTCTTCGCATGCATACGTGCCCAAATTTCTGTGCTTTCTTATAATCAACAACTGAACCTCAAGTTTAGGACTTCTGGGAACTATTATAGCCTCTAATTTTTCCTAATGCGCAAAAATTCAATGTTTGATTGGCGCAGTTACCTTATCAAAGACCAAGAAGAAGCCAGGTCTGGAACGAAAGGGCAAGGTGGTCACCGAAATCAAAGATGCTATTGAGCGCTACAGCAGCGCCTATGTCTTCACCTACAATAACATGAGGAATCAGAAGCTCAAGGACCTCAGGGACCAACTGAAGTCCTCTAGCAGGTAGCTTTCCCTATTTACTTACTATTGTGTTCTGCTGCTATAAAAATGATATGGGTGACCTGAGAGCTATTTAGAATATGGTTGGTTTTGAACCTTCTCGTTTACAGCAATGACAGATTATGCAAATGTCAGGAGCAGTTATTTGGGTTGAATCAGCACAATTTGCATTCACTTGGCATGCGGTTATATTTTGCTAGAGAGTACACTTCAAACCCTGCTAAGCTCTTATTTGTTCACTACTTCTCAGGATATTTCTTGCTGGAAAGAAGGTCATGCAGATTGCATTGGGGCGTTCAGCTGCTGATGAAGCAAAAATTGGCCTGCATAAACTATCCAAGGTGATTTATTCTTTGTAATTTGTTAGGCAAATATTGGAAAAGTGTAATCCATACCATTCCTGTTGAGTTTTTGCTGATGGAACTTTTCTGTATTCAGTTCCTTCAAGGTAGTACTGGATTGTTATTTTCGAATCTTCCAAGGGATGATGTTGAGAGGTAACCTCCTTGTCTAATAGTTCTTATCTGCACACAATAATTCCAAACACTTGCTTATTTACTTGCTGCCGCTTAATACTATGAACTTGATGATCACATATCTTGTGTTGCAGATTATTTCGAGAATTTGAGGGGCTTGATTTTGCAAGGACAGGAAGTGTTGCTACTGAAACGGTATTGCTTTTGCTTTTGTATATATGTCATAGCATTTAGTTACAGGAAACAAATTAACAGGATATTTTAACAAAATTCGTACCCTGGTTACCAAAGACGATATTAACCTATTAATGATTCTGGGCTGTTGGCATTTAATTAGTAATAGCTGTTTGTCTGAAAAGGAAGGTCAACATCATTCTTGGAGTTGTTTTGTGTTTTCACACCTATATTTCCTCTAGTAGTAGTCTGTTGAGAATTACTGTTTATCATAGCTACACCTATATAGGATACATCAATGAATGATAATTTAAATTGGTCGTTCACAAAAATTAAATTGTGCTAATTTTCAGAAATAAATAGCACTTGTAGCTTGTAGTCTGGTTAACTGATTTTTCAAATTTATGATACTTCAGGTCGAGCTAAAGGAAGGTCCTCTGGAACAGTTTTCTCATGAAATGGAACCCTTTATACGCAAACAAGGGCTGCCAGTTCGCCTAAACAAAGGTTTGTAGTTCGCTTGCATTTACACAGGTCCTTGAAGCTACCAAACAAAAAGGTTGGATTTCATAAAGTTGATCTATGTTGATGCAGGTGTTGTTGAATTAGTTGCTGATCATGTAGTATGTGAAGAAGGAAAGCCCCTTTCACCAGAAGCAGCACACACACTGGTATGTAGAACATATTATGCCTAATTAGACTCATATAAGTTACAAATGAGTCCTATGATTGATTTATGCGAATTGGCATTATAATTTCCAGTATCACGTGTTAATTAGCTTGGTCTAGGAAAACATATAGGAGGATAGTTTGCTTGGCACAGAGTCTTTCACTGACACTTGAAAGTGTTCCAGACTTCTGGAACCATTTTTGCTCGCAAAGTGTAAAATTGTGGAATTATATCAACTTTTGTATTAAGGTCCCTTTGATTTCCTTGTCCCAGCGCTTGCTTGGGATACAGATGGCGACATTCCGACTGTACCTTGTCTGCCGCTGGTCCTCGGATGACTTTGAAGTGTACAAGGAAGGCTTGGCGCACCTGAAAGCTGGCGAGGATGATGAGTCAACTTAAGGTTGTTGAATGGCAGTGCTGAGTATCCTGTGGAACTATTGTTGTCTTGCTGTGTTAAGACAGTTTTCTGATATGCCTTTGTATCCTTGGAATCTCAAATATATTGTCGGCCCCAGGTGGGCATTTCGTTCAGTCCTAAGATTCGTGAGCTATTAGCAGTACAAGTTAACCGGCAGCATGTAAGAGTTATTTTCCCCAGAAAAACAGGGGCGGATGTCAGCAGAATATTTTTGCACCGTGTTATAACCCAAACAGAAACAGGGAAGGAGCACAAAAGACAAGAGTTGAGCTCTTGTTTTCTCTGTAGACCCCCAATCGTCATACTTTTTAAGGAAATTTGGCAAGTTTTGTCGACGCAAAATACATTCTCTTAGCAGTACAAGTTAACCGGCAGCATGTAAGAGTTCTTTTCCCCGGAAAAACAGGGGCGGATGTCAGCAGATTTTTTTTGCACCGTGCTATAACCCAAACAGAAACAGGGGAGGAGCAGAAAGAACAAGAGTTGAGCTCTTGTTTTCTTTGTAGACCCCCAATCGTCATACTTTTCAAAGAAATTTGGCAAGTTCACATGTGTCCACACAAAATACATTCCTAAGAAAAAATTGAGAACTTTAATGTGACTTAACCGACACGTTTGCACCTGCGTTCGCTATCGTAATATTTTTGCAGGAAGTTTGACAAGAAATAAAGCCAACACTGTCTTGACTTTGCACCAGATTTGACAAAGAACTTTTTTGGTCAGGTGCAGTAGATGACGCATATTAAAAATCTCACTTAGAGTATGCCAAAGTGGCATACCTTATCTTTATAGAAGAGAGCAATACAATTACAAGAGTCTGAAATCAGTTGCAAACAACTGATTCAGATAACACCACACACCAACACCACACCGAACCTAAGCCTACTCTCTCGCGGCATCAGGTGCACCGACTCCAGCTCTCGCTCTCTCCCAAAGCAGATACTCCTCTCTCACCTTGCTCACTAGGAGTAAAGGACCCAGTTGATTATTTAGGTTTCCAAACACTCGCGCATTTCTCTGTTTCCACAACTTCCACGCTGTCAGAATGACAAGGGTGTCAAATTTCTTCCAGTCCGCTCTCTGAACCTGCCTTCTCGCGTCGATCCACCAGTCCTTGAAGCAGTTAGTGTTCTGAGGTTCAGCGAGTTGGATGCCCACCGCCTGCAGGCATCTCCACCAAACTTCCTTTGCGTACGGACACTGCACCAGAATATGATCCACCGTGTCTTCTTCTTGTAAGCAGGTGAAGCAAGCGTCGGTATGTTCTTGCAGCCCGTGCCTAGTCCGCCTATCCGCTGTCCACAACCGGCGTCTCAGCGCCAACCAGCAGAAGATCTTGCATTTTGGCGTAGCAAAGGATTTCCAAATTGGGTCTGCCATTCCATCTCTAATTCTCCCCAGATGCAGCCGCTTGTATGTTGCCTTTGCCGAATACACTCCTGACGCCGCTGCTGGCCAGAGGAACTTGTCTTGTTCTAGTTCATCTCGCTCCACCGAGCTAACTGCCAGCCATAGCCTAACCCACTGACGGTACCCCTCCGCAGTCAAAGCCTCATCGATATCCATCATCCAATTCTGGTTGTCCATCGCCTCCTGCACCGTGACGCATATTAAAAATCTCATGGACAAAAATATTCAGTTGAGCTTCCTGGTTCTCCCTGCCTGCTTGACGACCCCCTGCCGGAACCTTCTCCGGCCAGCGGGGTGAGGAGCAGCCACCATCACTTCATCATCATCCTCTTCCTCGTTGTCGACCTCGTACTCGGCGTATCCCTTGGCGTAATACTGATCTAGGATATCCTGGCGCTCCTTGCGGAGTGCCGCCTGCAGCGCCGTCCTCCTGGCAGTATAGGTTTTCGGGTCGGCGTCGACGAGGTGCTGCGGCAGCTTGGCCAGGAAATCCCGCGTGAAGGATTCCATGAGCACGGGCCTGTTGTGCTCGGTGGGGAGCGTCGGCTCCCCGTTGGCGATGCAGCAGTCGATCTGCTGCTGCGTGAACCTCACCGTCTTCTTCCTGGGCTTCTTCTCCTCCTCCATCGCCGTGGTCGCCGTGTTCTCTGCGATTGCATTGCATTGATCTTCCATGGAGGAATCGAGCTCCTGTTCGGGCGCCTTGGTTCCCTCGGACGACGAGCCTGCCATTGTTTCTGCTGTCGATTGAGCAGTAAACGTAGCGTGTCTTCATATATACTGAGTAGACGACCAATCACAAGCTAGACCGAACTGGTTTGGTTTCGGATGCACGATCTTAACAATGTGTTCGTACCATACGGTATTTTCGGTGCAAACGCTTCCGATCGAGTAGTTTATTGCAAGAGAAGCTGACTGTGCTAGGATGATTAGGCGGGTGGTTGTACTTCAGCTCACCAGAGTTTAAACCCCAGGTTTAACGTGATGTTTCTTATTTAGATGAAATATTTTTTAGTGCGAGACGACGTTCCCGTCGACAGCGAGGTGCTCGTGGTGATTTCGTCAATCTCAAGACTTATCTGCCAGCTCAGTCTCTTGGAAGTGTAAGCGCGTGTATGTGAGCGTCTGCGTTGTGCTGTGCCTCACAAAAAAATAATTTATTTCAAAGCTTCCGGTCCACGGACGCCGCCCAGTTTGGACCTGACTGAACGGGGAAAATCTTAAAAACTTAATCTCATTGACCGACTGATGTGGATTGGGAAAGCGAGGGTTGAACCAGAGAAATGGTTGTACTTGTACCAGACAAAATGTTCTTTCATCCATATGGATACCTTCTGCCGTCTTCGGAGCATACCTTCCGATCGACTGTTGCTAATAATTTCCTCTCAGGATCATATTATTGGAGATAATCATCCTCGATAACCTCGCGGCTCTTTCACATAACACAGGTGACCGATGTTGATCATGTTGCTCTTCTGTGGTGGAATGCAATATAAATTTGACAGTGCCCTCTGTTCACCGTTTCTGCATTGAAACTAAACAGTCCAACGTCCCAGAATTTGCAGCAGTTGAGCGAAAAAGGCGATTTGGCTCTAGGGTGAGCTGCACCCACTGTAATTTTTTTTAGTTTTTTTTCAGAATGTCAAAAAATTCCGGAAAAAAATCCGGGTGTACATTACAACATGATGTGTTAGCACAAAAAATGGCAGGGTGAAAAAACTTTTTTGTGATCTGTAAAAAAAAGAGAAAAAACTGACGCGTATATATACGTTTCAGTGTGTCCGGATTTGTCTTTTTTGCACAGGTTGCAAAAAATCTTTTTTCTTCACGTATCTTTTTGTGTCAACATGAAATGTCATGAACTGTATGCAAAAAATTTATTTGGAATTTTTTGACATTTGGAAAAATGTTTTCTGGGTAGTACGGTGTTGCGAGCTTTCAACTTCACCTTCTTTTCATTTAAAAACACTTCACAATCAACAAATTCTGAAAACTTCATCAACATACATGTGTGAACCATGAGTAATGCAACATCCTCATCCCTATTGCTCCCTTTGTTCCAATGAATAAGTCGTATAAATTTAGTCAAAAGTCAAATTCTAATTTTCACCAGCGTTGTACTTTTCGAATCTATGTTTTTAGAATAATATAAATATTGTCTCAAAAAGAATAATATAAATATTTACAATACCTAGATTCACTATAAATATATATTTATAATGTATATTTTTAATATTCTAGATGATTATATAACGTTTACATATCTGGTCAAAGTTAGCAAGTTTTGACTAAATTGATAAGCCTTACACACAAGAACCTAGGCTATACAATGCATCAGACAGGTTGTGTGCACACTCAAACACACACCTGGAGGCTGGAGCTGAAACAAAACACAGAAAAATTCTGAAGAAACACAGGAGATATATTTCTTCTTTTGAACTGAACGCAGGGGAATTTTGGTCGTCACTGCACCGCATACCTTTTCGTATTCTCTGGGATTAACCTCCTCTAGCGGCGACTACCAACAGGGCGGAGCCAGGATTCGGACATGAGGGGGGCGAAAAATCGACGACCATAGAAGTGAACAAATATCATCATATATTAAGTATCAAAAAAGCATTAATAACAAATCCATATAAATATTCGAGTATATGTTTGACGGTACGAATCAAAATTACATGTCTATTAACTTAAAGTGTGCTCGACGTCCACCGGTGTCGAACAAATTTATAATCTCACTAGACCTAATCTTTGCGGCTATTTCCTTCCCAATGTAGACAATCATATAATTCCGCAGAAAATCATCTCCCATTCTATTCCGAATACGTGTCTTGATCAGTTTCATGGTCGAGAAAGCTCGCTCGGCGGTTGCAGTTGACACTGGAAGAGTTATGACTAATCGCAGCAATCTATCAACCATTAAGTATGTAGCAGCTTTACCTGTTTTAACTAGTCCAACCGTCAAATCAGCAAGTGAATGCAAACAGTTTAGCTCTGGATTATTGCAAACATCCAACTGGAAATGGGGAAGTTGAGACTCCAATTGAGCCCTTTCTTGACTAGAAAAATCCTCTGGATAAAACTTTTCAGCCAGTGTGCATATTTTTGACACGTCAAAAGAGTCATGTCTTGGATGCAAAGATGCACAAAGTGTCAAGAGCTCTGTACTTTGAATACCAAAGCGGTCATTTATCTCAACCAATTGCTGATCTATTGCAACATTGAACACGTCAGCTTTGTAGTGATGTAATGCTGTTGTGTTATCATTCTTGTTCCGGGACTTTGTCACATCAACATACCTACAGAATATAAATATTAGAGTTATGTATATGACAAATAATATTGTAATTTATAGGTATAAAGAGTGGAATATTACTTGCGATTCAAATCAGGGACCTCAATCTCATGCTTCAAACAAAAAGACCGAACTTCCTCCAAAAGAGATTCCCAACCATCTTCTCTTAACTTACCAAGCAATACTTTTGTGTTTGTAACTGTATCCAATGCATTTAAAATGTCAATGGATTTATTTTGGAGTGTTTGACATAAGACATCCGTAATCTTCATGATTTCCTCCATTAAATGCAGAATGAAAACGAAATCAAATGACATGATTATTTTTAGAGCGCCTACAGCATCTCCTCTGGAATATCGAGAGACCGAGCGATCAGTTGCTACACTCTGTAAGACTGCAATGGTTGCAGCGAACATCTTATGTAAGCTCTGAATTGACTTGAAGTGAGAACTCCATCTAGTGTCTCCGGGTCTCTGTAAAGCTCCTAACTGATTTGCACCTTTTCCTGTATCAAGCTCCCCTAACTCAATTTCACGTTCAATTTCTGCAGCTTGATTTGCTAGTAACTCATCATTGCGTTTAGGCGAGGCGCTAACAACATTTATGATGAGAATAGCGTTTTGGAAAAAGTTGTGCACCTCATGTACCTCCCTTGATGCTGCAACAAGAGCCAACTGCAACTGATGAGCCATGCAATGTACATAATATGCATAAGGGCACTCATTTAGAATTAGAGCCTTCAGCCCGTTCCATTCACCTCGCATATTACTTGCTCCATCATAGCCTTGTCCTCTTATATCTTGAACATTCAAATTATTGTCCACAAGGACAGCGCAAATTGCCTCTTTGAGAGTCAATGCAGCAGTGTTAGCGACATGAATAATATCAAGAAAACGTTCCTTTATGAATCCTTCTTTGTTCACAAACCGGAGGACTAGTGCCATTTGCTCTTTTTTTGATTCATCTCGAGATTCATCCACCATTATACAAAATTTGCTAGTACCAATTTCTTCTCTAATTTGTGTCTGAACCTTTCGGGCAAATAAGTCAAGAATTTCTTGCTGAACAGTAGGGGAGATGTACTTTGCATTCCCTGGAGCATTTTCCAAGACAACCGCATCCACCTCCTTGTTATAAGAAGCCAACAACTTTACCAATTCAAGAAAATTACCCTGGTTCATAGATCCTGAAGTTTCATCGTGGCCTCTATAAGCACAAGCTTGGAATGTTAACCACCTGGTCAAATAAACAAGGAACAAATTATTAGTATCTTACTTACTACAATATATAATATTATACTTACTAGTATATAAAAAAATTCTTACTTGATGGAATCAATTGTAACTTTAAGCCTCAGCCTTGCATCCGTAACTTTTTTTGCAGATATTTTGATCACCATCAACCGATTGGAGCTGTCATCTACAATAGGTTCTTGCTCACTTGCCTCTTCGGATGGATTTGCATTTTCAGCACTAGCAATATTAGAGCCTGAAGATGAACCAATTGGCTTGAAAAAGAAACCAATCCCCCTTTCTCCTGCCTTTCTTTTCATCTATAAAGCACAACAGAATTGATGATCTATGCCAGTACGCTATGAGAGGCTAAGGTTCTAATTCATCATAGGACATTGGCAATAAGAAATAACCAGTGGTTCAGTAAGTTACCGTCGATCGGGTCTCCCAGCTGGGCGAACGGCAGCAGCAGTCAGAACGGCGACGGAGAGGAGACAGCGGCGGCCGGGACGCAGGCACGAGATACTAGGGCAGATTGATCAATCGATCGATCTGATCGATGGCTTCACGTACAGAGACCACGAAGGCCTACTGGCCTAGAGGTGTGCATGCCTGCATGGGCTGGAGTGTTGGCTTAATTTTTCACAGGTACGGATGGCCAATTAATCATTAAATAATGGGCTAATTAAGCTTTATATCCGGCCATTAGTACACGTAGTAGTAGTAATACCTACTGAAAATGGTTGGGGGGGGCGGACCATTGGGGGGGGGGGGTCTGACCCCTGCTCGCCCCCCCCCTGTCTACGCCCCTGTCTACCAAGAAGGCATACACCTGCCGTTTTCAGCTGACCACAATGCCCAGCAAGTCAAGGGGGCAAGAGTATTCAAGGCATGGCCTACGCAACGCATAGAAACGTGGCCTATGCACCTGCTAAATATTCCAACTACACGATTCGAGCTAACAAAGAGTATATTCTGAACTCTGAAGTTTGATCACTTCATCAGAGTTCATTCATGGCGATCCAGCTGCTTCTTGTCCAATTACTCCTACTGCTAGTGGCAGCAGCCCCACGCTCACCTGAAGCAACGCCGCACCACCAGCTGCACCCCATCGTGCTGGTGCCCGGCTACGCCACCAACGAGCTGGACGCGCGGCTCACCGAGCTCTACCAGCCATCGTCGTCCCGCTGCGGCGAGCTCAAGGGGAAGGGCTGGTTCCGCCTCTACCTCAACTACTCGGCCCTCCAAGACCCCGCCAACGTGCCGTGCTTCGCCGAGCAGATGACCAGCGTCTACGACGCTGCCTCCGACGACTACTTCAACGTCCCGGGCGTCGAGACGCGCGTCCCCTCCTTCGCTCCACCCAAGCCTTCCGCTATCCCGATCCAGACCGCAAGTAAGTATATGAATGATTGTTCATCAATTCCCAATAAAATTTGGACGATCGATCGACTTTCCTGACGATTCCCCTCGAATGCTTAGGAATTTCTCCTACATGAGCACGTTCGTGGAGCGGCTGGAAAAGATGGGGTACCGGGACGGCGAGACCATGTTCGGCGCGCCCTACGACTTCCGGTACGTCGTCGCGCCGGCGGGGCGCCCGTCCAGGGTCGGCGACGCCTTCCTCCGGGCGCTGAAGAGCCTCGTCGAGAGGGCGAGCCGGCTAAACGGCGGCAGGCCAGTGACAATCGTCACCCACAGCGCCGGCGGCCCGCTGGCGCACCAGCTGCTCGTCCGGCAGCCGCTGGCCTGGCGCCGGCGGTTCGTGCGGCGCTTCTTGCCCATCGCCGCTCCGTGGGGAGGCATCGTCCTCGGCATGATGACGCTCGCCTCCGGGAACAACTACGGCCTGCCGTTCGTCGACGCGCGGGCGCTGCTGGCGGCCGGCAGGAGCCAGCAGACCAGCCTCTGGACGCTGCCCAGCCCCAGCCCGGCCGTTTTCGGCACCGCGCAGCCACTGGTGATCACCAAGAGCAGGAATTACTCGGCCGGCGACGTGGCGGACTACCTGGTAGCCATCGGGTTCGGTGAAGCCGTCGGGCCGTACCGGTCCCGCGTGCTGCCGCTCTTGGGCGGGGAGCTGCCGTCTCCCGGGGTGCCGGTGACCAACGTCGTGGGTGTCGGGGTGGGGACGACGGAGAGGATCGTGTTCCCCGGGGATGACTTCGGAGCGACGCCCGCCACGGTCGCCGGAGACGGCGACGGGGTGGTGAATCTCGCGAGCGCCCTGGCGGTGGAGACCAAGTGGAAGAATTATAGGTTGGTCAAGGTGTCCAACATCACCCATAATGGCCTCGTGGCCGATGATCGAGCGCTCGAGATTGTCATCCGCGAGATTCAACGGCCAATTAGTTAATTATAATCAAATTGGGGGACGTGGTAGACTGGAAGCTGTGCGATTTGCGTCAAGAATGATTCATGCACAATAAAATCTTTGTATTTTGTTTTCCGCCTTCTGTTCCCGTATACTAAATCTTTGTATTTCGTTCTTTCATTCAGCAGAAAGAAATGGGTTCGCGTACCCAACTGAATCATTTATATTACTCTCGAATATCGCAGTTTTGAACCGGGTTAATCCAAAACTAGGACACTCATTGTCTATTGAAGGTGACAACAATGTTTTGTAAAAAACAATCTCAACTACTCCCTCTGATCCCAAATAATTGACGTGAGTAGTTATTTTCCTCCGGCATTTAATCCACATCGGAGGTAGTATTATTGTTGGATTGATACATATCAACAACTACTATACCTACCAGGTACGCTAGAAAGGCTACGGTCTACATCCCTACCACTATCAGGCCCTCAAGCTAAACTACTAGGCACAAGGTTTCGATTGGGACATAACCGTGCAAACATTTGTTTTGTAACAAATTTAGTGAAACCATCATCAAACTAACAACAGTCAGGAGGAGACAATTTTGGCATCAACCACTGGTAGAGGTTTTGATAGGATGAGGTTGGACGCCCTCCCTACCTTAGCTCACGACAAAATGTGCATTATCCATCGGAAAGTGTATTTGACTCTCGAGGCTCGGTGCCTCCTCCATTTAGAAAAAAATGAAAATCATACTTATGAGTTTTAAAAGAATTCTCTAATAAATCTGAATGTAGCAAATGATGTCACCCACACACTTACAAAATATTAATTTCTAATATTTTGCATTATGGGCTACACAAAAATAACAAATCTGATAAATTTTAGAAATTTAAAATATGCATACTCACATCCACATTTCTTTCATTTTTGCGTAGTTCATAATACAAAGTATTTAAAGTTAATTTGTTGCACATTTGTGGGATATTTCATTGGCTATATCCAGTTTTTTTGTTTCAATTTTTTTTTAAACTCATAAATTTGATTTCGAATTTCTAAATGAAGGGAACACGCTACTTTTTTTATTGATATAATATACATTAGGATTAATTATATATTTCACCCTGAAATGGCACCTATGGGACACATTGTGGGGACCCCGGACTAGCCGTCCGAAATACCCGATTATGCTTAACACAACGATCCCGTGATCAGTCTGTCATTGCACATAATCCGAACTGAATATCAAAGTTTACATCCATACAATACCGAATTAAAGTCTTACAACCATGGCCATACTGGCCTAATTATACATAGGTGCCTTCAAGGGCCAATCATCTTTATTCAGCGGAAGCTACGATAGTAGGGCTAATCCATCCTAACAACACCCGACAGGCAGCTGACTTATGAAGATCTTAGTTCGCATAGACGTCGCCAAACTCCTCCTCAACGAAGGTCTCCTCGAAATCTGGCTAAGACAATAGCCAGGGACGAAACCAATATGAGTACATTTGAATGTACTCGCAAACTACCCCAACTAGAGTAAGCACTAGTTTTAGTTTGAAAACTTTTACTTAGCTTTGAAATATCTTAAAAGAAAGCCTTTTCTGAAAAGGGGTAAGAAGAAATTTTTACAACTATCCTTTAAGAAGACATCATTTTAGCTGTTTCCCCGAAACTCCTCCTGTATCCAACCACATCCCAAATCATGGTTCCCAAACCCATCACAACCTCGTACCAACTCATTGGTACAGGTATGCAACCTTTTCCACTTCATTTTCCTTTTCAAACTCAATATTTTATAAAACTTGCACATGGTCTTAAGACAGCCTCCCAACTGTCCATATCCGAGGACTCGGCTATTCGAATAGTTTTACCCTCTGCAGAGGTAGCACGCTTTTCCCACACCCATCCGGTCACTCATCGTGTCAGCCACGTCCCGCCATACCAGAGGTATGCGAAGTTGAGTTCCCGGCCATAGCCTGTCCTTTGCTCATGCTAGTATAGGACCCTGCCTCTACGACACTTTCCATCGACACTTAAATCCTCAGAAACTAAGTGTGAGGACTCGTAGTTCTGTCCGGCGGACCCAAGGGAGCCCTTCAATCCTCTTCCTCCGACATGTTCATACCGGCTTCCGGTAGACTTCCTTGAAGAGGACCCAGGTCAGGGGGTAGGTCCTCAGACCATCCCCTCATGGAACGAGGTTATCCTCGTTATTGAGGCATCCAGTACTAACACGAGCAAATTATATGACTACGCCCTTGCCCATATGTGGGTAAATGTGGTCGCACCGGTTATTGGTTGGTCGCCATAGTGTTAGGACACAATGTGCACTTTTCCAAAACAACACCACCATTCTCCAACTTAATACCGACCTTTCGGCATTTCACCTTCATCCAAGTACCTTCAAAGGAGCTTTGAAAAACTTTGTTTTTCCCAACTTATAGTTTTAAATAACTACTTTATACTTCTACATAAGGTGGCAAAATAGTTTTCAGGTATTTTGCAAAAGGGATTTTTCTAAAATCATTGATTCCTTGGAATAACTCTTGAGACTAAAATAGATGTATATAAATGCAAGCTCAGTGAAGTAGCTTGCCTTGTTCAACACAGTGGTACTGGTCCTGATCTTCGGGTTCAACGAAACCTCCTTCTTCGATAAATCCGTCAACGGTATCGTCTAAACGTTAAACAAGCAAAACAAACAATCACTACACTAGCTCAACATCATCACATCATTACAATCACAAATGCTACAATTAGCTACTGCACACATCAAGCAACACAAGGTGGTTTTAATTTAATTGAATTAATCTTTATTTAATTGTTTTCAAACTAAGGCAGAAACTAGTTGTACACCAATTAATTCACCATTTAATCTATGTTGGTCACAAAAATTCAAACTAAAATTCTATGGATAGCTACTGATGTGTAGAAGACCACCCAATTGGATTGGGGTCATTTGGAGTTATCAAACTCCCTACACATTTGTTTTAGTTCAGAAGGACTTTAATCAAGTTTTAGCTACCAAACAAATTAGGTTGCTCCAAAATTTAAATCCTTTTAGGGATAACTAACCTTGGTTGAATTTGACCTAACAAAATTGGTTTTAGTTTAATTGGACCTACTATTAAATCACACTAATTGGTTTAGTGCAGAAGGGTGCACTGAAGTTCAACCAAAGGCTAAGGAGTTTACACTACTCAATTAATTCTACCAAAATTTGGGGAGCTAAAGGATCCTAATACAAAGCTACCAAAATTGGTTTCGAGTTATTTGGATTTATATAACTCCAGAAACAAATGGTTTAGTGTTTTAAACCTTCTGGAGCATTTTTATTAATACATTTTTATTATTTATTTAAATGAGATGAGACCACTTTGGTGAGTTAAAGAATTTTATAAGCTTTCCAGAACAGTTGAGTTTGATTTAATTGGATTCCTAGAACTCGAGTTATTGAATTTCAAAACTGGGTCCAGTACTGAAAAGCAGTGGAGTTTGAAATTCTGGAAAATCTAATTTACTGGATAAAGTTGAAAATCCTGACGGGTGGGGTCCACTCGTCAGTGACTCAACGGAAAACGATTCGCGCGCGCGTTTAAGTTTAAAATGCTGACGGGTGGGGTCCACCAGTCAGCGACTGACTACACGAATCGGTACGCAGCCGTGGATTTCTAATCCAACGGCGCCTGGAGCTCGCGATCTACGGCGACCTCAGATGGGCGGTGCCGCGGCTCCGGCGACGGCGAGGTGCACGGGAAACTCACCTAGGGGGCTCGGGAGGCTGCGGAAATGAGGTAGATCGACGGCGGAGATCGTGGGGAAGCCTCTGGGACGAGGTGTGCTTGCTGGGGATGCCTCTGGCGTCGGCGATGATCAACTCCTCCTCCGCGGCCGTGCGGCAACTCCGGTGAGCTCTCTGCGTCGCGTCTGTGCACGAAACACGGGGAAATTGCGGCGGGTGAGTGCGGTGGTAATGGTGATGCAAGGGTAGGCCAGAGAGGGGAGAGGGGAAGCGGGTTACGACCTGGCCGTGCTCGACCTCAACCTCGGCTCCGGCGGAAACTCGAGGATGCTCGAGGCGGCTGGGGCTTTCGAGAAAGCGTCACCGCTCTCCTAGCGGTGTACTGAGGGGTGGAGAGTGAGTGGGGGGTGCTGGAGTGAGCAATGGCGGGGTGTGGAGGCACGGGTGGGGGTGGCTTTTTATTGCCGAACTCCGGCGTGCCGTGGACCGGGTGCAGGAGGGGTTTGGAGAGTGGGAGAGCACGCCATTGGTGGCGGTGCTGCACGGCGACGACCGTGGGGCATCCTGCCAGGGCTTAGAGGGAGAGGGGTTCACGCGCGGCTTCGGATTTGAGCTTGACACGGCACGGCGTCCAGGGCGCGTGCCGCGGAGTGGATGGGTCACTGGCGTCGCTGCGGCCCACCAGGGCTGACGGGGACGTGTCCCTGAGGTTGCGGGGTGGCAGGGGAGCATCGGTGACGAGTCACGCGAGCTGGGGTGCCGTGGTGGAGAAGAACGGCGTCGGCGTCCACGCGCGGCCAGAGCTCGGTGGGCTTCGACATGGCTGCTGGCGCACGGCGCCTCAGAGCGTCAGGGCGCGGTCTCCTCCTTCATGTCGAGTGCGGTGAGGGGTGAGGTGATGGAAGGTGCAGGGCTGGGCCAGCTGGGCGTCTCCTTCGCCATGCTTCCATCGCCGGCACGGGAGCAGCACGGTGGCGTGCGTCCATCGACGGCCACGGGCCTACTGACCAAATGGCACGCCTCCTCCTTGCTCTGGTGACTGAGGGGAGTGAAGGGAAGGGTGTGGAACAAGCAATCGACGCATAGATCCATCAAATCGATTGATTTGATTTCGGTTTCAAAGAGTTGGAGATGAACTCAGTTTCTGTCTCCAACGTGCTCGACGAAATGCTTCACCGAAAATTAAATTCCAATTTCTAGAATTTCTTTTCCTGGTTTGCTTCCAAGTATTTTTCCAAGGTTTGTGGTACCACTGGATCAATTTCTTTGGAAGTGTAGCTTGGTGATTTTGATGGTTTTCCAAAGTTTAAGAAACATTTGGAAAATTTGAAAATAGGATTTAGAATAGAATTTAAAATAAAAAGAGAGGGAAAAGGAGTAAGGATGGAATGAGAGGGATCACTTCTCCCCACTGAATTTTTGTTTGGAAGAACACGTTGAAATCTCATTTGAAGATTTAGTGTGACACTTGTCACATTATTTTTATTGTTTTTAGCTCTTGTTTTATTTCTTTTCTTATCTTCAAGTAATTGTTTAGAGCAAACAACAACTCAAGCAAGCAAACACAAACAAACACACATAAAATAACAAAAGTTTTTGTTGGCCCACAAATTTTGACTAATAAAGCTGGGTTACAATTTTGGGATGTTACAGATCCTTCCCCCCTTAGGATAAATCTCGTCCCGAGATTGCTAGGCTTAGGTGCTAAAGAGGTTGGGAAATTCGCTTCTAAGATAGTCCTCACGTTCCCAAGTTGCTTCCTCTTCGAGTGGTTAGTCCACTGGACTTTATAAAACTTGATCTTGTTCCTCCGGGTGAGACGAATATCTTCGTCGAGAATTTTGAATGGTCTCTCACGATAAGTCAGATCATGGTTCAGGTCGATGGATGGTGGTCAATGTTCTTGAAAACGTCTGGCTGGTCAGGAACTTCAAGACACTTCCGGAGCAGAGAGATGTGGAAGACATCATGAAATTCCGATAATTCTGGGGGTAACTCTAACTGATAGGCTACTTCTCCGCGACGGGCAAGAATCTTGAAAGGTCCAATATATCTGGGTGCCAGCTTTCCTTTGACATGGAAACGTTGCATCCCTTTGAGTGGTGTCACCCGAAGATAGACAAAATCTCCAGGTTGAAAGGTGACGTCACGACGCTTGGGATCAGCATAACTTTTCTGACGGGATTGGGCCGTTTTGAGACGCTCACGGATAAGTTGGACTTGCTCCTCGGCTTCACGGAGGGTATCTGGTCCAAACACTTTTCCTTCTCCGGTCTCGGACCAGTTCAAGGGTGTACGGCACTTCTTGCCGTAAAGTGCTTCAAATGGGGCCATTTGCAGACTGGACTGATAACTATTGTTATAGGAAAACTCTGCAAACGGAAGGCAATCTTCCCATTTAGAGCCATAGGCTAGGACACATGCACGAAGCATATCTTCCAGAATCTGGTTTACTCGCTCAGTCTGTCCTCCGGTCTGAGGGTGATAGGCTGTGCTGAATGATAAGTGGGTTCCGAGGGCTTCGTGAAGAGCTTTCCAGAACCGTGAGGTGAACTGCGTGCCTCTGTCAGATACAATCCTCTTAGGCACTCCATGCAGGCTTACTATTCTGGAAATATACAAGTCTGCTAGCTGGTTCCCTCTATAAGTGGTGTTGACCGGAATGAAATGGGCAACCTTGGTCAATCGATCAACTATGACCCAGATTGAATCATGGCCTCGGTTGACCTAGGAAGTCCGGTAATAAAATCCATTCCAATTTCATCCCATTTCCACTCGGGGGTCTTAAGGGGTTGGAGCAATCCTGCAGGGCGCTGGTGCTCTGCTTTGACTCGCTGACAGATATCACACTTGGCCACGAAAGAACCAATCTCTCGCTTCATTCCATGCCACCAAAACTTCTCACGAAGATCTTGGTACATCTTGGTTCCTCCGGGGTGGATCGAGTATGGGGTATCGTGGGCTTCTTTTAGGATTAGACCCTTGAGTTCCTTATCATCGGGCACACATAGGCGTCCTTTGAATTTCAGAACTCCTTCAGCATCTACGGCAAAACCAGGTGCTTTGTCGAGGGATAGCTTCTTTTTAATTCCCTCGATACTCTCATGACCCTTCTGGGCCTCTTTGATTTGATCCAACAGGGTTGGGGCTAACTCCAGGTTGGCAAGATATCCATGGCTAACCAATTCAAGTCCGAAATCTTCGAACTCCTTAAACAAGGCTGGTTGTTCTGCTTGGATTAGGGTATTCAGGGTGCAGGGCTTCCGGCTTAGGGCATCGGCTACCACATTGGCTTTTCCGGGATGGTAATGAATTCCGACATCATAGTCCTTAATCAATTCCATCCACCTTCTCTGCCTCAGATTCAACTCCTTCTGAGTGAAAATGTACTTCAAGCTTTTGTGATCTGTATAGACCTCGCAGCGATGACCCACAAGATAGGGTCGCCATGTTTTCAAAGCGAAAACCACAGCTGCTAATTCCAGATCATGGGTTGGGTAATTCTCCTCATGCGGTCGCAACTGTCGAGACAGGTACGACACAACTTTTCCTTCTTGCATCAGAACGCAACCAAGTCCGAGACGTGAAGCATCGCAATACACGTCGAAACTCTTGGTGACGTCTGGCATGACTAGGATTGGGGCTGAAGTCAGCTCTTCTTCAGTTCTTGAAAACTATCTTCACACTTCTGGGTCCATTCAAACTTCTTATCCTTCTTCAACAACTGGGTCATGGGTTTGGCTATACTGGAGAATCCTTCAACGAACTTGCGGTAATAACCTGCCAGTCCGAGAAAACTTCGGATTTCAGTTACACTGGTGGGGGATTTCCAGTCTAGAATGGCTTTGATTTTCTCGGGGTCAACAGAGATTCCTCCTGCAGACACAACATGTCCGAGGAATGCCACTTCACTTAGCCAAAATTCACACTTGCTAAGTTTGGCATACAGTTTGTGTTCTCTGAGGGTCTCCAAAACCAAACGCAGATGTTCAGCATGCTCTTCTTCCGTCTTGGAGTAGATAAGGATATCATCGATGAAGACAACCACGAACTTGTCGAGGTACTCCATGAAGATCTTATTCATGAGATTCATGAAATAAGCAGGGGCATTGGTCAAGCCAAAGGACATAACGGTGTATTCAAACAATCCGTATCGGGTGGTGAAGGCGGTCTTGGGAATGTCAGACTCTCGAATCTTCAACTGGTGATAACCTGTCCGAAGATCGATCTTAGAAAAGACTCGGGCTCCGTTCATCTGATCGAACAGATCCTCGATCTTGGGCAGAGGATACTTGTTCTTGATGGTTACATCATTGAGCTTGCGATAATCCACACACAGGCGTGTGGTACCGTCTCTTTTGTCCACGAAGATGATGGGTGATCCCCAAGGTGATGCACTTGGGCGAATCAGACCTTGCTGAGCTGATCAGCTAACTGCTTCTTCAATCCACCAGTTCCTCTGGGTTCATCCGGTAGGGTCTCTGGGATATAGGGGCTGTTCCAGGAATAAGTTCAATCACGAACTCAATATCCCGGTCTGGTGGCATACCAGGCAATTCCTCCGGGAAAACATCCTTGAATAGGTGGACAACACGGATCTCATCTAGAGCTGGTCGGGCTATACCTTCATGACAACGGGATTGGGATTGATTGGCTTGTGATGCATACTCCACTTCGGTTCCTTGGTCTGTGGTGAGAGATACTGCTCTTCTGGCGCAGTCGATACGACCATGATACTTTGCTAACCAATTCATACCCAGAATGATATCTATGCCTGGGTTCCTAAATGATTAGGTCAGCTGGAAATTTCTCCTTTGATCTCAAGAGAGACGTCGGGACAAAACAGCTTGGTCTCGACTAGGAACTCTGGGGTTTGTATGAGCAGGGGTTTGGACAAGAGACTCCCGACTAGACCTCCCTTAACAACAAACTCCTTGGTAACAAAGGAATGGGTAGCACCAGAATCAAACAGGACAGTTGCAGGTACTGAGTTGACAAGGAACGTACCCAGCACAACATCTGGCGCTTCCTGGGCTTCGGCAGATGTGGTTGAGGCGGCCTCTGGCAACAGCAGCATTGCCACGGGGTGCAGCATTCTTGCCATTTCCATTTCCATTTCGGCCTTGTCCAGGATTAGGTGCAGGGGCATTGGGGCGCGAGCATTCCTCTTGGGATTGGGGCAGTCTCGGGAGTAATGACCCTTGTTGCCGCATTCAAAGCAGACAACGCTGGCAGTAGGGGTAAAAGTGTGGGTGTTTCCTCCGGGACGATTGTTGCCATTGGGGCGGTAGTTGTTGTTGGTGTTTGGGCGGGGGACATTGTTGTTGTTGTTGTTGGGACGGTTGGGATAGTTGGGACGTGAGCTGGGGGTGGTGGTGAACTGGCTTGGGGCTGGCTGGAAGGTGCGAGATTTCTGGCTGCTGGAACCTTCCTGAATATTCATCCTTCTCTTGCGGCCTTCAAACATGGATTTGCGCTTGGTCTCCAGCTGAATGCCTTGTCCACTAGTGACTCCAGATCACGGAAGTCATGGACAACCAAGGCACATTGCATCTCATCATGGAGTCCGTTCAGAAAGCGCTCCATCTTCTTCTTTTCCGTGTCGGTATCTTCAGGAGCATACCGAGCAAGATCGGTAAACTCATCCAGATAACCAACCACATCTCTGCCTCCCTGCCTTAGCTTACGGAACTCATCCTTCTTCCTCTCGATAAGACCGCTAGAGATGAACTTCTTGCGGAATTTGTCCTTGAACTCCTCCCAGGTTATGACATGACCCGCTTGCTGGATGGTCTTGGTAGTTTCCCACCAAGCTCTTGCAGGTCCAGCAAGGTAGTGGGTAGCATACAGGACCTTCTCATTCTCTCCTACCGAGGCAACTTCCAGGTTGTTTCAATAGTGCGGATCCAGTCATCTGCTTCCAGGGGATGAAGTCCCTTGGAATAGGTAGGCGGTGTGGTCTTCTGGAAGTCACTCAGGGTAGAGCGCTGGTTTCCACCCTCGTCGCCATTGCCATTGCCACCATTGTTGTTCTGGTTGGCGTGGGCAGCAGCAAGTTGCTGCAGGGCGGCGAGATGAGCTTGACGCTCTTCCCGGGCAGCTTGGCGATCCTCCATGATGATCGCAAGCAGTTGAGCAGCGGTGGGTTCCGGCGGTGGTGGTGGTGTCGCGTGCTGGTTGTGGCGAGTGTTCGTCATCCTGGAATAGATACGATATAAGAGGCAAGGCAAAAAGGCTTTGGCTAACGATGAAGTCACAAAGGGGGTGGTTGATGAAACACTTAGTCAAACAAGACCATCACATTTATTCAACACAATCATCACATCAAGGAGTTCACACATCAAGCTTACAACATCCTACTACACCTAATGTACATACAACATGGTTTCTCTAGGAACCAACACATAAACTCTACTCGCATAGGGGGTCGACACAGTCCTAGGTAGTGCTCTCGTCGCTCAACTACTGAGGTGGAACCTCAGGCTCGACGATCTCAACGTCTGAGTCGTAGGGTGGCTCCTCGGGATCCTCCTCCTCGAGAACTGGCTCAGACGGCTCCTCCTCCTCGTCAACTAACTCCTCCTCGTCGTCCTCCTCCCATAGTCCATCTCCTCTAAGTAGTCCTCATCATCGCTGATGAAGGCACTGTTCTCCTTGCGGAGATCCTCGCCCTCCTCCTCCATCTCGTTCGCCTGCTGCTCCATCTCGTCTATCATCTCGTTCTGCTCTGCTACCGTCTTGCGGAGCCTGACGATAGTCCTCCTCTGACGGGCCAGCTTCAGGCGGAGATTGTCATTCTCCCACTTCAGCTGGGTCTCACGGACTCGGGCATCGTCGAGGGAGCTACGCTGGAAGTGAACCTTGAGTCTAGCATCGCGCAGGTTCTCCTGGGTGTCGTGAAGTAGCACCTCCATGTCGGTGATGTACTCGCCGAAGAGAGTGTGCTGCGCGGGGTAGGTGGGGTTTCCCTCATCGTCACGCCTCCCGAAGTACTGGAAACGAGTGCCAACCAGCTCGTCCTTGTGCTCCTCACAAAGGCGGGCTAGCAGCCTCTGCATAACTCGGGTCAGACCGTCAACCCAAGTAGTGTCCATCGTGGAGTAGACCAAGTCCTTGGAGCGGGGTGGCTGAATCCTGCCTCGGACGGACGACTTGATGAGCCAGGACAGGTTCCCATCACCGAGGGAATCGACCTGAGTTCCCTCAAACTCTGGAACAGGGCGTCCCAAAGTCTGGCTCAACTCGTACAAGTCCTGCTCGAACATCAGCAGGCCGTCCTTCCTAACTTGGACGAACTCGGTGACGTTGGGTGCCATCTACAAGTTTAAGCAAAATTTTAAGTTAGTTAAGTGACATGAGTATCAAATGTAAACTTAATGGAGTAACAAGTGTGCAAAATTTTAAGGGTTCAAGAAAAGACAACTCTTAATGAGTATAAGGTTTTTACATAAATGGAAGGGTTGGGGAGATAAGAAATTTTCGAAAATACTCCACTTCCTTGTTTTAGAATTAATTTTTGTAACTCCTAACTAACGCCCATTTAACTAAGGTCTCCTAAAGTCAGGATGGCTCTGATACCAGCTCTGTGGGGACCCCGGACTAGCCGTCCGAAATACCCGATTATGCTTAACACAACGATCCCGTGATCAGTATGTCGTTGCACATAATCCGAACTGAATATCAAAGTTTACATCCATACAATACCGAGTTTCAAGTCTTACAACATGGCCATACTGGCCTAATTATACATAGGTGCCTTCAAGGGCCAAATCATCTTTATTCAGCGGAAGCTACGGTAGTAGGGCTAATCCATCCTAACAACACCCGACAGGCAGCTGACTTATGAAGATCTTAGTTCGCATAGACGTCGCCGAACTCCTCTTCAACGTAGGGCTCCTCGAAATCTGGCTAAGACAATAGCCAGGGACGAAACCAATATGAGTACATTTGAATGTACTCGCAAACTACCCCAACTAGAGTAAGCACTAGTTTTAGTTTGAAAACTTTTACTTAGCTTTGAAAATCTTAAAAGAAAGCCTTTTCTGAAAAGGGGTAAGAAGAAATTTTTACAACTATCCTTTAAGAAGACATCATTTTAGCTGTTTCCCCGAAACTCCTCCGGTATCCAACCACATCCCAAATCATGGTTCCCAAACCCATCACAACCTCGTACCAACTCATTGGTACAGGTATGCAACCTTTTCCACTTCATTTTCCTTTCAAAACTCAATATTTTATAAAACTTGCACATGGTCTTAAGACAGCCTCCCAACTGTCCATATCCGAGGACTCGGCTATTCGAATAGTTTTACCCTCTGCAGAGGTAGCACGCTTTTCCCACACCCATCCGGTCACTCATCGTGTCAGCCACGTCCCGCCATACCAGAGGTATGCGAAGTTGAGTTCCCGGCCATAGCCTGTCCTTTGCTCATGCTAGTATAGGACCCTGCCTCTACGACACTTTCCATCGACACTTAAATCCTCAGAAACTAAGTGTGAGGACTCGTAGTTCTGTCCGGCGGACCCAAGGGAGCCCTTCAATCCTCTTCCTCCGACATGTTCATACCGGCTTCCGGTAGACTTCTGAAGAGGACCCAGGTCAGGGGGTAGGTCCTCAGACCATCCCCTCATGGAACGAGGTTATCCTCGTTATTGAGGCATCCAGTACTAACACGAGCAAATTATATGACTACGCCCTTGCCCATATGTGGGTAAATGTGGTCGCACCGGTTATTGGTTGGTCGCCATAGTGTTAGGACACAATGTGCACTTTTCCAAAACAACACCACCATTCTCCAACTTAATACCGACCTTTCGGCATTTCACCTTCATCCAAGTACCTTCAAAGGAGTTTTGAAAAACATTGTTTTTCCCAACTTATAGTTTTAAATAACTACTTTATACTTCTACATAAGGTGGCAAAATAGTTTTCAGGTATTTTGCAAAAGGGATTTTTCTAAAATCATTGATTCCTTGGAATAACTCTTGAGACTAAAATAGATGTATATAAATGCAAGCTCAGTGAAGTAGCTTGCCTTGTTCAACACAGTGGTACTGGTCCTGATCTTCGGGTTCAACGAAACCTCCTTCTTCGATAAATCCGTCAACGGTATCGTCTAAACGTTAAACAAGCAAACAAACAATCACTACACTAGCTCAACATCATCACATCATTACAATCACAAATGCTACAATTAGCTACTGCACACATCAAGCAACACAAGGTGGTTTTAATTTAATTGAATTAATCTTTATTTAATTGTTTTCAAACTAAGGCAGAAACTAGTTGTACACCAATTAATTCACCATTTAATCTATGTTGGTCACAAAAATTCAAACTAAAATTCTATGGATAGCTACTGATGTGTAGAAGACCACCCAATTGGATTGGGGTCATTTGGAGTTACCAAACTCCCTACACATTTGTTTTAGTTCAGAAGGACTTTAATCAAGTTTTAGCTACCAAACAAATTAGGTTGCTCCAAAATTAAATCCTTTTAGGGATAACTAACCTTGGTTGAATGTGACCTAACAAAATTGGTTTTAGTTTAATTGGACCTACTATTAAATCACACTAATTGGTTTAGTGCAGAAGGGTGCACTGAAGTTCAACCAAAGGCTAAGGAGTTTACACTACTCAATTAATTCTACCAAAATTTGGGGAGCTAAAGGATCCTAATACAAAGCTACCAAAATTGGTTTCGAGTTATTTGGATTTATATAACTCCAGAAACAAATGGTTTAGTGTTTTAAACCTTCTGGAGCATTTTTATTAATACATTTTTATTATTTATTTAAATGAGATGAGACCACTTTGGTGAGTTAAAGAATTTTATAAGCTTTCCAGAACAGTTGAGTTTGATTTATTTGGATTCCTAGAACTCGAGTTATTGAATTTCAAAACTAGGTCCAGTACTGAAAAGCAGTGGAGTTTGAAATTCTGGAAAATCTAATTTACTGGATAAAGTTGAAAATCCTGACGGGTGGGGTCCACTCGTCAGTGACTCAACGGAAAACGATTCGCGCGCGCGTTTAAGTTTAAAATGCTGACGGGTGGGGTCCACCAGTCAGCGACTGACTACACGAATCGGTACGCAGCCGTGGATTTCTAATCCAACGGCGCCTGGAGCTCGCGATCTACGGCGACCTCAGATGGGCGGTGCCGCGGCTCCGGCGACGGCGAGGTGCACGGGAAACTCACCTAGGGGGCTCGGGAGGCTGCGGAAATGAGGTAGATCGACGGCGGAGATCGTGGGGAAGCCTCTGGGACGAGGTGTGCTTGCTGGGGATGCCTCTGGCGTCGGCGATGATCAACTCCTCCTCCGCGGCCGTGCGGCAACTCCGGTGAGCTCTCTGCGTCGCGTCTGTGCACGAAACACGGGGAAATTGCGGCGGGTGAGTGCGGTGGTAATGGTGATGCAAGGGTAGGCCAGAGAGGGGAGAGGGGAAGCGGGTTACGACCTGGCCGTGCTCGACCTCAACCTCGGCTCCGGCGGAAACTCGAGGATGCTCGAGGCGGCTGGGGCTTTCGAGAAAGCGTCACCGCTCTCCTAGCGGTGTACTGAGGGGTGGAGAGTGAGTGGGGGGTGCTGGAGTGAGCAATGGCGGGGTGTGGAGGCACGGGTGGGGGTGGCTTTTTATTGCCGAACTCCGGCGTGCCGTGGACCGGGTGCAGGAGGGGTTTGGAGAGTGGGAGAGCACGCCATTGGTGGCGGTGCTGCACGGCGACGACCGTGGGGCATCCTGCCAGGGCTTAGAGGGAGAGGGGTTCACGCGCGGCTTCGGATTTGAGCTTGACACGGCACGGCGTCCAGGGCGCGTGCCGCGGAGTGGATGGGTCACTGGCGTCGCTGCGGCCCACCAGGGCTGACGGGGACGTGTCCCTGAGGTTGCGGGGTGGCAGGGGAGCATCGGTGACGAGTCACGCGAGCTGGGGTGCCGTGGTGGAGAAGAACGGCGTCGGCGTCCACGCGCGGCCAGAGCTCGGTGGGCTTCGACATGGCTGCTGGCGCACGGCGCCTCAGAGCGTCAGGGCGCGGTCTCCTCCTTCATGTCGAGTGCGGTGAGGGGTGAGGTGATGGAAGGTGCAGGGCTGGGCCAGCTGGGCGTCTCCTTCGCCACGCTTCCATCGCCGGCACGGGAGCAGCACGGTGGCGTGCGTCCATCGACGGCCACGGGCCTACTGACCAAATGGCACGCCTCCTCCTTGCTCTGGTGACTGAGGGGAGTGAAGGGAAGGGTGTGGAACAAGCAATCGACGCATAGATCCATCAAATCGATTGATTTGATTTCGGTTTCAAAGAGTTGGAGATGAACTCAGTTTCTGTCTCCAACGTGCTCGACGAAATGCTTCACCGAAAATTAAATTCCAATTTCTAGAATTTCTTTTCCTGGTTTGCTTCCAAGTATTTTTCCAAGGTTTGTGGTACCACTGGATCAATTTCTTTGGAAGTGTAGCTTGGTGATTTTGATGGTTTTCCAAAGTTTAAGAAACATTTGGAAAATTTGAAAATAGGATTTAGAATAGAATTTAAAATAAAAAGAGAGGGAAAAGGAGTAAGGATGGAATGAGAGGGATCACTTCTCCCCACTGAATTTTTGTTTGGAAGAACACGTTGAAATCTCATTTGAAGATTTAGTGTGACACTTGTCACATTATTTTTATTGTTTTTAGCTCTTGTTTTATTTCTTTTCTTATCTTCAAGTAATTGTTTAGAGCAAACAACAACTCAAGTAAGCAAACACAAACAAACACACATAAAATAACAAAAGTTTTTGTTGGCCCACAAATTTTGACTAATAAAGCTGGGTTACAATTTTGGGATGTTACACACATTTCACCCTAAACTCTAAAACCGGATAATTTCAATCCTGAACTTTACAATACCGGACAAATCACCCCCTCTGTACGCGCACTGACGGCTCGGTGACGCTGATGCTGGGGAGGTGGCGCTCCACGAGGACCCCCACGGTGCACGGCGCGCGCTGCAGGATCCGCTGGTTGAGCTGCCGCCGGCCGTCGCGCCGGGACACCATGCCCCCGTTGTTCCACTGCTCCTCGTTGTAGGGCACGATCACCAGCGAGGCGCGCGTGTCCTCCACGCCGTTGCGCACGTCGTCGTCCATGGATGCCAGGTTCGAGATGGCCGTCATCTGCCGCACCGGCACCGCCGCGTCGTAGATGGTGAACCCGTCTCCCGCGCATACCCCCATTGGTCTTCGTCGTCAACGTAGCCGCGGCTCTTGATCAGCTTCAGCCGGGCGTCCACGTCCTTGTACATGTGCGTGATGGCGTACTTGCGCGCGCCATGAGCTCCACCAGGTGGAGCGGGTACACGGCCACCGGAGCGCCGCTGCCCTTGGAGAGCTCGGCCACGGTGAGCATGGCGTTGACCCCGCCGGCGCCGTGGACGCAGACACCCGGAGCTCGTGGTCCACCCTCAGGTCCTGGAGGCCATGCGAGTGGTACTGAAATGCGCGGCGCAACTGCTGGCACACCGGCGACGGCGACGGCGGCCAGCGACGGCGACGACCACGGCGACCCGAATTTATGACAAAGAGAGGGGCTGACGGGTGGGATCCGCGAATTGAACAAAGACAGCCCAAATTTGCGCCAGGTCAGCCCGCCACGTCAACAAGCAAAACAAGCCAAATTTGCCCAAAACCGCCTAAATCAAACAAAAATCATCTTAGGGGTGATTTGTCCAGTACTGTAAAGTTCAGGGTTAAAATTATCCGGTTTTAGAGTTTAATGTGAAATGTGTCCCAGATGTGACATTTCAGGATGAAATATATGCTTAATCCTATACATAAGCTACCTACGTTCGTATTGCTGGACGCTAGATGTATCGCTGGAAAGAATAGGAAAACTGGAACACCAGACTACAGAGTTGCGCGTTGCTGTCGGGCCTAGCTAGGATGGACCTGGGCCTCAATGTTGCACTAGGACATATGCAGCGTACGTTGGTAAAGTTGGTAACAACAGATGTCTTGATTACCCCTAAAAAAAATAGATGCCTTGATTCTCTATAAAAAAAATTTGGATTCTCTCCAAACAAAAAGTCTCGAACCAACCGTTGCCTCATCTTCTGTTCGACCAAGAAATCGGGAGAGCCAGCAAAAGCAACATACGTCGATAGGCACTGCTGACTGCTGCTGGCAGCGGCGTGACCTCAAGGAATGCGAAAAATAGTGCGTTATAGCGCCGAAAGCACGAGCATTGTCTTCAAATGAAGTGACATTAGTTTCTCTATCGCGACATAGCTTCACTATAGCAGATTTTAAGCGTTGCCCTATTTCATTATAGCACTGTAAGTTTTTTCTGAAGAAACAAACTATACTAGATTATTCTGAGAGGCGACGACGAAGGTGTTCTATACCGTGCTTGTGGGCGGATGGCCTCCTACTAGAGGAGGCCAAAGACATATCCGCTCACATATACTCCTTCTATAAGGAGTTATTTACGGAGGGGCCCCGCACAGGGGTAGCGTTAGCCGTTGACTTCTAGCCCTTAGGGGCCTTAGTCTCGGATGGAGAGAACGTGGAGCTTACTCTCCCTTTCAGCCCCGAGGAGATTCGTCGAGCTATTATGGGGACGAAGGCCAACTTGGCCCCGGGCCCGGATGGCCTTCCTGTCTCCTTCTTCCCGAAATTCTGGGAGAGTATTGAGGCGGTGATTATGCCGATGTTCCAGGAGTTCTACATTGGAACATTGGTTATTTCTTGCCTAAACTTTGGTGTAATCACCCTGATCCCTAAAGTTGTGGGGGCCACTGATATATGCCAATTTAGACCGATCACGGTGATCAACGTCATACAGAGACAGCTTGTCAAAGTGTGTGCTTCACGCTTGGCACCAGTTGTGGAGAGAATCGCACACCCTTATCAGTTCGCCTTTCTCAAGGGACGATTTATCCATGACGGAATTCTAGCGTTTCATGAGATTGTCCATGAAGTTAAGGCTAGACATCTTAAGGGTGTCTTGCTTAAGCAAGATTTTCAGAAGTCTTATGATCGTTTGGACTGGGCGTTTCTTCGCCAGGCCCTCGAGCGCCGAGGGTTCGATGATCGCTTCATATGTTGGATTATGCACATCGTCATGAGTGGCAACACGGCGATAAATATTAATGGGGACATTGGTCCCTATTTTAGGTCCTCCTGCGGGGTGAGACAAGGGGATCCAATATCTCCCCTTCTCTTCGACCTGCTCGTTGAAGTTCTTGCGACTGTCTTGGATAAAGCCAAGACGGCTGGTCACATCTCTGGTGTGGTCGGACACCTTATTCCTGGAGGTGGGGTCACCCACCTCTAGTATGCGGATGACACCATGATCATGGTGGAGGGTTCGGAACTTGACATTATTAATCTCAAATTCCTTCTCCTCTGCTTTGAGGCCATGTCGAGCCTCAAGATTAACTTCGACAAGAGTGAAGTCATGATCATGGGGTACTCCCTAGAGGAGCAACAGCGGATAGCGGGCAACCTTAACTGCAAGTTGTCCACCTTCCCTGTTACTTATCTAGGGATGTCTCTTAGTGACTCTAGGATTCTAATTAAGGACCTAGAGCCGCTTCTTGGGCGTGTCAAAGCCAAGCCCGAGCCTTGGCAGGGATGATTTACCTCCAAGGGGAGCAAATCAGTCCTTATTGATTTCTGCCTATCTAGCCTGCCTATGTACATGATGGGAATTTATGAGCTCCCGGAAGGTACGCATGGCGCATTTGACAAGGAACTTTCGCGCTTCTTCTGGCAGGCGGCCAATGGGCGCCAGAAGTACCACATGGTCAAATGGACGGATGTGTGCGCCCCCAAGGACATGGGGGGGCATAGGCATTTTAGCGTCGCGGAAGATGAATACCGCCCTTATGCTGCGGTGGGTTTGGCGGATACTTAGGGAGGAGGGGGGGTTGTGGCTCCAACTTATTAAAGCGAAATACCTGCAGGGATGCCCCCTCCTTGCTTGTGACCATCGCGATGGATCCCAATTCTGGCGGTCCATCCAAACCATCAAACATGATATTAGACAGGGTGTCCGCTTCTCCATTGGTAATGGATCAGAGGGCACCCTATTTTGGCTGGACTCGTGGCTTGATGACAGGCCGTTACAGAATAGGTTCCCGTACCTCTTTGCTATATGTTTGGACCCGATGCAGTTGGTGGCCTCGACTGTACGGAATGAGAATTGGAACATTTCGTTCCGACGAACATTTGGACATGCCGAGGCTACAGCTTGGATGGAGTTATGGAGTTTGCTCCTGGAGGCGCTGCCAGGAGTACAAGACCTTGTGTCATGACACCTGGCGCCTTCTGAGACCTTCTCCGTAAAGTCGTCCTATCGGAGTCTCTTCAGTGGTCCGGTTAGAGCTTGGCCTTCTCCTTTGTGAAAGGCCTCCCTTCCCCTAAAAATCAAATTCTTTGTGTGGCAACTCCTTAGGACCGCCTCCCCTCAGGGGTGGAGGTCCGAAAGCGACGTGGACCGGGGAATGGGCTTTGGCCCTTGTGTGGGATCCCCGAGACGGGAACCCACATCCTGTTCACTTGTCCTGTTGCCAGGTGAAAGGACAAGGATGTCGCCTAGAGGGGGGTGAATAGGCGATTAAAACTTTTCCGGTTTAGGCTTGATAATTGCGGAATAAAACTAGGTGTTTAAATTAACAAGCCAACAAGCTAAATAAACTAGGCTCACCTATGTGCACCAACAACTTATGCTAAGCAAGACAAGCAACAAGGTGATAGCAATATAGAATACTTCAAGCACGAAGGCTATCACAATCTAAAGTGCATAAGTAAAGATCTCGGGTATAGGTATAACCGAGGGACGTGGAGACGAGGATGTATTCCCGAGTTTCTCCTTTTTAGGGGAGTACGTCTCGTTGGAGAGGTGTGAGCCACCACAACAGGTCGGTCTCAACGCCACAAAGGCTTCACCTTCTTCTCCGATGAACCGCACCACAAAAGGTTTATTTCACCTTCCACTATCGGAATCCTTTGAGGCGGAAACCGGAACCTTTACAACAACAATCCGGGGCACAACCCATAACTGGATTGGGGGCTCCCGAATGGCTACAAGTGACCACAAAAGGTCTCAACCACCACAATGGCTTCTAGGGTCCAAAGACCCAAGAGTAACAAGCTCACAAACTTTCAACTTCCACGAATCCTCGTGGAGAGCACAAACCGATGCACAAAGCAATGGCAAGAGCACAAGTGCTCAAATCCTTCACTCTCAAATCCCACCAAAAGCAACTAATGCTTATGGGGGGAGAAGAGAGGAAGAACAAAGGAAGAACACCAAATCCCTCCAAGATCTAGATCCAAAAGTTTCCCCTCACTTAGAGGAGAGAATGATTGGTGGTATGGTAGATCTAGATCTCCTCTCTCTTTCCCTCTAATTTGAGGCAAGAATCATGGAGGAATAGAGAGAAATCAAAGCTTCAAGAGGTCAACAATGGGGGGCAATAATGTGCTCAAGAGCTAGGAAAACCGTTGGGGAATAAGACCTATTTATAGGTCAAGATAAGATCTGCCCGTTACACAGTTTTCGCACATTTCGGTGACAGATCCGAAATGTTCTGAAACCAATTCCAGGTTGAAAAAACGCTACTGGATCCGCCTGGAAGCACCCGGTTCTTACCCGGAATTATTTCCGGACCGACCCGATGCCAGATCCGGAATGAATTCCGGATCTAAAACTGAGGCAAAACAGGAAAACACTAATACGGAAAACGCAATATCTTTCGCATACGAACTCCGTTTTCGATGTTCTTGGGCTCATTGGAATCACACAACAAGCACGACAAGATTATGCAAAGAAACATCATAGTCCAAAGATGGAGGATAAAACCAAATATAAAAAGGTAAAACCTCTCTAGAAAAGAATAACCGGTAAAACCTCCAAAACCGAAAACGCAACAAGTTTTCCGTACAAAATCCGTTTTCGGTGAACTTGGGCTTGTCATAAAGATCACAACAAACACCAAAACCCAACAAGGAGAAAAGCCAAGTAAGATCCAAGAAAGATGATATGCCAAGTATGCAAAGGTTTGAACTCTTCACAAAGATGCGATCAAGTTACTCACTTGAGACTCTTGATAGTACGCCGTCTATCCTATAACCCGGTCTCCTACTAAAATCATGAGACCGGTAAAATAGAAACCTATCAAGATCATACCTTTGCCTTGCGCATTCCACTTGAGCTAGATGATGACGATCTTGATCTCTTCAAGTGGAACACCTTTCTTGACTGTGCTTGCTAGCACATGCTTGATGAAGACTTCTCCAAATACTCCCCCATGCTCCATTATGGGAGAGTCTCGCTAAGCTCCGTCTTCATGTATCCATTGCAAGTTTCAATCAAATGATATCTTCCGAGATGGATCATATTGAACTTGCACTTCATAATCTTCTCTCTTCATAAAGATGATGTCTTGAATCCTTCAAGACATACTTGCAATATGCTCAACTCTACACATGACCATTCTTCATATAAACCCTTGAATAGAGCATTGATCATCATGTAATCTTCTAGAGTCCAACACATGAACTCCAATCTTTTCCTATGGACAAGATCTACAAGTATATCTCAATGCAAATATTAGTCCATACGGATTGTCATTAATTACCAAAACCACACATGGGGGCACCATGCACTTTCAATCTCCCCCATTTTGGTAATTGATGATAATCCCTTTTACGAGGGTTTATATAATGAATTAAGCAACCATGCACAACAAAGAGCAAGGATGCAAGAGCAAGAAAGGCAAATGCTTAAGAACAAAACTAAAGCATAAAACCAAATTCCCTTAAACCGTCTAAACTTCTCCCCCATTGGCATCGATTGCCGAAATGGGAGGAAAAAATTAGAAGGCCAATATAGTAAGAGCTCCCCCATAAGGTGTGCATTTCTCATAATATGAGTGAAATCAAATGCACATATCCAATGATGAATAGTTGGGAAGGAGATCAAACTATATTGAGGATCCAAAGATTGCAAAAGAAAATCAAATTGAAAGATACTTCGACAAAAGAAGTAACCAATTAAAGGATCCGAAAAACAAATTGAACAAAAGAAGATATTATGATAAGACCAACCAAGTGTTCTAACAATCAAGAGGGAACTCCCCAAGGTACGTGCACAATAAGGATTTGTATTTCAATATGGTGTGCACAACATGGAATCCTCACTCCCTTCTAGATATTTTTGAACACAAACAAGTGCAAGAGAGCAAAATGGGAAAAGTTAATACAACTTGCAATAAACAAATGTTGAGCAACAAGATCAAAGAGCGACAAAATAGAGAAATTTGCTCAACCGAAAAGAGATGGGTGTGATATAGAAAGACATTTTAGGAGACTAATGCAAGGATGAGCGTAAGCATCAACATAGTCTTTTAAAATAGGAGGCACATAGTGCATATCATGTCTTTCACATACACACAACCCTACGAAGATAGCAAATAGGTCCACAAGCTTACTAAGATGCAAAAGTATACCAAATGAAAGGCAAAGCTTGTGGCTTTTAGAAACCACCAAAGAATCAAAAAGGAATAAAAGGTGGTCACTAAAGAATTGGAATACCAATTAAAGATGTAACTACGGTCATGTGTATAAGTTTCTAAGTAGACACCAATCATGAGATATAGGTCCACAAAGAAACATGTACACACAAAATAGGTACAAAGTTAGAGAACATGATATCCAAGAGGAAGTCATAAATACACCAATATGACCGTTGCTTAAAAGCATAGCACAAAGCTCAATTTTATCTTAAAGGGATATAGATGAACTTCCAACACATACCCATCATAGCATCAAAAATATCCACAAGGGATAAGGTGAAAATTGGGATGCTCCGAGAAAGATAACAAGTATCGCAAAAGGCAAATGATTTTGAAAAGCATCAATATTGCATATGTGAGACATAGAGTAGAAAGTGCTAGATTAACATATTTGGGATTGGTGAATCATGGAAATGATTATATATATTCCCCTTGATATGTAATCATCCCGGCTTGCCCATATTTGCAATAAAGTTGTTTTGCAAGGACCAAATGAATTGCAACAAAAGAGAATCATGCGAAGCAACAACCTACACAAAGTTGAAAGCTAGAAAAGTATGCATGAGTTAGATACTTGTTACCGAGATAACATTGGGTGACGTAGAAGATAAAAGTTCATGATCATCCAAGCTGGACTCCAATAAGCACATGGTGGCAACACCTTCCTTGTAGATGAGACAAGCTTCCAATGCATCTCCAATGTACCTAAAACAAGTTTAAGTACAACATGGTACCCAAACTAATCGGGTCCAAAGTAGTTAGAGCAACTACAATACATAGGACAAACTCCACATAAATATGTGTGTATTGATATGAAATTGAATTTCATGAACATCTTAGCCAATTAGGATTTGATGGAGTTTATCCTATATATTGGATCAACGAAAGTAAGCAAGCCATAAGATATACATATAGTAAATATGCATGCACAAGACTTTCAAGAACCAAACGAGATACAATTTGGTCAAAACACAAATTTAAGCCAAGAAAGCACACACAAGTGTGACAAGAAAAAGAATTGTCCAAATAATATCAAAGACCCAAATCAACACATGATTGAAGGTACCAATTTTGAAAGCATACCAAATGAAAATAGGATCAAGGAATAAACCAAACCCTCTATAATTTTCACGATGGCACAAAGTACCAAGACGAAAAAATGTTTGTCTTCCAAAGAGACATGTCATCGGGATCAAATACCAAATGAAGACAACTAATGTTCAAAAGCATATAGGATTGCTCCCCCAAGATTTGTGCATTATTTATGATCTTGCATTTGAATACAAAATACACACAAATAGGATCATCACTCTCCATACATATTATTCAAACACTAGTCATGTTCAAGGAAAGCAATAAGATACAAAATTAATTTTAAAGAATGTTGTTCTACTCAATGTAGGATTGCTTCTCCAAGAATAGTGCATTATCAAGAAGTATGACTTTGAATGTCAATGCACAAGAATTGGATAATTGCTTTCCCACTCAAGAAAGCACAAAACAAATTTCGAGTAGAGCAACAAAGGATCCAAAAGATGCAAGGAAGACAAACGAGAGTTAGATCGAAACAAATTCTTGATAATAAAATAAGGCAATTCAAAGCAAGAGCCAAAATGAAGATGGTCTACAAATTCCACCGCAATTATGAGTATCACTTGTCATGGACAAGGAGTATATGTAAATATTTCTCGGTGGTATCGGAATGATATTCAAGACCAACTTCACAACAAATAAGCATATGGTAAAGGATAGGAATTAAAAGCCATGCTTAGATAGATAGATATTCTTGATAGCTTCAATATTCACACGATCATGCAAAGTAACTACAAAGAGTAGCTTGAAGCAATTGGTTTCCCAAAAAGATATATGCGAACATATTTGGGGGAAACCATACCAAGAAAGTCCATCACAAACAAGATCCAAAAGAGTGAGACAAAAAACATTTAAGCAAATATGGAACTTGTTTGAGGAACATGCCACATAGGAACAAGATAATTAACAATATCAATTCTAGGTGGAAAAACCTCACATGTTCACATTTTCTAGGCTTGTAATATGAACATAGCTTATTACTCCTGAAAGGATCGAGTAGGTTGACTAGAGGGGGGGTGAATAGGCAACTACAAATTTTCTTTTTCTTTTAATACAAATTTGGGAATTGCTCAAATATAAGTTCTCTAGATATGCAACTAGGTGAACAATCCTATATGATGAGCAGTAAACAAGCTAGCAAGATATTCTACACAAGATAAGCTAGCAATACAAGTAAAGGAAGGTTAAGAGATAACCACACAGTGACGCGGAGATGTTCTACTGAAGTTCCCTTCCCAATGGAAGCTACGTCTCCGTTGGAGCGGTGCGGAGTCACAAAGTGAACTCCGAATAGCCTTGATATGGCACACCGTATCTCCCTCGTGTTATCCTCCAATGAGGAGATCCACGAGCCACTATATGATGCCCTCGAGGTCGGCAACGAACCTTTACAAGGATGAGGCACACTCCACAACCGAATTGGAGGCTCTCACCAAATTGCCGCAGCTCCCAAAGCCACAAGAATCACAAGGCCGGGGCACGACTCCACAACTTAATTGGAGGCTCCCGGCTAGTCCCCGCGGCTCCCAAAGCCACAAGAACGACCAACGACAATCCAAAGTATCAACGAACTTACAAGCTTCAAGCCCTCTCAAGAACGGAGGGGAAAATCAAATCGCTTGGGTGGAAGTGTAGATCTAGGCCATCTCTCCCAAGTCCTAGAAGGACAAGGTGTTTGAGTGGGTAGGGAGAGAGATCTAGGGAGTTGAAGCTTTCAACAATGGTGGGGATTCAGTTCTGGTCGTGGTACCCTCTCCAAGGTAGGAGAAGGCCTTTATATACTGCTCCTAGAATCTAGCCGTTGCAGACAGGTTAATCAGATAATCCGATCCAAGTCAGCATCGGATTATCCGATGGAATCGGATAATCCGAGCAGACTACAATCGGATAATCCGGAGAACCTCAGTGTGCGGTTGCTTGTAGTCCTTAGCAGATTTCGAGCAAATCCTGACCATCGGATAATCCGATTCTTCCCAAATCGGATAATCCGGATAACTTCAGTGTGAGGTTGCTTCTAGTCCTTAGCCGAATTCCAGCAAATCCTGATCATCGGATAATCCGATTCATCCCAAATCAGATAATCCGAATAACTTCAGTGTGAGGTTTCTTCTAGTCCTTAGCAGAATTCCAGCAGACTTTGCAAATCGGATAATCCGAATCTTCCAACATCGGATAATCCGATTTTCTTCAGCAACAATACTGGCTCTTTTCAACTCCCTTTTTGGATTTGATGCAAAGAAGTTTTAATCACCTAAAACCTGCATCACTTGATTTACATGTTAAATCATCACTAGTGTTGTTGCCTAACACACAAAACACAAGGGATTAAGAAATGTCCTTTCAATCTCCCCCTTTTTGGTGTTAGATGACAACATTAGGATTTGCAAGGAAAGCATAATTATATATTATCTAGATTCCCGAGTTTAAGACACGAGAAGCTCCCCTGAATGTGTGCATATAATTAAATTGCATTGGAATGCAAATGTAACACATATAGGAAGAGGGCACCTCCAAATAGTAAGGAAACTAGATAGGAAATTTCATGAGAGACATATCAAAATGGGTTGAGCTTTGAGAGAGGACTATACCTTGTGCACAATAGAGTAGAGATAAACCATAGCACAAGGATACAACTCATAACCATATAAGAAGTCCATACTCATAACCATATAAGAAATCCATATGTCTCAACTTAAGCACAATGGTTCACACACATAAGTTCCACATGAAAACACAACACGAATAAGTTCGACATAAATGGACACAAGCACAACAAGAATGGTAAACACATATGCTTGTGCCCGAAACCCATGCAAATCCCACACAGAGACCTAATAGAACTACTTCTCCCCCTTTGGCATCGAAACGCCAAAAAGGGAAAAGAGCGATGCTACGGCCCAAGTAGATCACTCCGACTCAGAGGCATCATCATCATCATTGTCATCACCAACACCGTCAACGCCATCAGCATCATCATCATCATTGTCCTCAGACTCAGCATCATCCTCTTCTGAAGACTCATAAGTACGGGCACGAGTGTAGGATGGCCGTGAAGGGCCAGCAGAAGCTGTCTCTAGAAGATGAGACTCAAGCTGAGTCCATGGAAACTGAGAGCCCTCGTTCCACTGATCATAAGAGAGAGGAGCAGACACTGGGGGGTCATCTGCGAGGCGAGGAAGGCGATTGAGAATGTTCTCCTGCCTAAGGTAAGTGTCATACTGACCCCTCCGGATGTCCGCATTCATGCACAGGATGTTCCGCTGGAACCAGTTCAGATTCTTGGGCGGAGCAAAGGAAGGAACCGGAGACTGACGGGTGGCGCCACGACGTGCATCACCCATGAAGGAACCTCGGGCAGGAGCTGCAGCAGCAGACGATGGAATAACCTCTTTCCTCTTCTGATAAACCCTCTTGTACGAATGGGGCTCCATATCATACTTGTTGAAGTTGTGGTTCTTCAAAGTGTCCTTGATGAGCATCATGATGTAAGGAGCATAAGGAATAGTGAGCCCACTCATAGAGTCAAACAACTCACGAAAGATGAAATGCATCACATCCACTTTAAAATCAGCTTCAGGGTCTTCATTCTCAACAATATTTTTAGCAAGGCAAAGCAGATTGGCAAGAGGAGCGACTATATTATCATTGTTACCTCCACTGGGAGCAATAGTTGAGCGGAAGATGATCACAAGCTGGTCATGAGGGGCAGGAGGCCCTGTTTTTGGCCAATAATTCCACCAGCCCCATACATGTCCTTCATTATGTTTTTATTTGGCTTCTCAACAGTGTGCATACGGTAACCACTAGGAGGAAGGTTGCTGCGGTAGGATGAATAGCCAAGAAGAGAAGCCAACCGAGCAAAGGAGGATGTACACTGAGTGCGACCCGTCATCCATTTCATGGTCTTTTGATGGTCAGTCTCGATCACCAAGGTGGAGAAAAACTACAGAATCAGTGGCACATTGTAGGGACATTGATTTTCAATGAGAGAAACCATGCCCATCTGTTCAATCACATCTGCAGCTTGAGCATAACTGGCCTTGGCCTTGATATCTCGCATTCTGTAGGGCTGCATCGGGCGAATAGGTGGAGATAATGCTTATAGATGTCCTTGTATATATAGATCTACTCCATGCACCAGAAGTTGGGATCTTCAATATTTTCATCTCTGGGCACATTCCTATACCAGTTGGACTGACGGACTCGGGCATAGTCAACGGGTGGCATGGTCAAGTAGTTGGGGCGAGTTTCCTTGCCCTTCTTCGAAGGTTTAGTGGCAACTTGCTTCTTCTTGGCTGGCAGTTTTTCTTTTCTAGCATGCTTCTTCGGAGGACTACCCGAACCACCTGTGAGATAGAGCAATAGATGGATAGCATAGATAAGTACACACAAGCCACAGAGCAAGGAATGGTACAATGTACACTAGGAGAGCATCCCTAAGTTGAGTCTACTTAGTCCTGGACAAATCAAAATGTGGCTGAAAAATACCAACTGAGCAATTTCGGAATATCCGAGTAAGTATGAATCGGATAATCTGACAAGTCGGAATATCCGGTTCATACTAAATCGGAATATCCGATCTGAATCTGGCAGCAACAAATTGATTCACGTCCTAGGTCTAGAGTAGATTGACAAAAGGGGGCTAGCCTAGTGTTCTAACTACCAATGGGAACCACTACCACCAGCCAAAACAACTTCTTACAAAGATCTAGGTGAGGAACACCTAAGAGATGAGAGAGAAGAAGTTACCCTCGTCCATTGAGGAAAAAGCTTGGGTGAATGGGTTCCCGGGGAGGAGGAGCACCAGATCCGGCCAAATGCCGGAGTTGGGGACGGCCGGAGATGCCGGGGAGGCGCGGGGACAGCAAGCGGCGGCGCTGGAGGAGAGAGAAGGTCGGGGGTGGAAGAAACGCTCGACTGAGCCCTTCACCCCGACCCCTGCTCTATTAGGCGACGAACCGCCAAATCGGATAATCCGATCTTGACTTGGATCGGATAATCCGATAGTCGGATAATCCGAGGAAGTCTTGATCGGATAATCCGATTGTCAGGATTTCGTTAGAAATTCTGGCCTGCTAAACCCTTTCTCCTCAATTTCAAAATAAGACTTGTGTGCATAAGATGGAGTGTTTTTTAGGAAAGATAGGCTTGGGATAAGATTGCCAAACTGACATTGGTACTCCACACTCAAACTTGCAAAAAATCGAACAAGGAAATGCCAAGATGAGTGGGTTTCCCATAAAACCAACAATAGGACCAAAAATTCCAAATGATTTTCAATTAAGACCGAAAAGAACCAACTCTTCATAAAGAAGAGGGCGGTGGCCAAGGCCACCATGTATGAGTTTGTGGTGTGACACCGCGAAGATGTATCTCGGGTTCACGGCCACTACTCGTCATTTAAGCTCACAATTCATGAAATGAAAATATAGAGACAAAATGAGTTCTTACTATCGGCATAATGGGGGGAGGGATAGTCCAATGGATTAGGACCGCACTCCCCCTATGTCCATGCCTACATCCAAACCAAATGAATATCGTCTAATATGGGTAGGTATGCAAGAAGTCCACTAAATCTAATTGCTTATGTCCACCACATTAAGTTCTCCTCTCAACTCCTTGAATCTTGCTTCACCAAGAGGCTTTGCGAACATATCGGCGAGTTGAAGCTTGGTGTTGACATACTTGATTGCAATATCACCCTTCTCAACATGATCTCGATAAAATGATACCGGATCTCAATATGCTTGGTCTTCCCATGAAGGACCGGATTGTGAACAATTTTGATGGCACTTTCATTATCACATAAAAGAGGCACTTTGTCACAAATGACACCATAATCCTTTAAAGTTTGCCTCATCCATAATAGTTGTGCACAACTTCCGGCGGCAATGTATTCGGCTTCGGTGGAGGACGAGGCCACACAATTTTGCTTCTTAGAAGACCAACTCACAAGGGACCTACCAAGGAATTGGCAAGTACCCTGTCGTCGTATCGGCATCTGAGATAGGAGATGGGGTCCTGCTAGCCGAGGGTGAACGTAGGGCAAGAAGGTGGACGTCGTCGAGGTCGGGATTGTACACGGCAGTTTACCCAGCTTCAGGCTCCACGGCGGTGGCGGAGCCCTACGTGCTGCTATAACTCACTATAAGGCAATAGCCGAAGTACAGGTTACAATGAGTTGGTTGTGTAGATATGATTGGTTGCCCTAAAGGCGTCCCGAGGTCCAGCTTATATAGGCGGCTGGACCTAGGGTTACAAGGAGATTACGTATCCGGCAAGTATACAGAGTCCTAAACCTAGCCGGCAAGTCTGCCGCCTTCCGTCTTGGTCTTGGTGGCTTCGTGGGCTTCAGTCTTGGGCCTCCTCCTTGCCGGCATCCGCCTTCCTTGGTCGTCAGCTATCTGGGCCGCCCGGCAGGCAAAGCCTTCACCACCACTGCGGGCCACCCTGGACTAGCCGGATTGATCCATGCTGGTGATACCCCTAGTAGGTATATCCCCAACATTAGCCCCTGGAAGGGTTCGAGTTCTTCAGGCGCCGTCTTCTTCTTGTCGGCAACGTCCGTCTTGTCTTGTAAGCGTCTGAAGAGCTTGAAGCATTCCAAAGTTGAAAGTAAGCGGCGTCCGCCTAAAGTAGTCGGACGATTTGCCGCCATCATGGGAAAGACGGCCTGACCGTTGTCAGGAATCTTCCCGGCACCAGTCTTGTCAATTGACTGGTCTTGTCAAATGTTGACGGATGACGTCATGCAGTCCACGACAGTTTGGACTTGGGCATGTGTCATGATTGTTTCCCACTACGCACAAGAATCGGAGCGAGGGCCGCAGACACCGTTGCCACGACGTGCAAATCGTGGGCACGTGGCGGAAATCACGTCCCCCCAATCTCGGGCACGAATCTTGGCGCGTGGAAATAAATACCCCAAAGGGCACACCGAGGTAGGTCTTCTTCCCCATTCGCACCCACCGTGGCCTCCTCATCTTCCCGAGCTCTCTTCCCCCGTACTCACCTCCGGCGAGCACGAGCAAACTCCACTGCAATGGCGAGCACTCAACAAGATGCGGCGGCGGCACGGCGTGGCTGCGGCCTCAGCGACCCCGCTGGATCTGGATCTGCGCCAGCGGCGGCGGCGGTGCCCACGAGCGCGCCGATGACCTCTCCCGTCGCCACCGTGTCGGGCGAGGTTTCCTCTTCTTCCCCAACTCCGGCGGCACCTGCAGCAACTGCTCCGACGTTCCCGCTCCCATCTCTTGCGGCGACCAGCTCTGAGGCTGCGGCGGAATCTGCCGCCGACGACGACGACGACGCCGAGGAAGAGGAGGAGACTGGAGACCTTGGCTCCAGGTACTGGCTGCCGTCAGTTATGACGTCAGCCTATCTGAAGGAGCTGGAGGAAGGCGGCTACATTCCGCCAAAGACGGAATGCTCCTGGAGGGTTCCAGGCGACGAGGCAGTGCCTGACCCACAAGACGGCGAGCGCGTCATGTTGGCGTCGCACAGCCTCCGCGGTATGTCTCTGCCGCTTTCCGCCTTCTTCTTGGCGGTACTTAGTTCTACGGGCTGCAGCCGCACAACATAGCGCCCAATAGTATTCTAGTGCTAGCCGGCTTCCAGGCTTTGTGCGAAGGGTACTTAGGCATAGCTGCGTCCATAGAGCTATTCAAGTACTGCTTCTGTGCCGCCGGCAAACCATACCAGGCGGCCATCTAGCAACCTGTGGTAGTGTCACCTTCAACTGCCGCCAACCCGACTGGTACCCAAAGATACCATACATCGAGTCGGTGAAGCACTGGACCAGCACTTTCTTCTACTGCAAGGACATCCCGACACCTGGCAGCACACAGGGGATGCCTGTTTTGTCAACGGTCCGCCAACCCACAAGGCCTGTTGGACGGCAAAGGTGCCGCTTAGCAGTTGTCGGCTGAGCTTCGAATTGCCGTCAGGCGGATCGAGTTCTTGACGAAGACGATGATGGCTCCGCAACTTGACGGAGTTGACACCGTCATCTGCTGGGTGTCGAGGAAGATAATGCCACTCCGCCATCGCCCACTGAAGATGTGCGAGTACAAGGCGGATGACGCCGGCAACAGCATCCTTGACCAAGATGCATTAGAGTACCGGCTCAGAGAGCTTGTCAAGCCTCTGTCGGTGAAGGCGGCTGAAGGCGTCGCCATGTTCACCCATGACAACCCAGCCCCAGCGGTAAGCCAAAGCTACTTTGTCATTTCATTGACATCTTTATCCCTGGGTACTGGATTAATGTTGTCTTGTTTCCTTTTCAGCTGCAAACCTTGGGGGAGGAAGAGTTGGCTCCAAACTGGTACGACACCGGTGCCAGCAAGTCGAAGAAGCGCAAGTGAGCACCTCCACCAAGGATTTGGAGAAGAGGAAGAAGGCGGCCACCTCTGCTGATGCAGAGGATGAGACCGTGGGGAATGTCCCATTCAAGCGGTAGGCAAACTTTTGCTTTCCCTGACTTAGCCATTTTGATATAAGTTTGTGCTGACAAACTTGCACTTTTCTGCTTACAGGGGCAAGCCAGCCATGCCCAAGCTCCGCTCCAATTGAAATTCTGCCGGCAGAGGCAAGCCACCCGCTCTTCTCCAGCCGCTGCGCCAACAACGCCCACAGTTGGCGTTCCCGTGGTTCTATGCCAGGGAACGTACACAGCTGCTGGTACCGCAGAGGCGGCTACGGAGAAGATGGCGGGCAAAAATCAGTTGCCGGCCTACTTTTTCCAAGACGGCTGAAGCTTCGGCTAATGATGCCGCTCGATTTATTGCCATGAAGCAAGAGATGGACGACAGATGGCGGCTGACCAAGGCGGATCGTCCTCCCATCCTGGCTCTCAATCTGGCAAAGGGTTGCAAGACCCCCGGCAAACGCTAAGGACCATGCGTGAAGGTACCCGCAAATGGTACGCGCACATGGATGAACTCCACGAGACCCTGCAACAACTTGAGGTAATGTAGCCTATGGTCCCAGCCCCCGAGCACTTTGGCGGCTGAAAAATTTAGCCGGCAAAGTGGTCTCGTTGACTAAATAGTGCTAACCAATGTTGTTTTCGTGCATGCAGGCCGTTCTTGCTTCCAACCTTGAGCTGTTCCGTGCTCAAGAGAAGAAAAAAAGGAATGCCAGCAACTGCAGCAGGACGTGGAGATGAAGACGCCCAAATTGCGAGCTTGGAAGAGGCTCGCAAGAAGGATGAAGGTGACAAAGCTTTCTTTGCCTTCTTTTCGTCCGACTTCTTTTCTTTTCCGACAAGTATTTTAGTCGTCTTTCTTTTTATTTGTAGAATTACTAAACACTGCGCAAGATATTCTCAAGAACTCCACTGACATGCAAGCTTTGATGAACGAAGCTGCAGATCTTGCCGGGCTGGTGGCAAAGCTGAAGGCGGATCACGCCAAGGAGCTGGATGAGCGGGCTGGCCCATGCCGCCGAGGTTAGCAAGTTGACGGGACAACTTGAAGCCATGAGCAACAACCTCGACCAGGTGAACAAGAACGCCAAAGCGCAGCAGGAACAACTGTCACAGGCGTCCAGCTAGCTCAGGAAACACTTGAAACCATCTGGATGAGGTCAACGCCATCCACGAGCATGTCTTGGGTATGTCTCTAATCCTTCATCTTTTCACCTTGCACTCTTGAAACTTGAAGCTGCAGTGTGTAACTTTGTGTTTGTGCAGTGCCGGCTAACTTGGGTGATGACCTGGCTACGACGCCGCGCCTTGCCCGAATCTTGAAAGTTGGCGAAATCGTCAACCAGATTGTCGGCGCAGGCAAAGCATTTGCCGCCAAGTTCTACCCTGGGGAGGACGGCGATCCCGTCATCTTCGATGCTCTGCCGGACCTGCTGGAGAAGGCGGCAGCCGAACACGACAGCACGCTACGCTCAGCAGCACGAGGCGGCGCCAAGTTGGCATTGGCAATGACGGCGGCGTGGTACCCGGAGGCTGATATTCATCAAGTCACCGAGTACTTCCCCACCGAAGACGAAAACAACCAAGCCATCGTGATGCAGGACGTGCTGCGGTCTGTTCGGGCTATGCGACCCGGGTTGCCAACATGGTTGACATCCGCAAGTTCTACAAGGAACACCCGGACCCGCATGTTGCCGTAGCCGATCCCTCCTTGGCGGATCCTGAAGCTGCCGAGGCGGAGAAGGCGAAGCCGGAGCCGACAAGCGCAGCCCCAAGGATGGCGGAGCCAGCCCCAAGAATGCCGGCGTCAGCCCCCAGGATCTCTCCACCAGCTCTACCAAGGCGGCAATCCCTTGACTGTCCTCCTGCAAAGGCAGCACAAAACACTGCGTTAATCTGTTAACGCATAAAACTTTATTTTGGGTTGTAAATATTTGGGCCAACTTTTATGCTACACTTGGCGGTAGGCTTATTTAAGTGGCCCGCCTTAATATGTATCTCGCTGCATGTTTAGCTTTTTCATATGTTGGCGGAACCTCATCTTAGTTACTTTAGCTGAGCCAACCAGGTGCAATACCAACTAATTTAGACTCAGAGACCAAAGCCAGCATGTTGGTGCCAACGACATACTACTAGGCGACCCACACACAAACAGACAGATAAGCATATTAGGCGGTGCAAAGATTGTTTGCGTTTTTAGCCGGCAGACGGCAAATGTCAAAAAGTTTGAACCTTAGCACGGAGCAAAAACTTATTTTGTTTGGTAACTTTTATGACAACAGATATATGATTGCGAGAAAAGACAAAAGATGGCATGATCCCAAAACTGAATGAGCAAACCACAGACTTTTATTTCATAATCATATAGTACTTATTACAATGTGGAAATTGCTAAGTGTAAAAAGGACGTAGCTGCTCAATGTTCCAGGTCGCTTGGTTTCTTCATACTTGTCGTCAACCTTCCTTTTGCGCTTGCGACCTCGCTTCTTCTTGTATCCGTCTCGTGCGTCTACCAAGTAATAAGAACCATTGAGCAACACCTTACTGACCACAAAAGGTCCTTCCCAAGGCGGGGATAACTTATGCAAGCCCTTCCTATCTTGGATTAGGCGGAGACCAGGTCACCAACTCTAAAACTTCGTTGCCGCACCTTCTGCTGTGATAACGCCTCAAACTTTGCTGATAGATGGCGGATCGTGCAAGGGCAACATCTCGTTCTTCATCAAGTAGGTCAAGGCCATCCTGTCTTGCATCTTCTGCGTCTTCCTGGACGTAGGCTTGAATTCTGGGAGAATCGTACATCATGTCGGTTGGCAACACTGCTTCTGCGCCATAGACTAAGAAGAAAGGAGTAAACTTGGTTGATCTGTTTGGAGTTGTGCGTAAACTCCAAAGGACAGACTGCAATTCATCCACCCAAGCCCCAGCCGCTCTGTGCAATGGTACTTCGAGACGTGGTTTGATTCCTTGTAGACTAAACCATTTGTACGCTCTACTTGACCGTTTGCCTGCGGATGTGCTACTGAGGCTAGATCTAGGCGGATACCATGCTTATAACAGTATTCCTCGACTTCGCCTTGCGACAAGTTAGTGCCGTTATCGGTGATGATGCTATGAGGCACCCCGAACCGAGAGATTATTCCCCACAGAAAGTTTGCGGCTGTGGCGCCGTCTAGCTTTTTGATAGGCTTAGCTTCAACCCATTTGGTGAACTTGTCTACAGCCACAAGTAAATGTGTGTAGCCACCAGGCGCCGTTTTAAACGGACCAACCATGTCCAAGCCCCAGACTGCGAAAGGCCATGTGATGGGTATTGTTTTAAGCTCTTGAGCCGGCATGTGTGATTGTCTGGCATAAAGTTGGCAGCCCCTGCATCTTTTAACAATGTCTTCTGCATCTTGCTTGGCTGTCAACCAATAGAAACCTTGTCGGAAGGCTTTTGAAACAAGGGCGCGTGAGGAAGCATGATGTCCACATACGCCGGCATGTATCTCATCCAACAGTTCTCTGCCTTCTTCGGGCGAAATGCAACGTTGGTAAACACCAGTGGTGCTACGCTTGTACAATTCGCCTTTGATTATTGTGAATGCCTTGGCTCTTCTTATTATTTGCCTTTTCAAAACCTCATCATCCGGTAACTCCTGATTGATCAGGAAGTCCAAATATGGCGTCGTCCAATCCGGCTTTACCAGTAGACGGCATAGCTAGCATTCAACTGGTTCTGCCGATTCTGGGTCAAGGAGGTCTGCTCCTTTTATTGACGGCTTGTGTAGGTGTTCCAGGAAAACATCTTTTGGTACCTTTTTGCGTTCAGACCCCATTCTGGCAAGTGTATCTGCCGCCTCATTTTGAGCTCTTGGGATGTGGCGGACCTCGTAGCCTAGAAAACACTTGGCGAATTCGTCAACGGTAGCTCGATATGCCGCCATTGTCTCGCTCTTTGTGTCCCAAGTACCACGTATCTGTTGCGCCACCAAGTCTGAATCTCCGTAGCAGAGGACACGCTGGACGCCAAGTTCCTTGGCAATGTGTAAACCATGAAGGAGAGCTTCGTATTCAGCAACATTATTAGTTGCCTTGAAGTGAATTTGTAACACATAACTAAGCTTGTCTCCTTGAGGGTTTCTTAAAACAATGCCAGCCCCCGAGCCCTGAAGCATTTTTGATCCATCAAAGTGCATGATCCAGTATGCATCTTCAGGGAGAGGTACTTCGTCCATGGCCTCCGTCCAATCTGCTACAAATCTGCTAAGGCTTGAGACTTAATGGCCGTTCTGGGTTTATACAGATGTCGAAGGCGGCAAGTTCAATGCCCCATTTGGCAACGCGGCCTGTTGCATCTGTATTATTGATGATATCCCCCAGAGGTGCCTTGCTCACCACCGTTATTGAATGCTCCTGGAAATAGTGCCTTAACTTCCTGGCGGCGTAGAAAACACCGTAGACCAGCTTCTGGTAATGCGGATAACGCTGTTTTGAGGCGGAAAATACTTCACTGATGAAGTAAACCGGACGTTGTTCCGGCAAGTCTGAATTTTCCGTCTTGCGTTCCACAACCAGTACCACGCTAACAACCAAGTTAGTTGCCGCGATGTAAAGCAGCATTGGTTCCTGCGAACGAGGAGCTGCCAAAATTGGAGCAGACGTTAACGCGTCCTTGAGTTGCTGCAAGGCGGCGTCTGCTTCGTCTGTCCACTCAAAGTTGTCGGATTTCTTCAGAAGCCGGTAGAGAGGCAGTGCCTTCTCACCAAGACGGCTAATGAAACGACTGACGGCAGCCGCCGAGCCGGCAAGTCGCTGCACGTCCTTCAGGTCCTTGGGCCTGGATATGTTGAGGATCGCTTTGATTTTTTCTGGATTTACTTCTATCCCTCGTTCGGAAACGATAAAGCCAAGCAATTTGCCGGCAGGAACCCCGAAGACGCATTTTTTCGGGTTGAGCTTCATCCTATATACCCGGAGGCTATCAAAGGTTTCTCTCAAATCGTCAAGCAAATCTGCAATGTCGTCAACATAGACGTGAACATTGCGGCCAATTTGCTCGTGAAGGCATCTTTGCATACACCGCTGATACGTTGCGCCGGCATTTTTTAGACCGAAGGGCATCGTGATGTAGCAGAAGGTCCCGTAGGGCGTAGTGAACGCTGTTTTGATTTGGTCGGATTCTCGCATTTTGATTTGGTGGTACCCGGAGTACGCATCCAAAAAGCACAGCAGCTCGGAGCCGGCTGTGGAGTCTATGACCTGATCTATACGAGGCAAAGCAAAGTGGTCCTTAGGACAGCACTTGTTCAAACCGGTATAATCAATGCACATTCTCATTTCCTTATTAGGTTTTGGAACCATTACAGGATTTGCCAACCAATCAGTGTGTACTACCTCCCTAATGAACTTGGCTTCTTGCAACTTGATGATCTCCTTCCCTATTGCTGTCCGCTTCTTCTCACCGTAGCGCCTTATTCCTTGCTTCACTGGTTTGGCTCCTTCGTAGACGTTAAGAGAGTGCTCGGCAAGTTCCCTCGGGACACCTGGCATGTCGCTGATGACCATGCAAAGATGTCCTGATTCTCACGGAGGAACCTGACGAGCGCGCTTTCCTATTTGTCGTCCAAGCCAGCCCCTATGGTGACTTGCTTGGAGCTGTCACCTGGGACCAGATCCGCCTTCTTTGTGTCTTCGGACGCCTTGAAAGTGTTCTTTTGCTCAGCGGTCTTTACATGCTCCGGCAACTGTGACGTATCGAGCTCTTTTTCAACATGGCTAACTCCTCTGCGTGGAGGACTGCCTCAGCGAAGGCGGCGTTGCCACGCTCGCACTCCTTTGCTTTCTTGAAGTTGCCATTGACGGTGATTGTACCGTTGGGTCCCGGCATCTTCAGCTTGCTGTAGATGTAACACGGCGAGCCATGAACTTGGCGAAAGCTGGCCGTCCAAAATGGCGTGGTAGGCACTTTTGAAGGGGACTACTTCGAACCTGAGATACTCCGAGCGGTAGTTTGTCTCAGCCCAAAAGTAACCTCCAATTGATGCTTCCCATTGACTTGGCTTGCTTTCCCGGAACGATGCCATGAAACTTGACTTTGCTGTAGTCAAGCTGGCTTTCCGACAAGTTCATGCGCTTCAGAGTGTCCGCGTAGATGATGTTGAGGCTGCTGCCGCCATCCATCAACACCTTGGTGAGCCTGAAGTTATCGACAATTGGGTCGACGACAAGGGCGTATTTGCCGGGGTGAGGTACGTGATCTGGGTGATCATCTCTATCCCAAGTTATTGGCTCCTCTGACCAGTCTAGATACTGGGGAACGTCTGGTACTGTGGCGTTTAGCTCGCGCATCTCCGCCTTTTCTTCTTTGCCGAAGGAGTGCCCAGAAGCACACCAATTGGCCATGTACCTTGGGATATTTCCTTTCTTTCGCACCAGCTTGGGTTCCTCATCCTCGGACATGGACACTGCCCCATCATCATCTTCCTTCTTTGTCTTCTCAGCCTTTTTGCTCTTTTTTGACTTCCAGCCAACCTCGGGGTCCTTCTTGAAGTCCTCCATGAACCGGCATTCCCCTAATGTGTGGTTAACTTTGCCTAAGGACGCGTGGATTGGGCAGGGCAAGGCTTTTGCCTGATCGTATGTCAGGCGTTGCTTGCTGGAGCCGCCATCTTTACCCTTTCCTTTCCACTTGCGGTTGCCGCCTTTGCCTTCGAAGGCGGCGGCGACCTCGTTTGACGGTCCGGCTTTGTCATCCTGGGGAGCCTTGCGTTTGTGACTTGCTCGCCTGTTTGGCGCCATGTCATGTGCGCCATCTCCATCGCGTGCATCATCATCCGCCTGTGCGTACATGGCTGCTACTTCGAGCATGACTCCGAGATCCTTGACTTGCATGCGTACGAGCTTATGTCTGAGACTTGAGCCCTTCAGGAGGCCTGTGGTGAAGGCATGGATTGCTTGATTGTCGTCTACGTTCTCGCAGCTTGCCTTTGTTTGAATCCACCTTGCCAAGAAGCTAGTAGCTGTTTCATCTGGCTTTTGCACGCAACGAACCAAATCTGTGTATGTATTGGGTCGCTTGTACGTGCCTTGGAAGTGCTGTGTGAACATCTTTTCCATGTCATGCCAACTAACATGAGGGGAAGGAAGCGTGCGGCGACGAGGCCATTGCCTCCGGCAATCTCAACTGCCAAGGCGTAGTCCGACAACCATGAGTTTGGCTTGTCCGCTCCATTGTACCTTTGATGAGTTTTTGACACTGATGTCATGTCTTGGGGCACTTGAACGTTGCGGATGGCTGGGCCAAAGCACTCAGGGCCAAGGTAGGCATCCTGCTTTCCAGCCTTGATGTCATTGAGATGATGTCTCGCGTCTTGCGGACTGAGCTGCTTGCTAGATCTATCGGCATGAGGCTCGTCCTGCGCTGCCCGGCTGTGCCTGGGCTCGTTGTTGTGTCCCCGGCGTCCGCCTTCGTGCCTGGGCACTGGTGGTGGGGACTCAGTGCGGTCCCTGCTTCTTCTTGGTGGCGGGGCGTTGTCACGATTGCCGCCATTCCCTGGCGGCTGCTTGCTGCCCCTGCTTCCGCCTTCGTCCCGCCTAGGCGGAGGGGGTGAGGCCTTGCGCCTGTTGCCGGTTCTGGACGCCTCGTCACGCTGCCTTTTGGGAGGTGGTGACTTGCGCGGGTCCTCGTCCTTCCCTTTTCCGTGGTTACTGGAGCCGGACGGATCTTCGGGGTTGCCACCGGCCGCAACTTTGCAAGCGTTGGATTTGGATTCCAACTTTCCTCCCCTTGCGTCCGCCATGTCGGCGCGAGAATCAGCACGGGCCTGCTGCTCTAAAGCTTTGTGAGCAAGGATCGATGCGTAGTAAATCTTCTCGTCCTTATCGTAGTCATCATTGTTGAGGATGTCCAAGGCGGCTGCAGTGTTGAGGACAGGGGTGGCGAGGATGACGTCCCCATTCTTGTCCTTACGCTGCGGCGCTGTAGCCCACTCGAAACCAAGCTTTTGGGCAGGGGACTTGAATTTGTCAGGATCCCTGCCTTTCTTGCTTTTCTTCTCCGCCACTGGTCCTGCCGGCTTGGGCAATGGGTGGTGGTGAAAAGATTGCACTTGGGGTCTAACTTGGCGGTTATTTTGGCGGTTATTTTGGCGTTTTCCACCTTGGCTTCGTCGAGGAGGCTCTGGACCTCTGCTTGCTTGCTTTTGAGGTACTCAGTTTGCTCCACCAAGGTGTTTCGAAGCTTCTCCAAATCAGCCGGGTTGGTTCTGTCGTTCACCGGCGTGTGCAGAACTTCCGCCAGGGCCGCCATGTTTCCTGTCTTGGTAGGCTCGCCTTTTTCTAGAATCCTCTTCTTCGGAGCCCCGGGAGGCTCTGGAAACAGTGGATCGGTTGCCGGGTCCCCAGGTTGGCGGCGTCAGTTGCCGCCGCCTGCTCTGAGGCTGCACCGGTGACATCCGCCACAAAAACCTGCTGCATGTTGACGGAGGAGCCCGTAGCCGCCTCATAAGGCGGAGGATCAGGTGTAACAAAACATTGCTTGACCCGTTGCTCAAACATGCTGGCAGAATCTTCTTCGGAATCAGAATCTACGTTGACGTGAACGGTAGATCTGGATCCGGCATCCGACATCGCATCATCCTGTAGCGCAGGAAGAATAGATTCGGGATCTTGACTGTTGGGCTGGGTGTCTGATCCCAGTCCCGTCATGCCGACAAAGTGTAGATCTGAATCTGCGGACTCCTCAGGGGAGGCAAACTCAGCTCCGTCTTGATTGTAGGGCGGGTGGGATGGCGAGTAAATTCGCGGTAACCCATACGCCTCAGAAGTGTAGCCGATGATCACATCGACGCCGCCAAATGGCACAACTCCGCATCCGACAATGTAGTCGTCTGCGGGGATGTAGGACTCGTCGCAGCTGATGTAGTGGTTGTCGCCATAGCGAACAGCGCGGCCGACGGCGATTGTTTCGCCGATGCCGCCTAGGGTTCCCGCCTGGAACGTGACGCCTGACGCCTTAGGCCCCACGGTGGGCGCCAACTGTCGTCGTATCGGCATCTGAGATAGGAGACGGGGTCCTGCTAGCCGAGGGTGAACGTAGGGCAAGAAGGTGGACGTCGTCGAGGTTGGGATTGTACACGACAGTTTACCCAGCTTCAGGCTCCACGGCGGTGGCGGAGCCCTACGTGCTGCTATAACTCACTATAAGGCAATAGCCGAAGTACAGGTTACAATGGGTTGGTTGTGTCGAAAGTATATGGATTGGTTGCCCTAAAGGCGTCCCGAGGTCCAGCTTATATAGGCGGCTGGACCTAGGGTTACAAGGAGATTACGTATCCGGCAAGTATACATAGTCCTAAACCTAGCCGGCAAATCTGCCGCCTTCCGTATTGGTCTTGGTGGCTTCGTGGGCTTCAGTCTTGGGCCTCCTCCTTGCCGGCATCCGTCTTCCTTGGTCGTCAGCTATCTGGGCCGCCCGGCAGGCAAAGCCTTCACCACCACTGCGGGCCACCCTGGACTAGCCGGATTGATCCATGCTGGTGATACCCCTAGTAGGTATATCCCCAACATACCCGAAGTTGATTTTCTATCCATTTTGCAACCCGCCCAATCCGCATCCGAATAACCTACAAGATCAAAGCTTGTGCCATGGGGATACCAAAGACCAAAGTTAGGAGTATCCATCAAGTATCTTAGAATCCTTTTAACCGTGGTTTCATGACTTTCCCTAGGACTTGATTGGAATCTTGCACACATACCCACACTAAACATAATATCCGGTCTAGATGCACAAAGGTAAAGCTTAGATCCAATCATAGAACGATAAAGCTTTTGATCAACTTCCTTACCATCCGGATCTAAGTGAAGATCCGCCTTGGAGTCCATGGGAAACTTATATGGCTTGGCATTGTTCATGTCAAATTTCTTGAGCATGTCCTTAATATACTTGGCTTGACATAAGAATGTTCCTTCTCGAAATTGGTGGATTTCAAAGCCAAGAAAATAATTCAACTTTCCCATCATGGACATCTCAAATTCCTTGGTCATTAGCTTGCCAAATTGATCACTAAATTCACGGTTAGTGGAACCAAAGATAATATCATCAACATATATTTGGCATACGAAAAAGTCTCCATTTACCCTTTTTGTAAAAAGAGTGGGATCTATTACCCCAATTTCAAAGCCACGGTCTACTAAGAACTCCTTGAGATGATCATACCAAGCACGTGGAGCTTGCTTGAGCCCATAAAGAGCCTTATGTAGTAAGTAGACGTGGTTAGGAAATTTAGGGTCTTCGAAACCCGGAGGTTGTTTAACATACACCAACTCATTTAGTGGACCATTTAAGAAAGCACTTTTAACATCCATTTGATATAAGACAATATTATGAGTAGATGCATAAGCAATTAGTAAGCGAATGGATTCAAGTCTAGCAACGGGGGCATAGGTTTCACCGTAGTCGACTCCTTCGATTTGGGTGTAGCCTTGTGCAACCAATCTTGCTTTGTTGCGGATGACTTGACCATGTGAGTCTTGCTTGTTCTTAAATATCCACTTGGTTCCAATGACATTATGGCATGTGTCTTTGGGTTTTTCAACTAATGACCATACTTTGTTGCGCTCGAAGTTGTTCAACTCTTCATGCATAGCCGCAACCCAATCCATATCTTCAAGAGCATCATATACCTTGAGAGGTTCTAAGCTAGACAAACAAGAGACATGACCACAAAAGTTAGATAATTGTTTGCGTGTGGACACACCCCTACGAATACTCCCAAGGATATTTTCTTTGAAGTGGGAAAGATGATCCAATTTTGATGCACGCCGGATGACCCGGCGTTCCATGGCTTGACCAATTGTTTCACCAACACAAATATCTTCATCATTGCCTTCATCTTGCTCATGGTCAACCCGAAGTGGAGTTCTTGGGTTGTGGGTTCATTATGTTCTTGTTCACCACTAGAGTTGGGTGGGTCTTGACCATCTTCTTGATCATTTGAATGAATATCATGTTCTTGTTCTTGGATAGTTTCTTGATCAACTATTGAGGTGGATGGCTCAACTTGAGTAGAACTTGTTCCTTCTTCTTGAGTATCATCAATAGGTCCTTCAATAGGAATTAGTTCTCCAATCCCCATAGTTCTTATGGCTTGAGATGGAGCATCATCACCTACATCATCATGATCAATATGCTCCGCTTGGGAGCCATTATCCTCGACAAACTCCACGTTCATAGATTCTTCAACACACCCGGTGGATATGTTGTAGACCCTATAAGCATGAGACTTTGCGGCATATCCAACAAGTATACCATCAAAAGATCTAGATTCAAATTTAGCAATTTTGCAACCTTTAATGTAAACATGGCATTTGCAACCAAAGACTCGAAAGTAAGATATATTTGGCTCATATGGTGTCTTTTCCATGAGAGGACGGAAGAAGAGCCGGTTTGAGTAGTGACAAGCGGTGTTGATGGCTTCGGCCCAAAAGTTGTATGGGGAATGAAATTCGGCCATCATAGTTCTTGCCATATCAATAAGAGTGCGGTTCTTCCTTTCGGCAACACCATTTTGTTGGGGAGTATATGCAGCGGAATATTGGTGTTGAATGCCCTCCCCACTTAGGAAATCATCCATAGTGTAATTCTTGAACTCCGTACCATTGTCACTTCTAATTGCCAAAATCTTGGAGTCATATTGGCGTTGAACTAGGGTTGCAAAGTCAATGAATATCTTTTGAGTTTCACTCTTCTTCTTGATGTAGAAAGTCCAACAATATCTTGAATAATCATCCACAATCACCAAACAATATTTCTTGCCACCAAGACTATCATATGTGGGAGGCCCAAAAAGGTCCATATGAAGGAGCTCCAAAGGCCTCTTAGTGGAGATAATGGTCTTCTTGGGGTGATTCTTTTCATGCATCTTTCCGGCTATGCAAGCACTACAAGGACGATCTTTGGAAAAATTAACATCGGTTAGTCCTACCACGTGTCCACCCTTTACAAGAGTTTGTAAATTTCTCATACCGACATGGCCTAGCCGGCGATGCCAAAGCCAACCCTTGTCGGATTTAGCCATTAGACACGTGGCAATTTGAGTGGTCTCTTTCGAGAAATCGACCACATACAAACCGTTCTCACGAAATCCAACAAAGGCTACTTTAAGAGATTTTGTGAAAAGGATGGTCACGTGGTATTTATTAAAGATAACGGTGTAACCGGCATCGCATAATTGACCAACGGAAAGTAGATTATATGAAAAGGATTCAACAAGGAGGACCTTCTCAATTGATAACTCCGGTGTGATCACCACCTTGCCATATCCCAATACCTTAAGTCTTGTATTGTTCCCAATGGTGACATGAGAGAATGAGAGTAATTGTTTCAATAAGCCCTTTACTACTTCTTTGCTTCCGGTCATGTGAGATGAACACCCACTATCAATGAGCCATGAAGATCCACCGGAAGAAAAGCCCTACAATAAATCAAGTCTTTGATTTAGGTACCCATTTTGGAATGGGTCCTCTTTTGTTAGTCACAAGGGTCTTTGGAACCCAAATAGCATAGTGATAATCATCTCCATATGAGGTACCAACATATTTAGCAAAAACATAACCATTTCTAGATTTCATAAGCACATATGAGGGGTTATATTTTCCGGCAAAGTCATTGTGAGTGGCATTGCCCCTTGTGGCTTTACCACCCACAATGGGTTCAACATTTTCTTGCCCAACTCCCCCTCCTTCACAAAAATAATATCTTTTGAAGGGGAGGTAGGCATCTTCTTCTTGTTTGCCTTCTTGGACTTGGGAGCAAACCCAAGCCCTTCCTTGCTAACCACTCCCTTTTGATTGGTCAAAAGATCATTGAGGTTCTTTTCCCCTTGGATACAAGTGGCTAGACCCTTTTCAAGTTGGGCCTTCAACCTAGTGTTCTCCTCCATGAGAGATGCTTTAAGACATAAAGGGTTAGTAGCACAAGCATTGGCATCTTTATCATTATGAGGAGTGGTGAAGCTAGCATATATAAATTGAGCTTGTAATTTAGCATATGACCCCTTGAGCTTGGTGAGCTCACTTGAGGTCACCTTGTGGGTTTCCCTAAGTTGCTCAAAATTCTCAAGGAGTTTGTTATGACTCTCTACAAGCTCATCATTTTTAATTTTTAGATCACTAGCAACTTGAATAGAGGTTTCACGGGTTTCTTTTGCCTTGGATAAATCCTTGGCTTGGGTCTCCTCAAGTTGCTCCCGGAACACTTGTTCCTCAACAAGTTGCTCTTCTAGCTCACCAATTTTATCGGCATGATCACGTGCATGCCCCTCAAGCTCATAAATCCTATTCTCCTTCTCCTCAAGGAGGTGTTTGGCTTCTCCATATTGGTACATGAGAGCCTCAACCATTTTCTTGGTTGGACCTTGGAGCTTGTTTATAAAGAGGGTAATTGTATCCTCTTTCTCCTCATTTTTCCCTACATCCTCAACACAATCCAAGAGAGATGGTTTAGAGGAGATAGTAATTTTAGGTGGGGAATTCACCTTGGTTTCCTTGGCCATGAGGCACATAGGCTTGGGATCTTGTTGTCATTTGGAGCGGAGAAAAGGGGTGCCAATGAAGGAGGAAGGTTGCCCATTGCAAGAGCCGCCATCCCCACTTCCTCACTTGTATCATCATCCTCCTCTTCGCCACCGGACTCATACTCTTCTTCATGTGTTGCGGTGACAAGAGCCTTTTGAGGTTCTCTCTTGATGAGGTACTTGATGGGCTTGGTGAAGAACTTCTTCTTCTTTAAGATGAGTTGGCCTCCAAAATCTTCTCTTCTCTCATAGGGGCAATCCTTCACAAGGTGATTCTCCTTTCCACAATTAAAGCACATTCTTTTCATTTGTGGGGAGAAGTTGCTTCTAGGGGAGAAGTTGCTCTTGATATTCTTTTTGTTCCAATACTTGGTGGCGGCAAGAGCAAGCACCTCATTGAGTTCACCCACAAAATCTTCTTCATGATGACCACTTGTGCTTTCTTCATATCTTGGATGTTCTTCCACATGAGCCTTCAAGGCAAGGTTCTTTGTGCCACGAATTTGGTTGATGGAAGACTTGGAAGTGGCCTTCAAGGTATCATAAGTGACGAATTGTGCCAATATGTCATTGGGAGACATTGTTTTGTAGTCCTCTCTCGTATGGAGATTCATCACCATATTTTCATTGTATGGAACAATGGTCTTGAGGAACTTGGCTTTGACCCATTCATCATCCATATCTTTCTTTCCATTTTCCCTACATGCCACAACAAGCTTGGTGAGTCTTCGGAAGAGATCCGATGGTGTCTCTTCTTCTAGCATGATGAAGTTGTCCACTTGATGTTGAAGGATGGCGTCGTTGGAGCGTTGAAGGCCCTCATTTCCTTCATATACCGATGCGAGAAAATCCCAAGCCTCCTTGGTGGTTTTGAGATTCCGCACTTGATCTTCATCATGGGCGGTCATGGCACTCTCAAGGATGTACTTGGCATTTGCATCAAGTTGTTCATCAATCTCTTCTTGCCTTGTCAAGTTGGAGGGATCAACCGGAGTATAACCATTTAGAACCACCCTCCAAAGATGCACCGATGAGCTGCGAAAATAAGACTCCATAGATTTCTTCCAAGTGAAATAACGAGTATTATCAAGCTTAGGAGGTGGCCTACTTAGGTTGGTTATATGAGGTTGAGTGGGTGGAACTTGAGTGAGATATGAAGTAGGTGGAGCAAAGTTATGAGGAGGCTTCTCACTAGTTTTAGGTTGATCTTTGTTATCCTTAACAACCAAGGCCTCAACGTTAGAAACACCGGTTGATGAGGAGGCATTTTGATTATTAATGACCCGAGTAAACACCTCGTCCACCATTTTGCCTTTCATGAACCCAAAGAGTTCAATCATGGCTTTCATGGTGACCGGGGCATTATCATCGGGAGGGGTTATCCCCGCTTCACTTAGTTCTTTCTCAAGTTGTTCTTTATCATTTTTCTCTTGTTGTTCCTTAGCAAGTTTTAACTCCTCGTCGCTAGTCATCCTCCTCTTTAGGCTGTTAAGCCCTTAATAAAGAGACCTTGCTCTGATACCAATTGAAAGGATCGAGTAGGTTGACTAGAGGGGGGTGAATAGGCAACTACAAATTTTCTTTTTCTTTTAATACAAATTTGGGAATTGCTCAAATATAAGTTCTCTAGATATGCAACTAGGTGAACAATCCTATATGATGAGCAATAAACAAGCTAGCAAGATATTCTACACAAGATAAGCTAGCAATACAAGTAAAGGAAGGTTAAGAGATAACCACACAGTGACGCGGAGATGTTCTACCGAAGTTCACTTCCCAATGGAAGCTACGTCTCCGTTGGAGCGGTGCGGAGTCACAAAGTGAACTCCGAATAGCCTTGATATGGCACACCGTATCTCCCTCGTGTTATCCTCCAATGAGGAGATCCACGAGCCACTATATGATGCCCTCGAGGTCGGCAACAAACCTTTACAAGGATGAGGCACACTCCACAACCGAATTGGAGGCTCTCACCAAATTCCTGCGGCTCCCAAAGCCACAAGAATCACAAGGCCGGGGCACGGCTCCACAACTTAATTGGAGGCTCCCGGCTAGTCCCCGCGGCTCCCAAAGCCACAAGAACGACCAACGACAATCCAAAGTATCAACAAACTTACAAACTTCAAGCCCTCTCAAGAACGGAGGGGAAAATCAAATCGCTTGGGTGGAAGTGTAGATCTGGGCCATCTCTCCCAAGTCCTAGAAGGACAAGGTGTTTGAGTGGGTAGGGAGAGAGATCTAGGGAGTTGAAGCTTTCAACAATGGTGGGGGATTCAGTTCTGGTCGTGGTACCCTCTCCAAGGTAGGAGAAGGCCTTTATATACTGCTCCCAGAATCTAGCCGTTGCAGACAGGTTAATCGGATAATCCGATCCAAGTCAATCGGATAATCCGAGCAGACTACAATCGGATAATCCGGAGAACCTCAGTGTGCGGTTGCTTGTAGTCCTTAGCAGATTTCGAGCAAATCCTGACCATCGGATAATCCGATTCTTCCCAAATCGGATAATCCGGATAACTTCAGTGTGAGGTTGCTTCTAGTCCTTAGCCGAATTCCAGCAAATCCTGATCATCGGATAATCCGATTCATCCCAAATCGGATAATCCGAATAACTTCAGTGTGAGGTTTCTTCTAGTCCTTAGCAGAATTCCAGCAGACTTTGCAAATCGGATAATCCGAATCTTCCAACATCGGATAATCCGATTTTCTTCAGCAACAATACTGGCTCTTTTCAACTCCCTTTTTGGATTTGATGCAAAGATGTTTTAATCACCTAAAACCTGCATCACTTGATTTACATGTTAAATCATCACTAGTGTTGTTGCCTAACACACAAAACACAAGGGATTAAGAAATGTCCTTTCAACTCCCCCATAATGTGATAATCCATTTCTTAACAAGAGGCAAACAAAACCAACTAGAGATAATTAATGGACATTATTGAATTTGAATTTCTCATGAGAATGACATACCACATAGATAGTAGATAATATAATATATCAACACTAAGTGGTATTCCTTATGTAAACACATTTTTAGGATTGTGAAGTGCATGAAGCGTATCACTTTCCCAAAATGGGATAGTCTATTAATCTCTCAAAGAGAGCCAACAAGAAAAGATTGCAAATAAAAACAATAAGGCTCAAAACAAGTAAATGGTGTGCAAACCAACATACACATACTTGATTTTTCAAGATAAGTAAGTTGAGAGCACAACACATACAAACACTAGCAAGGTATAAAACCAAACACATGCAAGGGTGCAAGCAACTTTCAATGTATATATGATTTAAATAAAAGTTACCGCAAGAAGGAACATTGGATATGATATAGAACAATATAATCCAAATGACTTGGCTTGAGAGAATATAATAGATGAAGATCCCTTAATTCTTCATGATGTAGCCAAGTCTCCAATGCCCTCCAACAACACCTATTGATCAAGTTTTAGCTTGTTGGTCCCCAACCAAGTTGGGTCCTAAGAGGTTAGTCACAATAGGCTTGGCAACCCAAATGGTTCTTTTCTTGACACCACTTTGAGTACCAACATATTTGGCAAACACATTGCCAACCTTATCCTTCCGAAGAGAATAAACATCATCAATTATAATGGGGTTGGATAAGGTACCATTAGTGCATGAAGAAGCAAAGTGACCCTTCTCACGGCATATGTAGCAACATTGGCTTTTTCCCTTCTTCTTAGTTGAAGTCTCAACTTGAGGAGGAATAGCTTGATTCTTCTTGAGAAGTGGCCGTTCTTCAACTTGAGGAACTTGAGTTTGAGCTTGAGGCCTCTTCCCTTGTTGCTTCTCACCAAGGGACTTCTTCTTTAAAGGGCAAGATCTAACATGGTGCCCTTCAACTTTGCACTTGAAGCAAACGATCTTGGCCGAATCCTTAACTTGTTCTTGGTCCTTGTTCTTCTTGATAGACTTGGACTTGTTCTTGTTATTAGAGTTGAATCCAAGTCCACTCTTGTCATTGGGACGTCTTTGAACACTCAACACATTGTCAAGTGTGGACCTCCCAACATGACGTTTTTCCAAGTCTTTCTTCAATGAAGTGACTTGGGCGTTGAGCTCTTTTAACTCCTCTACATGGTTAGTATCAACAAAAACACTAGAGCAAGTAGAAGCTTCATTGTTAGAGCAACAAAGCAAGAAAAGTAATTCATCACAAGATGTAGCAATATTGTGAGTGGATGAATCACTAGGACTAGCACATGGCAATAAAGCATTTTTGGTAGATATTGTGCTAGTGACCACATGAAGCTCACAAGATGTTACCTTTGACATAGTAGCCTAATGAGCTAACTTTAGCCTAGCATGGGATGCTAGAAGATCCTCATTAGAGCTAGAGAGCTTTTCATGACTTTCTTCCAATATCCCATACTTGCTAGTTAGCAACTCAAGTTGAGCCCTTAGCTCAACATTCTCCTTCAAAATAGATGCTTCACATGAAATGGAGTTAGTAGCATAAGCATCATTAACATTGGAAATGGAAGAAGATAACTTGGCAAGCTCATCATTCTTAGATAGTTGAGTTTGGAGTTGATCATGAGACTTGATAAGGAGAGAGTGTTCACTTTCTAAAGCCTTGTGAGTTTTGTCAAGTCTCTCTATATCCTCAACTAGTCTAGCATTGCCAACTCCAAATTCAACCTTTTCCTTTTTAAGCACTTTATATTTAGCAATAGCATGATCTCTTTCCTTAATGATTTTAGCAATAATAAGATCATTTGTTTCATCAAGAGATTCAAGTTTCTCCTCAAGAGACACTCGAAGCTCTTGCTCTTCCTTAAGGGCATTCTCCAAGGATGCTTTTTCCATAGCATCTTCTCTCTCAATTTTACATTTCTCATCAAATTGAGTTTCCAAAAATTCAATAGTAAGCTTGCGGTGAACAAAGGTACTCATGATTTTTAAGAAGTTATCACTAGCAAGTTTATTCTTTGAAAGAGCACCAAGAACCATTTCACCCATCTTATGAATGGAAGCATCATTATCATTCTCTTCATCATCATCATCATCATGAGATATATTGGGATTCGAAGTAGGAGATACCTTTGAATCCTTAGCCATAAGGTAAAAGTGAGTAGTGGACAAAGATGATGAAGAATTACTTGAAGCACCAATGAGGTCCATGTCTTGTTCCAATAAATGTTGGGATTCCTCTACATTGTTAGCCAAACAAGTACTAGAGGATATGGAAGCATTATTTTCATGACCACAAGACATAGAGAGCATATCATCATGAGATTTAGTTAAGCAACTATTACATGATATGCAAGGACTGTCAACTCTAGCATGTATGACGTTTGGAGTGCTAGAAGAGTTTAAGTCCAAAGATAGAACATTGCAATGAGATAGAGATGAAGTATAGTCAATAGAATATTCACCATCAACAAAGCAATTTCTATCACCACTCACCATATCATTACCTTGTGACAATCACATGTTGGTGAAGTGCAAGAAGTTGTGAACTCATCACGGCCGGAGGTGGAAGGAGAACAATCATCCTCAATAATGTTGGACACTTCATATATATCTTGAAGCTTGGTCCAAAGCTCATGTGCGTTCCGAAAAGGCATGATTGAAGCAAGAACTACATCGTTCAAAACACATATAAGATCATTAGAACCAAGAGTATCGAGATGAGAGTTTTTCTCATCCTCTAAAGATAATTCTTGGGAATCCTTTGGAGGAGAAAAACCCACATCCACAATCCTCTTGATATAGTTTGGACCCATGTCCCTAAAAAGATTAAGCGTGCGAATTTTCCAAACATCATAATTTGTGCCATCGAATATAAAAGTGGGATCGTGCACTAATTCTTTAAACGACATTTTTACTCTCTAGGCGGTAAAGCCCAAAAAGAGAGTCGAGGCTCTGATACCAATTGAAAGGACAAGGATGTCGCGCCTCTGCTTCTCCTCTGCTTTGAGGCCATGTCGAGCCTCAAGATTACAAGAGCGAAGTCATGATCATGGGGTACTCCCTAGAGGAGCAACAGCGGATAGCGGACAACCTTAACTGCAAGTTGTCCACCTTCCCTGTTACTTATCTAGGGATTCCTCTTAGTGACTCTAGGATTCTAATTAAGGACCTAGAGCCGCTTCTTGGGCGTGTAAAAGCCAAGGCCGAGCCTTGGTAGGGACGATTTACCTCCAAGGGGAGCAAATCAGTCCTTATTGATTTCTGCCTATCTAGCCTGCCTATGTACATGATGGGAATTTACGAACTCCCGGAAGGTACGCATGGCGCATTTGACAAGGAACTTTCGCGCTTCTTCTGGCAGGCGGCCAATGGGCGCCAGAAGTACCACATGGTCAAATGGACGGATGTGTGCGCCCCCAAGGACATGGGAACATAGGCATTTTAGCGTCGCGGAAGATGAATACCGCCCTTATGCTGCGGTGGGTTTGGCGGATACTTAGGAAGGAGGGGGGGTTGTGGCTCCAACTTATTAAAGCGAAATACCTGCAGGGACGCCCCCTCCTTGCTTGTGACCGTCGCGATGGATCCCAATTCTGGCAGTCCATCCAAACCATCAAACATGATATTAGACAGGGTGTCCGCTTCTCCATTGGTAATGGAGAGGGCACCCTATTTTGGCTGGACTCGTGGCTTGATGACATGTCGTTACAGAATAGGTTCCCGTACCTCGTTGCTATATGTTTGGACCCGATGCAGTTGGTGGCCTCGGCTGTACAGAATAGGAATTGGAACATCTCGTTCCGACGAACATTTGGACATGCCGAGGCTACAACTTGGATGGAGTTACGGAGTTTGCTCCTGGATGCGCTGCCAGGAGTACAAGACCTTGTGTCATGACACCTGGCGCCTTCTGAGACCTTCTCCGTAAACTCATCCTATCGGAGTCTCTTAAGTGGTCCGGTTAGAGCTGGGGCTTCTCCTTTGTGAAAGGCCTCCCTTCCCTAAAAATCAAATTCTTTGTGTGGCAACTCCTTAGGGACCGCCTCCCCTCAGGGGTGGAGGTCCGAAAGCGACGTGGACCGGGGAATGGGCTTTGCCCCATGTGTGGGATCCCCGAGACGGGAACCCACATCCTGTTCACTTGTCCTGTTGCCAGGTGAAAGGAAAAGGATGTCTCCTAGAGGGGGGTGAATAGGCGATTAAAACTTTTCGGTTTAGGCTTGATAATTGCGGAATAAAACTAGGTGTTTAAATTATCAAGCCAACAACCTAAATAAACTAGGCTCACCTATGTGCACCAACAACTTATGCTAAGCAAGACAAGCAACAAGGTGATAACAATATAGAATACTTCAAACACGAAGGCTATCACAATCTAAAGTGCATAAGTAAAGAGCTCGGGTAAAGGAATAACCGAGGGACGTGGAGACGAGGAAGTATTCCCGAGTTCCTCCCTTTTAGGGGAGTACGTCTCGTTGGAGAGCTGTGAGCCACCACAATAGGTTGGTCTCAACACCACAAAGGCTTCACCTTCTTCTCCGATGAACCGCACCACAAAAGGTTTGGTTCACCTTCCACTATCGGAATCCTTCGAGACGGAAACCGGAACCTTTACAACAACAATCCGGGGCACAGCCCACAACTGGATTGGGGGCTCCGAACGGCTACAAGTGACCACAAAAGGTCTCAACCACCACAATGGCGTCTAGTGTCCAAAGACCCAAGAGTAACAAGCTCACAAACTTTCAACTTCCACGAATCCTCGTGGAGAGCACAAACCGATGCACAAAGCAATGGCAAGAGCACAAGTGTTCAAATCCTTCAGTCTCAAATCCCACCAAAAGCAACTAATGCTTATGGGGGAGAAGAGAGGAAGAACAAAGGAAGAACACCAAATCCCTCAAGATGTAGATCCAAAGGCTTCCCCTCACTTAGAGGAGAGAATGATTGGTAGAATGGTAGATCTAGATCTCCTCTCTCTTTCCCTCTAATTTGAGGCAAGAATCATGGAGGAATAGAGAGAAATCAAAGCTTCAAGAGGTCAACAATGGGGGGCAATAACGTGCTCAAGAGCTAGGAAAACCGTTGGAGAAGAAGACCTATTTATAGGTCATGATAAGATCTGCCCGTTACACAGTTTTCGCACTTTTCGGTGCCAGATCCGGAATGTTCCGGAACCAATTCCGGGTTGAAAAAACGCTACTGGATCCGCCTGGAAGCACCCGGTTCTTACCCGGAATTATTTTCGGACCGACCCGGTGCCAGATCCGGAATGAATTCCGGATCTGAAACTGAGGCAAAACAGGAAAAACACTAATACGGAAAACGCAATATCTTTTGCATGCGAACTCCGTTTTCGATGTTCTTAGGCTCATTGGAATCACCACAACAAGCACGACAAGATTATGCAGAGAAACATCATAGTCCAAAGATGGAGGATAAAACCAAATATAGAAAGGTAAAACCTCTCTAGAAAAGAATAACCGGTAAAACCTCCAAAACCGAAAACGCATCAAGTTTTCTGTAACATTCCAAAAATATTAATCAGTATTATTATTCCAAAAATGAGAGCCAACAAAAACTTTTGCTTAATTATATGTGTTGATCTCATATTGTTGCTTGTGTTGTTTATTTCTTGCTAATTATGTGTTGCTTGCTCTAAATAAAGACATGAAGAAAAGAAGAGAAATAAACTAAAAAGCAAAGCAAGAAAATAATGTGACAAGTGTCACATAAAAATTCTCCAAGTAAGAAATTGTTTTCCTTCACAATAAAATTTAGTGGAGTGGTAATGTAAACACTCCCATTTTATCCTTACTACTTTTCTCTCTCAAACAATATTTGAATTAGTTTTAAAATTCAAAAGTAAAATTCAATTGGAAATAAAACAAAATTCCATAATTAAAACCCTATGAACAAAAATGATTCAAAACATTTTATTTTGTAAAGCCAATTTTTGTGAAGCTTCTTCATGCCATGGGAAGGCTTCACAAATTTTCTTGAATTTTTATAAATAGATTTAGTGCCCTAACTAAATTCGAGAAAAGCTTCTGGCTTGAAAAACAAATGAAAGAAATAGAAAGGAGAAGAGCCAGGGGGTTTTCTGCAAAACCTTCTTCGCCTACCTCTCCGTCGCCGTGTCGACGCTGCACGCCGCGCACCTCGCCGTTCCCCGGGCCCCCCAGGCCCCCCTGCTCGCGTTCACCCTCGCTCCCGTGCCTCTGCACCCTCTGCCTCGCAGAGGAGGGCACTTGAGCTCTCTCCCGCCCCAATGCCGCTCCTGTCCCTCTGCACCACCGCGGAGGAGTTCGACGGCGCCGGCCAAATTGGCCCCCCTCACAGCTCCCCGACAAGCGATCCGCTACGCCGTGAACCCTAGCTCCATCCCGGACCCCCCAGACAGCACGCACCGGCCTCTCCCGCTCTCTGGACGCCGCTGGACCGCGACCACCGTACGCCGGCGTTGCGGCTATTTAAACCACCCGAGCCCCGCACTCTCTCCACACCACCCCACTATCTCTCTCACTCACCACCCTCTCCCGTGCACCGCCAGGAGGGCGGAGCCTCTGCCGTGAAGCCGCTGCTACCCGTGGCAGTGCGCTGCAACCTCGCCGTGCCGAGGTAGGCGACGACCACGGCCTCGCCGTGCTGGCCTCCCATTCCCTTCCCTCTGGCCACTACCTGCATCCCTATGCTCACCGCACTCACCCACACCTTGTTCCCCTCTGTTTCGTGCACCAGAGCGTCGCCAGGAGATCGCCGGAGCCCGTGTCCGTGGCCGTGGAAGACGGAGACCTCGCCGCCGACGAACCAGACCCCCCAGCAAGTGCAACTCAGCCAGGAGCTTCCCCCACGCCGCCGCCGTCCATCTGCATCATCGCCGCGACCTCCCGAGCCCTCTAGGTGAGAGATTCATCCACCTCGCCGTCGCCGGCGCGGCAGCGCCGCCGATATTAGGTCGCCGCCGTTGCCTTTGATCGTGGGCCGTTGGATCTCGATCCAACGGACGCGTACCGCTTCGGTTAAATGAAAGAGAGAGAGAGAGACTGGCGGGCGGGCCCCGCTCGTCAGGATTTTATTAATTTCCACCCGCGCACTGTGTCGCTGACATGTAGGCCCCACCTGTCATAGCTTTCAACATTATCCAGAGAACAATTAAATTCGAATTTAAACTTCTCTGTTAAAGTCAGTACTGGATCCAACTTTGAAATTCAATATCTCGAGATTTAGGAATCCAAATAAATCAAACTCAATTGTTCTGGAAAGCTTATGAAATTTCTTAACCAACCCAAGTGGTCTCATGTCATTTAATTAAATAGATAAAAAGTATTATTAAAAATACTACAGAAGGTTTAAATTCTAAACTTGTTTGTTTCTGATACTCTGTTAGTCCAAATAATTCCAAACCAATTTTGATAGCTTAGTACTGCCATGTGTTAGCTTCCCTAATTTTGGTAGAATTATTTGTGCAGTATTATTTGTTTAGTATTAAGTTGAAGTTTGAACACCCTTCTGCACTAAAACATTTAAATATGTTTAATGGTTAACCCAAATGATTTAGGACCAATTTTGTTAGATCACATTGGTCATGTTTAGTTACCCCTAAAAGGATATAATTTTAGGATCAACGAACTTAATTGGTAGCTAAAACTTGATTATTAAGTTACTGGATTCAAACAATTGTGTAGGGATTTTGGTAACTCCAATTGATCCAAATCAAATTGTGTTGTCTTCTACACATCAGTAGCTTTCTAAAGAAATTTAGTTTGTATTTTTGTGACCAACAGAACTCAAGTTGTGGAATTAAACATGTTCAACAAGTTTCTGCCATAAATTAGAATAATTAAATAATGTTTAATTCAATTATTTTGAAACCAAATTGTATGGTTTGATGTGTGCAGTAGCTATTTGTCATGTTTATGATTGATATGTGGTGATGCTTGCTTGAGTAGTTTAGTGATTGTTTGTATTGCTTGTTTGACGTTTAGACGAGAACGTTGCCGGAATCTACGAGGAGGGGGAATTCTCTGATCGTCAAGCACAAGAGCCCGAGAACTTTGCCGAGCAAGGCAAGCTACTTCACTGAGCTTGCATTTACATACATCATTTCGTCACAAAAGTTATTCAAAAGTACCAATGATTTTGAAAACCTTTTTCAAGTACATGAAAACTATTTTGCCACCTATGTAGAAGTATAAGATAGTTGATATGAAATTATAGGATGGGAAAATAAATATTGTTTACTCAAAACTCCTTTGAAAAATACTTGTGTGGTTATGGAATACCGAGATGTCGGTGTGGAAGTAAAGAAGTGGAGAATGGTGATGTTTATGAAAAATGCACATTGTGTCCTAGTACTATGACAACCAATCTTACCCTGTGCGACCACATCTACCCACATATGGGAAAGGGCGTAGTCATATAATTTGCTCATATTAGTATGGGATGCCTCAACAACGAGGATGACCTCGTTCCATGAGGGGATGGTTTGGTGACCTACCCCTGACCTGGGTCCTAACACGTTGGTGGGAGGATTGAAGGGTTCGCTCGCCGGGCAGAACTACGAGTCCTCACACTTAGGTTTCCCGACGGGGAATCTGGACTGGGTGTAGATGGAAAGGATGATAAATTCGTAGCGGTAGGGTCCTATACTAGCATGAGCAAAGGACAGGCTATGGTCGGCGGCTTACTTCGCATACACCTTGTATGGCGAGACGTGGCAGACACGATGAGTTGCCGGATGGATGTGGGAAAAGCGTGCTACCTCTGCAGAGTGTAAAACTATTCGAATAGCCGAGTCCTCGGATATGGACAGTTGGGAGGCTGTCCTAGACCATGTGCAAGTTTTTGGAAAAGCTTTTAAGTTTAAAAGAAACTGAAATGGTGATGGTGTTACACAGCTATACCAAATGGAGTGGTATGAGTTGTTGGAATAAATGGACCATGGTGAGCCATGGTCAGAAAAGGAGGGGTTTTGGAGAAACAAATGAGATGGTGACTTCTTTCAAAGATAGTTATAAAACTCTTCTTACCTTTTTCAATAAAGATATAGAGATGTTTTAAACAAATAAAAGTTGTAAGTTAAAATAAAACTAGTGCATACTCATGTTGGGGTAGTTTGCGAGTACATTCAAATGTACTCATATTGGTTTCGTCCCTGGCTATTGTCCTAGCCAGACTACGAGGAGGAGCACTACGCCGAGCAGGAGTATGGCGACTTCTACGCAAACTAAGGATCTCCACAAGTCAGCTGCCTGTCGGGTCATCATCGTTAGAATATGATGTCTACTACGCCGTAGCTTCCGCTGATATTTTGGTTTGGCCCATGAAGGCACCTATGTAAGACTTGGTCTAAATGACCATTTATGTAAGACTTTTATTCGGTATTGTAATGGATGTAAACTTTGGTATCCAATTCGGATTATGTGCAACGACAGACTGATCACGGGATCGTTGTGTTAAGCATAATCGGGTATTTCGGACAGCTAGTCCGGGGTCCCCACAGACTTGGTATCAGAGCCATCCTGACTTTAGGAAACCTTAGTTAGCATGGTCGTTAGACAAATGTTACAAAAAGATTAATTTCTAAAAGAAAGGAATGAAGTATTTTCGAAAACTGCTTATCTCCAATCCTCTTACTTATGCAAAATTTATTCTCATTAAACATTACATTTTCCTTGTATCCTTAAAATTTTGCAGACTTGTCATCTCATTAAACTTAAAATTTGCTTATTGTTACCTCACTAATTTAAAATTTTGTACACTTATCATCTCACTAACTTAAAATTTTGCTTAAAATTGTAGATGGCACTCCATTGGACCGAGTTCGTTCAGCTTGAGAAGGACAGCAAGCTGACGTTTGAGAGGGACTTGTTCGAGTTGAGCAAGCTGTTAGGTCGCCCCGCTCCAGAGTTTGAGGGAGCTCAGATTGACGTTCACGGTGTCGGAAGGCTGAGCTGGCTCATCAAGTCGTCAGTTCGCAGGAACATCAAGTCTCCCAGTTCCAGGACGCTCGTCTTCACCACCAAGGAGGCCACCTGGGTTGACGGTCTCTGTACTGCCACACAGAGGATGCTAGCCCGACTTTGTGAGGAGCACAAGGCGGAGTTGTAGATTCCCGTTTCCGGTTCTACGGGAGGCGCAACTGCGATGGACACCCTACTCCTTCCCTTGCCACCCGATGTTTGGGAGCTACATCATGGACATGGAGATCTTACTTCAGTGCACTCAGGATGATCTGTTGCGCACTAGGATTCAGCTTCACTTTGACCGCGAGTCGCTCGTTGAGCTTCGCGAGAACGAGGAGAAGCTGATGGAGGAGAAGGTCGCTCTTCTCAGGAAGAGGGCCCAGCTGAGGAAGACTATCGTAAAGCTCCGCAAGAAGGTGGCGGAGCAGGACGAGCTGATTGAGGATCTAGAGCACCATACTGACGAGATGGAGGAGGAGGGCGAGGATCTCCGCAAGGAGAACAACGCTTTCCTCAGTGACGATGATGACTTCGTGGAGGAGATGGATTGTGAGGAGGACGATGATGAGGAGGAGTTAGTTGACGAGGAGGAGGAGCCACTCGAGGCAGTTCTCGAGGACGAGGAGGAGGATCCCGAGGAGCCACCCTACCAGTCAGATGCTGACGTGTTAGAGCTGGAGGTTCCACCTCAGTAGGCGAGTGACTTGATCACTACCGCAGGATTAGGTTGACCCCTATCGCTAGTCGAGTCGAAGTAGTGGTTCTTTTGGAAACCAGATGCTATGTATCTTAGATGTAAGGTGATGTTGTAAGCTTGATGTTGTTATGAACTCCTTGATGTGATGTTTGTGAAATATAAGTATGTTTGTCTTGTTAGATCTGTGTGAAATATTTTCATATAATCCTTAAATTAATCAACCACTTGAGAAATCGTCTTTTCCCTTAGTCGAACTTTTCTTGCCTTGCCTCTTATACCCGGTGTGCTTCAGGATGCCGCCCCGTCGCAGCAATGCGGAAGGATCAGGATCAGCACCACCACCACCGGACCCAACCCCCGCCCAACTTCTCGCGCTTATCATGGAGGAACGTGAAAATGCCCGGCAGGAGCGCCAGGCTCATCTCGTGCCCTACAACAACTCGCAGCCGCTTATAACAACAACAACAATAACAACAACAACAACAACAATGGTGGTAATGGCAATGGCGATGGAAACCAGCGATCTACCTTAGGTGATTTTCAGAAGACCAACCCACCCACCTATTCCAAGGGACTTCACCCACTGGAGGCCGATGATTGGCTTCGCACCATCGACAACAATCTGGAAGTTGCTGCTGTGGGAGAAAATGAGAAAGTGTTGTATGCAACCCACTATCTCGCTGGACCTGCAAGAGCTTGGTGGGAAACTACCAAGGCTCTCCAGCAAGCTGGTCATGTTATCAACTGGGCTGAGTTCCAGGAGAAGTTCCGCAAGAAGCATATTCCCACGGACTCATTGAGAGGAAGAAGGATGAATTCCGCAAGCTGAGGCAGGGAAGTAAAGATGTGGTCGGTTATCTGGATGAGTTTACCGACTTATCTCGGTATGCTCCTGATGACACCGACAAAGAAGAGAAGAAGATGGAGCGTTTCATGAGTGGACTTCATGATGAACTGCAGTGTGCTCTGGTTATCCATGACTTCCGTGATCTGGAGTCACTTGTGGACAAAGCCATCCAGCTGGAGACCAAGCGCAAGTCTATGTATGAAGGTCGCAAGAGGAGGATGAATGCTCAGGAAGGTTCGAGCAGCCAGAAACCTCGTATCTTTCAGCAGAACCCCAGGCCTGCTTATCGTCCACCCCAAGCTCCACGCCCCAATTTCCCTAACCGCCCAAACAACTTCAACCGCCCCAATGACAATAACCGTTCTGGAGGAAACTTCAATAACTTCAATCTCCGCCCCAAGGTTGTCTGCTTTGAATGCGGCGCCCCAGGTCACTACTCCAGAGAATGCCCCAATCCCAAGAAGCCTGTCCAGCGCCCCAATGCACCGCACCGAACAATGGTCAAGGCCGCAATGGAAATGGTAATGGCAAGAATGCCGCACCCCGCGGGAATGCTGCTGTTGTCAGAGGCCGTCTGCACCACATCAATGCTGAAGAGGCTGAAGAAGCGCCAGATGTTGTGCTGGGTACGTTCCTTGTCAACTCAGTACCTGCAACTGTTCTGTTTGATTCTGGTGCCACCCATTCGTTTATTACCGAAGAGTTTGTTTCTAAGGGAGGTTTAGTCGGGAGTCTTTTACCCAAACCATGTTGGTACAAACCCCAGGACTGTTAGCCAAAACCAACCAGATGTGTTCCGAAACCCCCATAGAAATTGGAGGAGAAAGGTTTGCAGCCGACCTAATTATCTTAGGAAACCAAGGCATAGACGTTATTCTTGGAATGGATTGGTTAGCCAAGTATCACGGTCGTATTGACTGTGCCCGAAGAGCTGTTTCTCTCACTTCTGATGATGGAGTTGAAGTGGAGTATGCATCTGAGACCAGCCAGACCAGACCCGGATGCCATGAGAGCATAGCTCGACCCGCCCTAGATGAGATCCGTGTTGTTCACCTGTTCAAGGATGTTTTCCCAGAAGAATTGCCTGGTATGCCGCCAGACCGGGATATTGAGTTCATAATTGAGCTTATCCCAGGGACATCCCCCATATCCCAAAAGCCTTATCGGATGAATCCGGAAGAACTGGTTGAGTTGAAGAAGCAGTTGGCTGATATGCTAAGCAAAGGTCTTGTCGCCCAAGCGCTTCACCATGGGGATCACCCATTATTTTTGTGTGGATTATCGCAAGCTGAATGACGTGACCATTAAAAACAAGTACCCTCTTCCCAAGATCGAGGATCTGTTCGATCAAATGAACGGAGCCCGAGTCTTTTCAAGATCGATCTTCGGACAGGTTACCATCAGTTGAAGATCCGAGAGACAGACATTCCCAAGACCGCCTTCACCACCCGTTACGGTTTGTTTGAATACACCGTGATGTCCTTTGGTCTGACCAATGCCCCAGCCTATTTCATGAATCTCATGAACAAGATTTTCATGGAGTACCTCGACAAGTTCGTGGTAGTTTTCCTTGATGACATCCTTATTTATTCCAAGACCGAAGAAGAGCATGCTGAACACCTGCGTCTAGTTTTGGAGACCCTCCGAGAGCACCAGCTGTATGCCAAGCTTAGCAAGTGTGAGTTTTGGCTCAGTGAAGTGGCATTTCTCGGACATATTGTATCTGCTGGAGGAATTTCTGTTGACCCTGAGAAGATACAAGCCATTGTTGACTGGTTATCCCCAACCAGTGTGACGGAAATCCGAAGCTTTCTCGGACTCGCTGGTTATTACCGCAAGTTCGTTGAAGGATTTTCCAGTATAGCCAAACCCATGACCCAACTGTTGAAGAAGGACAAGAAGTTTGAATGGACTCAGAAATGTGAAGATAGTTTCCAAGAACTGAAGAAGAGACTAACCTCGGCCCCAATTTTGATTATGCCAGACGTCACCAAGAGTTTCGACGTGTATTGCGATGCATCACGCCTCGGACTTGGTTGCGTTCTGATGCAAGAAGGCAAAGTTGTGTCGTATCTGTCCCGGCAGTTGCGACCGCATGAAGAGAATTACCCAACTCATGACTTGGAGTTAGCTGCTGTAGTCTTTGCTCTTAAGAAGTGGCGTCCCTATCTTGCGGGACATCGCTGTGAGATCTATACGGATCATAAGAGCTTGAAGTATATTTTCACCCAGAAGGAGTTGAACCTGCGACAGAGGAGATGGATGGAATTAATCAAGGATTATGATATTGGAATCCATTATCACCCTGGAAAGGCTAATGTAGTTGCCGATGCCCTTAGTCGCAAACCTTGCACCCTGAATGCCCTGATCCAAGCCGAACAGCCAGCCTTGTTCAAAGAGTTCGAAGACTTTGGACTAGAACTTGTTAGCCATGGTTATCTCGCCAATTTAGAGTTAACCCCAACCCTGATGGATCAAATCAAAGAAGCCCAAAAGGATCATGAAAGCATTGAAGGAATTAGGAAGAAGATTTCCCTCGGCAAAGCACCCGGTTTTACCGAAGATGCTGAAGGAGTGCTGAAATTCAATGATCGTATCTGTGTGCCCAATGTCACGGAACTTAAGGAGTTAATCCTAAAGGAGGCCCATGAGACCCCTTATTCAATCCACCCCGGCGGAACCAAAATGTACCAAGACCTTCGAGAAAGATTTTGGTGGCATGGAATGAAACGAGAGATTGGTTCTTTCGTAGCCAAGTGTGATATCTGTCAGCGAGTCAAGGCTGAACATCAGCGGCCCGCTGGATTGCTTCAACCTTTGAAAATTCCCGAGTGGAAGTGGGATGAGATTGGAATGGATTTTATTACCGGACTTCCAAGATCCAACCGAGGCCATGATTCAATCTGGGTCATCGTTGATCGATTGACCAAGGTTGCTCATTTTATACCCGTCAAGACCACTCACAATGGAGCCCAGTTAGCAGACTTGTATATTTCCAGAATAGTGAGCCTGCATGGTGTGCCTAAGAAGATTGTATCTGATAGAGGCACGCAATTCACCTCAAGATTCTGGAAATCCCTTCATGAAGCCCTCGGAACCAAGTTAGCATTTAGCACAGCTTATCATCCCCAGACCGATGGCCAAACTGAGCGAGTGAACCAGATATTGGAGGACATGCTTCGCGCATGTGTTCTATCCTATGGTTCCAAGTGGGAAGATTGTCTTCCGTTTGCAGAGTTCTCGTACAACAACAGTTATCAGTCCAGTCTGCAAATGGCCCCTTTTGAAGCCCTTTACGGCAAGAAGTGTCGTACACCCCTGAATTGGTCCGATACCGGAGAAGGCAAATTGTTTGGACCAGATACCCTCCGTGAAGCTGAAGAGCAAGTTCAGCTTATTCGTGAACGCCTCAAAACTGCCCAATCCCGTCAGAAGAGTTACGCTGACACCAAGCGCCGTGACCTCACTTTCAGTCGGAGATTATGTTTATCTCCGAGTGACACCCCTCAAAGGAATGCAGCGTTTCCATGTCAAAGGAAAATTAGCGCCAAGGTATATTGGACCCTTCAAGATCATCGCTCGTCGAGGAGAAGTATCCTATCAGCTGGAATTGCCCCGGAGTTAGGAGATTATCATGATGTCTTCCACATTTCCTTGCTCCGGAAGTGTCTTGAAGTTCCTGACCAACCTGATGTTTTCAAAAACATCGATCACCGCTCCATCGACCTGAACCAAGACCTGACTTATCGTGAGAGACCCCTCAAAATTCTCGAAGAAGATGTTCGTGTTACCCGAAGACGTGCGATCAAGTTTTACAAAGTCCAGTGGACTAACCACTCTGAAGAAGAAGCAACTTGGGAACGCGAAGATTATCTTCGAAGCGAATTTCCAGACCTCTTTAGTACCCAGGCCTAGCAAATCTCGGGACGAGATTTATTCTAAGGGGGGAAGGATTGTAACATCCCAAAAATATTAATCAGTATTATTATTCCAAAAATGAGAGCCAACAAAAACTTTTGCTTAATTATATGTGTTGATCTCATATTGTTGCTTGTGTTGTTTATTTCTTGCTAATTATGTGTTGCTTGCTCTAAATAAAGACATGAAGAAAAGAAGAGAAATAAATAAAAAGCAAAGCAAGAAAATAATGTGACAAGTGTCACATAAAATTCTCCAAGTGAGAAATTGTTTTCCTTCACAATAAAATTCAGTGGAGTGGTAATGTAAACACTCCATTTTATCCTTACTACTTTTCTCTCTCAAACAATATTTTGAATTAGTTTTAAAATTCAAAAGTAAAATTCAATTGGAAATAAAACAAAATTCCATAATTAAAACCCTATGAACAAAAATGATTCAAAACATTTTATTTTGTAAAGCCAATTTTTGTGAAGCTTCATGCCATGGGAAGGCTTCACAAATTTTCTTGAATTTTTATAAATAGATTTAGTGCCCTAATTAAATTCGAGAAAAGCTTCTGGTTTGAAAAACAAATGAAAGAAATAGAAAGGAGAAGAGCCAGGGGGTTTTCTGCAAAACCTTCTTCGCCTACCTCTCCGTCGCCGTGTCGACGCTGCACGCCGCGCACCTCGCCGTTCCCCGGGCCCCCAGGCCCCCCTGCTCGCGTTCACCCTCGCTCCCGTGCCTCTGCACCCTCTGCCTCGCAGAGGAGGGCACTTGAGCTCTCCCCGCCCCAATGCCGCTCCTGTCCCCTCTGCACCGCCGCGGAGGAGTTCGACGGCGCCGGCCAAATTGGCCCCCCCTCACAGCTCCCCGACACGCGATCCGCTACGCCGTGAACCCTAGCTCCATCCCGGACCCCCCAGACAGCACGCACCGGCCTCTCCCGCTCTCTGGACGCCGCTGGACCGCGACCACCGTACGCCGGCGTTGCGGCTATTTAAACCACCCGAGCCCCGCACTCTCTCCACACCGCCCCACTGTCTCTCTCACTCACCACCCTCTCCCGTGCACCGCCAGGAGGGCGGAGCCTCTGCCGTGAAGCCGCTGCTGCCCGTGGCAGTGCGCTGCAACCTCGCCGTGCCGAGGTAGGCGACGACCACGGCCTCGCCGTGCTGGCCTCCCATTCCCTTCCCTCTGGCCACTACCTGCATCCCTATGCTCACCGCACTCACCCACACCTTGTTCCCCTCTGTTTCGTGCACCAGAGCGTCGCCAGGAGATCGCCGGAGCCCGTGTCCGTGGCCGTGGAAGACGGAGACCTCGCCGCCGACGAACCAGACCCCCCAGCAAGTGCAACTCAGCCAGGAGCTTCCCCCACGCCGCCGCCGTCCATCTGCATCATCGCCGCGACCTCCCGAGCCCTCTAGGTGAGAGATTCATCCACCTCGCCGTCGCCGGCGCGGCAGCGCCGCCGATATTAGGTCGCCGCCGTTGCCTTTGATCGTGGGCCGTTGGATCTCGATCCAACGGACGCGTACCGCTTCGGTTAAATGAAAGAGAGAGAGAGAGAGAGACTGGCGGGCGGGCCCCGCTCGTCAGGATTTTATTAATTTCCACCCGCGCACTGTGTCGCTGACATGTAGGCCCCACCTGTCATAGCTTTCAACATTATCCAGAGAACAATTAAATTCGAATTTAAACTTTCTGTTAAAGTCAGTACTGGATCCAACTTTGAAATTCAATATCTCGAGATTTAGGAATCCAAATAAATCAAACTCAATTGTTCTGGAAAGCTTATGAAATTGTTTAACCAACCCAAGTGGTCTCATGTCATTTAATTAAAGAGATAAAAAGTATTATTAAAAATACTACAGAAGGTTTAAATTCTAAACTTGTTTGTTTCTGATACTCGTTAGTCCAAATAATTCCAAACCAATTTTGCTAGCTTAGTACTGCCATGTATTAGCTTCCCTAATTTTGGTAGAATTATTTGTGCAGTAGTATTTGTTTAGTATTAAGTTGAAGTTTCAACACCCTTCTGCACTAAAACATTTAAATATGTTTAATGGTTAACCCAAATGATTTAGGACCAATTTTGTTAGATCACGTTTGGTCATGTTTAGTTACCCCTAAAAGGATATAATTTTAGGATCAACAGAACTTAATTGGTAGCTAAAACTTGATTATTAAGTTACTGGATTCAAACAATTGTGTAGGGAGTTTGGTAACTCCAATTGATCCAAATCAAATTGTGTTGTCTTCTACACATCAGTAGATTTTAAAGAAATTTAGTTTGTATTTTTGTGACCAACAGAACTCAAGTTGTGGAATTAAACATGTTCAACAAGTTTCTGCCATAAATTAGAAGTAATTAAATAATGTTTAATTCAATTATTTTGAAACCAAATTGTATGGTTTGATGTGTGCAGTAGCTATTTGTGATGTTTATGATTGATATGTGGTGATGCTTGCTTGAGTAGTTTAGTGATTGTTTGTATTGCTTGTTGACGTTTAGACGAGAACGTTGCCGGAATCTACGAGGAGGGGGAATTCTCTGATCGTCAACCACAAGAGCCCGAGAACTTTGCCGAGCAAGGCAAGCTACTTCACTGAGCTTGCATTTACATACATCATTTCGTCACAAAAGTTATTCAAAAGTACCAATGATTTTGAAAACCTTTTTCAAGTACATGAAAACTATTTTGCCACCTATGTAGAAGTATAAGATAGTTGATATGAAATTATAGGATGGGAAAATAAATATTGTTTACTCAAAACTCATTTGGAAAATACTTGTGTGGTTATGGAATACCGAGATGTCGGTGTGGAAGTAAAGAAGTGGAGAATGGTGATGTTTATGAAAAATGCACATTGTGTCCTAGTACTATGACAACCAATCTTACCCTGTGCGACCACATCTACCCACATATGGGAAAGGGCGTAGTCATATAATTTGCTCATATTAGTATGGGATGCCTCAACAACGAGGATGACCTCGTTCCATGAGGGGATGGTTTGGTGACCTACCCCTGACCTGGGTCCTAACACGTTGGTGGGAGGATTGAAGGGTTCGCTCGCCGGGCAGAACTACGAGTCCTCACACTTAGGTTTCCCGACGGGGAATCTGGACTGGGTGTAGATGGAAAGGATGATAAATTCGTAGCGGTAGGGTCCTATACTAGCATGAGCAAAGGACAGGCTATGGTCGGCGGCTTACTTCGCATACACCTTGTATGGCGAGACGTGGCAGACACGATGAGTTGCCGGATGAATGTGGGAAAAGCGTGCTACCTCTGCAGAGTGTAAAACTATTCGAATAGCCGAGTCCTCGGATATGGACAGTTGGGAGGCTGTCCTAGACCATGTGCAAGTTTTTGGAAAAGCTTTTAAGTTAAAAGAAACTGAAATGGTGATGGTGTGACACAACTATACCAAATGGAGTGGTATGAGTTGTTGGAATAAATGGACCATGGTGAGCCATGGTCAGGAAAAGGAGGGGTTTTGGAGAAACAAATGAGATGGTGACTTCTTTCAAAGATAGTTATAAAACTCTTCTTACCTTTTTCAATAAAGATATAGAGATGTTTTAAACAAATAAAAGTTGTAAGTTAAAATAAAACTAGTGCATACTCATGTTGGGGTAGTTTGCGAGTACATTCAAATGTACTCATATTGGTTTCGTCCCTGGCTATTGTCCTAGCCAGACTACGAGGAGGAGCACTACACCGAGCAGGAGTATGGCGACTTCTACGCAAACTAAGGATCTCCACAAGTCAGCTGCCTGTCGGGTCGTCATCGTTAGAATATGATGTCTACTACGCCGTAGCTTCCGCTGATATTTTGGTTTGGCCCATGAAGGCACCTATGTAAGACTTGGTCTAAATGACCATTTATGTAAGACTTTTTATTCGGTATTGTAATGGATGTAAACTTTGGTATCCAATTCGGATTATGTGCAACGACAGACTGATCACGGGATCGTTGTGTTAAGCATAATCGGGTATTTCGGACAGCTAGTCCGGGGTCCCCACATTTTCCATACGAAATCCGTTTTCCGTGAACTTGGGCTTGTCATGAAGATCACAACAAACACCAAAACCCAACAAGGAGAAAAACCAAGTAAAAGCCAAGAAAAATGATATGCCAAGTATGTAAAGGTTTGAGCTCTCCACAAAGATGCGATCAAGTTACTCAATTGAGAGCCCCTCTTGATAGTACGCCGTCTATCCTATAACCCGGTCTCCCACTAAAATCATGAGACCGGTAAAATAGAAACCCTATCAAGATCATACCTTTGCCTTGCACATTCCACTTGAGCTAGATGATGACGATCTTGATCTCTTCAAGTGGAACACCTTTCTTGATTGTGCTTGCTAGCACATGCTTGATGAAGACTTCTCCAAATACCCCCCCCCCCCTCCCCCATACTCCATTATGGGAGAGTCTCGCTAAGCTCCGTCTTCATGTATCCATTGCAAGATTCAATAAAATGATATCTTTCGAGATGGATCATATTGAACTTGCACTTCATAATCTTCTCTCTTCATAAAGATGATGTCTTGAATCCTTCAAGACATACTTGCAATATGCTCAACTCTACACATGACCATTCTTCATATAAACCCTTGAATAGAGCATTGAACATCATGTAATCTTCTAGAGTCCAACACATGAACTCCAATCTTTTCCTATGGACAAGATCTACAAGTATATCTCAATGCAAACATTAGTCCATAAGGATTATCATTAATTACCAAAACCACACATGGGGGCACCATGCACTTTCACCAGGTTTCTTCGGAACTTCTTCCACGAGGCGCTTGGGACTGCTTGGCAGGCCTCAGACCTTGGCGAGTTCCTTGAGACCTAGGCGAACCATACCGGGGGGAGGCGACGCCTCTTCTGGTTTGTGTTCGCCGCGATGGCATGCACTCTTTGGACGATTCGTAATAAGATGGTGATTGAGCGGGTGTTTCTTCGGCGTGCTTCTGACTCCATGTTTAAATTTATTTCTTTCTTGCAGTAGTGGCACCCGCTTTCTAGGCAGCGCGACAGGGGGCGGCTAGATGACATGCTTGATAGACTCTTGGGGTTGTGTCTCCTCTACCTCTAGCAGCTAGCGACGGTTGGCCTAGGCTTTTGTTCCTCCTATTGTTCCCTACCCCCTGCTCCCCTCCACCCTGCGCCCCATGCTTTTCCTTGTTATTGGGCTTACTTGTGCTGCTGCCCCAACTTTCTTTTCTACCTTCGCCTTCGTGCTTGTGACTTTGTATGGACTTGCTTGGCATGTTGCTTTATTTATAAAGCGGGATGAAAGCCTATTTCGAGAGAGGCGAGAGCTAGTAAACTTCTTGGGAGACCGCACCGCACATGTCGAACTCCGAACTTAATTTGGATAGATTAATCGTCTCCCTCAGGAAGTCAGGGTAATTAAGCTCTACAGGGTGCCATGTCTAGCTTAGAGCATCTTCACTCGCGACGCGTAAATGGGCGCCCGAAGGCCGTCCGGACGGGCCTTTTGGGCGCCGTCCGGACGAGCTGCAGGCTATGGGCAGCGTCGCCTCCAACTCGCGGCGCCCAAACAAAAAAAAATAAACTTGAAATTCAATGCATTTCATTCAAATATAAGGAAAGTTTACAAATGGGAACAAAATTTAACGAAATTTAAACCTAAACTAAACTAATGGCGGCGGTGGCGGCGATGGCGGTCGAAGACATTGTAATCATCCTCCTCCTTCTTCACGCCGCCGCCGCCACTGGTCCCTGCTTCGCCGCTGCTGGTCCCTTCGTCGTCCTCCTTCTTGACGCGCCTGGGCCCTGCGCCGTCGTCGCCGTCGGTGAGGTCGAAAGGGGAGGCCCTTCGCCTTGGCGTGCTCCCTCGCCGACCACGCGCAGGCAGATGTCAAGTCGAGCGGCGGCACGTCGTCGACCGACGCGGCGAGGGCGGCCAATGCGACGGCGTCGTCGTCCTTGCCCGCCTGCGCGAGCAGCATCTCGGTCCCAGAACGCGTCGCGCCCAGTGACGTTCTTGTCCCGCGACGGCACGCTGGGGCCGTCCCTGCGGTTGATCTCCTCCTCATACAGGCGGCGGAACTCTGCGCCGTAGCGATGGAAGTTCGCCGGGTTCGACGGATCCCACTGGGATCGTCGCGTGCCTCCGCCGTCAGCTCTGCCAGTAATGGTTGACGGCGGCCTGGCGGAAGTCCCGGTTGGACCGCGTCAGCGCGTGCGGCACCGGGATGTCGCCGACGCTGAGCGACCAGCGGCCCGGGACGCGCATGTCCGGCAGCGCCGGGTAGCCGTTGTTGCTCAGCGCCTCCGCCTGCTCGAGGAGGAGGGTGCGCAGCGTGAAGCCGTTCGCCGCGGCGCCTCCCAAGCACCTCCAGCTTCCGGCCATGTTGCTTCGCGGCGGCGAGGGTTGCGAGTGTGAGGGTGAGTGTGAGGGCGAGTGCGAGTGCGAGGGCGAGGTGTGCGAACGGGAGCGGCGGGCGAGGCCTTTGAAGGTCGCCGTAGGGCGGTGGCATTAACGCCGCTGCCCTCGAAAAGGTGTGCCGCATTGACGCTGCCGTGCAGCGGTAACAAACAGGCGACACGACGGTTCACTGCGGCCGCCGGATGAGAAAATGAGGTGTGGCCACGCGGCACACGGCTTTGACCACCATCGGTTGTGGTCGATGTGCCGCTGACAGGCGTGACCCACGCGTCGGAGGCCGACGTGGTGACGTGTGTCGTTTCGTCCGGCGCAACCCAACGGCTCCCAAGGAGAGGGCGCGGGGTGGGTGTGGCGGACCAAAAACTGAGCCGCACCGGATCAAAATCACGTTTAGACGCGAGTGAGAGCCGTTTTTGGTCCGACACGCTCCAAAAAAATTTGGACGGCCGTTTGGACGCCCCGAGTTTAGATGCTCTTAGCCGCTTGTGCATCGGCGTCAGCATGTCGGAGCAGCTTAGCCAGGCGGTGCCGGCATGACCTACGGGCAGCTTACCATTTCCTCGTGAGCTAAGCTAGCTAGCGTTGAAAACTTGGAACCTTGGTGGCCATACGATTCCGTGCGCTAGCTAGCATGTTATTTCTTCTTCGCGAGGAACATGAGCTAGCATATCTGACCCTGCGATTAGTAATAATTGATTAATTAGTTTTTTAACAAATTGACTGAGGCAGAGGATACTGTTAGAGATCGGCACAGTTCACGCCGGCCGCTGGCAATGTACAGCCATGCGTCGTGCGTGCCATTTGTGTATAGATCCTGGCGTTTAACTGGTCATATACTCCGTATATTGTGATATCTTACATATCCTTCGGTTGAATGATTTATTTCCTGCATTCAGCCTGATCTTTGACATCGTGTAATAGTTCACTCTCGGTGATACTTTGCTAACTTTATTTAAATACATCTAATCTTTCATTAGCATATTCATATTCTAAATTCTCCTTTTGTTGGCCATAAGAATCTGCTTATTAGGTATGACTTGTTGTACTCACTCATACTTCCTCATTTTCTTGATGTAGTTACGGTTAAGTAAACATGTGTGGAAGATGTCATCCAGATGTAGAGTCTGCAAGTTGGGTGGGAATCGGCTAGAGAATTTCTTAGTTGGCGTATCATAGAATACATAAAAATTAGATGACAACTTTGCACAACAAAATGTAACCTTTTTGTTTTGCGGGGGGTAAAAAAAGAAATAGAGTGCTCTTTTTACATAAATAAATTTACATTCATGTTGTGCACAGTTGTCATCGAATGGCAGGGAAACTAAAGCTTACTTTTGTTTTTGCGGTGATAGTACTAAAGTTTACTTGTGGCACTTAATTAGTAAATAAATGCAGGGGAATGAGGCTATCACGATGCATCACAGCACACGCACGAAACTAATAAATTATTTATTTTACGCGCATATCCCCGGAATCTCAGATAGCGTTGCTGACGCGTTGCCACGATCATAGAAGCTTCCTAACATTCTTTATTTTTGAACGGGGAGCTTCCTAACCTTTCAAACCGTTTTACCGTACGACGCCATACCTGTATATATAGCGCACCCAGACGCCACGCAAATTGTCAGCCGATCACCCAGAGAACACATAGAGAGAAGCTAGAGCAGCGGGCAAGATTGAGCATTCACACATGGTGGCCGAGGCCGTGGTGGAGGCATCGTCGGTGTTCGCCGCATTCGACAAGGACGGCGACGGCAAGGTGTCCGCCGCCGAGCTCCGCGGCTGCATGGCGGCGGCTCTAAACGAGGATGTGTCCGAGGAGGAGGCCGCAGCGATCCTGGCCGCCGCGGACGCCGACGGCGACGGGCTGCTGGACCAGGAGGAGTTCTCCAAGCTAGGCGCCCCCGCCGCCTCAAATGGAGAAACGGACGTCGCCGGAGGAGAGGCCGACGACGAGGTGAGGCGGCGGTGCCTCAAGGAGGCCTTCGCGATGTACGCGGTGCCTGAAGGCGGCGACGAGGGCGCCACGATCACGCCGGCGAGCCTGAGGAGGATGCTGGGCAAGCTGCTGGGGTCGTCGTCGACTGAGAAAATGGGGTTGGAGGAGTGCCGCGCCATGATCTGCAGGTTCGACCTCGACGGCGATGGCGTCCTCTCCTTCGACGAGTTCATGGTCATGATGATGGCCAACGTGTAAAGGATGCATTTTTCATCGGTTTCGGATTCTTTTTTTTTTCCTTTGGGGTCTGTTCAAGTGTTCATATGGATATTTCATTTGTATGTTGCGTTTTGGTTTGAGAGTTTTGTGGAGAAAAGTTGAGGATTGCATGTTTAGGGCCTCCGTTGTTTTAGATTTTTTTTTAGGGATTTAGAGGACCCTACGTCGGTTGTTTAATTTGTAGGATGCATCTTATATGAATTTTTGTAAGAAACCATTTATACTACATTTTGTAGAAAATTTAAAATCCACTCAATATTCTTGGTAAGAATTATTTTCATTTCTTATAGTTTCAGTCGCCAGAGGGTTTTTGTATCCCTATGAATATTGTCGAGTAATAAAGTGACGGCTTGTTTCGCTCAAAAAAAAAGTTGAGACGTAGAGAAGAGATCGATCTACGGATCCTAACCATGAACTAATCAACCGATCGATGGGGTCGATGGCAGAAGCCAAGACCTTGGCGGCGGGTGATTGCAGTCCAGCTACAGAGACTGACAGGGCGGTGGCAGGAGAGTCCCACAGGTACTAGACTGGAGGCGTTCATGCATTCAGGCTCGCGGTGCGTCTACCCGATACCTAACATTGGGTGAAATTGGGTCATTTAGCAACATCATGCAAGTAGTATACATAAACTTATGAATTACATAGATTCTTCATTTTTTGCCACGACCTTAAAAGAACGAATATACTGATGAGCAATTGAGTCTGTTGTTGGGGCCTGCATCTTTATTTGTTCCTTCGTTCTTGCTCAACCAGACGATCGACTACGGATTCATGGAAGCCGAACACATCACGATCAGACCCAAATTCTCCATCAGTTACATGAAAGTATAATTTAGTCAAAATAGTCGTATTAGTTAGATAAGCTTTAAGAAAATTAGGGCCCCCAATTATATTTCGCACAGGGGCCCCAAATTTCTGGAGACGGCCCTGACCCTACCTCACTAGAGCTCGGTTTAAAAAATGAAAATGGTACTTTGGAGGTTCGAAAAATTGAATTTTTTTAACGTGAATATGTATACATGGTATGTGTATTTGAGCTAAATTTGGGTATAACGGACGTTTTGTTTTGGGATACAGAAAAATTACAAATTTGTGGATGTATAAAGGAGTAAAAAAACTCTTATTTTGTCCTAGAATTTCTCCTTTTGTGTAGCCTAAACTATAACATATTTTAATGCTTTACATTTTTGCACCTTGGGACCCAAAATCTGATTTTCGATTCTCTTTTTAAAAAAACGAGCTCACTGATGCTCCGGTGCTAACGAGTCTTGCAGAGAAAGGTGTCTTGATGTGCACGGCAGAAGAAACCGAGGGGCGCAGTGGTTTACGGTGAAAGAAAGGATACATCTGGTTTTCCATATGTACGATCATTCATGATCCGTCGTCTTCGTTGAATGGCTACAATATGGTCAACTAGTATCGCTGCTACTTGCCGAGTAATCACAATTAAGTATAGCAAGATGGGATTACAAGAAAGTCTACGGTTGTGATAACTATATAAAACTAGTCATAATCTATTCTAGACCATTCCAGAATAGAACTTGTTACACAACAGAACGACCATTCTAAAATAGACTTGAACGCAGCTGGCCCAGTCTAGTCAACGCTTCCGGAACGCATCTATATTCAAATGTATGAAAATGACTTCGCTAAAGGTACACCCTTGTTCATTACACTTAACTGTGGGGTATTACCAGTAGAAAGAACACGCATCAGCAAGCTGAGGAATATACGGGTATATGCAAATCGAAGTACTGCATAATCTGCAATAGCAGAACGGGCCGAATTACTATCGAGGATACCAGCAAAAAAAATACTATTGAGGCAAAACTATATGTCATCAACAAATTTAAAATAGGCTGTGCTGTTCAACAAAGCATTTTTCTCAGGTTGAAAAATCAAACCACTGGACAGGAGATCGTAAAGCCTAACAGGTAAAGATACACACAGTATTTGTTTGTGTTTATGGCTGGCTGGCAACACCAGCGCTGGCAAGTGTACATGCAGATCTACAAACTTTCATTACAGAACACCTATACAAATGGTACCAGTCTTGCAATTCCCAACTCAACTGGGTCTAATCATAGTCATGCTGCTGATCCTATCCGATCGTAATATATATAGCAACCTGTAATTAACTCAAACTCGGCTAGAGATTTCGCTCCCCAAAATTGTCCAGGTACCGAAAGAATATTAACTGGAACAGCCAATGACGCAGATTCTAACTCTTCCAAAGATACCTTGGGATCGATCCTCATGGTCTCTCTGGGTGAACTGAAATATTTGACATCACCTATACTCTTCACAAGTCGACAGAGGACAACTCAGTAGCTTCCCATTGGAGGCATCCCGTATGCTGGCATTGGACCAGGACCCATGGGTGGCATACCCATTCCCATCGGAGGCATGCCCATCGGAGGTGGACCGCCCATCATACCGGGCGGAGCAGGCAAGGCGAGAGGAAGCAATTGAGCGTACATGTTCTACACAACAGAATGCAACTTGTCATGCAGGCTTCTTAAGCATGATCAATCGGCCGTACAAACAAAAGAAAGGCAGTTCAAGATTACCTGCTGAGCAACTAGTTCCTTCTCTTCGCTCTCCTTGGCTTTTTCCTCCTTCTGTGATTCAATCCTGTCCTTTACTAAATCGTCTACCTTGCTTGTGTACTCACGGATGAACTGCATGCATAGAGAGGATACACTATTATAGTAAATTGAAAATATAAGAACAGTTCTGAACATTCACATGGAAATAAATATATATACCTGTAAAAGATAGGGGAAAGCGAAGTCAAGCATGTTATTCGTCCATGCAAGCTCAAGAGCAACATCCGCACGAATCAAGTCGTAGCAAATGAAGAGGCAGGAAGCAAAACATTCTTTCTTTCCCTGCAGCACAATCAGAGATGTTTAGTGATGAGAACTGCAATATTGCGCACACAACTCCTGCACCTTAAAGAGTTGTATATTCTAGGTTAGTATGCTGACTATAGACACAGTATGGAGATTTCATGCCACAAAAGGACTGAAGTTAGAAAAAAATCATAATGGAATTTACGCTGCTAAAACCAGTACAAGAAAACACATAACTAAATTCACAGAGAATTCAAACCTGATCGATAAAATAGACAAGCAAGTCCTCTGAGAGCTCACGGTCACCAGACTGTGAGCATGTCTCCATGCAGTCCTTGTACATGTTATCTTTCTTCGACAATGCAATAGATTGCTTCCATCTGCCAGCCTTCTTGTAAATGTAGGCAGCAATCCTCCTCATCTCAAGCAATTCATGCTTCTCAAGCTGATCAAAATTGAAGGCACTGGTTATAAAACAGTAACACCATGAAGAATAATTCCACATTCATCTACTTCTTTTACCTTCTGGGCCAGACCAATCTGATCAAAGTTATCATGCATGTCAACAGATTCACGGAGCCTCTCGTAGTCTTCCTCTTCGACATAAAGCTCATTCAAAGCCTCATTGACGGCAGAGACATTGTTACTCTGAACTGCAACCATGTACGGTTTCACAAGATGCAACTGACCAGCCTGCATAAAAAATAACAGAACAAATCAAAGTTTCAGCATGGTATATAAAACCGGGACATCAGCAGAAGATTCTTTCCGTGTAAGAATAAAAACAACCATAAGATACAAACCTTGCGCATTATATCTACAACTCTTGTGTGATCCAAACGAAGCGCAAGCACATTGAGAAGATCATTGATGAGATCAGGGTGTTCTAGCAGATAGAAGTGCACCGCCTTGTAATATATCTCAACATTTGCAATCTTAACACAAACATCCTTAAATTGCATATGCTCCCATGCATCTGGAGAATGGTTCATGATAGTGGTGGCAGCATTGTCAAATTCATCATATTGTATGAATAGGTACGTAAGCTCTTTCCAGTGCTGCTGTTCATCACAAGCACGGATAAGCTTAGGAATGTTGAGACGGGTGGAGAAGAGTTTGATGTGTTCCATAAGCTTCTCAGGGCGGTATCTAGCATACAGAACTCCCAATTCTGTAAAGATACCCATGTGTGCCCGTTCAAGTCCAAGACCACTCTCCATGAGGGAGATAAGCTCACTGAAGCACCCTCTGTTCTGGTAGTATTCGCTTACTTCCTCCAAGTCATCAACCTAAAGAAAAGAAGGCATGTCAGAAAGGATGGCATGGATAAAAGTCCTCAGAAAGGAACATACATTTAGGAAACGTTTTAGCTACAAAAGGATGCCCCTGCTTATATACCTGAACAATAATATTGAGGCCACAGATTTGTGCTAGACGGAACTCCTCAGCGTCAACACAAGCAAAGCAGACCTCCTTCCATGTTTTAGCGCTGTTAGCTTTGCGAGCAGCATCTACAGCACTTTGGAACTGCTTTAGCTTGACCAGAGTGACAGCCAGCTTGGCCCAGTTTGAGATGAAGGCATAGATGATCTTTGCAGCTTCGTAAAGTTCATCGTCATACAAACGGTCACCAACATTTTGGAGATTCGCAACATTTGGCATAAGAATGAACTCTTCAATGTCACTGAGCCTATCAGTCTTAGCATATGCAAAGATGAGTTCACCATCGACTTTGGGCTCCCTTGTCTTTTGCCTTACCATCAGCAAGTACTTAATCAAATCATGGTATACATTTGCTTCCTCAGCAGCACGGATGACATCAAGGAAATGTGTCACGTCATCTGCACGAATGAAGGATTCAATTGCTTCGCTGACTAGACCTTCCCGCAACTGGGCCTTGGCAACCTGGCTCCAAACAGCATCTTCTTCAACGCGGAATGCAAACTCTTCAGCTCTTTCTATGCTTTGGATGTTATCCAACAGAACATTGACAGCCTGCACGTTTAAGTTGAATTTCTTGAATATGGCAAAAGCCTCCTCATAGAGTTGTGCTTCAACAGCCACTTCTCCGACGGCAGGACCGTCAAAGTTGTCTAGTCTGTTAACATAGTCCATGACCCTAGATGAGTCCGCCTTGATGGCTGTCAGAATGAGCAGATTCTGAAGATTGAAGTTTCCACTAAACGCAGAATTCTGAAGGACAATCTTTTCAAGAAGTTCTATCAGTTCATGAGGGAGGTCAGCTGTCATGAAAGCCTTAACAGCAGCAGAAACTTGCTCAGGACTCTTGCTTTCTGGCAATGCGGTAGAAACAACTTGGTCAATGAACTGCCTTCTATATTCATTTTCAGGCTGTAGAACTTTATCCCAGAGATCACCATCCATTCTTTCAACCACATACCTGATAATTCAATTCAAATCAAGTAATTTGAGCATGTAAGCAAACAGCCAACAGAGATAAAGATTCAGACTAATGATATGGCATCAGAAAGACAAAAAACTTCTGCATACCTAGCTTGCAGCTTGAACAGCGAATTTTTGTTGGTAACATTGATAAGTTCTTCATCGCACTGTCCACGCCTGTAAGCAACAACGGCAAGCGTAGGATCCCTCTTTTCACAGTATTTACCCACCACACGGGAGTCATAGAATGGGTTGGTAGTAAGGAAATGCTCAGGATTGTTGTTGCTGTCAATGATTATTTTTCCAAGAGCATTGTGGACATGTACATCTTGGCTACCCTCGCTCACTAAGTGCTCCAGGAATTGTGTAAGTAACCGTAGACGGTTCCTGAATAAAATATCAAACAAATAAGACCAAGAGAAAAGGCAGCTCAGCTGTGCATGTGCGTCTAGGATAAGAGCTAACAATCGAACCTCTTCTCGCATTCATCAACCAGTGGCTCAACAGGAAGGAGAGAGCGGACAGACAAAATCAAACCCTTGATGAAATCTTCTGGGCACTCATCATCAAGTAGCTGCCCCACTACCAATGGAGCATTTCCAGGGTTCACCTACAAAACAAAGAAAAAAGGAAAGCCATTCATATACTCGAACATATTAGAAGTGATACTCAAATAAAACTGAATTCAAAGAGTTGCTTACTTTCTGTACATAGCCTTCAATATATCGGAGCATATTATTTGTATACAGATAGTGAGTAAGATCTGGAACAAAACCAAAGCGGTCACAAACATTTATGAGTGGACGGGCATCAGGTAGTTTTGTTTCCATCAAAAAGTTCTTCGTCTTCTCAGCATCATAAAAGTTAGACTCTCTGGTGACTCGCTCAACTTCTTTAATCTGTCCAGTCCTTGCAGCTGATTCTATGTATTTGAAATGGATCTCTGGATCCTCACTGTTGCATGTGACGAAGTCAAATGTTAAAGTGTGATGACACAATAAGAAAAGGCCAATTGAAGCATATCAACGTCAGGAGTAACTACCTTGAGCTCAAATAGGAGCCTAAGAAGAAGTAGAGGCCTTCGTATGATTTAAATTGTTCAAAAAGTTTTATGCAAGCGTCAACTCCAAGCTGCTCAGCGTATTCTTTGGCAGCCTGCAGGGGTGCCACAGGTTTTCTGATAATTAGAATGAAGGGGAAAAAAGGAGCAATAGGAAAGAAAAATTAACAGGAAACTATGTAGGATTACCTGCACAACTATTTGAAGATTTCCTCTCAGGTTGACCAGTAGAAGGTCCTTCATGCATTCTAATGCCCATTCTTTAGAAAGGGTTCCGAAGAACTCAACAAGTGCCTGTGCAAGAAAGTTATCAATGGACCGGACATAAATAGACTGGTAACTGATCATAACTGAAAAAAACAAACCTGTGGCTCAATAGCATGGGTATTCACGATAACACGCTTGATATCAGGTAACTCTGCATAGTGCTGCATCGCAATATAAGAATAATTAAGCAGAGAACAAAAGAAAATCAACCAAAACCATTGCAAAAATACTGACCTGGAGGGCCCGCAAGTACAAGCCAGCCTTTTCACACAGCTGAGCAATACGAGGTCGATCGTAATGAGTGAACATACCATTAGCAAGAATGGCATCAGCAACATTTGGGTAGGTCACCAAGTTGATCTCCAAAACCTGCAACGGATTCAGATAGAAGCTACTGAGTAATGAAGCATGTGCGTAAACCATATACATTCAAAGAAAATCGGAGATGCTAACCTTGGTTTGAAGGAAAGCGTGCTCTTCCAAATTTGGTTTTAGTACATCCAACAGAAAAGCTGTTGCCTCACGTATCATATTTCTCTGTCAACATAAGACGTAAGCAAAGACATGCAGCCAAAATTGCAAAAATAAATTAAAAAATAAAGCATATTAAGCATGGTATGAATAAAAAGGCTACCTGAAGGAAGAGATCAGTTATGGTATTATAATCTAGCGGACAGCCCCCCTCCATTTGTGACATCATGAGAGCAAAGTTGACAGCTCCCTGATCACAAATATTTAGGACATACAGTTAGGCAAGGATTTATGCAGATCAAAATACCACACGAACAAGCATGAAATATTTCACTACAGCACAGTTTTTTTAAGCGACCTATTACCTGCGGATCTGTACGTAAGATGGTCTGGAGGAGGAAGAGGTAATCAGGAGTGTATCCGACCTGGAATAGCAAAAGTATTAGATCGACAATTAATGTCCAAGCTGAACACAGGTCTAACAACTGAAAACAAGAATTTAAAGTACCAAAGCAACATACCTGCTTTGAGTATATAAGGATCTTGTCAAACTCCCTCCTCTCAGCAAAAGCAGCGACGACTTTAGGGGTTGCCCTAGCTTTTATGTATATTTTCAGCGCAAGATCATTGTCTACTGTCTGCAAAAACATAACGCCGAGTGAACATTCCATACACAACAATGAACAAAATTGATGGAAGCACAACTAACTCTACGCAACCGAGTAGCACAGCACAACGCTATTTTACCTTAACAAGATCTCCAAGTTCTTCGCTGCACTCCAGCTTGTCTTCTGCCAACCAATTTTCCAAAAGGTTCTTCTTGTTCTGATTGACAACAAGGCGAGATAATTCGAGAGATTCATAAGCGTTAAGCTTCCCTCGAGTAAGCAATGTGCCAAAGTACTGCAGGAGTGGAGGTGTTTGCCCAGCTTGAACAGGGACACTCTGCAATTGAAGCACACAAACAGCAAATCAGCCAAGCAGAAGAGCGTACAATTTAAGCAGATTAAATGCAGATACGTGTAAAAGATAAATATGATTTTTTTTTATAATTGTATTTTCTGAACAGGTAATAATTTCAAATACGGAATAAGCAAGTAAACACTTTAAGCAGATTACCAGTGCAAACAAGATGTGATTTTCTTTGTAATCAAACATCTCTTATGCAATAATACTTTCAAGAAATGATAACTACCAAGAGCTTATCAAATATTGTAAACAAAAAAAAATGCTGAGTAGTTAAGCATTAAGTGCTTTCATAGGCAGAGCATGAAAAGAAAGGCACCTGGAATTTGGCAACAGTCTCCGGAGTTCTCAGAAGACCCTGAGGAGATTCTGCAGCCAGCTCTGCTGCTTCCTTATATTTTGTCTGCGAGAACAGTTCCTGGAATCTTTGCACGACCTGCAATTCAGAAAATTCAACACTTAGTCTCCCCACATCAAAACAAAAAATGGGAACGATTCCAAATAAACAATATCTTAAATACAACAGCCAGCATAGGGCTTATCACCTACATGACTGCAAAGGCAAAGGTAAGCACTCCAGTGCCAACCAATAGATACTCAAATCACAAGCAATAAGCACTCTGATGGTACTTACAGCAAAATGGTTACTACAACAAGTTACAGGCGGAAAATAATTATTGCATCTAGAGAACAATTAGTGGCAACTGCCAAAATGATTAACGAACAAGTATGAACTTTTATGAAATAGAAGCATGCTAAGAAGTGGTTATGAAACAACTTTTGAAGGCTATAATGCTCATTCGGCAATAAAGTGCCAAAATGTAGGAGACTGAACCTTTCAGCTACAGAATTCCTATGGAGCACAATAAAATTAGCAACGAAGAGCTAAACAATTTAGAAAGAAACCAATCACTAACAAAATTCCTACTAAAGGATTATGAAAAAAAACAAGCATAGATAAAAAAGCTAGCAAGTTTTGCAAATGTAAAACTGTCATCTGCGAAAACATATTACTATGGAGCTTACCAAGTTCTCTGCCCCAGGGAGATTAGCTCTTTTGGCAAGATTCACGGCTAGTTCAAGGTTGTTTAACTGCATGAACAAGAGTGTATTAAATTTTTAAGGGATTATCCAACATATGCACCAGCCAAGGAATAGAAGAAAACAGAACAACATACTTGACCACTGACAAAAGGCACAACAGTGGCATCATTAACTGTGGCATGCAAAACCTGCCCTCTTCTGTTAATAGCATAAAATCCACCAGTAGTAGAAGACTCCGCAGTCAAGAATATAGGATCTGGACTGATTCTATTTCTATAAACTGCAGAAGCAGTTTCCAAATCATATACAAACAAAAGCCCAAGCTTCGTAATTACATAGACAAGGCCATACTTTTGAGAGATCTGTAATCAAAAGAAGATAAAACGAATTAGATACATGTGGTAACTAACAGGGTATCAGTACCTTTGAGACTTATAACAATACCTGCATGGCTACAGGAAAATCATCCTGGAAATCTGGTGGGAAAAAGAGATCGGCCGATTTCTTGGAAAAGCCAGGTTTCCCTGCAAGAAATGAATCAGCAACAGGAGTACGAACAGGGGAATGATAATCGAAAGTGGAACTTCAGGGTTCAAATGCAAACCTGGCTGGGCGCCCAGTTCGATGATATGTAACTTAGAAGTAATTGTTCCAGCATTTGATGCCTTCGAAGCAAAACAGATGAGGGTGGATGGGTTCTCGTTACCAGGAACCTGGGTAGGAAAACCAAGTACGGTTGTTAAACACTAGAAGATAAACTATGTAAGCAGCGCTAAATAACTGAAAGGCACCTTGAATGTTGCAAAAGAAGCAGCATGAGCTTCGAGTGCTTGGCTGCGCTGCTGATCCACAGAAAAAAGTTGCATATTTCCCTTTACCAGCTGTGGCCTCTGATAGGATGAAATGAAAACTCGTCAATATGAGAAGCAGATATGGCAAAGTATCATTTAGTAAGTGCCTACAACAACTGATCTCGTAACTAGCCATGGTAGATAAGCTTAAAATTTTGCAAAAGAGAAAATTATATTCTTACACACCAAGAGTGATCAAAATTATCAAAGAAATAGAACAAAGAATAGAAGGAAGGGGCGCAAAAGGAATTATGGTCTTCATACTGCATTCAAATGTGACGACAGTGATGCACTGTGTTTTGATGATACGTATTAAGAATGTCCATTACAAGCATACCTCTGGAGCACCAGGAGCAATTCCAATAAGCACAAGCCACTTCTCTGCTGGATCGCATCGATAGTTGATAACCTGATTATTGGCCAAATTAGCCGTCCTATCAAACATTTTAACTGGCTCAGAATCTCCTGCATTCCAACAAAAGCAAGCAATGATTATCTTAGTTTTGTATACATAGCAGCCAAATCATGCAAAGCTGGAAGTACTTAAACAGGCAATGACTGTGATTTGTCAGAGGAGAGTAACCTTCAATTGACCAGTGATAAACGGATGCTTGCGTTACCAAACCCAACAACTTTGGTGTGATCCATTTCCAAAACACAACCTGCGATTGTGGAAGAGAAGACATGTATGATAATGCATTCAGTAGGATTATACATTATCATTCAAACAAAAATTAAGAATAATGTAGAATTTTTTGGGAAACTTGAGAACAATTTAATATTTTACCTGTTCAGGCATCTGGTGTGACTTAACTTTAGTCTTAGCCTCAATATTAAAGATTTGCAAGTGATCCTGTGTGGTTCCAGGTATTTGAGCTGCAATTCAGTAAAAAATATTATTTATGTCTGTAACCTCCTGAATTAAATAGATCAAAGTCAGACGGTAATGCTTAAGTACGAATACGCAGTTTCTACGAACAAAAATGAACCCAAGAAACTACATAGCAGCCAGAAACAATGCTGCCAATGTATAAAACAGTCATTTCAACTTATACAATTTAAGTTAGGACACCTATGATTCTGTGAGAACAGTTCCTGACTGTTATCACTTTATTTGTAAAATCAACATCACTAATTCTATTTGTATGAGTGTTATGCAGAAAGCATCATAAACGAATTATCACATCAAATGAGTGCAGAACATACCTATCAGATGAATACATTTCGTCCTGCAGGCTCTACTCTATGGCAACAAACTAGCCAAAAAAGGATGGTAATAATAGAGCATTTTATTTTTTTAAACAGTTGACAAAAAGCTTATTTATCGACATGATATCCAATTTTCATGGCAATTTAGAAGCCGCAGAACTCCAAAATCTTTGAAAGTTGACCCAGGTTTTAGTAGGCTCGCCTTTGAAAAAGGGATGACCTTCTCCAATCCTTTAGTTTAAGGAGAAGGTCAGTGACTTCTCTCTTTGCCTGGGATAATTATAATGTGCATCCCCTTAGCATAGGGGTCAAGGTATGTAATTTGTATATTCCTACATGTCCATGTCCTGCACATATTTCCTTTTAATTGTTAATAATACATGTACTATCAATCACTACCCTACTATTTACCCTCAAACAGAACTACAGAAGGGATCATTTTCTGACAAAAATATCGTCGACAATAAAATTTGATCCAATTCATGGAGAAGTCATCTATTGAATGAGGACGGTGGCATACAAGGACTCACAAAAATTTAGATAAACTCTTATGATACCCTATCCAAGGTCCAAGCTAAGATCAACTAGAGGGAATCCAAGTAGTGGTCACGGTAACAGTACCAGCAAAATAGATGGCATGCTACAATCAAAGTTGCTGGCGAGCACACGGACGCAGTACAAAATCATTAGGGTGTGTTTGGTAGGTTGTATCACCCTGGCACAACTTTCTCAGTCCATACATGCTGCAGTGGGCCGGGTTGGGATGAGATTTTTTCTGTGTTTGGTGTCCCGTATGACCTGGGCCAGGTTAGGATGAGATGCTGTTTGGTTGCCCCGGTTCCACCTAGCCATGCTGAGAGTAGTGTCCAGTAACAGAAATTACAAACAGGTCCTAAATCTTACACAAAAGACCTCAAACAAAAATAAAAAAAGCAATCAGGTCCGCAAAAATTCCCAATCCTAACATCTCCGGCAGCTGGGGTCGTCGCCGGCGGCTGGGGTCGTCGCCAGCGGCTGGGCTCGCCTCCGCGGCGGCGGCGGTTGCCCGGCGCGGCCTGCCGCGCCTCCGCGGCGACGTGTTGTCCTCCGCGGCGCGTGGAGGCGGCGGCCCGTTTCCTTCCGCCGCGGGGGTGGGGGGCGCGGGGGGCGGCGGTGGTCGTCGTCTGTGCCGGCAGGAGGAGGAGAGCAGGCGGCGCCGGCGTCGAGTGAGGCTGCTCCGCACCCCGGGCCGCCCGTCGGCGACGTGTTGTCCTCTGCCGCGGCGCGTGGAGGCGGCGGCCCGTTTCCTTCCGCCGCGGGGGTGGGGGCGCGGGGGGCGGCGGTGGTCGTCGTCTGTGCCGGCAGGAGGAGGAGAGCAGGCGGCGCCGGCGTCGACTGTGCCGCGGCAGGAGGAGGAGAGCAGGCGGCGCCGGCGTCGAGTGAGGCTGCTCCGCACCCCGGGTTCGCTCCGCTCCTCTCGTCTGTGTGTCACGCGGGGGGGGCAAGTGAACAGTATTTCGACCGGGGTGGGCAGCCGCGTCGCGGAATCGGTGCGGAAACAGTGTTCTGCGGGTATGAGGCCAGCCTGGGCGAGCAGAGAAGCTCGATTCCCACTTCCCAACCCGGCACTGCCCGGAGGCCTTTTTCGTATGAAGCCAGCACTGCCCACGCGACCCAACCCGGGCTACCAAACATCAAATAAGCAGCTCAGCCAGGTTGCGGTGGGAATGTGTGGGTTCGCCCGACCTACCAAACACACCCTTAGGCAACTAACACCATGGTTTTAAAGGCGTCGCCTAGGCGACGCTTAAGCGTCAAGGCGCCCGCGGACGGCAAGGCGTCGTCGTCGCCTTAGGTGAGCGAGCAAGGCGTCCAAGGCGTCGCATTGAAGCGTCTGAGGCGTCGCCTAGGCGTGAAAATCGTCGCCTTCCTCGATTCTGGACGCCTTCGTCTTCCTCGGTCAGGCGCGGCTGCGCGAGCGGGAAACAGAGCTAGCGGGCGGGAAACAGAGCCAGCGGGCGGCAAAAGAAGAATTGGGAGGAAATTGAGCTCGGCTGGGGAGGGAAAAGAGAGGGGAGAGAGGGAAACTGACCTAGGGTTCACAGAAACGATTCAGAGAGAGAGAATTGGGCCAATTCATTCTCTGGCGGCCAGTTCGTCCACCGCCAGATCGGCTGCTGCTCCGGCCAATTCCTCCCTCCTCCGCCGGCCTCCTCCTCTCCGGACAAGCTTCAGGGCTTCTCCTCCACCAGGCGCATCCATTCCCCAGCAGGGAAACAAGGTACATCTCCTCTTCCTTCCTCCTGGTTTCTTTCCTCTCCGCTCTGAAGCTTGGCCGTGGTTCTGTTCTGCTTGGTGGTGTGCTGTCCGTGGTGGTTCTGCCGTGCTTCTTGCCTGCTTATGCCCGTGGTGCTGCTTGCCTGCTTGCCCGTGGTAGTTCTGCTTTGCTGCTTGCCAGCAGGCTCCCCTCTCTCCCCCATGGTTTTTCTCCTCCAGGCCCACACCTTCTCCCGTCCCTGGCTAAGGCGTTGTTATAAGGCGTCGCCTTGCCTTGCGCTTTAAGCGCCTAGGCGCCCCCCCTCCGCCTTAGGACGCCTCACCGCCTTTAAAACCATGACTAACACAAGCTTTTAAACTGTACCATATCCCCGTAGACATCAGCATAAGCTAAAAATAATGTATGTGACCTTTCGTCGGATCATTTATTTCACAACTCTAAAGTGCATGTATTCATCAAATTGAACGTCAATTTTGAGATAACAGATCATTAAGCTATCTTTCTGTCCTGGGCATATTATCACAATGGAAGAAGCTGTGTCTGTGATATGATGACAAGCCATTATTCCTCCTAGGCTCAAGCAAATTCAGTACTAAAACAATATGTTATCGGTCACTGTAGGTATGGACAGAATTGTCAATTACCACTCTAAACTAACACCCAAGCTGAAAGTTGATACCAGCTATGCAAATTCATGCCCACTGGGGGCCATTTGCACACGACACTACGGAGCTACAAGCCTGGATCACAACCGAATTCCGACAGATCCCACGAAGGGGCGACCGTGCAAGGAGGGCACCAGCAGCAAGCGTATCATGGAAACGAGATCCGGAGGCAAGGTGTCGGCGAGATCTACCTTTGAGCGCGAGGATCCTGGTGTTGGGGTTCATGAGCGCGGAGTCGGCGGTGATGGGCCTGCGGAGGGGCTGGCTGGGCATAGCCATGTCGATGATGACGACGCTGTTCTGTGGCGAGGTCTCCCGGACGCAGATGTACCTCTCCGACTCCATGGTGACATTGGTGAAGGTGATGAACTGGGGCACGATCCCCAGGCTGGTCAGCTGCAAGCAACAACAAAGCCATGGACGCGGTGTCAGTCAAGTCGGTCGGTCAGCCGAAGGCTCCGGCCCCTCCCCAGAGATCTGATCTGACTTCCGAGGGGGGCCGCGCAGACAATAGGATGTGCGCGCGTGTTACCGTGAGCGCCTCGCGCATGGCGATGGGGGCGTTGGCCGCCGCCATGGCGGAAGACGGCGGTGGCGAGAGAACACTCCCGGCGGTTGGGGGCGGGTCGTGTGTCGTCTCGCCCGGCCGGTGCGAGCGAGAGATCGGATCTGATCTGAGGACGGGAGGAGGAGGAACCAACGGGGCAGAGGCGATGGATGGAATTTTTAGTAGTGGGTGTCTGTTGGAAGTCTTTTGCCGTTTAGTCCTCCAGCATCCCCTTAATTACCTTCCAAGCTAGAGACAGCTGTGAGCACGTGGACGTTTGAAAGTCATCTCTACACACTATTTGGGTCTCGTTTCTGCAGTACATAGAAAAAAACACACATAGGGCGGAGATTCAAAACATATATTTCACGTAACTCTACCAATTTAATTTGTTGATAAAGATAGTCATTTCCTTACTAAATTTATAGTACTCGAGCCACGTATTACGCGCGCAATATTACTACGGCTACAAAAGTGTCGTCAGTTGTGCTATAGTTTTTGTAAGTAGTTGTTTTTTATGACAATAAAAGCATATCGGAGGAGTAGTAAATACCAATAACTGATACGCGTTAGTAACCTAGTATCCACAAGCTTAATTAATCAGCAATGAATATCTCACAGTTCATGCATCACCTTCTTACAAAATAAGAATGTGATACATGGCTATGTTCTATGGCCTATGGCCGTGATGAAGAGTGAGAAAGGGTGTTGGACCGAAAAGGGTTGGAACTTGGAATTGGTTTGTATAGCTATGTTGACAAGTCTTTACATGACTGGTGTTCGCCCGTTTTCATATTTTCATGTGTGCTAGTTTAACATTTAACCTTCTACATGTGTTTGCACATCATCGGAAACAAATTTTGTCGTAAAACCTTAAAACTCAAGGCGCCGTTCACTATACGAAGATATCATGTCATATTGTCATTATAGTGGTCAAGGGATATAGTAAATATTTGCTATTCCTGACGATCTAGAAATATCCTGGCCCTTTATGACTAGGAAATTTGAGCCCACAATCATGTGTAACCGTACTAGCAACATTTTTCGGTAATTACAACAGTAACATTGTGGTCACAAGAAGTTACGGCAATTATACTCATCGCGACACTTTTGTTTCACTATTCGAAGCATTCATCTTGCTTTTCTAACATGCTACTAACTGTTGGGCACCTCGAATTCTTTTGACATAGCTTTATCGTGCGAGATATTTAATTATAAGACCCAAAAAAATTACTGCAACCGTATTTCTATTTACTCTGCGCTCAAACCATTAACGCCCAAAGTGGGAATTATATATAAATGCAAAGTAGAATTGCAAATTGCAAAATGAAAAAATGTTCGACTTGACACTAAGGTTTATTTGTCATACTTGTTACTTGAAGTAACCATGTGTGTTTGTTCATTGTTACTCTAATGACCAGACCACGTGGGTTGGAATCATCTGAACAAGAACCATTAGGTGTGTACTTCCTAACTTCCATATATCTAATACTAAGGGAGTAAGGGTGCCTCTTTGTGAAAGTACTTGAAATTAAAGCTGGCTAATTGGACAGCACGAGAGGAATGACTGGACCAACATACTCCGTACTTGTTAGCCTCTTCTACTTGGTTCTCTTACCACTTAGTATAAAGTACTACTAGCACGTAGATCTAGCATTTTAAGGTGGAGCCGGGCTAACTTCATGTGAGCCAGGCCTGGATATGAGCTGGAAAGAAACATGCAGGTATGCTGCTTGCGCTACGGTAGGTGGACGGAGAGCCTGCAGGTGTGCATGCATAGAACTGGAGAGAGGTTTTGAAGCTGAGTTCTAGTTAATTAAGATTTTCCCACTAAGTATTTGCTTTAGTGTTAGCGAGTTTCTTAAACCCCAAGAGTCACTATCTGATACTCCATCTGGTCCGGTATAAATGTCGGAGGGATTGACCTGGGTACGTACAAATTCGTAGCACTCCTCGTGACACTCTTTTGGGTTCGGAGGGAGTATCTCCGTTCAAAACAAATCATGCTTTAGAAAGCATGCTTCTCCGTATTTGATTTATATAGTATTCTATTGTATAATTTGAACGGTCATCTGAAAATTGTCATCGGATTTATCTTGATAATTTTATTTTTGTTTACAATCTTGTTTATGAACAAAGTGGTACTGGTGACAGGCGGCGGCTCTTCTTCTTCCCCTCCAGCTCCTCTTCCACTTTCTTTGTGTGTTCATGATATTATAAACTTATTTTTGTTTACAATCATGTTTATGAACAAAGTTGTACGGGTGACAGGCGGCGGCTCTTCTTCTTCCCCTCCAGCTCCTCTTCTACTTTCTTTGTGTGACGATACCGTATTCGTGTATAACAGGCACCTTGTCGATGTTGAGCATGCCACAACAGTAAAATCACAAGAAAAGGGCAAAAGATATCTCAGTTTTGCCCCTTTTTCAGATTTCTAATAAATGTCACTTTACATTCCATTTGAAAACATGAATTCTTCCCGGAGTTACATATTCTCCTCCAGTATACAAGAAAAAGAAAACAAAAGTGGTCACCCTTGAACCAGCAGTTACAATCTTTGTAAAATATACGTAATGCCCTTTTTGTAAGATCCAGTTTGATGTTCAACGCCTATTTTTAATACCAGTGCAACTGTTTACTACAATGATGTCTGCTCAATTGGTCAAGTCAAAACTAATTTACAATTCAACTGAACCATTTTTACACGCCATTAGTAAACAGCTCACTCAATTCTTCTCCTCTACCTTATACCAAAACTACAAAAAGGAGAAGATCGATCAATAATACATTTCCTATGGAGGAGTGAGAACCAAAACCCTGCCTCTCATTGGGGAGGGAGAGACAGTGTTGGCGAAGAAGGGGGCGGTCTCGAGAAGATCCTTGTGTACAGTACCTGGTTCCAGACATCCGGCACGCCAGGAAGGCACCAATGAATGCAGTCAGCGAACTTCTGTGGATCGGCCTTCTGCTTTGGCGTCAGCAAATAACCTTGCCGGATGGTATAGAGGGATGTGTGGGCATCCTTCCTGTAATCTGACATCCTCGTGATGTCGATCAATGTGACCGGAACTTTCTTCATGGACTTGGTCGTGCTTGCTACAAGGTCATACACCCGCATGTCATGGTTGAGGTCAAAGGGCTGGGTGTAGTTTAGCACCGGAAGCGTCTCCTTTGCGCATTTGATGCCATTGGGGTTTCCCCATTTGTCTGGGCTGCTCTCAGACAACATCACAACAGAATATGTGTTAGCCATGAATACAATAATGTGTGCATCGTCATGCTGATCTATTATTAACAAGCCAATACAGATTAGTTTAACCCAAAGTTAAACTGAAGATGGTATTTCACCTATATCATTTAACTCAACTGCTTGACTTATTGTTCCTTCTTTTTAGTTTCAAATGGTTCACTAGTTATACGTAGAAACATGTCCCATTTCAAGAAAACAACATGTGTTACAGTAAGCAATTACAGTTCTCAGCAAAACCTGTACGAGGGGTGTCAAAATGAACTCGGCATCTAACATGCAGCAGATGATGCCTGCTTTCTCTCATGCTCATGCCTGGTATTGCTGATACCAACACTAAATTCGCAATATGCATGACATATGCACAGGACATGAGGCAATCAAGCTTGGTCATAGTTTCTATAATCTTCCAGAAAGTATGAGCATTCATCAACGATAAAGGTGGTTATAAGATGTCTACGCAATGCAAACGATTTGAGAATCTGATAGTAATTGACTAAAACATATCAGTCAGCACACATGTTTTAGTAATTAGGTCATTAACAAAATTATGGTATTTGAAACTGCATAAAGATCAGAGTAGTTTTTTTTTTTGACAGAAGATCAGAGAAGTTAAGATAACAGCTAACCAGCTTCGTTTTGGCTTTTTGCTGACAATCCAGTCTTAAAATGTGCTGTGTGAGTGCGCGTATGCAGTGGTGTGTGTGGATATGCGTGCATCTATGTTGTAATCGGTGTATATCAGAAAAAAAGATGCGGTGGGTCTAAACAGTAAAAAATCAGTCTGACAGATACATGCTAGTCTTTCAGCGAAGTGGATAGATTATTGACAGGCTAGTGGGAGCGCTAAGATAATCAGCATACATGTGTAACTAACTGTAGACCACGCAATACCATAATTAATTGGTGATGCCATCAATGATAAGTCAACGACCACCATTGTTGATTTATTAATCCTTCCATTATGCTTATGCCATGACCATCTTTGAGCGTTCCATCGATTATATTGTTCTGTCAAATCGCCTGGTAGTACCATACCTACCCTTTTCTTGCTGTCCTATGACATACTGAAGTAGAATGGATATAACAAAGATGTTGTACATACTCTGCCCAATCCCTGGCGATTTTTTTCTCTCCTGCGGTACTGTTCCACCACGTGGTCATAGCGAGCGGGAACCCCAGACCATTGCGGCTGAAGGGTTTCAATAACATAGATGTTGTACATACTCCAGTAGAAGTATCAGGATTTTATTTGAATATGGACCTCCCCCATGTATCAATATAACTTTAAAAACTCCACGAACATGAATTCAACGTTTAGAAATGTTATGATGCTATAACAACTTGATAAGTGCCCAATAGGATTCATCCGGAGACAGTGCGGCACCTCCTCCTCGACTGCAGCTTCACCACGGCTGTGAGGGAGGTGATTTTTGCCTCGCACGGCGAGATCGGGATTACCACCCTTCCGGCTGGACGTTGCATCAACTCCTGGGACGACACCATCGGCGCCATTCCAAAGGCTAGCGAAGAGAAGCGAGTGGCGAATTCATATACGCGTTGTGGGGGGTTTGAAAGGAGCGAAACATGAGGGTGCTCCGCAACACGCCGCTCCTGCCGGCTGCCATGTCGGCGTTGGTTCGTGAGGAGATGGCGCAGCGGGCGTACGCGCACACAGGACCCGGGAGACGTTAAGACTGCGGTACAATTTGAGAATTTGTTTTTAATGCTTTTCTGGCTTTCGGAACTCTGTACATAACACTCTTTTCTATCTAATCAGATGGCGATCGACAGCCTTAACATCAAAAAATACTTATGTGGAGTAATACTACTTTCTACAGTGTATATATTTTTGCAACTAGACTCATTTATGTCATATTTTAGCAACATTGAGCCTTGATCGCAATCCTGCAGATTACAAACTGCACCTATCATCCGGGTATGCCTGGTTTAAATCTATATGTGAAAACAGCAAAAACATCATCCGGGTATGCCTGGTTTAAATCTATATGTGAAAACAGCAAAAACAATAAGACGCCAGTCCACATACAGTGGTGAACTCTTTTTCTCAGTTTTCTGGAGGATGTTGACAAGTCAAGCCAGGCATGCATGTTGCTTGTGGTGCATAAGATGCCACCCACTTCGATCACACCCTGTACCACTCCCCCATGTGAAACAGCCCGCCTTTTGTTGTTGTACCAAATGTTGCTTTAAATTTCATATTTGTTAGCTGGACCCACCTAAAATTTGTTGGGATCTTAAAGACACCACACTATGGAAGTTTCTTTGCTTTTAAGCAATGGTTTCAGAATCTTACAATACACCAGAGGTGCATCAAGACATTTCGAACTGAATTATTTGAAATCCATACGGTCTGTTTATTATCTAAACAATATCTGGTCTATTACTCTGTAGATTTAAGGATTTAAAATATTAAGTGCCATGGGAATGTTATGATACCAGGTGCATAATACCATAGAGGTTTCAACCATGGTGACTATTTTTTGATAAGGGACGAAAACTAGGCCAATTTTGTTCGTAGTGAGTCATGAGCAAACGTAACAGCTGAGCTCCATTGACCACATCTTCCGGTGGACAAATGACTTGTGCCCTGCATACTAGAAAGAGGGTGGCTTGCTTCTCTAGAACGTGGCTGAATTTTTTTTCCATACGACCCCAATAAAAGGGTCGGGTTCCGCTATCACAGATAACAAAACAGTAATGGTAAGTTCACTTTAATTAATCTTACTAGGTTTAGTGGTGGTCCAAAGCATTGGAGATTGAGTTGTAGCAAAATGGCTCTTGCTTCTACTAGGTCCTAAAGGAACTTATCGAAGATCATAAGGAACCACGGTTCCACACACACGAAAAAATAGTCACAAATTTAACTTTTAATCACCTGTCGTGATGAGGAGAAATTGTGACGAAGAACACTGATGTCCGTGCTGGATCGATATTCTCATTCAGCCAGTCCGCCCATGTCTTTAGCACCCGCCCATACGCCTCCATCCTCGGCACCTCGTCATGCTCCGACCAATACTTTGAATCGGGCCTCCTGCAAAAATCGAAACAAAACAGATACATTTTAGCACACAACTCAAACATAGACACTAATGTGGAGTTAGAGAGAATGACAGCAGCACCCACTGACCGGACTTTTATGTCGGCGTCGTTCATCCACCAGATGTAGGTGTTGAAGATGAGGTAGTCGACGCCCCTCCAATTTTGCGCGTGACCCTCGATCCTTTCGGGCCGTATGATCCGTTCGACGATGGTGTGGAAATTGGGGTTGTCGGAGTTGGACTCGACGAGGAATGGTGCCCAGTAGAACTCGAGCGTGGCACGGTACTCCTTGGCGTGGAAGATGATGAACGAGCCCCTCTTGACTAACTTGGTCCTCCCCTTGCTGAGAACGGACTGCACCATGCACACCAGCGACTCCCACTGGTTCCTGTTGAGCGAGTCCCCCACGAACATGAGCCGCTTCCCCCTCATCCTCTCCATGAACCTCCGGGCATCGAACCTAATCGAGTTCAGGAATCACCAACCAAACGATCTGATTGAGAAGATGGAATTGGTGCTGCAGATCTAGTAAATGAAATGAAGCGACGGAGGGAGCGCGTACGTGGGGAGGGAGCAGTTGTTGGGCTGCCATCTCCAGTACTGCCATGTGTCGTCGGGGCGGCCGTTGGCGAGGCAGGTGACCTGCTTGGTGAGGGTGGTGCACTCTTTCTCCCGGTAGAGCGGGACGGATGCGTTGTCGAAGACCCAGCGGCCGTGGGCGAGGTCGCAGGTGGGCGGGGGCAGCGCGACGGGGGGAAGGGCGGAGACGTTGTAGAATTCGGCGTCCGGGAGGAGGTAGTCGTCGATGGAGAGCTCGGCGATGGTGCGCGCGTCCTCGCCGTACATGACGAGGGCGAGGAGGGTGATGGCGCAGACGAGCGTGGTGATCGGGGAGCGGCGGCCCGCGGCGAAGAGGGACCGCGCGGAGGAGGCGAGCGTGTCCAGCCCCAGCAGGTGCCGCGGTCGCGCCTTGGTGGTGATTGGAGCGAGGGCCGGGGCCGGGTTGGAGGGAGGCGACGAGGTGGTGGAGGAGGGCGAGGTGGATGGGGGCGGCATGGCGGCGGCTTGTGATGTGACCGCCGCCGGCGACGCGCGCGGCAGTGGTTGGTGGACTGGTTGTCGGTCGCGCGGAGGAAATGGAGCGAGGAAGAAGAGGGGATCTGGAGGTGGTGGTGGTGGTGGAGTGAGAAAGGGGGGAGAGAGCCCTGCCCAACTCCGACGACTCCAGCAACGAGGTGTTTCTGTCCTGATTTGTAGGGAGCCTGTCGGCGGCCGGCCGTGTGGCGTCGGCTCTATCTGCCATTCACACCATTTCTCACAGTAATAAGAGCATCTCTAGCAGAACCTGCAAAACGCCGACCCGCAAAACGCATTTGCAGTTCGCGCAACTCGCGGTTTTTTGCTCTGTTTTGCGGTTCTGCTTTGCGGGTTCTGCTCCGCCGCGCGGCGTTCTGAAACTGCATATGCAAAACAGCAAGATAGGCAGAATATCATAAAATGTCAAATTGCTTACAAATTCGACATTAATATAGCAAATTAAAGTAGTTTCTTGAATCTAAAGACGGCAATTAACTAGTTTTCCATCCGTGTGACCAAAAAATTGCGGCCAAAACACAATGGGCATCATCGAAAGACCCTACACCGTGGTAGCACCTCCACCACCACCGGCACCTCCACCATCACCTCCACCACCGCTAGCTTTTAGCATCGCTTGTTTCTTTCGATGCAATATCTCCTTCCTTGCGATGTCATGCCACTCCAAGGTGACTTCGTCCATGTCACTTCGGTTCATCATCATTATCTTGTTCTCTTCGGCCAAGAGCTTGGCCACGGACTTGTTCTCCTCCGCCGAGGCTCTTTTGGCCTCAATCTCGATCTTCCGCTTCCCTTCTTCACGAAGCACCTCCCACTTTTCTTTCTTCTCTTGAGCTTTCCTCTCGGCCAATTGGTGCTTTGCCTCCAATGTCTTGGCCACCATGGTCTCATTAGATTTCACCATTTCATCGAGCTTCTCTCTCAAGCTTGTTGCCTCAAGTTGCTTTGCCACTCTTTCCTTGGCTTTCTTGTTGCCTTCGGGCTTGTTCTTGTTCCTCCCACCTTGTTCATCATCGGAGTCATCCTCAACATGAATTTCTCCCTTTTTTGGCTCTTGATCCCTCAACTTCCACTTCTCACTATGTTGGAGAAGTTTCCAACAATGATCAAGGACAAATGGCTTCCTCTTGGATGCGGGCATATCCAAGTACCTTTCTCTCGCAATGCGGTCCTACAATGATGAACAAATGGTGAACAATGGCCTTGTAGTGAGAACACTACATGAACAATGGTGAATAAACTCACCCAATCACCCTCCACGGTACCACTCGGTGGCGCATTGATCACTTGTTGCAAGCATCCACTCCATCGACCACATGTAGTCTTGATAGTTTCCCAACGGCCTTGTAGTGATCGATAGGTCCGGGGCACCGTACGGCCATTGCGTGGCATGAGTTGGAAGAATTTGTCCTCCACCCTTTGCCAATACCGGTCTTTGGTTTGATCAACGCCGGCCGTTGCATCGAGAGAGATACTCTCCCAAGCACGGATCAAGCATTGGTCCTCCAAAATGGTGTAGTTCGATCCTCTCCGACTCAGGCCGGCCCCGTCCACCTCCTCGACCTCGTTGTCGTCTTCTCCCGTGCCACCATCGACGCCACCGTCGAACTCGTTGTAGCTGTAGTTGCCGAGCGGAGGCGACTCGATTTCTACCGACCCGATCATGTCCATGAACGCTTGCGTGCTGCAAGCTGAACGAATTCAGCTCGCCGGGGACGGGCAAGATGAACAGAGCTCAAATTTGAGTTCGAAAATTCATACCTTTCGGTCCCGGCGCCGGGGACGGGCGCGGTGGATGCAGCATCAGCGGAAGCGGCGGCGGCGGCGCTGGACCTGATTTTCCTCCCCGCCAGCTTCTTCGGCTTCCTCGCGGCGGTGGGTGGCTTCGCGGCGGCGGGAGTGCCCACGGCGGCAGCCGCGGCAAGCAGAACTTGGGCCGCGCCCGCGGTTCCCAATCTTCTCCGCTTCGGCGCCGCCACTGGAGCAGCAGCGGTGTCGGCGGCGGCGGCGGCTCCGATCTCTCCGCGGCCCGCTGGATCTGACGATGGCGCGTCCCCGACGCGGACGGTCACCAGGGACGGGTCGGCGGTGCTCATGGCCGGTCCGGGGCAGGGCGCGCGGTGGCCGGAGTGGGGGAAGAGAAAGAGGTTGCAGCGGCGGCGGGGACGGGCACGCTGAAGGTTCCCTCGCGCCAATGACACTGGAGGATGAGGTTCCGGCTGCGGGTCGGGGGAGGAAACCTATCTTTCTCGGTTCGGAGGCGCGGATTCTCGGGGGCCTGCAAAATCTTTTGCGGGTTGGGCAAATTTGCGGATTATGTTCTCCGCCTTTTTGCGGTTTTCAACCCGCATCGGGCGGTTATTATGCGGGTTTGCCCCTTTTGCGGGTTCTGCTAGAGATGCTCTAACACTGGTACAGTACAAAAAGGAAAAGGGCGAAAGGAAGAGACTTCGAGCCAGTTTGGCTGCGAGTTCAGAAGATTCTGAATAATGGTAGAGACACATCCCAATTATTTTGCACATTTCAACCCGGAGCATAATTCTTCTCCTTTCCCTTTTCGAGGAAAAAACTTCAAACTGTTCCTCATCTGTCAAGACAGTAACAAAATTACATTAAAACTTGTCGACCGCCTAGCGACGACTACGACCATGGGAGCAAACCGAAGGCGTGCCAGTATTTTCACCCCTCACTCAACGAAGTCGGACAAACCTAGTTGTACTAGACAAAGCATCAAAACAACAGTCGCCGCCGATTAAGAGAAGCGTATATCGTAAATATCCAACCTTGAAACACACGAACACACTTGAACGAAGATCGGATCAAAACGGATCAACTGAAGAAAAACGTTGACCGAATCCCACCAAATCAGTCGGAGACACCCTTCCGCATGGGCTCTGATGATGCTAGACTCACCGCCGGACTGGGCTAGGTGGTGAGAACCTTATTCCATCTTGAGCGAGCCACCTCACATTGCTAAGTAGGACACAAACCCTAAATAAATACAAAAAACACCTAAAAACGGAGCCTCTCGCCAGGACCGAGACCGTGCCTTCATGGTCGTAAGGTCACATGAGACGAAGAAGATCTAGCGGCGCCGACGGGAGGCAGAGAAACCATATCAGCACTTAACTCGGGAGGGAAGTTAAGAACTAACGATAATTAACATCGATCATCATTATGTTAGCTAAGCCCACATCGGCCAACATATGCTCTTTTTTCAAGTGTATATATTGCAATATACAATCCATTATATTTCTCAAACATTCGCCTCGGAGGACGGGTTCCACGGAGTGAGTGCAGAGTTTGGGCATGGCACTTGTCTTTCGAAAAATCCAAAAACGATACTTTAATGGTTGATTTTTTTGAATGACTTATACCGGTGTGTAAAAAATCATTGTAGTTTTTTCTTGTATTTTGGGCTGTGTAAAAGAAAGAAAATTTCTAAATATAAGGTGATGAATCGTGCAAAATTTAAAAACTTTAGATTTGTCAAGATTTACCATTTTTGTAAGCCGGAATACAAAGTATTTCACGTTGAAAATCGGCACCATAGAATACGTCATTGTCAACGGCTACATTTATCCCTTAAATATTGAAACTACAAAATGTTGATTAAAATTGTAAAAGGGCTCCATGGGATAAAAAGTCGCTTTGAAATTAATACGAGCTCCATGAACACCTTTTTTGAACATTTTTTATAATCAAGATTTGAAAGTTCAAAAAAAATCTAAAAAATGCGCTTTGGATGACGGGCTCCATGAAGTAGCCAAGAGTTTGTGAAGGCCGGTGTGATCAATTCATGTGAAGATCTCTCTTAGTGGTTGGGTATTGGCCAAGTGTCTTACAAAGGAGAAATAGGTTTGTCTTTGTGACCAAAAACTTGGTGTCCTTTGGACTTTGTGTTCTAGCCTTTTTCCAACGAGGAAGCAGGATAGTGCCAACTATCTGAATCTCGGGATAACATCCTCGTGTTTTAATCCCTTTTTCTAGATCATTTACATATTTGGTTATGGCTTGCTCACCTCCCCTCTAATATCTATAGCTGGTCTTTCGTGTAAATGGGTTCAAACACATACCTAAGACTTCGAAGAACCTGGAGAACAACCAAGAGGCGGTGTGGAGCATTGGGAAGAACAGTATGGCGCTCATGTGGCAGGTTGGAGAGCTCTTTAACATGGCCATTATATGTCGTAGCAAATTTGAGCGTCTAGAGTGTTTTATCAAATACTCTCTCCGTATCACAATATAAGATATGAGTATTTTAGATGTTTCACAGTCTAATTTCGAACTAAAATGAGTGGACATATACCCTAAAACGTATATAAATACATGTGTATACATACGAATGTGAAAAGATCTTTAACATCTTATATTGTGAAAGGGAGTATATTGTGGAATGGAGGTAGTGTACAGTACGGATAGATTGCGGCAGTTTATATGCAAACAATCAAACAAATGACGTTTTATATCTGTCGGAGAATGACTCCCACGAAACAGGGATGGTCAAACTCACGAAGAGAGTTCGTGTAAGGGGCTGAACACGTTGGTCAAACAACGCTCAACCTGCACGGCGACGGTGCTCGTCGAGCACGAGGAGGGACATCACGACAGAGATGAACACCAGCCCGTACCCAGGTTCACGGCCCTCGTGTGGAGGTAAAACCGCTACTCCTGCTTGTCTGTATTGCACTGCTATGGAGGTTACAGTACAACGAGCTTGCCAAGGGCTCACTTTTGGCAATGGTGTACACAAGGAAGGGGAAACAGTGGTCTTCTTCTTCCTTGCGCGTAGGTAGCTAAGCTAGACTGGAATGCGATCCTTTGCTGCGGTGGAGCACCTCCTCCTTTTATAGGCGCTCCGGGCCTCTTCCCTGTGCTTGCGCAGCGGAAGGACTACCACATGGCGACAGAAGGAGGAGCACGGTGCACCGCAGCCCAGCTGTCCATGGACGCGGTCCATGGGCGTAAAGCTGACGCCTGTGGCAGAGACACCACCGTCCATGCAGGATGGCCAGATGGGGCTGCAGAGGAACGTGGGGGTGCCCACGGTGACGTCGGCCGTGGAGCGTAGCGCCGGCCGGTCCCCTTATCACCAAAGAGGAAATCCTTATAGTCTGGTGCGCATGGCGCAGCTTTGTTGACTCCTTTAATCACCAAAATGGCAACTGCGGCGTCGTCGTCACCGCGCGCAGAGGCGCGCGTCACTCTGCGGCCGCTGCAGAGCCCATGTGTGCTCTGCAGAGGTTGCTTTGCAGCGAAGGAATCCCCACGAGGGCGGGGGGTGCCCTGTGGAGGATTCGGCGTTGACCTCTCTTCAGGGAAGATCTCCTTGAAGAGGGGGCAGCAGTGAGGAGGGCCTCCGTAGGCCTCTGCTGCCTCCTAAGCCCTCGCGAGGCGATTTGCCTCGCGGGTCTCTCCAAGCCGTAGGCTTGGTCCTTAGCGAAATTCAGCCACCGAGTGTCGAGGGCTGTGGAGGACAGGCCCAGCACACCCTGGTTCTCACTGGGCCGACAGTAGCCCCCGGGCCCATGATGGGCACGATGTAGTCCAGTGGACGCAGGCGAATCGTCATGGGCCCAAAGTGTCTGGCCGGCCCGAGACACGTGTAGGGCAGTTGAGCCGCGGCGACACGTTCTCTTCGGAGATGATGGGCGTAGTGGCGGGACCCACCATGTCTTGGTAACTGCCCTGAGGTGATATAAAGCCTGCAGCGCCGGTTCAGGCAGCAGTTACTGCGCCAGTTGCGTTCTCACCCCTTCGCTCTTGACTCCTGCGCTCCTTCGACCCCGGCGCTCTTTCTCCTTCCCCGAGCTTCTCCGCCGCCCTTTCTCCTTCGGCCATGGGTGCCAAGAAAGACAAGGCGGCGATGGTGAATGACCCTGCTGGGGCGCAGCAGGAGGACGAGTTTGCGCCGGCGCTCGTGGGCACCCGCATCCACACGGCGGAGGCGCTGGACAAGATCAGGCTGATGGCCGCGGGCAAGAACAATGAGCACGGCGCCAGCTTTCTCAAGGCGGCGCGCTTCGGCAAGCTCGCGGCGGGGTTGTACCCCATTTTCTTCCAGACCATATTTGCTGGCCTGGTGCCGCCATTTTCCCCTTTCTTGGAGGAGGTTCTGGCCTTCTACCAGATCCAGCTTCTGCATCTGCACCCCAACTCCATCTTGATCCTCGCCATTTTTGCATATCTTTGCGAGGCGTATTTGGGGGTGATGCCTTCCGTGGCCTTCTTCTGGAGCTTCTACGCGCTCCGCTCCACGGCGCCCGGCGAGCGATCTGGTTGCGTGTCCTTCCGCATTGCGGATGGGATGGGAGGCATCTACATCCCCATGTCCTGGGACGGCGACAAGCCCGTCACGCGGGTGACGAAGAAAGTGGACGACTTCCGCCAACGATGGTTCATCGTGGACGCCAAGACGCAGAACTCCTTCTTCGACGTCCCTGAGGCGCCGCCGCTGAAGAACTCGAATTGGTCAAGCGCGGCCTTCCAAAGCCCGAAGATTGCTGACTTGGTCGCGCGCATGAGGCTCGTCCGCGAAGCTGGCCTCACGGGGCAGATGGTTGCTGAAGACTTCGTGACGCGCCGTATCGCTCCTCTCCAGAAGCACACGAAGCCGGCGTGGATGTATTCTGGCCCAGCGGACCCGATGCGGCTGCATTGCAGCTCCCACACCCCCGACGTCATTGCCTCCATCATGGGCATCCTCTTCACCGCCCCGGATGTTCCTGTGCCGCGCAGTGAACTTGCGAGGCCCATCCATCAGCTCACTCCGAAGAAGCGCCTCGCGATCCTGGAACTGATGCCGGAGTTCACCCCTCAAGGTCTGGCGGGGGAGGAAAAGAAGGAGGTTGCGGCGCCCGTGGTGGAAGAAGACTGGACCGCAAAGTCACCCGCCGCATCTGACGCCGATCTGGGCGTCGCCTCTAGAGGGGCGAATCTTTCGGCAGGAGAGGCGAGCTCCTCGAAGCCTGCGCCTCCCGAGGAAGAGGTTCTGGAGATCTCGTCCAGCGGGGAGGAGGATTTTCTTGTGGTTCCTTCGCGCCAGGCCGCGGAGGGGGAGGAAGATAGCGACCGGGAGGCCGCAGCGGGACGCTGCGAGCCCCGCTCCAAAGCTAGCCATGACAGGACCGCCAAGAGTCCGACAGGCACTCCTCTCAAGAGGAAAGCCGAGGCTGCCCTTGAGGGGTCCGGTGCCGCGTCGTCGAGGCCGTGGCGGTCGTCAAACACAGTGTGGGTTGACTCTCGCGCCAAGGCATCTGGGTAAGGGTTGGCTCCCTTGTCTGTTTTCATTTCTTATGAAAAAACCCTTGTTCCCCTCTTGAAGACCTTTCTTGCTTGCTTGTCAGGGATTTGGTGACGGCGAAGCGCCGTAGGCTCCGTAAGGCTGCGGAGGTGCGGGGCGCCGCCACGACAGCCGCTGAGGGGCCTGTGGAGCCCTCAGCTGAAGAGGCTGACAGGCCCGTGGTGATGGACGCCACGGAGCCGGCTGCGGATGAGGCCACGAGGCCGGTGGTAGAGGGGGCCACAGGGCCTGTGGTGGTTGTGCCTCTTGTCGAGGCAGCTGCTTCGTCTCCTCCCGCGGAGGGGCGCCTCGAGGAGGGGACGGTGGAGAAGACGCCATCACCGCCATGCCCCGTTACTCCACCGGAGCGGCAGGAGGAGACCGCCGCGGAGACGGCGGGGAGCGGCACGCCGGCGAGGGAAGGCGCCGACATCGAGATGGAGGAGAACGTTCTTCCGCCGCCCCCGCCAAGCGCAGAAACTGAGGGGGCGGCAGCTTCTTCTGAGGCCGCAGCGGGCACGACTGCGGCGGACTTGACGACGGCTGGGCAATCTTCCCCAACCCCCGAAGCCCGAGAGGAGGCGCCGCAGGACGGCGATGGCGCTGGTGCCCATGGCGCAAGTGGTGGAGAGGGCTCGCTCCAGAGCCCCCAGGCCAGAGTTGACCCTGGCCCAAGCACGGCGTTCCCTGCCCCTGAGCCCAATGCAGATGTGGGAGCCTCCATGCCTCGTGGGAGCTCGTGGGTTCTGGTCCTGGGCGGCAGGAACTGGAGCGGCGCTCGCCGTAGCTCCGCTTTCCGCCTGGCGAGGGATGCGTTGGACGGGCTGGAGGCCCAACTCGCTCTCGAGGAGGCTGAGCTCGCCAGGAAGTATGATGAGTTAGAGAAGGCCTGGGCCCGCTTCTTTGAGACCGTGGAGCGCTGCCGCCACGGCGACGAGGCCATGCAGGCGCAGCGTGAGGAGGCGCTGCGCTTCGCCAAGGAGGTGCGCGAGGCTCAAGAGACCCTGGAGCCACTCCAGGCAGAGCGCGAGGCCGCGGCCGAAGATCGTGAGGCGGCCATGGCGGAACGCCAAGCTGCAGCCTCGGAGCGCGCGGCCCTCGAGACCACGCTGGCCGCTCAGCACCAATAGCTTACTGACCGCGAGGAGAAGTTCGCCGCGGAGTCTGAGGCCACACGAAAATCCTTGGATCAACACCGCGTGTCCATGGACGCCCGTGAGCAGGCACTGGCGGCGCGCGAGGCGGAGGCGCTCAAGCGCGAGGAGCAGCTGTTGCAGGTCGACAGGGAGCTGACCACGCAGCGCGCCGATCTCGAGGCGCGTGAGGGCAATCTGGCCGAGGCCATAGGCAAGCACGGTGAGGAGGTGGCCAGGCACAAAGAGCTCGTGGAGAAGTCCAACCAAAAGCTCGCTAAGAGGAAGGAAGAGGCTGAGAAGGAAGCCGTCGCCAAGCAGAAGGAGTATCGCACTGTCGTCGCCGAAGATTACACCGGGAAGTTTAAGAAGCAGGAGGACCGCTTCAAGAAAAAACGCGCGGAGGACAACGCCCGCATCATTCAGCTGGAGCGACTGAATGCCAACTTGGTTCAGGAAGAAGTCAACGATTACGTCGACCGCTTCAAGAGGGTTGAGACGGAGCAGGCCGCTGAGGAGGAGGAAGAAGGCGCCGAAGAAGAAGCTGAGGAGGAGGCTGAGGAGGACGGTGAAGGCGATGCCCCTGCCTAGGCTGCTCCTGCAACAAGACGCGCTTGAGGCGCAGTTATCTTTGTTTTAAGACTTGTCTCATTTTATTCTGGTTTGTAAGACACTTTAACGTGTGCTACTATGTGTGTGTCCCTCGATGGGCCTTTTATCCCTGTTCCATGTCTTTTTTCGCCCTACGTCGTCAGGACCCATCTCTTTGCGCTATGACTCCGCCACTGCGGTATGCCGGAGCTTTGACTCGGCAAGGCCGGGGGGTGTTTAAGGCTTTAGAGAGGTAAGGGCTCTCGAGTCGCGGTGCTCGAGGGCCCCCCTTTGACGCACAAGCAGTCCATGAAGTGTGAGGGAGAAAAAACCCGCTCGAGGGACGACAGATACTCGTGAGGGAGAGAGAAAAACTCCTGAGGCGTGAGCGCTGGACTTAGCTTTGCGAGATTCTGGCCTCGTAGAGGGCACTGGTTTCCCTGATGGTGCGCTTTCCTCTTGAGGCCGGAGCGTGGCTTCACGAGCTTGGGGGGACTCTTGTTCCCTGTATTGGTTAGAGAGGCAAACCCAAAGCAAGTACATGGTAGTAAAACTCATGCGCGCTTATAGGTTTCCTCATGAGTATCTCGCGAGGAGAGTAAGCACCAAGGTCCTTTGGTGAGGTGGCGTGTTTGGGAGCAAGCCCTTGGGCCGAGCTCCTTGGTGAGGTAACAGGTGTGAGAGCATGCTCACGTGTTAGAGCTCGGATCCTTTGGATTTTGCGGTGCTGCTGGGGTGCTCTCGAGGCACAGTCACCGTACTCAGCCCCTGCTCGCGAGGTGCGCATGGGGAAAATATGAGCGCGAATGAACTAAAATGATGAAAAGTAAAACTCACCACCAAAATATTACACAGCGGCGCCTCAGCGCAATGTTTCATTGAGAAACGAATTGGTTCATTACACTTGGTATTGCCAAGATAAAGTTTTCCATGTCGAGGCATGGGGACCACATTCAGTGGCTGAGACTCTTCACGGCCTGCGGCGGCACGTTATGAGGAGAGCTCGGAGGGGCTGGCCCTCGGGAGGAGAAGCTTTTGTGAAGCTTGGAGGTGAAGTTGTGTGCTTCCCTCTAGAGACAAAAAATGTCTGGCGTGACTATGATCACGGGTAGAACTTGCGTAGATGCGCGATGTTCCATGGATTCTTGACCGGGATGCCGTCCTCCGTTTCGAGGCGTACCGCGCCGGGCCTGGCGATGTGTGCGACCCTGTAGGGGCCTTCCCACATGGGCGAGAGCTTGTGGAGACCTTCCCTGGAGAGGATTCTCCTGAGGACGAGGTCACCTGTCTCCAGAGTGCGTGGGCGTATGTGGCGGCTGTGGTAGCGTCGCAGGTCCTGCTGGTACTTTGCTGCCCTGAGGGCGGCACGGTGGCGTAATCCGTCGAGGAGCAGCAGGTCGTGTTGTGGCGGTCTTCCTGATCATCCTCATTGAAGGCAAGGACCCGTGGGGATCCATGCTTGATCTCTGTGGAGAGGACTGCTTCAGCTCCATACACGAGGGCAAATGGCATCTCGCCAGTGGGCTTCGTGGGGTTCGTGCGGATGGACCAGAGCACGGACGGGAGCTCGTCTATCCAGCCCTTGCCATAGCCCATGAGGCGGTTGAAGCTTCTTGTCTTGAGGCCCTTGAGGACCTCAGCATTTGCTCGCTCGGCTTGACCGTTGCTCTGTGGGTCAGACACCGAGGCAAAGCAGAGCTTGGTGCCCAGGCTCTCGCAGTAGGCCCTGAAGATGCCGCTGGTGAACTGTGAGCCATTGTCGGTGATGATGCGATTTGGCACACCAAAACGGCAGACCAGGCCTCTGATGAATTTTACTGCTGCTCTGGCCGTTATGCTGCGCACCGCTTCAACCTCTGACCATTTGGTGAACTTGTCGACGGCCACGAAGAGGAAGCGGTAGCCCCCTTGCGATCTCGGGAAGGGGCCCAAGATGTCTAGCCCCCAGACCGCGAAAGGCCAGAGAGCGGGATGGTTTGGAGTCCCAGTGCAGGCTGATGGACTTGCTTGGCGTGGAACTGGCACGCATCGCAAGACCGGACGATGGTGGTAGCATCTTGAAGCACTTGGGGCCAGTAGAATCCGCTCCTGAAGACCTTGCCGGCAAGGGTGCGTGCAGAGGAATGGTGGCCACACTCTCCGCTGTGAATGTCTCTGATCAGCATGCGGCCTTCCTCGGGGGGGGGGGGGGGGGGGGGGGGGGGGGGGCGCACTTGAGTGCAATTCCATTTGGGCGCTTGCGGTACAGGTCTCCCTCGAGGATGTAGTATGACTTGGCTTGTCGAGCAACTCGTTCCGCCTCCGCGTCTTCCTCGGGGAGGACTCCCTTCACAAGTAGTCCTTGAGTTCGTCGACCCAGCCTGTCTCTTGATGCACCATCGCCAGCAGCAGACGCTCCCCTGAGGATGGACCGCAGTTGGGTGCTCCACCTATAGGAGGTGGTGGGAGTACTTCGTCTGCCCTTGTGGCTGCTGCTTCTTGTGGCTGTTTTATGGACGCCTTGGAGAGTCTCTCCTCAAAAATGCCGGCCGGCTGGGCCTGCCTTCGTGATGCTCGCTTGGCGATGTCATCTGCCTCCTGGTTCTCCTTCCGCGGAATGTGCATGAGTTCCATACCTCTGAAGTGCTTCTCGAGCTTGCGAACCTCTTCAAGGTAGGCGGCCATGTGGTCGTCTTTAGGCGTGTAGCTCTTGTTGGAGAAGTTAACCAGGAGCTGGGAATCACCCTTTATGAGTAAGTGCTTGACGCCGACGGCAATTGCAGCTCTGAGCCCGGCGAGGAGGCCTTCATACTCGGCGATATTGTTGGAGATCTTGTCTATTGTGAAGCACAACTGGACGACGTAGTAGAGTTTGTCGCCTTTTGGTGAGGTCAGGACAACGCTAGCCCCACCATTGCGGCAGGCAAAAGCTCCGTCGAAATGCATGGTCCAGTGGCTTGGCATTGTATCTCCAGACGGCGCGGTTGCTTCTTCACGAGGCTCTTCAGGAGTTGGGTCTGTCCACTCGGCGACGAAATCCGCCAGCGCTCTTCCTTTTATGACTCTTGTGGTGTCGAAGCGCAAGTTGAATGGTTGCAGCTCGATGTTCCACCCTGCGACGCGATCGGTGGCGTTGGGGTTGCGCAGGATTTGCTCCAGGGGGAACGACGTGACCACCGTGATGGGGTGGCCCTGGAAGTAGTGGCGTAGCTTCCTGGAGGCGATGAGGAGCGCGAGGAGGAGCTTCTGCTGCACTGGGTAACGCTCGCGAGCATCTCGCAGTACAGTACTGACGAAGTAGACAGGATGCTCGACGAGGGTCGTCGATGGTGCTGCAGCGTCGGCTCTCTCGAGAGACTCCTTAGACCCTTGGCGAGGTTTTCTTGTGGAGGAGTCTCGGCAGGGGTGCTTGTGGTAGACTCGACTTGAGGCTGTGGGTCTGGCACTGGGTCTGGAGAGACTATTTCCTTGTCGGGAGGCTCTGGACTTGGTGTGGCAGTGCTTTTCTTGGGGAGGACTGGCTCTTCTCTTTCTACCACCAGGACGGCGCTTGCGGTTTGTGGAGTGGCTGCTAGGTACAGCTTCAGATGCTCGCCTGTCCTGGGGGCTACCATGACTGGTGAGCTAGCCAAGTATTTCTTCAGGTCCTCAAATGCCTTGTCTGCTTCTGGAGTCCACTTTAAAGTGCTGGACTTCTTCATGATCTTGAAAAAGGGCAAAGCTCTCTCGCCGAACTTGGAGATGAAGCGGCCTAAGCTGGCCATGCATCTGCCAGGCGCTGCATGTCCTTGAGGCGGCGAGGTGGCTGCATGTCTTCTATGGCCTTGATCTTGTCAGGGTTTGCTTCTATGCCACGGTGGGACACGTGGAACCCGAGGAGCTTGCCTGATGGCACCCCGAAGACGCACTTGGCGGGGTTTAGCTTGATGTTCACCTTGCGCAGGCTGGCGAAGGTTTCCTCGAGATCCTTCAAGAGAGTGTCTCCCTCACGAGACTTGACCACGATGTCGTCAACATAAGCTTCTGCATTTCTTCCCATCTGAGCCCCCAAGGCGATCCTCATGAGCCTCTGGAAGGTGGCGCCGGCATTCTTCAGGCCGAAGGGCATGCAAGTGTAGCAATACACACCACAAGGGGTGAGAAATGCTGTTTTCTCCTCATCTTCTTTAGCCATCTTGATCTGGTGGTAGCCTGAGAAGGCATCCAGAAAACAGAGGAGATCACAGCCGGCGGTGGAGTCCACAATCTGGTCTATCCTTGGCATGGGGTATGGATCCTTGGGGCAGGCCTTGTTCACGTCTGTGTAGTCGATGCAGAGCCGGCCTCCTCCATTGGGTTTTGGGACAACCACACCGTTGGAGAGCCAAGTGGGGTGGGCAGCTTGTCGAATGATGTCTGCTGCTTTTAGCTTCTCTACTTCTTTGATGATGAACGATTGCTTCTCGGGGGCTTGTTTCCGCGCTTTCTGCTTTACAGGGCGTGCGTTTGGACACACGGCTAAGTGGTGCTCGATCACCTCCCTTGGTACACCGGACATTTCTGACGGAGTCCATGCGAACATGTCAGAGTTTGCCCGAAGGAAGGCGACGAGCGCGCTTTCCTATTTGGGAGGCAAGGCAGCGCCTATGGTGATGCTAACCCCTGAGCCCTCAGCCCCCGAGCCACTGGTGCTCAGCGACACCTTCTTTGTAGATGCCTGCTCTTGAGAGAACAGTTGCTTCTTCTTCTTGGGCCTCTCGAGAGGCTCCATGTCCTCGTCAGCGGGGAACGCCATGGCAGCGGCCTTGTAGGCGATCTCGACAGCGCGCGTGGCGTCCTGCACGTGACCACGGATGGTGATGGTGCCACCGCTGCCAGGGATCTTGACCATGTTGTAGGCATGGTGCGTGACGGCCATGAACTTCGCGAGGGCTGGGTAGCCGAGGATGGTGTTGTAGGGCAGGCCAATGTGCGCGACGTCGAAGTCAATTAGCTCGGTGCGGTGGGGCGGTAGCGGAAGAGCTCCGCGGCCATGAGCAGCGCGGTGCTCGGACTGGGTGCTGGACGCCCAAGAGTGGAGGCGCTGTGGCGCTGGGACGGATGCGAGGACTCAGCGTCCTCGTCGTGCCCATGGTCGATGTCTTCGTCGTAGCGGTCGTCGTGGTGGCCGTCGGCGTCCTCGGGGTGCTCTACACGCGGCTCAGCGGTGTTGCACCCCGAAGCGCGGCTGGCACGAGGACGGCCGTGGGGGTTGGTGGTGTAACATCCCAAGTTTTTCAAAAAAGTTGAAAAATCAGAAAAAATTATAAACTTTTGAAAACTATTATGTATTTTGCTTGGAAAAGAAAAATCATGCATGCATTCATCATCATATAGCATTGTTTGCATTTGGATATTTCAAAAGTGGGAATTATAATTCCACTTGAAAACATATTTAAGAAAATATAATAAAAGGGCAAGTTATGCCTTATATATTATTTGGATTTTTATTGTTTTATTTGTTCAATTCAAATTTTGGCTGTGACTTGATGGTACTTGTTTAGAAAGTATTTTTAATCCCAAATTTACTTGTGTGGTGTTTTATTTAAGAAACAAATTTTGTGTTCTAAAACCTATATTTAAAAATAGACATTAAGTTTCAAAATTCCTTTTAATCTCATTTCAAAAATTCTTGTGATAAAATAATATTTAAAATTTTATTCGAAGGTTTCAAAACAAAGACCTTGATTTTACAAAACTATAGGAGTTGGTTTGAACTGATTTGGATTTATAAATCAAAAGTTACAAAAGTCTTCAGAATTTAGAAAAGGAAAAGAGAACAGGAAAAAAATGCGAACCTAGCCCAACTGGACCAAGCCCATCCTTTTCTCTCGCACACGCAGAGGATAGCAGCCCAGCAGCCCAACACCACTGGCCAGCCCAATAGCACCGATGCAGCCCAACATCATTGCCACGTACCTGGGAAGAATTTCCTGAACGAACACGAGTTTGTTCGTGACTCAAACTGCCCGCAAAATCCTCGATTTCTTCCGGTTCTCTTATCGTTTTGCCACGAAACTCCGGCTATAAATAGTCAACAACCTTGCACATCTTCTACCCTAAAAATCCCCAAAAACCGGCCGCCAAGCTGCCCGAATTTTGGGTCGACATCGATCTACCGCCGCCACCGTAATTATTCGATTCCGGCGAGCAAAGTAAGTCCCGCCGCCGATTCTTGGCCTCATCCTCTCCTCCACGTCCTCGCGCACCTACTCATGTGATCTTTTTAATTTTTCCCGCAGTCGTTCGACGCGCCCGTCCTCGACAGGATCTCGCCGCCGGGCCGCCATTGTTGAGCTTCGAGAGGTTGCAATAGCCATCGATTCAGAGTACCCGAGCCTCTCCTTTCTCGTCTAATCTGTTCCTCTCATACCACTGCCCATCCGTAACATCTAATTTTCGCGAACAGAGCACCGGAGCAGCCGTACGACGTCGCCGGAGTTGACAGCCAGCAGCGCCTCGGGAGCGCAGCCAGTCGCCGTCTGGAGCATCGCCTCGACGAAGAAAACTGCATCACCGGGATCGTCGTGCCGTTCCTCTTCCTGAGACGTCTTCGCCTCGACCGGCGGACCACCGGAAGCTCGCGGCCAGCCACGACCGAAGCCGAGCCGGTCGTCTTCTTCTCCTCCGACGGGAACATCTGCTGGTACCGACACCACTCCCAGCTATCGTCAGTTTATTTTTGAAGGGCTAAGATTAGATCACGTAGCAGCAGTTTTGGTCTGTTAGATCTATATCGTGTGGTCAAGATCAAATCACTTAAACGAAGGGGTATCCACGAATAGGACGGAGCCATGTGGCCATGACAAGTCAGCTGCTTAGTCAGCACCCAGTCAACCCGCTCAGCCAATCAGATAGCACCGTGTGTCACGGGTTTTCTGAAATTCGTATAAATAGACAGAAAACATATTAAACTTCAACAATTCATATCTTTCAAACCGTTTATCCAAATTTAACAAACTTTATGTCTACGGATTCAGAAAATTGTGATCTGCTCAGATCTGTTAAAATATTTAAATTTTACCAAAACTAAATTTCGGTGATTTTGAAACTCTAAGTTTGTGTATTTTTTTTTACATTACTTTAATTCTATAAGTCCAATTTTTGCAAATAAAATATTTTTGGAAAACCCTTGACATTTAGAATAGTTTGGCCGAATTAGTTTTATATTTTGCCAAATTCAAATTTATTCAAATTATAAATGGGTTATTTGATTAAATGCTTTTTATGTGTTACTTTAATAAATAAAATGTATTAAAAATTATTTTCTCCTTATATTCGAGTTATAAAATAACTTAGAAGTATTTTGAAGACTTTAGTACTAAAAGTACTTAGAAATATTTTGCCTCTCAAAACAAAACTATTTTCTTCCTTAGAAAATATTTGACAAGTGTTTTGACCCCACTTTTCCTTAGAAAATTTTAGCACCTCTCATTTAGTTTACTTTTCCTTAGGATTATTTTGACTTGATGTCTTAACCTTTATTTCCTTAGTGGAAATTTCAAAACATGTGTTGTGACCTTGGTCCTTAGCTATATTTTGACCAATCTTTTTTTGTTGGCATTCCTTAGAGCATTTTCATAAGCATAGCATGCATATTAAAAGCCCTTAGTATTATTTTGTACTTCTTACATGGTTTTCATCCTTAGAAATTTTGAGGATGCATGTTAGCTCTTTTGACTCTCCTAGTCAAAAACCACTAAGTTAGAATTAGTGGAAACCAGTGAAGGACTTAGCCAAGAAGACAAGACTCAGGAGTATCTCCAAGAAGAAAGGACTTAGAAGAAATCAAGAGGAAGTTCATGAAGACCAACCAGCTACATTTTCTAAGTCTTCCCTCCATTCCTCTCTTTTCTTCCTTCTTCTCTTAAACTTCTTGGTGAATACTCTACAATCAAGACCAACTTGATGCTGCCAACAATCAAGTCTTCAGAATCATCAAGTCTACAATTTTTTAATGAAATCAACACATCAAGGAGAAAGCTACAAGGAAGCAAGGAGAAGATTCTTAGAAGACCAACTACTCCATGTTGTCTATCTTTTCTACTTTCTATTTTTGTCCCACTTTGGACATAGACTAAGTCCTTGGTGTTTAAGACTAAGTTCATAGAGTACTAATTGAAGACCATTGAAGAATACAAGGAGTTGAAGATTATTTGAAGACTTCGAGTATCCCTACAACTTCTCAAGTTGTGGTTTTATCAAGTTTATTTGCTTAGCCTTGACCTTGCCTTAGCCAATTGGATTAAGTTATTTTATGTCTTTTCCCCTAGTTGGTATTGTTTGTCTTTCCTACCATAATCCATTGTGTCATCCTGCATCTCATGCATATCATATTTTCTAAGTGTTGCATTTATGATTGTATGTTTATTTGTGATTTTGTTTGACTTGTTAGAAATTCCGGAGAGATACGAAGGTGGTTGCAACTGCTACTACTACACTCCCTATTGCCAAGGCAAGTGGCACACCCCCATAAATTTCCTAAGTATTTTTTTTATGCATGACTTAGTGTATTTCTTTATATGCATGTGTAGGATAGTATTGCTATGCTGAAACAACTATCTCCTTTACACTAGTTGTGTCTAGAATCCTATTGATAACTTAGTAGAATTATTGATGCTATGCAAATTTGTTTTATTCAAAGCTTAAATTCTACTAAGTTAATTTATCACCTGGGTGGATTTGGGCTTGCAAGGATGACGAGAGTTGAGTGTTGTCCCGAAGGGATATTCACTTGTGGTTTGCCACCCAGGATTAAAGGGACCAATGTTTCTCTAAGTGAAGTTGCAACCGTGCAGCCATTAGTCATATGGGCTCTGGCTAGATGGATTAAGTTGCGTGGACTCCTCCCGGCTTGACAAGCAGATGTAGAGGATGTAGGTGGAACGGGTCAAGCCAGTATGGGATGGGGAATATGCTTCTGAAAAGTCTCGTCTCAACTCTCTCCTTTTCCTTAGCACAAATTGAGTGCTTGAGGATAGTTTGGGTTTGTTGGGTCTAAGGGTGAAAGTGCACAACCTCTGCAGAGTTTAAAACTAAGTACTTAGCCGTGTCCCCGGTTACGGACAATTCAAGCAGCTAATCAAGGATTCAACGGAGGCTCCCAACATCTCAATTTCTCTAAGTAAAACTTGATGGGTGAACAAGGGTAGACGAGACTATGGATTTCATGCCATATCGTCTCAAACATTTGAAGAAAATGTTTTACAAAGTGTTAGGAAAATTGGCTTTTATGCAAAACAGCCTTGAACTCCACCAGCCAAATATGCATATAGACTATAGAGTTATTCCATTAAGTGTCCACATAGTGTCACTTGCCAGATCCATTTTTAATGGTATCTGACCCACTCTGTTGCAAAATTTTATTTGTTGCAGATTGTTCTGACGACGAGTGAGTTTCGTTAAGGGTTTCGAGTCTGCAACCAACATGTTTTCGCCTGTGGCACATGCAAAGGATGAGGACTCCATGAAGATTATTATTTCCGCTGCTTGACTCTTTAAAAGCTAGCTTCGTGCTATGCAATTTGTAAAGGATATTTTCCTAAGTACTGGATCTGCGTGTAATAATTGATACAATGTTGTGATATTTCATCTTAGACTGTGTGTGCAAATGAATCGATCCAGGGGTTTGCACTATACACAGGTACCTTGCCAATTTCTAAGTGCAGGTACGCTACAGATGGTATCAGAGCACTGTGTTGCCTGTAGGTTCGAAACCCTAAGTCTGGTTAGGAATAAGAAAGCCCATAGGACAAAACTTTATTTGCTTTTTGTCTAAAAACTTTTGATATCATTCTTGTAACTTCTTAACTATTCGCATTCTAAATGCCTTCTCTTATTTATAGATGTCCCGCCTCCTGGAATCACTCAAGAAAGGTCCAGCAATGACCATGACCTTGGAATGTGAGACTGAGTTTCCAAAAGCTTTGAAGGACCTCATGTTGAGCATGGGACTTGAAGGAGCAGCAGTCTACAAAGGATTTCCTTTCATGGGTGAAGGTCAAGAGTACTGGTGGGTACAACTCCATCTATACAAGAACAAAGACGATGACCACAAGACCAAAGGTTTCTACATGTTCACAAACCCAATAATTCGAACATCATTCTTTGATTCAGCAAGAAGTGCAGCATGGGAGGCCATTGAGCACCTTGGAGGAAGACTTCAATTTAGACTTCACAACACTCAGAAATAGCTTGATGAACTCAAGGAAATAGAGGAAGAACTCGATACACTCAAGAAGGAGATAGAATAGACCCCCTTATGTATTAGATTAAAGAAACCATGTTGATGTATTGACCTATCAAATTGTGGTATGGCAGTACTATCAAATGGTTTCCCCATACCCTAGGTGTACTCCGATCCAAAAACGACTAGTTTGGTTATCTCAAAAGTTTGTGCGTTGTTATCATGTGTGGTTGTTTGTGTCAAATTGCTTGTATGGGTAGGAATATTTCTCTTAGATCTGTCTATCTTTTACTCATCTATGCTAAACCTAAACAGATGCCTTGCCAAAATATCAACGATGATGAGATGACAAATGCAATACAACTATTAGAAGCCCAGAGTCAGTTGATGCAACTCATGGCCCAAAATCAAGTCAACAACTGCAACAAAGAGTTACCCCAAGGGATGCAACAACTGTTGGATAATCAGACCCACATTGTGCAGCTGATGCGTCACCACATGGCCAACAGTAACACCAAAACACCACAGATTGACATAGGTAACACGAAATTCAAAGGAAGTGTTTTGAGCAAACCTCAAGCCTGCCAGACGTGTGGAGAAATAGGACACACATCCAAGGAATGTCATGATGAGTGGCCCCATGGTGTCTCTCTCCAAGACGGATGTCCCACAACCCTAGTTACTTGCTTTTTGTGTGAGGCAACAAACCACATTCCATCACAATGTCAACTCTATTCCATAGTGCAGCAAGCTAGGCAGCAAATACAAGAGGGGATGCAACATACTATCAGGAGGACCTTGGAAGTAGAAGAATCAGAGAAGAAACTCCAGAACAACCCCCACAAGAGAGACATTAGTCAAGTGATGTGCTTCAAATGCAAGAACACAGGGCACTATGCCAATAACTGCCCCGAGAAGATGAATGAAGCCAGACTCAGAACTCACCCCACACTTCGAAGGTCACCACTAAATGTTGTTACTCATGTGAAGAGGAAGGTCATTTCTCTCGAGATTGTCCCACCAAGCGAACCAGATCGTCATCCTTTGTGATAGAATATGATAAACAAGAGATAGAGAACCTTTTAGCACTACAAAGACCTAAAAAGAACAGAAAGCGGAGTTACAATAAACATCTTTCTGAGCCTTCATTCAAGAGGCACTCTACTCCTGATGTAAACCATGGTCACAAACATGGGAATCACCATGGTGGAGGAAGTCACCTCAAGCATCTTGATCACAATGGTGGATTCAAAGGAAGCAATGGAGACCACAAGGGAAATGGACATGCTGGCCATAACCATAATAATGGACAGCACCGCCCAAATTCCGAGCTCAAGAGAGATATCAGCCAAGTGCTTTGCTACAAGTGCAGTAACAAGGGCCATTATGCCAATGAGTGCCCAGAAAAGAAAAGAGACAGAGGAAACAGCCAAGCCAAATCCCTTCGATAAAGGTTACATGAACCATATCCATATGGAAGGAAACTATAATGAGCCCAGTATGGTGAGAGGTACGTTCTCAATCAAGTATCCACTCCAAAGTTTTCACTGCCAACAAAAACTCTTTTAAGGGTGGTAGCCACCCTAGTATTCCAGTCACAACCTTTTGCTAGCCTTCTCAAATCTCGGGGACGAGATTCCTTTTAAGGGTGGTAGTATGTAACATCCCAAGTTTTTCAAAAAAGTTGAAAAATCAGAAAAAATTATAAACTTTTGAAAACTATTATGTATTTTGCTTGGAAAAGAAAAATCATGCATGCATTCATCATCATATAGCATTGTTTGCATTTGGATATTTCAAAAGTGGGAATTATAATTCCACTTGAAAACATATTTAAGAAAATATAATAAAAGGGCAAGTTATGCCTTATATATTATTTGGATTTTTATTGTTTTATTTGTTCAATTCAAATTTTGGCTGTGACTTGATGGTACTTGTTTAGAAAGTATTTTTAATCCCAAATTTACTTGTGTGGTGTTTTATTTAAGAAACAAATTTTGTGTTCTAAAACCTATATTTAAAAATAGACATTAAGTTTCAAAATTCCTTTTAATCTCATTTCAAAAATTCTTGTGATAAAATAATATTTAAAATTTTATTCGAAGGTTTCAAAACAAAGACCTTGATTTTACAAAACTATAGGAGTTGGTTTGAACTGATTTGGATTTATAAATCAAAAGTTACAAAAGTCTTCAGAATTTAGAAAAGGAAAAGAGAACAGGAAAAAAATGCGAACCTAGCCCAACTGGACCAAGCCCATCCTTTTCTCTCGCACACGCAGAGGATAGCAGCCCAGCAGCCCAACACCACTGGCCAGCCCAATAGCACCGATGCAGCCCAACATCATTGCCACGTACCTGGGAAGAATTTCCTGAACGAACACGAGTTTGTTCGTGACTCAAACTGCCCGCAAAATCCTCGATTTCTTCCGGTTCTCTTATCGTTTTGCCACGAAACTCCGGCTATAAATAGTCAACAACCTTGCACATCTTCTACCCTAAAAATCCCCAAAAACCGGCCGCCAAGCTGCCCGAATTTTGGGTCGACATCGATCTACCGCCGCCACCGTAATTATTCGATTCCGGCGAGCAAAGTAAGTCCCGCCGCCGATTCTTGGCCTCATCCTCTCCTCCACGTCCTCGCGCACCTACTCATGTGATCTTTTTAATTTTTCCCGCAGTCGTTCGACGCGCCCGTCCTCGACAGGATCTCGCCGCCGGGCCGCCATTGTTGAGCTTCGAGAGGTTGCAATAGCCATCGATTCAGAGTACCCGAGCCTCTCCTTTCTCGTCTAATCTGTTCCTCTCATACCACTGCCCATCCGTAACATCTAATTTTCGCGAACAGAGCACCGGAGCAGCCGTACGACGTCGCCGGAGTTGACAGCCAGCAGCGCCTCGGGAGCGCAGCCAGTCGCCGTCTGGAGCATCGCCTCGACGAAGAAAACTGCATCACCGGGATCGTCGTGCCGTTCCTCTTCCTGAGACGTCTTCGCCTCGACCGGCGGACCACCGGAAGCTCGCGGCCAGCCACGACCGAAGCCGAGCCGGTCGTCTTCTTCTCCTCCGACGGGAACATCTGCTGGTACCGACACCACTCCCAGCTATCGTCAGTTTATTTTTGAAGGGCTAAGATTAGATCACGTAGCAGCAGTTTTGGTCTGTTAGATCTATATCGTGTGGTCAAGATCAAATCACTTAAACGAAGGGGTATCCACGAATAGGACGGAGCCATGTGGCCATGACAAGTCAGCTGCTTAGTCAGCACCCAGTCAACCCGCTCAGCCAATCAGATAGCACCGTGTGTCACGGGTTTTCTGAAATTCGTATAAATAGACAGAAAACATATTAAACTTCAACAATTCATATCTTTCAAACCGTTTATCCAAATTTAACAAACTTTATGTCTACGGATTCAGAAAATTGTGATCTGCTCAGATCTGTTAAAATATTTAAATTTTACCAAAACTAAATTTCGGTGATTTTGAAACTCTAAGTTTGTGTATTTTTTTTTTACATTACTTTAATTCTATAAGTCCAATTTTTGCAAATAAAATATTTTTGGAAAACCCTTGACATTTAGAATAGTTTGGCCGAATTAGTTTTATATTTTGCCAAATTCAAATTTATTCAAATTATAAATGGGTTATTTGATTAAATGCTTTTTATGTGTTACTTTAATAAATAAAATGTATTAAAAATTATTTTCTCCTTATATTCGAGTTATAAAATAACTTAGAAGTATTTTGAAGACTTTAGTACTAAAAGTACTTAGAAATATTTTGCCTCTCAAAACAAAACTATTTTCTTCCTTAGAAAATATTTGACAAGTGTTTTGACCCCACTTTTCCTTAGAAAATTTTAGCACCTCTCATTTAGTTTACTTTTCCTTAGGATTATTTTGACTTGATGTCTTAACCTTTATTTCCTTAGTGGAAATTTCAAAACATGTGTTGTGACCTTGGTCCTTAGCTATATTTTGACCAATCTTTTTTTGTTGGCATTCCTTAGAGCATTTTCATAAGCATAGCATGCATATTAAAAGCCCTTAGTATTATTTTGTACTTCTTACATGGTTTTCATCCTTAGAAATTTGAGGATGCATGTTAGCTCTTTTGACTCTCCTAGTCAAAAACCACTAAGTTAGAATTAGTGGAAACCAGTGAAGGACTTAGCCAAGAAGACAAGACTCAGGAGTATCTCCAAGAAGAAAGGACTTAGAAGAAATCAAGAGGAAGTTCATGAAGACCAACCAGCTACATTTTCTAAGTCTTCCCTCCATTCCTCTCTTTTCTTCCTTCTTCTCTTAAACTTCTTGGTGAATACTCTACAATCAAGACCAACTTGATGCTGCCAACAATCAAGTCTTCAGAATCATCAAGTCTACAATTTTTTAATGAAATCAACACATCAAGGAGAAAGCTACAAGGAAGCAAGGAGAAGATTCTTAGAAGACCAACTACTCCATGCTGTCTATCTTTTCTACTTTCTATTTTTGTCCCACTTTGGACATAGACTAAGTCCTTGGTGTTTAAGACTAAGTTCATAGAGTACTAATTGAAGACCATTGAAGAATACAAGGAGTTGAAGATTATTTGAAGACTTCGAGTATCCCTACAACTTCTCAAGTTGTGGTTTTATCAAGTTTATTTGCTTAGCCTTGACCTTGCCTTAGCCAATTGGATTAAGTTATTTTATGTCTTTTCCCCTAGTTGGTATTGTTTGTCTTTCCTACCATAATCCATTGTGTCATCCTGCATCTCATGCATATCATATTTTCTAAGTGTTGCATTTATGATTGTATGTTTATTTGTGATTTTGTTTGACTTGTTAGAAATTCCGGAGAGATACGAAGGTGGTTGCAACTGCTACTACTACACTCCCTATTGCCAAGGCAAGTGGCACACCCCCATAAATTTCCTAAGTATTTTTTTTATGCATGACTTAGTGTATTTCTTTATATGCATGTGTAGGATAGTATTGCTATGCTGAAACAACTATCTCCTTTACACTAGTTGTGTCTAGAATCCTATTGATAACTTAGTAGAATTATTGATGCTATGCAAATTTGTTTTATTCAAAGCTTAAATTCTACTAAGTTAATTTATCACCTGGGTGGATTTGGGCTTGCAAGGATGACGAGAGTTGAGTGTTGTCCCGAAGGGATATTCACTTGTGGTTTGCCACCCAGGATTAAAGGGACCAATGTTTCTCTAAGTGAAGTTGCAACCGTGCAGCCATTAGTCATATGGGCTCTGGCTAGATGGATTAAGTTGCGTGGACTCCTCCCGGCTTGACAAGCAGATGTAGAGGATGTAGGTGGAACGGGTCAAGCCAGTATGGGATGGGGAATATGCTTCTGAAAAGTCTCGTCTCAACTCTCTCCTTTTCCTTAGCACAAATTGAGTGCTTGAGGATAGTTTGGGTTTGTTGGGTCTAAGGGTGAAAGTGCACAACCTCTGCAGAGTTTAAAACTAAGTACTTAGCCGTGTCCCCGGTTACGGACAATTCAAGCAGCTAATCAAGGATTCAACGGAGGCTCCCAACATCTCAATTTCTCTAAGTAAAACTTGATGGGTGAACAAGGGTAGACGAGACTATGGATTTCATGCCATATCGTCTCAAACATTTGAAGAAAATGTTTTACAAAGTGTTAGGAAAATTGGCTTTTATGCAAAACAGCCTTGAACTCCACCAGCCAAATATGCATATAGGCTATAGAGTTATTCCATTAAGTGTCCACATAGTGTCACTTGCCAGATCCATTTTTAATGGTATCTGACCCACTCTGTTGCAAAATTTTATTTGTTGCAGATTGTTCTGACGACGAGTGAGTTTCGTTAAGGGTTTCGAGTCTGCAACCAACATGTTTTCGCCTGTGGCACATGCAAAGGATGAGGACTCCATGAAGATTATTATTTCCGCTGCTTGACTCTTTAAAAGCTAGCTTCGTGCTATGCAATTTGTAAAGGATATTTTCCTAAGTACTGGATCTGCGTGTAATAATTGATACAATGTTGTGATATTTCATCTTAGACTGTGTGTGCAAATGAATCGATCCAGGGGTTTGCACTATACACAGGTACCTTGCCAATTTCTAAGTGCAGGTACGCTACAGGTGGTGTTGGCAGCGGGCTCGGTGGTGGCCCTGCCTGACGCCCACCGGGTGGCGAGCTGCGCGAGTGTCCGTCATGGTGCAGAGGTCGGTGAAGGTTGAAGACGCGCCTCAGCCCCCTACCTGGCGCGCCAATTGTCGGAGAATGACTCCCACGAATCAGGGATGGTTAAACTCACGAAGAGAGTTCGTGTAAGGGGCTGAACACGTTGGTCAAACAACCTCAACCTGCACGGCGACGGTGCTCGTCGAGCACGAGGAGGGACATCACGACAGAGATGAACACCAGCCCGTACCCAGGTTCACGGCCCTGAGCTCAGTAAACATGACCACAAGTTTATGGAGCAAAGTGTCGATAAATAAAATACGGACAAGAAGCATCACATTCATTGATACACAAGTCATTCTAGACAGCAACTTCCCTTCATATAATCTAACTTGAAATAAGTAAAGGGAACCACGATGAAGTGCATAAAGAGAACCATGATTGGTGAAGGCAAACTTAAACTCTTGGTCAGAGAACAATTAACAGATCATACTTATCTTTCGAGAAGAGTCTTTATATCAGAGCTTATATAGCAGAACTTACATGCCTTAATCATAACAGTCTCCTTACAGTCATTGATAACTTTCAAAGTTATATTCATTCGGATAAAAGCTATTGTGCGAAACAAGGAAATGAGAGATATGATTAGAAGTATCAACACATATAACTAATTGGATCTCAACAACTCAAATGCTTGCTTGAGATAGAGAGGAATGGGTTTACTGACTCAACAATAATGTAAAAGATAGGCCCTTCGCAGAGGGAAGCAGGGATTAAATCATGTGCTAGAGCTTTTAAGTTTTGCAAAGCATATAGAGAGTATGAAAATAGTTGTTTGAGCTATGTATGTCGTTGTCAACGAATCGTAGTAAAGTGAACACTAACCCCTTGTCAACCAGACTTTCAAGAGCGGCTCCCATGAAGGACGTTATCTCTACCAGCAAGGTAGATCATCCCTCTTCTCTTTTGTTTACACATGTATTTTAGTTTCTTTATAGTTGACACTCCTCCCAACCTTTTGCTTACACAAGCCATGGCTAACCGAATCCTCGGGTGCCTTCCAACATTCACATACCATGGAGGAGTGTCTATTTGCAAATTAAGTTGCTTACTGATAAATCAGGGCAAAACATGTGAAGAGAATTATTAATGAAAGTTGTAGTTAATTGGGACTGGGCACCCCATTTGCCAGCTCTTTTTGCAAATTGTTGGATAAGCGGTGTATATGCCACTAGTCCATTGGTGAAAGTCTGTTTGACAAAAGTGCTAGAGAAACTCTACAGAACCCTCATGAGCTAATAAACAGTGACACAAAACTAGGAGTAATAAGTTTTGAATAATTTAAAGGTAGCACATGAAGTATTTACTTGGAATGGCGCAAAATACCATATAGTAGGAAGTTATGGTGGACTCGAATGGCAATGGTTTGGCTCAAGGTTTGGATGTATGAGAAGCATTCCCTCTCGATACAGGTCTTTGGCTAGCAAGGTTATGTAGCAAGCATAAGAGTTGAGGGATACAAACAATTATACAAGTGATAAGAATAATCATGCAATCTTCCTTAGAAGCACAAATAGTTTAACTTAAGAATACTAAGCTTATGAGCACAAAGAAAGAAAGATCATGGAATAATATATTTGCATGCACTCCCTCTCTCTACTTAAGTCTCAAAGTATTGTCTACTACTGACCAATGCTAAGTTTGCCAAAACCAAAAAGATTAACTTGGTGCTCTAAAAAGTGATCCCTATACTAACAACAAGGTTATCAATATGAAAGAGAATTGCAAGCTAAAATAAAGTATGCAGAAAGTAAATGATAAAACTTCTCATTAATATTTCATAACGGCAACTCACACCAAGGGATACATAGATAACCAACTAAAAGAGAGATACTTCCACATTGCAAACCATCATATAAGATAACTTCCCTACTCACGATATGACTTTATGGAAAAGTAAAAGGTAAAGATAATGATGTGATACCGCGGCACTCCCCCAAGCTTGGAACAAACCAAGGGGATGCCAATACTTATGATGAATTACTCCTTCGGTGGTGGTGGTGATTGTTGATAAGCTTATCAACCAGCTCCTTCAGTTCATCAATCTTGTAGGTGAGGGCGCGAATCAGCTCAGAGTTGTGTTCGATGCGATTCATAAACTTGTCAGACTGCGAGTCCCAACTCTTGGAGTTGTTTCCCCACTCCTCAGCAGCAGAATCCCTCTTTCCTGTATTGTTAGAACGATCTATATTCCAACCACTAGGCAACTCAGCCTCCGGGATCCTCTCAATTTGATGCTTATGGATAAGAGTATGGAAGGGGTTATTTTGCCTGGGGAAGATGTCCTGGGAGCCAAGAAGTGTCGTGGAACCTTCCCTCCGGTGCTCATCCGCGCCCTTGCCTGGGCTTGAATGGATTTGCCACCACTCCGATGCTTGCAACGGTAGCGCGCGGGTATTCGCGCGGGTCTTCCTCCACTTCTCCTTCATCTTCGCTCTTGACTTCCTCCTTCAGCTTGGGGTCTTGAGTCTCGTCTTCCAAAGGCTCCTTGCCCTTGTTGTTGTTGTTGGAGACCATGGCGCTTCTAAATCTGAAAACAATATCTGGACAGAAACAGCTCGAAACGAAACACGATGAAAAGGCGAGATACGAACCTCGGGGGTTCGGGTGAGTTATATAGCAAAAAGTTTTACAACATAAGGAAGGTACAGGAGGAAACCTGATCGGAGACGAGCTCCGGGGTGCTCAAACCACCAGGCGGCGCGGCTGGGGGCCCACCGCGCCGACCTATGGTTTGGGCACCACGGGTGCCGTCTCCCATCCGGTTCGGTCTCTTATTTTTCCATATTTAATAAAAACGACGAAAATATCTTCTAGAAAGTTATTCGCGAAACTTTTCTTACCGAAACTGTTACCTATTCGAATCGAATTCTGCAGTCCCAGAAAAATGTTCTTCAATGAAAGTTTCCGGAGTCACCACTTTAATTGTATCAACCTCTTCATTAATAGAATCTCCAGAAATATAATGCTTGAGTCTTTGACCATTTACCACTTGTGTAGAGTTATCTTTCAATGAAGCAATTTTTATTGCACCTGAACGATACACCTCCACAATAACAAATGGTCCTTCCCATTTTGAGAGTAACTTTCCTGCAAAAAATCTGAGACGAGACCTATACAATAGAACTTTCTCACCAACATTAAATTCTCTTTTAAGAATTCTCCTATCATGCCATCTCTTAACTTTTTCTTTAAAGAGTCTAGCATTTTCATAAGCCTCACTTCTCCATTCATCTAAAGAACTTAAGTGCAACAACCTTTTCTCACCGGCAAGTTTAAAATCTCTATTAAGTTCTCTCACTGCCCAATAAGCTTTGTGTTCTAATTCTAAAGGCAAGTGACAAGCTTTACCATAAACCATTTTATAAGGAGACATGCCCATGGGGTTCTTATAAGCAGTTCTATAAGCCCATAAAGCATCATTTAACTTACTAGCCCAATTTTTTCTAGATTTATTAACAGTCTTTTGCAAGATAGATTTAATCTCCCTATTTGACAATTCTACTTGTCCACTAGTTTGAGGATGATAGGCTGAAGCAATTCTATGATTAACACCATATTTAGCAAGAGTCTTTCTAAAACCACCATGGATAAAATGAGAACCTCCATCAGTCATAAGATATCTAGGTACACCAAACCTAGGAAAAATGACATCTTGAAGCATTTTTAAAGAGGTCTCACCATCAGCACTTTTAGTAGGTATAGCTTCTACCCATTTAGTGACATAATCAACAGCAACAAGTATATGAGTATTACCTTGTGAAGAAGGAAAAGGACCCATGAAGTCGAATCCCCAACAATCAAATGGTTCAATAACAAGAGAATAACTCATAGGCATTTCATTGCGTCTAGAGATATTACCAACCCTTTGACATTCATCACAAGATAAAATAAACTTTCTTGCATCCTTAAAGAGGGTAGGCCAATAAAAACCTGATTGTAGAACTTTCTGCGCAGTTCTATCTCCAGCGTGATGCCCTCCATAAGCACTTCCATGGCATTTCCTCAGTATTTCCTGTTGTTCATATTCAGGAACACATCTTCGCATAATACCATCGACTCCTTCTTTATATAAGTGTGGGTCATCCCAAAAGTAATGCCGCAAGTCATAAAAGAATTTCCTTCTTTGCTGAGCTGAAAAGGTTGGAGGCAAGTACTTGGAAACAATAAAGTTAGCATAATCAGCATACCAAGGACTATCTCGCGAACTTACACTTATTGCAGCCAATTGTTCATTTGGAAAGCTATCATTAACAGGAATAGGATCATAAGGAATGCTTTCCAATCTAGACAAATTATCAGCAACAGGATTTTCAGCACCTTTTCTATCTATGATATGCAAATCAAATTCTTGCAAAAGAAGTACCCATCTAATAAGCCTTGGCTTAGCATCTTTCTTTTCCATAAGGTATCTAATTGCAGCATGATCAGTATGAATAGTGACTTTCGAATCAACTATGTAGGGTCGAAATTTGTCACAAGCAAAAACTACAGCTAGAAATTCTTTTTCAGTAGTGGCATAATTCTTTTGAGCAGAATCAAGAGTTTTACTAGCATAATGAATAACATTTAACTTTTTATCTACTCGCTGCCCAAGAACAGCGCCTACAGCATAATCACTAGCATCACACATAATTTCAAAAGGTAAATTCCAATCAGGTGGTTCAACTACAGGAGCGGTGATTAAAGCCTTTTTCAAAGTTTCAAAAGCTTCCTTACAATCATCATCAAAAACAAAGGGTACATCTTTTTGAAGAAGATTAGTAAGAGGCTTGGAAATTTTAGAGAAATCTTTAATAAACCTCCTATAAAAACCAGCATGACCAAGAATACTACGAATACCTTTAACATCTTTGGGACAAGGCATCTTTTCAATTGCCTCCACTTTAGCTCGATCAACTTCAATACCTCTTTCAGAAATTTTGTGTCCAAGAACAATTCCTTCATTAACCATAAAGTGGCATTTCTCCCAATTAAGAACAAGGCTAGTTTCTTCACATCTCTGCAAAACTTTGTCAAGGTTGTGCAAACAATTATCAAAGGAAGTTCCATAGACGGAGAAATCGTCCATGAAGACTTCCACAATTTCCTCACAAAAGCCATGAAAAATAGCAGACATGCATCTTTGAAAAGTAGCAGGAGCATTACATAAACCAAAAGGCATACGTCTATAAGCATAAGTTCCATAAGGACAAGTAAAAGTAGTTTTCTCTTGATCTTGCGCTCTCACAGCAATTTGAGAAAACCCAGAATACCCATCAAGGAAACAAAAGTGAGTTTTCTTGGACAACCTCTCAAGCATTTGATCAATAAAAGGCAAAGGATAATGATCTTTCTTAGTTACTTTGTTAACCTTTCTAAAATCAATGCACATCTATAACCAACTACTACTCTTTGAGGAATTAGTTCATCATTTTCATTAGGAACAACGGTAATTCCTCCTTTCTTAGGAACGCAATGCACAGGACTTACCCATCTACTATCAGCAATAGGATAAATAATACCAGCTTCAAGAAGTTTTAATACCTCATTTCTTACCACTTCTTTCATCTTGGGTATTAAACGACGCTGATGCTCAACAACAGGCTTTGCATCAGGTTCCATGTTGATGGCGTGCTGACATATAGTAGGAGAAATTCCCTTCAGGTCATCAAGAGTATATCCCATAGCTCCGCGGTGTTTCCTCAACACTCCCAATAACCTTTCCTCCTCTGTACCTGAAAGTTTAGAGCTGATAATAACAGGATATATTTTCTTATCATCAATATAAGCATATTTAAGATTATCAGGCAGAGGTTTCAAATCAAAAACAGGATCCTCCTTGGGTGGCATTGTGGTACCCAAATCTTCCACAGGTAAATTGTGTTTGAGCATAGGTTGACGAAGGAATACTTCATCAAGCTCATTCCTTTCTTCCCTGAAGTTCTCACTTTCATGATTCTCCATATGTTGCTGCAAAGCATTGTTAGGAGCAAGAACAATAGATGCAAGTTGAGCAATTTCAAAATCCTCACTAGGCAATTCAGTTTCATAAGGTGCTTTAGCAAATTTAGAGAAATTGAATTCATAAGATTCACCAGCAAATTTAGTAAAGATTTTCTCTTTCTTACAATCTATAACAGCACCACAAGTATTCAGAAAAGGTCTACCAAAAATAATAGGACAACTATCATTGGCAGCCGACCCAAGTACAAGAAAATCAGCAGGGTATTTAGTCTTACCACAAAGGACTTCGACATCTCTAATGATACCAATTGGAGAGATAGTTTCCCTATTAGCAAGCTGAATAACCACATCAATCTCTTCAAGTTTACAAGGAGCAATTTCGTGCATAATTTCCCTGTAAAGCTCATAAGGAATAGCACTAGAACTTGCACCAATATCACATAAACCATAATAGCAATGATCACCTATCCCAACAGAAAGCACAGGAACACTAGACTTCCTAGAACTTTTAGGATGTGAGACAATATTAGAAGCATCCTCACAAAAGATAATGTGTCTATCTTCTAAATTTTCAGTGACAAGATCTTTAACCAATGCTACAACAGGTTCAACAGTTATTTGCTCATCAGGTTTGGTAGTTTTCTTATTACTTTTACTAACAACACCAGTTATGATAGTATGTTCCTTAATCTTATTAGGAAAAGGAACTTTTTCAATATAAGGTTCTGGAATAATGCGATCAGCAACATTAACCTCAACACCTTTAGATATATGAGAAACAGATTCATCTTTATATGGTTCATGATAATTTTTAAAACCCTCCTTCGGCAAACCGAAATAGGAAGCAAAGGCTTTATAAAAGTTTGCAACAATTTGAGAGTCAAGACCATAAGTAGTGCTAATTTTGCGATAATCATCAGTATCCATAAAATTTTTAACACACTCAAAGTCATAGTTTATACCTGACTCCCTACCTTTGTCATTCTCCCATCCTTCAGTGTTCTCCTGAATCCGATCAAGAAGGTCCCACTTAAACTCTTCTTTATTACGAGTGAACGATCCAGCACAAGTGGTATCCAATAGAGTTTTATCTTGAAAGGAGAGTCTTGCATAAAAGTTATCAATAACAATATTACCAGGAAGCTCATGAATGGGACATTTGAGCATTAATGCCTTCAATCTCCCCCACGCTTGAGCGATACTCTCTCCATCATAGGGCCAGAAGTTATATATGAGGTTCCGATCCTTATGAATCTCACTTGGAGGATAGAATTTGGAGTAAAAGAGAGGTACAATTTCCTCCCATCCAAGAGAATACCCATTCTTCAGCAGTTTATACCAATGTGCAGCTTTACCAGACAGTGATAGAGAGAATAATTTCTTCTTAACTTCTCCCATCGAGATACCTGCACACTTAAATAACTCGCACAATTCATGCAGAAATAACAAATGATCTCCAGGATGGACAGTTCCATCTCCTGCATAGCGGTTATTTGTGACACGTTCAACAATTTTCATAGGAATTTTGAACGGTATTACCTGCTCATCTGACGCCTCCTCTACTACCTTAGCAGTGGTAGTTGTTTTCCCAAATAGGAATTCAAGAGAAGACCCCTCCATAATGAGATATAGCAGCAGGCAAAAATAAAAACAGCACGTACAATAAATGTTTCCCTTACCAATTCCACTTACCAATAGCGCTACACTCCCCGGCAACGGCGCCAGAAAATAGTCTTGATAACCCACAAGTATAGGGGGTGTATCGTAGTACTTTCGATAAATAAGAGTGTCGAACCCAACGAGGAGCAGAAGGTGTTGACAAGCGGTTTTGATGAAGGATTCACTGTAAATGCTCACAGACAAGTTTTTAGGAGTTTTTGATATGACAGATAAATAAAGTACAAGTAAATAAAATGCAGTAGTAATAGTTGCAGCGAGTGGCCCAATCCTTTCTACAGCAAAGGACAAGCCGGTTGTTGTACTTATAATGACCAAACGTTCTTGAGGACACACGGGAATATTGTCAAGTGCTTTCGCTTCATATAGTTGATTAATCTTCATTGTTTTGATAAGTGTTGTGTGGGTGAACCTATGCTAATGCACCGCCCTTCCTAGGACTAATACATACTTGTGATTATACCCCTTGCAAGCATCCGCAAATACAAGAAAGTAATTAAGTTAAACTAACCACAGCCTTAAACTTTGAGATCCTGCTATCCCTCATGCATCGATATACCAACGGGTGTTCAGGTTTCTGTCACTCCGGCAACCCCACAATTGGCAAACGAATACACAATGCATTCCCCTAGGCCCATAAAGGTGAAGTATCATGTAGTCGACGTTCACATGACACCACTAGAAGAATAACACCACAACTTAAGCATCAAACCATTAAATATTACTCAACATAGTTCACTACTAACATCAAGACTTCTCCCATGTCCTCAAGAACTAAACGAACTACTCACAAGACATCATACGGAACATGATCAGAGGTGATATGATGATGAATAACAATCTGAACATAAACCTTAGTCCAATGGTTTCACCCAATAGCATCAATAACAAGAGTAATCAACACCGGGAGAGTTTCCCCTATGAAATAGACAAGATTCAGCCCTAGATGTTATAGCGGAGACGGGTGCAGCGCGGTGATGATGGTGGTGGTGGAGATGATGATGATGATGATCCCGATGAAGTCCAGCTCGATGACGGTGATGATGGCGACGATTTCCCCCTCCGGGAGGGAATTTCCCCCGGCAGATTTCTTCCTGCAGGGGAGCTTTTCGCTCTCTGGTGTTTTCCGCCTCGTGGAGGCGGCGGAATATTTCGATGGCCTCCTCCTGTGTTAGGGTTCCGAGGGGGTCAAGTACGCGAAGGGGGAACGGCTGAGGTGGGCCAGGGCCCCCAAACCACCTCTCGGCGCGGCAGGGGGCCCCACCGCGCCAAGGGGTGAGGAGGGCCCACCATGGCCCATCTCAGCTCCCCCTTTTGGCCTCCTCCATCTTCTGGTAAAATAGGAACTTCCATATGTCTCCTTCGATTTATTGATCTTCAGAAATAGTGCATCTCGACGGTGCTTTTTCCAGCAGAATCCTGACTCCGGTGTCCAATTCTCCATTATTCATCAAACATGCAAAATAGGTAAAATAACATAAGTAACACTTCTAAATATGAAATATATCGATGAATAGCAGTAAATTATGATATAAAATAGTGATGCAAAATGGACGTATCAGGCCCTCGTGTGGAGGTAAAACCGCTACTCCTGCTTGTCTGTATTGCACTGCTATGGAGGTTACAGTACAACGAGCTTGCCGAGGGCTCACTTTTGGCAATGGTGTGCACAAGGAAGGGGAAACAGTGGTCTTCTTCTTCCTTGCGCGTAGGTAGCTAAGCTAGACTGAGAATGCGATCCTTTGCTGCGGTGGAGCACCTCCTCCTTTTATAGGCGCCCCGGCCCTCTTCCCTGTGCTTGCGCAGCGGAAGGACTACCACATGGCGACAGAAGGAGGAGCACGGTGCACCGCAGCCCAGCTGTCCATGGACGCGGTCCATGGGCGTAAAGCTGACGCCTGTGGCAGAGACACCACCGTCCATGCAGGACGGCCAGCTGGGGCTGCAGAGGAACGTGGGGGTGCCCACGGTGACGTCGGCCGTGGAGCGTAGCGCCGGCCGGTCCCCTTATCACCAAAGAGGAAATCCTTGTAGTCCGGTGCGCATGGCGCAGTTTTGTTGACTCCTTTAATCACCAAAATGGCAACTGTGGCGTCGTCGTCACCGCGCGTAGAGGCGCGCGTCACTCTGCGGCCGCTGCAGAGCCCATGTGCGCTCTGCAGAGATTGCTTTGCAGCGAAGGAATCCCCACGAGGGCGGGGGTGCCCTGTGGAGGATTCGGCGTTGACCTCTCTTCAGGGAAGATGTCCTTGAAGAGGGGGCAGCAGTGAGGAGGGCCTCCGCAGGCCTCTGCTGCCTCCTAAGCCCTCGCGAGGCGATTTGCCTCGCGGGTCTCTCCAAGCCGTAGGCTTGGTCCTTAGCGAAATTCAGCCACCGAGTGTCGAGGGCTGTGGAGGACAGGCCCAGCACACCCTGGTTCTCACTGGGCCGACAATATCTCGTGGGATCATGCATGCAGGAAACAAATCTCTCCTCATATGCACATACGCACCTGCCGTGGTTTTCTTATCTCCGAGAGTTCATAAAGATAACAAGGCAAGTCCTTATCTCCGAGAAGCATCTCTGAAAAACATCATAGACGAAATCTACCAATAAGGCAATAAACTTGTACATCCATAGTTTGGATCACTATGTTGAGAAAAAACATGCTACCACCAAGTTTGAGAGGAGCGTTCTCTTTCCTAGTGTGTTGTATCATCCATGGCACACTGGTCTTCATTGTCTTTGAGGAGTAGCATCCATTGTAGCATATTTAAAGAAGTTTTTATCTTTAATAGCGGTTTTGATTCTAATGTCCCACATTATCCAAAAGACGGCAGAAAACATAATCAAAACCACATCCCGTTGTCTGATCCTTTTCTAGTCTAACCATTGGCGCAAAACCTCGCATCCTATCTAGACCGAAGTTCTATTTTACGCCAACAGATCCATCTATGCCATACTAAAAAATGCTACAGTTCAACCTCTCCGTACTCCAAGGTGTTGGTTGATCATACCCTCGTGTGTGATGATCAATCAACCTCTTTGCAATAACATTATAAACCAAACCAGTTTGCAACAGAGTGCTCCTGCACTACACAATATTGGACCATCGAATAGGCTCACATGGCACAACTCCACTTGCATAGATCCCATCACCTTCCTTCCTCCCTTTCCCACTCTTCGGTCTCCGAGCAATTCTTCATTAGGATGTCTCCAACGGGACGACCCATCGAGTCCGCGCGGCTCCGCGCGCGTCCGCGCGAGCCAAAAACACGGCCCAACGGGGCGACCCATCTGGACCGCGGTCCGTTTTTTGGTCCGCCGCGACCCATTCCTGGCCCAAATTTGGGCCAGGTTTGCGTCGGCGCGGACGCGCTGCGGACTGACCGCGTGTCCGCGTGCTCAAGCGTGGCGTTCTCCCCAGGCCCACATGGCAGTGACACGGGGACGGTCAGCCTCCCCTGGCCCAGTCCTTTTTAATGCCAGGGGATAGGGACGGCCAGCCCCCACCCACCCCCACTCCACTGCCCCACTACCGTTCCCTCTCCGACGACCAAACCCTAGCCGCAATGCCGCTCCGATGGCCGGGGTTCGGCAAGGCCAAGAACGACGGCGAGGCCGGGTCGTCATCTGGCCGCCGCCGCCGCTACCGCGCTCCCTCCTCGACGCCATCGTCTTCCCCGGAGCCGGAGCCGCTACCCGTCCTCTTCGAGCTCGCGCCGCCGGGCGCCGAGATTGCGCGGCGCGACCGTGTCTACGTGCGCAAGGAGGACTGTCAGTGGTACTGGGACCACGCAGTCCCGTTGCCGTGGCCAGATGTCAAGCTCCCCGAGCATTGGCACCTGAACCCGCAGCGCATCCCGGTGCCCCCGATGCCGACGAGCAAGCGGGCACGGGATCTGGAGGTTGAGCGCCGCCGCTCGCGCCTCCCGGCCTCCCTCCTCAACGACCCCGCCTATGCGGCTAGGTCCCGGAACTGGGATGCCTGGTTTAGTGGCGAGCACAGCCTGCGGCGGCAGGCCCTGTACACGCGGCCACCGACGCCGCCAGCTGGCCGTTGGTCACCGCCGCCGCACACGCGGCGGAGGGACGCCCCACCAGTGCCAAGAGGCACACGCGGCGGAGGAGCGCTGCGGATTGGGTCGCCGCCGCCGCCGCCACAACGCGTGAAGACGGAGGTCGACATGGACGACGACGAGGCGCTCTCGGCCGCGAAGGCGGCCTCGAGGAAGTCCATCGCGGAGGACGAGGCCAAGCGCTGGGCCATGGTCCTCGCCGACGTCGCCGCGGAGCAGGAGGCGGCCCTGCAGGCGCAGCAGGCAGCGGTCATGGAGGAGCCGCAGCCATGGTGGCAGGCCATGGACGTGGAGCTGCCACCGGCGCCTCCGCTGCCAGAAGGCCTAGTAGGGCAGCGCTGGGTCTTCAATGGCGGCGCCTGGGAGGTCGAGGAGGCGGAGGAGCAGGCGCAGGAGCAGCCGCCCACGCCGCCGGCCGTCGTCCCACCGCGAGGCGGACCACCGGCGCACCTCTGGGAGCAGCCGGATTATATCATCCTCGACTAGATGACAGTAGAAGCCCGCGAAGGACAAATATTAGAGTTTTTATATATTTTTGTTTTTTAAAATATTATGTAAAAAGGCCGTTTGTGGCCCACCTCCCCTATATATGACTACAAAAGGCCCATATATGGCCTGTTTAGCTAAAAAAAAAATCCCGGGCGGACTCAATGCGTCGGGCCATTAGGCGCACTGCCACCAACGGCGGACAGGGGAGGAACGGGCCTGTCCGTTTGCCGACGCAAACGGACCAAACGCGGACCAAACGCGCGTCCGTTTGCGTCGGCCCGTTGGAGACATCCTTATGGTAACATAAATAAAGATGTACACTCCATTATGCAAATGTGACATGAATGGTCCAAATTAAAGAGTAATATCAAGATTGATGGTATAGTATATAGGAAAAAGGAGAAAATCTATTAATAGTAGTACTAGAAAAACCGAAGCCACAAAAAGACCTACCTATATGTTTTCTTTGCTTCAAATTAACATTGGCAGATGTATGTTTATTTTTTCTGGTGAATCGAGTGCTCTTAAAGTCCATGTTGGCCCAACAACAGCTACGAATGTAGAGTAGTGGGTCTCAATAGAGTGGACGTTGGCATATAAAATCTCCATATATTCAAAATTTGTGACGGGACAGTTAGCATGTCACTACACGATCTATAGCTAGCAGAAATTCTTTATACAAAAAGGGCATGAAAAATCACATCCCTTGTGCTTCTAAAGTGATCCATGGCCTTTCAGCAACCACACCAGTGCACCACTGTTGCCAATATTCTTTGACAACATGCAAGTCACTAGCACGTAGTACTATTATTGTTTGCTTACTAAGCTTCCTGGCAGTTACAACCACAATAAACTATATGCATCTGAAAGCTTTTGTTTCTATATCATGGAGTGGGAGTGTGGGGCCACCTGTAAGTGTATCCCGTGGGTGCTTCCAACAGTTGGTGTACGGTGTATTATAGTGTAAGCGAGAGGATCGTCACGTGTTTTGTGTTATGGACGTAGGAAGATGTTCCACCAACTTTCTGGTGCAGCTGGACCAGCTCCGAAAAGAGTCTTCTTCTGATCCTGCTATGCATGCATGCCCATTTCTATCTGTAAAGTGCTTCCAAGTATATACTCCCTTGGTTTCAAATTAGATTTTTTTTTTGTCAAAATATGGATGTATCTATACATATTACAAGTATAGATACATGCACATTTGGATAAATGGAAGTCATCTAATTTAGAACGGAGTAAATAGTTTGCAAGCATATACTCATCTGTATAAAGTGTCGAAGGAATCAACGTACCATGCAAAACTTTATGCCTATAGTAGCGACAATTTTTGTGAATCGTACGGAGTAGTTTATTTAAACTACCGTGTTCTCAGACATCACACAATTCATATGTTTGTCTAGTATTTATCTGCTAAGATTTTACGGAGTTTTTTTTTTTGCCTTAAGGATCAGTGTAGTTCAGTACAGTCGTCTATACTCTGTTTTATTTAAGCACGTAATGCGCCTGGGAGAAGAAAAGTATGGAGAAGATGTGATGTTTGCATGATTAGAGTAATGCATGAGAAATTAGTCTACCCATACAATATAGTCAACGGAACATTTAAGTAATACTCACTCCGTCCATAAATAATTGTCCTAAATTTGTCAAAAAATAAACGTATCTAGACATGAAATGTGTTTAGATAAATCCAATTTTGAACAACTTTAAGACACTTATTTGGGACGGACGGAGTAAGTAATTAAGCGTCAGACAAACAAAATTGATAACTGAAGCTTCATCTTCTAGAGCGATTCAGGATCGATCTTGCAAAACACGCGGATGGAGACCCATGACAAACACCAACCTAGCTATACCTCGCTCTACCTACCTGGACCAGCTGGCTGTTGCGACGTTCACGCACACGCACATTAACTAATCAAGCTCCCTTTTTTGGGTAAACATGATCAAGTCCTTTTGCTGTGCCATGATGCGTGAGGTGAGCTTCCAGCATCACATGTTTGTGTAACCAGGAGATTAGAGAATCATTATGGATGCATGGGAATCATTAGAGAAAATGGCAATATTCGAACACTATTCATCTGTGTTTTTCTCAAACAAAACTAGTGTAATTTTACATCTGCGATATGCTGCTTGAATGCGAAACAAGATCGTTAAGCAGGTAGACACTGGCTTACTGTGCTGTTTATGTCAAATCAATCATGAGTTGGTACATTATTCGCGACAAGCAGCAAAGCGAAGACGACGGGTGATGCGAGAGAGACACTTCATCTGATCGAGACGCTTAATAAATTAGCTAACTGTATTGGTTCGATGCTGGTAGAGCAAAGAGAGAGGAGATCACGTTGCTTTGCTTGCAACTCATGATCAAGATTATAAGCGCCTGCAGAAATGAAATACATATATTGTGACAAATTTGATCTGCATATACTCCTTTTAATCGTGGTTGTGATCTCTCTGTCTAAGTTGATGCCATCCCCTGCTAACCACGGTATCTTAATTTCTTTCATGATTAACGATCTAGTACATAGGGTTGGGTGCATCAAGCATGACTAACAGAAAAAACTCTAAACTTCAATAAGAGATCGATTCATCGATCCAGCACGTTATGCTTCCACAAGATATAACGCCTAACTTGTGTCATAAGTGACAGTGACCATCTGGGTCTCTGCATGATGAATTTCCTATCCACCAAGAAGAAATCCATGAGTATAAGAAAGAAAGAAAGAAAGAAAGAAAGAAAAATAGGGAAAGGTACGTACAGAAAATTGCCAAAATACTAGAGAAGCAGCTATTTGGAACATAGTAGATATGAATGTATAGAGAAAACTATAGCTACAAGTTCAAGAAAATCGTGAAACAGTTCAGACATGGAGAGCATAGTTACACACACGCATATTTGAAATATGGCGAAAATATGTGATCATCTGCAATCTAGGAAAAATAAAAAAAACACAAATTATATTACTGCGCAGAAAGTTATAATTCAAGCTACATAAGTGACTTGGACTTTTTAAAATAAACAGCAAGCATGCGGCAACGATTTATATTTTGCCATTTTACACGGATATGTTTCTACTCGTCCTCTAGCCGCACAAAAAATTTCTCACCCTTTTTGAACTTGGAGCATCTCCAATCACGGTAGACAAATTGGGTAAATTTGGCCCCTAAGCTATCCACAAACACGTCCGGCCGTGCTCGATCCGATCCGATGCGTTGACATCCGTACTAAGTGACTCGGCCTACATTTAACATTAAATCTGTCCCTAAATCAAACCCATTCACTTCTTTTACTAAACAAAAAAAAAGCAAATTCCCCTTCTTTCAGCTCCGATATCCTCTCCCCTATTGGGTCCGAGAGCTTGCCCGGTGAAGGCAGCCGAACAAGGTCTCAAGCACCTATCGAGCGTACATAGGAGGGCTCTCCATGGACGGAACCTGACTACCTCCCTCTGCTCTGACAAACGTTCGACTAATGTCTTCTCTACATTTGCAAGAGAGGTTCTTGACAGAGTCGCGCCTCTCGGAAGGAGAGGCTTCTCAGAGGTTCCTGGAGAGGTCTTCCGACGAGCCCGCTGCCTGGGCGAGCAGTCTTCCCGCAAGGACCACCTCCTGGGCGAGCGCTCTTTCGCCGCGTTCTCTAGCGAGCCATCCTCGCCAGCCAGCCAGGGCCGGTCCAAACATATTTTGGAGCCGAGGGGAATTAAAATAAATATATTTATACTAAATTTTATACTTATTTGTGAATTACTTTTATCAGTTATAATCTTAACATGTATAACTTGTTAACAATTACCCCTCCGTCCCAAAATAATTGTCTTAGACTTGTCCAAAAGTGGATGTATCTATACATGTTTCATGTCTAGGTACATCCACTTTTGGTCAAATCTAAAACAATTTTTTTTGAGACGGAGGGAGTAGGTGTCATCATTCTTCATTATACCATTACAATGTTTGTCAATAAAAAATGTGTCCGGAGAGCTTTAAACCTTTTGTTTAAAAATATATTCATGAATTATTTTTCATATTACCTAACTTATAGAGTGTTTTTTTATGTGTGTATACACTCGTGTGGGTTCAGGATTATATTAATACGCTTAATATCATGGTAGAGATCTGTAAAGTGCACGTTCTAATAGATTATATTTGTAGTTTCTCGTGTATAATTAGGTAAGCACATATATTCTTCTCAAGTATAAATTGAAATATCGTAATGGCCATGCCAGTTTTGTTTGGTGATAAACTCAAATTATATGCATGCTTTGCACTACTGAAGTATCATCGATCACAATAATCATCGATATTCCATTTTACATATGATTTCAGTAACCGATATGCTCTTGGTATCATCTGGTATTTGCAAGAAATCATATCTATTTCTCAAATAAAAGCTCAGACACATATCAAACACATGGAAATCTAGTTAACATATATTTGAGTTTAAACATTCACACGAGAGAGACTAACCATCTAACTAGGGCGAAGCGAGGCGGTGGACAGGGCGTCCAAATACCCCCTGGGCGCGGCCCACCCTGGCCATCATTCTTTATTTCGATCAATTATAATCTTAACATGTATAACGTGTTATCAATTAGTCGTCATCATTCTTTATTTCACTATTCCAATGTTTGTCAATAATAATTGCGTCCAGATAACTTTAAACCTTTTGTTGAAAAAAATATTCATGAATTATTTTTCATATTTACCTAACTTGTAGAGTGTTTATTTTATGTGTGTATACACTCGTGTGTGTTCGAGACTATTTTAATAGGCTAAATATCATGGTAGAGATATGCAAAGTGTACGATCTAATAGAATATATTTGTAGTTTCTTGTGTATAATTAGGTAACCAAATTTATTCTTCTAGTGTATAAATTGAAATATCGTAATGGTCATGCAAGTTTGGTTTGCTGATAAACTCAAATTATATGCATATTTTGCACTATTGAATATCATCATCACTAATCATCAAATAGTCCATTTTACTTAGGATTTCATTATCCCATATGCTCTTGGTATCATCTGGTATATGCAAGAAATCATATATACTTCTCAAATAAAAGGTCACACACATATCAAACACATGGAAATCTAGTTAACATACATTTGAGTTTAAACATCCACATGAGAGAGACTAAGAATCTAACTAGCACATGCCGCCACCGATCGGATAGTTTGTTCCCGTGTCGATTTGGTCATGCAAACTGATACTTTTCAGATATTCAATATTTTGGAAGTAATGAAAAATAGGACAATGCATGGTAAATCCTATATACCGCTTATTAGCGGCGTTTCGTCGTAGCGCCGCCTGAAGCAACGTTGTTTGGGCCGGGCCCATTTCTCCTTCTCTCCACCAGCGCATAGTAAATATCCTTAGGCGCAAGAAAAATATGATGCATGGAGGGGGATTTGATCCCCGACCCCCACGCTGGGCGCGTAGGATGTCCGACTGGGCTAGCCAGCTGGTGCGTGGATTGTTTGTGTCGTAGTAGCACATTTTTGGATAAAACACATTTCCGTTTTTAACATATATTAATATTTCCCCGCTATTCTATTTTTTAAAATTTTCTTTCACTTTGAAATCCGTTTGTTTCACTTTTTTCTGTTCACTTTGAAATCCGTTCAAACATAGTTTCTATTCTGTTTGGAATTCGTTCATTTTTTTTTTCTGTTTTTCAAATATTAAATCCGTTCAAAAATAGGGTTTGTTTACTTCTTAAATTCGTTTCAAACTTTTGTTTTCTATTCAGGTTGAAATCCGTTCAAACATAGGTTATGTTCACGTTGAAATTCGTTCAATCATTTTTTCTGTTCAATTTTGAAATCCGTTCAAAAAATAGTTTATGTTCACTTTTTTCTTTTCCCACTTTTTCCTTCTACATTTTCTTTTTCTGTTTTCATTTTCTTTTATCTTTTTTTTTCTTTTTTTTTCATTCTTTTAATTTTTCTTTTCCTATTTCTTGTCTTTTCTCGTTTTTCACTTTTTATTTTCTTTTTTTGTTTTTTGTTTCCTTTTATTTTATTTTTTTCTTTTGTTTTTCACCCCATTTTCTGTTTTTAAAATCCGTGCAAAAATATTTTCCGGTAACCCCCATTTTCTGTTCACTTTTAAAATCGTTCCAAAATAGTTTCTGTTCCACCGCTTTTTCTATTTACTTTTAAAATAGTTCAAAAATAGTTTTCGTTCACCCCATTTCTGTTCATTTTTTAAAATCATTCAAAAATAGTTTCGATTTACCGACCTTTTCTGTTCAATTTTAAAATCGTTCAAAAATATGTTTCGTTCACTTTTAAAATCGCTCAAAAATAACTTTCGTTCATAAACATTTTTCTGGTCACTTTTTAAATCTGTTCAAAAATAAATTTTGTTCACCGACATTTTTCTGTTCACTTTTTAAAATCGTTCAAAAATAATTTCCCTTCACTTTCAAAATCGTTCAAAGATAGTTTCCGTTCTTAAACCCTTTTTTTGTTCATTTTTAAAATCGTTCAAAAATAATTTTTGTTCACCGACCCTTTTTTGTTCACTTTATAAAATCGTTCAAAAATAATTTTCGTTCACTTTTAAAATCGTTCAAAAAAAAAAACCTTCGTTCATAACCTTTTTCTGTTCACTTTTTAAATCTGTTCAAAAATAATTTTTGTTCAGCGACCTTTTTCTGTTCACTTTTTAAAATCATTCAAAAATAATTTTCGTTCACTTTTAAAATCGTTCAAAAATTACTTTCGTTCATAAACCTTTTTCTGTTCACTTTTTTAAATCTGTTAAAAAATAATTTTTTGCACCGACCTTTTTTGTTCGCGTTTTAAAATCGTTCAAAAATAATTTTGTTTAGTTTTAAAATCGTTCAAAAATAACTTTCGTTCATAAACCTTTTTCTTTTCACTTTTTTAAATCTGTTCAAAAACCTTTTTCTGTTCATTTTTTAAAATTGTTCAAAAATAATTTTCGTTTACTTTTAAAATCATTCAAAAAATAACTTTTGTTCATAAATCTTTTTCTGTTCACTTCTTAAAGCGATGCAATAGTGTTCCACTATTATTGTGAAAGAAAATGAAACAGTTCAAGTGTGAATCGTAGCGCACGAAGGATAATGGCTCCAGTTCTCAAACAGTAGCACGCCCAGAAACAGTAGTGCGCGAAGGATGCACTAGGGCACGAAGAAACAATACTTTTTTTTAGAAATGGAGGATGCACTTGGGCGCGAAGAAACAGTACTGCCGCGAAGAAACAGTAGCACGCGAAGTTTGAGAACTGGAGTCACATTAAAACACTTGAATTTTTTCTAAAGTTTCTAAATTAATGCAATAGTGTTCAACTATTTTTTTTTAGACATGCAATAGCGTTTTAGAAAAAACAGTTCAAAAAAGAAACAGTTCAAAGGTCGATTTCTAACAAATAGTGTCTCACGAAGAATTTTTTCATGTGTGAATTTTTCAGAAAAATCTGTCTCGCGCCAAGATTGTCGTTCTGGCGGCGAAACAGCGCCGCGCGGAAGAATGCAGTCATGCAGGCGACGATTTTTTTTGGGCCCAGCCCATTTAACACGCGAGAAGCAGTCCGTGCAGGCGGCGGTACCGCGTTGCATCGCTAATAAGCGATGTATAGCACCTCCCACAATGCATGGTTACTAATATTTTCAATACGAGGTGCCTTTTCCTCTAAGGCCCGGCGGCAGTCGGCCTCTTTGCCCGGGCTATGGTTCGGCCCTCAAGCCACCCCGTGCGGCGAAATGAAAAAGAAGATTAAAAAAACCAAAATGAAAAAGAAGATTAAAAAGACGAGCAATGGGCCGACCCAACGCGGTGCAGGGTGTGCGGCAAATAGGAAATGGCTGCCTGGATTGAGCCAGCGTCTACGCATACGCACGCCTTCAGCTTCTCCAGTGCGCCTAGCCCAACACTACTTTGGGCCTTCTTTGCAATGGCTGCTGCCAGTTTTGTCCATGGAGCGAGCGCGGGCTGGGCTCCTACCGCAGCTGCTGCTACAGATCCCATAATGGAGTAAGGGGGAGCATTTGGAGAAGTCTTCATCAAGCATGTGCTAGCAAGCACAATCAAAAAAGGTGTTCCAACTTGAGAGAGTCAAGATCGTCATCATCTAGCTCAAGTGGAATGCGCAAGGCAAAGGTATGATCTTGATAGGGTTTCTATTTTACCGGTCTCATGTTGTTAGTTTGGAGACCGGATTATAGGATAGACGGCGTACTATCAAGAGGGGCTCTCAAGTGAGTAACTTGATCGCATCTTTGTGGAGAGCTCAAACCTTTGCATATTTGGCATATCATCTTTCTTGGTTCTTATTTGGCTTTTATCCATGTGAGAATTTAGAGCTTGTGTTCATCTCCATACCGAGCTCTAGTTCATCAAAAACGGATTTCATTTGGATATCTTGTGGTGTTTTTGATGTTGGAGGTTTTACCGGTTCGTCCGTTGTTGAGAGGTCAAACTCTCCTCTTGTGTTATCCTCCTCACATGATGGACTATGATGTGTATATGCATGATCTTGTAGTGCTTGTGATTATCTTCGGAGCAAGCCCAAGATCATTGAAAACAGAGTCCGGATGGAAATCTTATTGCGTTCTCGGTGTTGGAAATATTACTGGATGGAAAGCTTTTTGTAGGAAAGCTCTTGTCGCTACCTTTCCAACCTCGTTGGTTTCATCTCGTTTGGAGCTTCCTTGCAAAAGTTATTGCATTTCAGGTTTTGCAGTTCTGCTATTTTGCCTAGGCCGGAGTTTCCGGCCTGAGGGTGCTCAGGGGCGGGAGTCTCCGGTCCACCGAGTTTTGCTCCTCATGGCGGTAGTCGCTGCATCGAGGCCGGAATTGGTCCGGAGTTTCCCCGGAGTTTCCGGACCGAGGCCCCGGAGTTTCCGCCCTCAGTGGCCGGAGTTTCCGGTCCATCTGGTTTTGCTGAGAAGAGAGCATCGCGGCGGCAGTCGCTGTTTTGGGTCCGGAGTGGCCCCGGAGTCAGTTCGGAGTTTCCGGCCCAGGCCGGAGTTTCTGGCCTCCCTGACCGGAAACTCCGGACTAAGTTGGCTGTAACGGCTCTTTTTCTGGGAGGGATATAAATACCCCTCCACCTACCTCCAGCCAACTAGCTCTTCCAAGCACGTTTTTCCCCTCTCTCTCCTCCATTGTTGACCTTGGAAAGCTTGCCCCTCTCCCAATTCCTCCCATGATTCTTGCATATCTTTGAGTGATTTGAGAGAGGAGATCTAGATCTACATTTCCACCAATCCATCTCTCCTCTTAGTGAGCGGAACCTAGTAGATCTTGGTATTGGAGTTCTTGGTGTTTCTCCTACTTTGTTCTTCCTCTCTTCTCCCCCCATAAGTATTAGTTGCTTGTGGTGGGATTTGAGAGTGAATGATTTGGACACTTGTGCTCTTGCCTTTTGCATTTGGTGCATCGGTGTGCTCTCCACGAGGATTCGTGGAAGTTGAAAGCTTGTGAACTTGTTACTCTTAGGTCTTTGGACCCTAGACGCCCGTGTGGTGGTTGAGACCCTTGTGTGGTCACTTGTAGCAGTTCGGGAGCCCCCAATCCCGTTGTGGGTTGTGCCCCGGATCGTTGTTGAAAGGCTCTGGATTTCCGCCTCGAAGGATTCCGATAGTGGAAGGTGAACCAAACCTTTGTGGTGCGGTTCATCGGAGAATAAGGTGAAACCTTTGTGGTTGTTAAACCATTGTGTTGGTTCACACCTCTCCAACGAGACGTACTCCCTAAAAAGGAGGAACTCGGGAATACATCCTCGTCTCCGCGTGCCTCGGTTATTTCTATACCCGAGCTCTTTACTTATGCACTTTACATTGTGATAGCCTTCGTGCTTGAAGTATTCTATATTGCTATCACCTTGTTGCTTGTCTTGCTTAGCATAAGTTGTTGGTGCACATAGGTGAGCCTAGTTTATTTAGGTTGTTGGCTTGTTAATTTAAACACCTAGTTTATTCCGCAATTATCAAGCCTAAACCGAAAAGTTTTAATCGCCTATTCACCCCCCCTCTAGGCGACATCCTTGTCCTTTCAAATGGGTCCCTGTACGCCGCCAATTCGCAGAGATCGGAGTGATCCATGACACTGGTACACGCTGCGATGTTGTTTGCGATGCTTCTTGAACTCTCGACGTATCCCAATCAGCTTCTCACTGCACGCCGTCTTGACTCGCGAATTCCGTGCGGACGAACCCTGATCACAACATCTAGAGCGTGTTTGGTAGATTGTATGGGATTTTCATCTCGCTCGGCAGGTTGGTCAGGTCAAGTTTAGCCAGGTCATCCTATTCGTCATGTCGTGTTAATCGTTTGATAGACTGTATAGACTTTGGTTGCATTGATTGGGTTAGCAACCCCTATTGTTTCGTTGGCTGTAAACATTGGTTAGTCTCACCTATTTTCGCATGGATGGAGTTACAACCTAGCACATATGAACAACTCTACTGACTTACCAATGACGCGCGACGAGTAGGACAACGACGCGACATGATGGAGTTGGAGGTCGACGGTGAAAATGCGGCATGGCGGCAGCGGAGGTCGACGGCGTCGACACTTGGGAATTGTCCATGATGAGCGACGAGCACCACAACAACTCGGACGTCAATGACGGAAGTCACCGGCGAAAGACATCGGCTGTGGCGGACGAAGGCTGCAGTGGAGCACTACAAACACATCATGAACACAATCACAACCTAGGGACTCTTCTTGTGTGAATGTTGAAGAAGACATCTACACCAAGATAGGTCTAAATACCCCCACACAATATTTGTTCGTCTACGATTACCGAAATGCATAACTTACAACACGAGAGCTCTGTGAAATGACGAGGTGAAGCTACTCCTCAAAGGAAATTCAAACGGTCGGCCGTGTGTGATTCATTTGACGAAATTTGTCTAAAATGCTAAAACATGATCACGAAATTCAAAATTACCGTTCGAGAGTCGGAACCGATTGCCGGAATGGAACTACATCGTCAGTGGAAATCATATTCGTGTGCACCATTTAAAATCGAGCATTGTATCTTGGCAAGTTGTCGTGGTGGTATCACGGCAGATGCCATGGGATGGCTTATGTTGGGGCCGATGGACGCTGGTGGAACCGGGGAGGGCTAGCGCGCTAAGGAGCGCACACGAAATACAAGCACACACACAATATACCCAGGTTTGGGGCCCTTGTGAGGAGGTAATACTGATACGTGCATTTTATATCATCATTTATATAACTTTTAGTATCATACTAGAATATTATTTGCATGATTATATGATTGTTTCTACATTGTTTAGATGATTTTGGGGACTTTCATACAAAGTCCCTATTTTTGGTATTTAATTTCTGGGAGGCAGAAAACCTCCTTTTTCTTGTCTTTAATGTTTCAGGAGCTACAGGACCTCAAATAATAAAAGGAAAAATACTGCGTCAGTTTTTCATCGGGAGAAAGGCAGAGGGAAGAAGACCGAAGAGAGGAGAGCCACGAGGGCCAAATGGGGGTGGCCCACGCGGCCCATGTACCTGGCCGCGTGGGACCAGCCCAAACTGGCCTCGGGCACCTCCTCGCCTGGGGCTTTTTAGACGCCTTCGTCTCGCCCGAAAAGTAACGCCCTAATTTTTCCAAGTCCATCCGAGGTCGCGGCGGCGGCGAAACTCCTGATCCCTTCCGAGGGGGGTCAGATCCTGCTGCTCCGGAACTCCGGAGAAGGGGGAAATCATCGTCATCACCTCTCCTCCTTGGCGTGGGAGGAGGCCTCTACATCATCACCCCCATCAAGACCAGCACCATCACCATCATCATCACCGTGATCCACTCCGTTCCCCTCGCAGTTTGAGAGTTGCTATACCCTAGATACTTGTCTTGTGCTACTATTCATGTTTGTGATTGAGTACTTGTCATTATTTGGTGGTGAAGTTATAATTTCAGATTGTGTTGTACCACTTATGCCACTGATTATGATCATGTTCGCACGTTGTGAGTAGTTCCCGTATGTTCCTGAGGGCATAGGATGAATTGGCATTGATTTATATATGACATGTGTTGGTATTTTGTCAAGAGTTTATCTTTTATGTGATTCTATGATGGTGTTGTGCGAACGTCGACTGCACAACACTTCACGTTTATGGGCTCATAGGAGAACACCGTAGTGTAATGAATTGATGGAGACTTGGGAGGACACGTAAACCTGAGACCGAGTCATGAAGTTATATTATGAGGGTATTAGTATCGGGGACCTTAGAGTGTAATGCTATGGTGGGACTTTAGTCTTAATAATTCTTGTGCAGTCATTTGCTTGGCCACATGATCCATCATAAGGGGTTGTAGTTTATTTATTTAGCTATACCTAATTATGGCTCCGTCCAAAGAGGATTAAAACTTGACAAGATATTCAACGTGTTGTTTAATAAATCTCTATGCCTAGCATCATCCATGCCGCCCTCGGGAACGTTTGCCACATATAAGTTACACATCACTTGAGCTTGTCCTTTTGCCACATAAGAGGATTGGGCTTTCTCTCTTTGAGAGCTTTCACTTGCTACTATCTGTTATCTGCTTGCAATTATACAACTGAAAATACCAAAAACACTGCATCTTTTATTGTTTTATTTATCAATCTTACTAACCAATACCTTCAGCTCCTCGTGGGTTCGACAACCTTTTCTAATTGAAAGGTACTACAATTGATCTCCTGCACTTGGGAGCCATCAAGATACTTTTCTGGCGCCGTTGCCGGGAGCGTAGCGCTATTGGTAAGAAGTTTGGTAAGGAAACTTGAAAGCTGTTTATCTCATTGTTACTATGGCATTTATGAATCGTGCCTCGCTGCATCTTGCTCTATATGAAAGTGCTTATGCCACTACTGCAAAGGTGGTTGAAACTACTGTGTCTGAGGTACCTAAAGTGGGATTAAAATTCCCATGGTCATGTTAAAAGAGTTATGAAAAATCCATTTACAGGAGATGGAACTAAGTCGGCACGCGAGCACATGGAAATAATTGAGGACATATGTGGCTTATTCAGACTACCTGGTATTTCAGAGGATCAGGTAAAAAGGAAGCTATTGTATTTGTCTTTATCTGGTAATGCTCGTGATTGGTACAGGTCTTTGGATGAAGAGGTCCAGAATGAATGGAGTATCTTGAGGAAGGTTTTCTTTCTTAAATATTTTACTCCTAAAGAAGCTTATGATAACCGCTGCTATATATTCAATTTCTGGCCACATCTGGGAGAGAGTATTACTCAAGCTTGGGGGAGGTTAAAGGAACTCCTTCGCAAGAATCCATGTCATGATCTTACAAGGAAACTTATATTGATAAACTTTTATGTGAGACTACCTATGAAGCACAAGGAGATTCTGGATAATTCATCTGGTGGAAGTTTTACTAATAACACTGAAGAAGAAGCATGGAATTTATTGGAGACTATTTCTGAAAATACTAGCCACTGGGATCTTGATAAAGGTAATGAGCCATATTTTGATTATGAATATTCATGTGTAGAGAATTTCTCTACTTCTATTCTGTTTAAAAATCTGAGTGATACTTTTGGTCTTGATCCTTATGTTATAATTGAAATAGCTAAAGGTTTTGCTGATCATATCTGTGTTCCAAAAAGTGGATTTGAAGTTTATGTTGAACCTGTTAAACAATCTATTGTTGTTCCTAAAGTTATTAAACAGGTTGAACCAATGTCATCTGTGACAATTGAGGAGTATGTTGAACCACCTCCATTTCCAAACCAAGTTAAGGAGAATTTACTTAAAGCTGTTACTAACAAGAGTAACAAAAGATGTTCTCAGCCTTATGAACAGGTGGAAGTCAACACTCAAATTTCTGTTATCAAGCAACTAAATGAAGAAGACCCAGTGGATGTTTATCTATGTGAAGATGCTACCAAAGTCATCAAAGGTAATTCGGCCAAAGTTGGGAAACCTGTTATATCATGCTCTATTGGGACTTCAAGTTATCATGGTCTATGTGATATTGGAGCAAGTATTAGTGTCATTCCATATTCTCTTTATCTTGAGATCAAGCCTGATATTGATCCCATTGTTATGGAAGAGACAGGTATGACAATTCAACTTGCTAATAAAGATTATATTAGTCCATTTGGAATTGTTAGAGATGTTGAAGTATTGATTGGCAAAATAAAATACCCTGCTGATTTTATTGTGCTTGGTTGTCCTCAAGATTCATTTTGTCCTATCATTTTTGGTAGACCTTTCTTACATACTGTTGGTGCTGAAATTAATTTGCCTAAAGAGAAAGTGTTTATTAAATGTGCTGGTGAGAAACTTGAATTTAACTTTTCCAAATTTGCTGATAAACATGTTGAGAAAGAGCCAATTCCTAATAATTTAATTGAAACTCTTGCTCATATAGCTGTAGCTTCAACTGATGTTGTAGAACGTTATATGCTTAATCAAGATGAACCATTTAATGATGAGGAAAAAGAGGCTTTGGAACAAATATTATGGCAACAACCACCACAATTACAATTGCATATCCCACCTGATAATTTAGGAGTGCTACCACCACCTAAAGGGGATCCTAGTTTTGAATTGAAACCTTTGCCTGCAAATCTGAAATATGCATATTTGGATGAGAAGAGCATATATCCTGTCATTATTAGTGCTAACCTTTCAGCTGAAGAGGAAGAGAAATTACTTGATGTGCTAAAAGCTCACCGACCAGCCATTGGATACTCTCTTGATGATCTTAAAGGTATAAGCCCCGCTCTATGTATGCATAAAATTAATCTGGAGGAAGATGCAAAACCTGTTGTTGATTTTCAACGCCGCCTCCATCCAAAAATGAAAGAAGTGGTAAGGAAAGAGGTAATAAGACTTATTGAAGCTGGTATCATTTATCCTATAGCTGACAGTAAGTGGGTTAGTCCTGTTCATTGTGTTCCTAAAAAGGGTGGAATGACTGTTGTTCCAAATGAAAAGGATGAACTTGTGGCTCAACGTACTGTAGTTGGTTATAGGATGGTTATTGATTTCAGAAAATTGAATAAAGCAACTCGAAAAGATCATTATCCATTGCCATTTATTGATCAAATGCTAGAAAGGTTATCTAAACACTCTCACTTTTGCTATCTAGATGGTTATTCAGGTTTCTCGCAAATTCCTGTCCATAAGGATGATCAAGAAAAGACCACTTTTACTTGCCCATATGGTACTTTTGCTTACAGGAGAATGCCATTCGGTTTATGTAATGCTCCTGCTACTTTTCAAAGATGCATGAATGCTATATTTGCTGATTATATTGAAAAGATAATGGAGGTTTTTATGGATGATTTTTCTGTGTATGGTACTTCCTTCGATAATTGCTTGTTCAACCTTAACAAAGTTTTACAGCGTTGTGAAGACCAACACTTGGTTCTTAATTGGGAGAAGTGTCACTTCATGGTTACTGAGGGTATAGTTCTTGGGCATAAGATTTCTGGAGAAGGAATAGAAGTTGATCCAGCAAAGATTGAAGCTATTGAAAAACTACCATATCCAAGGGACCTCAAAGGTATAAGAAGTTTTCTTGGGCATGCAGGTTTTTACCGTAGGTTCATTAAGGATTTCTCCAAAATATCAAAACCTCTAACCAATCTTCTGCAAAAGGATGTTCCTTTCTCTTTTAATGATGATTGCATTGAGTCCTTTAATATTTTGAAGAATGCTTTAATCACTGCTCCCATTATTCAACCTCCTGATTGGAACTTGCCTTTTGAAATTATGTGTGATGCTAGTGATTATGCAGTTGGGGCTGTTTTGGGCCAACGTGTTGATAAGAAACTGAATGTTATTTATTATGCTAGTAGAACACTTGATGCTGCTCAAAAGAATTATGCTACAACTGAGAAAGAATTTTTAGCAGTACTGTTTGCTTGTGACAAGTTTAGACCTTATATTACTGATTCAAAAGTCACAATACATACTGATCATTCTGCTATTAAATACTTGATGAATAAGAAAGATGCTAAGCCTAGACTAATAAGATGGGTACTTCTATTGCAAGAATTTGATTTACACATTGTTGATAGGAAAGGGGAGGATAATCAAGTTGCTGATCATCTCTCTAGGATGGAAAGCATACCTGATGATCCTATTCCTATTAATGATAGCTTTGTTAATGAACAACTTGCAATTGTTAATGTTTCTAGTGCTAAAGTTGCATCTCCTTGGTTTGCCAACTATGCAAATTTTATTGTTGGTAAAGTTTTGCCTCCACACTTCACTTCTCAACAAAGAAAGAAATTCTTTTATGATCTTAGACATTATTTTTGGGATGATCCTTTCCTCTATAAGAAAAGTGTGGATGGTATTATTAGACGTTGTGTACCTGAGCATGAACAACAGGCTATTATAAGAGATTGTCATGACAGTCCCTATGGAGGGCATCATGCAGGAGATCGCACAGGAGCAAAGGTATTACAATCTGGTTTCTATTGGCCTACTTTATTTAAGGACTGTGCTGAATATGTTAAATCTTGTGATAAATGTCAAAGAGTAGGAAACATTGGTAGGAGGAATGAAATGCCTATGAATTATTCATTGCCACTTGAACCATTTGATGTGGGGGTTTTGACTTTATGGGTCCTTTCCCAGAATCAAAGACAAAGCATACTCACATTTTGGTTGCAGTTGACTATGTTACAAAGTGGGTGGAAGCAATTCCAACCAAAAGTGCAGATCATGCCACAGCAATGAAGATGCTCAAGGACATCATTTTCCCCAGGTTTGGTGTTCCTAGGTTCTTAATTACTGATGGTGGTTCTCATTTCTTGCATGGTGTTCTTAGAAAAACTTTGGCAAAATATGTTAACCATAGAATTGCATCTCCTTATCATCCTCAAACAAGTGGGCAAGTTGAATTAAGCAATAGGGAAATTAAACTCATTTTGGAAAAGACAGTGAATAAGTCTAGATCTGATTGGCCAATTAAGATTAATGATGCTTTGTGGGCTTATAGAACTGCTTTTAAAAATCCTATGGGAATGTCTCCTTATAAAATGGTTTATGGAAAAGCTTGTCACTTACCTGTTGAACTAGAACATAAAGCTAGATGGGCTATTAAACAACTGAACTTTGATTTTAAAACTGCGGGAGAAAAGAGAATTCTTGACCTAAACCTACTTGACGAATGGAGAAATGAAGCTTATGAAAGTGCCAGGATGTTTAAAGAAAAAGTTAAGATTTGGCATGACAAGAAAATTAAGAAAAAGGAATTCAAAGTAGGTGATCAAGTTTTATTGTACAACTCTCGTTTCAAGTTTTCTGCAGGGAAGCTAGCTTCAAAGTGGCAGGGACCATTAGTGATACAGGAGGTGTACCGTTCAGGAGCTATCCGTCTTCACGGTGACATGAAAGGTAAACCTCATGTAGTCAATGGACAACGCCTTAAACCTTATATTGCAGGAAAGAGCTTCATCGGAAGGGTGGAGGAGTTGAATTTACAAACACCGGAAGAGGTAATTGAGAGA